>OU860781.1:8984501-10184501 GCA_917862395.2 Heliconius sara
AATTATTGTAGTTTTATTCTACATCTTATTACTTTGAAATAGAGTCCAAAATGTGTTCTAAGCGAAAAATGGTGAATTTTCTAATTTTTCTCCTAGAAGAGCCACTAGATAATTGATTTCCTGACAGATATTTTTCACACAAACAAAGTAAGACGGTACTAAAAAATATTAAATTGGTGCGATGTAATTAAGAAATCAATCAATGCTTTAAAACGAAATTAAAAATCAAGATATTCTAGAATCAAATCGATGGAAATTTTTCATTGAACTTGGAAAATCTTTAATAATTTTCAATATTAAATTCATCGACGTTATATAGAGCAGTTGTGTTGATAGATTGGTTTGGTTACACGAAGTGTGGAGTTGTTGGTCTCGAATGGGAACCGATAGTTGTTGGTTTGATTACGAGAAAGAACTCTCGGCCTTAAAGTCAGAGTCTTTTCTCAAGTGTCTGTTAAGCCTTAAGCTATAATATAATTAGCAGTTAGCTTTAACGCTATTATATTATTATATATAATATTTAATGAGACATCTTTCTAGGACGATAGTTAACAGAGTTGAGATAGAGAATAAAAGAGACCATACAATGACATTTAGAAACTCACATTAATTTCATCTTTCTCACTTTTTGGAAAAATAATTAAATAAAGTAATACTTAATTTTTTTTTTTTGCATATTATCAATCTTCATTGAGGTAAATAAACCACCTAAATACATCTTACCTCTATCTCAAAATAAATTTGGGGACGGTGCTCTGAACAGAAATTCATTATGAATTAAATTTATGATAAAAAAAAGCTGCTGCCGGGTAGGGTAGGCAGAGGGAACCAAATGTTATTATAACTCAACGTCGCACGTTGAGTTTCGTCACTAAATACGCAATTCCCCCGTAATTTTGATTTTCAAAATACACATGAACAGCTTCAAGCTGGATGCATGTTAATGTTAAGATACTCCGTTCCCACTTTCTGCCACGGAGCAAGAAATATTATTAAGTAACAATTCATTCCTCCGAGTGTGGATTCAACACAACCGTTGCGTTACAATCACATAACGCAAAGGTTGTGTGTTCGATCTTGATTTTCTTATCGTTATTTTCTAAAATTAAAAAGCAGTCTTATATTCTATCCTCCTGAATTGTATGTAGCCCTTGAACACGCATGGGAAGTAGTCGTTCGCATGTGATATTTTCAGCACACGCTCGCTTCCTGAATGTCCTCCGAATTGATATCCCTATTGATAAACAACGTAAGCTTTTTTATGATTTAATGGCTAATCTTCACAACTACTGTTTCGAATATTGATTAAGGCTACGTTAATCATTTGGTTAGAATTACATCGTTTTTTATTTCACAGCGGAAGCGAAGGTTAAAAACAGATTTTGTTTAAAATCGAACTTTTTCAGTAGCATCATCCGTCCTCCATTACACAGCCAGCAATTATACAAGTCCATGTAGTCACGGTTTAATTTCCAACATTTAATCAACACTCATTCCTACATACATTCAAAAATACCGCAACATTATATTCGATGAACAAAGTGTACGCAATAGATCAGCTGAGTAGTGCTGTCGTGTGCTTGGTTTGGACAGGTATTTGTTTTTGTGAATGGCCCTAGTGAGATGAGGCCAGTCGTGGCACAGTGGCACAAAGTGGGACTGTAAAACTGACTCGTTGTGGGTTCGATCCTCACTCGAGGAGATGAAATCTTCGCTTAAATGAATATTTCCATTTCTTCGCTCTGGTGTCGAAGCAAAGCGCGGCGTTGAGTTCTGTCACTCAACACGCAATGCCTCCAGAATTCGGCAGAAAGTGGGGAACGGAATGTCTTAACACTAGGTTCCTTCTGCCTACCCTGCTGGGTGCGGGATACAGCGTAAAGCCCTAGTGAGTTCGGCCATAGATTGTCTAAATTGAGTTTTTAACGATTTAGGGATATATATACTTTTTAAGTTAAATTTTCGTGGAAATGACTAAAAGGAGAGGGCAGTCGTGGTGCAGGGGCACAAAAGTGCGATTGTAAACGCTACAAGTTGTGAGCTTAATAGAAACAAAGTGTATTAATACATACTAAGTTCCCTGCCTCTGCCTACCCTGCTATGGGCTGTATACAGCGTGAGTCTAAAAACAATCTTAAATATATCATATTATATTAATAAGGATAAGAACCACTTTTTTTTATCTAACACAACGCTAAGCAACCCTGTAGGAGCGATTTGTTTGTGGCAGAGTGATGGATGCCTTCCTATTAATATTTATACGACTTTATTGCGTCGGGTCAGTATCCGCGTAAAAATTGCGTTTATTACATTACGATGTAAGTAAATTGACGTAGTATTTTTAACATCTTTAAAAGTATTATTCCACACTTAGGAAAGAAAAATACTTATTAAGAAAACGTATGTAGATTAAATTATATAAGCTTAGCCGTATAATATATACGTATGTATGGATTAGTTAGTCAGAGCGCTTGATCGGTTTGAAATGAGGCTTGTGATATCGACGGCGACACTTGCGGGTAAATCTCCGCTATGTTCGGGTTCAACCTCGTAAAATACTTTCCTTGTTTAATTATTAAAGAAAATACAAAAAAAAAACTATTATTAATAATTAGTGGCTTTTCTATAAATATATTTATTTATTTTTTTTCGTTTTGCCTACATGCCCAAATTCTTTGGTTTTACCTTGCATAGTTTAGGGAGACGCCTCGTCAATCAGTTAGTAACAGAGGAGTTTTATAATTTTAATTTATATTAATAATTAATTATTATAAATTTTAATGTATATTAATAATTAATTATTATAAGCTAGCTATAAGAGTAAATCCTGAATAAACGCTATTAAAAACCGATTCGACCGATCGATTTTTGTTATATCGATCGAAACTAAAATATTCGTTTGAAAGCTCATTAACTACGAGGAAAATGCTATTTTGAAATTTAATGATTATATTTTTCAGAATATTTTATTTATTGCTAAATAAGCCTTCATAATAAATTTTCAATCAAGAAAGGCATATAAAGAAGTTTTCCACAAAAAAATCAAAAATTGATAGGCCCTAGACAGTTTATTATATATTTTAGCTTCACGCTGTCCTGCACATAAAAAAATATACCCGTATAAAATGGCGGGGGTATTTGGTAGACGAAGTAGTGAGAACACGAACATAAAAAATGGAGTCACAACGAGTGACTGCAAATGCGATGGCTGTGGATTCGATTCTCACTCGAGACTGAAAGTATAATTTTTTTTCTTCGCTATGATAACAAAACAATGCGTGGCGTTGCGTTTCGTCAATAAACCTTCCTTAAACATTTAGCAGAAAGTGGAGAATGGGATGTCTTAACAATAGATACTCCTCTACTTGTTAAAAAAAAATAATGAAGACAACAGTGAATATTCTCTAAGATCTATACATCATATATTAAAAAATAAACTTATGAAAATAAACTTATAAATCAGCCTTAGGGTCCTTCCACAGCGCTTGCGGCACGGAGGTGGACACCCATCTCTCTGATCTTAGTTTGGGATTTGGTATTATTTATCTTAAATATTTCAATGGTTTTGGACCTGTGTAATATTATACACTATATTTTTATTTTAAGGTAACGGCATCGTGGTACTATGTTACAATATCTAATTGTAAGCAAAGATCGTGAATTAAATTCCCGGGAGATACTCATATTTACACTTCTTTATTTCTGCAGTCCTATATTAAATAAACAAAAAAAAGAAAAATCGAGCGTCTTAACACTTGGTTCTTTTCGTCTTACTATATAATAAAAGGATATGTGACTTTAAAATAAAATATATATATTTTTTTATGCTTAATAAATTGTTTTTGTTAACCTCAATAACGAATTTCTTATTCCTAAATTACCCTCTATAAATAATTTCTTAAAAAAGTCTAATAATAAATGTAAAAAATAACTAAACGAAAAGTTATAGGTATGTTTACCAGCTTCAGCTATATGTTTGGATTGATAAGCGACACGAACTAGTATTAGTTTAAGTACTTAGGTTTTTTAGTTTCACACTGTATCACGCACATAGCGGGTAGTAAGCAGAGGAAACATGGAAACCTAGTGTTAAGACACTCCGTACAGATTAAACACGTCCATTCCCAAGCACTTTCGCTGAATTCTGGAGGTATTACGTGTTGAGTGGAGGAACTCAACACCGCGCTGTCGCGTTTACAGTCACACGCTTGTGCCCCTGCGCCTCGATTGGTCTCTAAATATGAAGGTATATAGGACAACAGAAAAAAAAATAAGCTGCCATATATTTTGATATACTTTTTTTTGTCGTGGTCTCCTGTTACATAAGATATAAGATTTCAACAAAGTAAACTAAGAAAGACTAATTGGCGAAATACAATAATACCTTTTGCCTTATCACTACTATAGGGAAATGTTTACATGATAAACATAAACATAACGTCGGCTTAGAGTATTGCCTACCTGTTAAAATAAATACGTTTCTTGTTTTTTCGTTTTGTACATTTTAGAACCATTCGATAGTGTAAGTATAAATTCAAACTTGGCATTTAGTGTATTTTATAGTATTGTGTGTTATAGTAGAGAATAAATATCAATTTTCGCAATTGTAAAAAATATTAGAAAATAATAGGTATATGTATATATACATATAAAATTATAGTTTTTTAAAAATCTTTATAATAAAGAACCATATTACGTTCCCTCTGCTTACCCAGATATATGCAGGGATACGGCGTGAAGCTGATTTAATTTATATTTGAAAAAATAATTTTCAAGCCTAGTAAGTAAATTCTATTGAACTAATTGCACTCACTTATAATTTTACACTGCACCTATTAAATGAAACAGCCAATTAAAATGTGATTCCTATTTATCAATACTTAGTTGTTTTACACATTATTCCAGATATAACACTGTAGGCAGAAACAACCTAGAGGCAGAAATTTCACTATCCGCACCCTAGTAGAATAAGAGATTTTAGGACATAGTTAGGAACACTTAAAACAATCAAGGCGCGCGGTAGCGCAACCAGCCAACTTCAGTAAAACAGAACTGGCAAACAGCACCCTGGGTAATTTTACACGAACCATTTGAAACCACTTTTTACTCCTTCGTAATTCAAAATCTCTCCCACCTAAACCAACCAAATTTGGCTCAAATATTGAGACCGCGTACATATGGGCATCACATTTCACGAACACAGCTCAAACGGTTATTTAGATAATGACGTCCAAAAATCGTCAATTTTATCACGCATTGATATATCCTACTTTACCCTAGCATACTTTAGCTTTTTTTTTTTTTTTTTTTTTTTATGGAAAAGACACAGCAAACGAGCGTGCGGGTCACCTGATGGTAAGTGATTACCGCTGCCCACGACTTCGTGCAACCCCAGAGGAGCTACAGGTGCGTTGCCGGCCTGTTAGGTGGGTTGGGCGCCGGGGCCCGGCATTACCTAATGCGAAACGCAGTGGCATAAAGCCACTACTTCACGCCGGTTTTAAATGCCGGGGGTGGTAATGATCCGGTCGAGTCTGCCCATGCGTGTTGCCATTGCTGGCGACGTGACTCTACCACACGTACTTTAGTCGCCTCTTACGACACCACCAGTACCAGGATGATCCTATTCTAGGCCGGGATCACACGGCACCAAGAATGACTATAAAATTTGCTCTTTTATTTTAAGACACTCTTTGAATACATTCATTTACATCGATGCCTTCGTAAATTCATTTAAAAACTGGTCAAATCAGACCTTATACATAAATATAGTGACTTAAATTGTCAGAAGAAAGGTTAAAATTCTAAGTTGTTATAAGATATTTTATATTGTTAAAAATAAATTTCAGGACTGATCATTGAACTTGGCACACATTTACATATTTCTCCATTCTTAAATAAACAAAAGACTGACCCATCACTTATTATATAAAAAATAGTCCCAAAAAGCTATCCAAATAGGTAATTATTTATGTTATATACACTACAGTAATCACTTAGCGCAGTGTCATCAATCAGTTCTAAATAGGCTGTGATTTATTTGCGACGAGTTCGTCTTCTAAATTATAGCACCAATTTGTGTGCTTTGTGTTTACGTGAAACTTTATAGTGAAGGGTGGTTACTCAGTTGTGATAAAAGAAATAATTAATCAACCCTTCTGATTTAACGTTTATACTGAAGAGGGTTATGTCTATAAAGGCGCTGGCAATGGAGAAAACTATATTTCTTCCTTTTTTCAGCTTCAGTAGGAGGGTAGGCAGAGAGAGCCTAATTCGTCTAATTCCCTGCCGAATTCTGACAGTACAACTCACGTGCATGTGCCCCTGTGTCACAATTGATCTCAAGTTTCTTCTTTAATATTTATATTTAAAATATGGTCTTCTAAATAAAGTGCAGTATCCTGCAAGGACTTTGGCTCCGACACGTAAAAAAATGAAATATTTACAATAATAATGTATTAGGTGCAAATATTTTTTGCAGTTTTCGAAGTTCTTCGATCATATATTTTTGAGTGATTATAATGTAGAATAGATAAAATCTTACCCACACTAGTCTGGTTCAATGCCAACCGCCTTCAGAACGTCAGTGAAACCGATCTGTCGGCTGTACAGATAAGATAATCTCCACTCGAGGATTTTTTTTTTTTTTCGTTGATCCGGTGTCGAGACAAAGCGCGTCGTTGAGTTCCACCACTCAACACGCAATACTTCCAGAGTTCGGAGGAAAGTGGAGAACGGAATGTCTTAACCCAAGCTTCCCACTGCCTACCCCGCTGTGTGCGGGTTATAACGTGAAGCTGATAAAAAATAAAATTGACATAAAAAAAACAATTGACAATGTGTTCTTTTAAAAACGAACCATGGAAAACGTAGTAAGCTAAAATTTTGATTTCTTTTCATAACTGAATTTATAATTATGTAAATACCTTACACTGTGTTGTCAAATTTCAGCACAAGTTCAATCAATATATTATGTTTTGAGTGGCGGCAATCATCATCGCGCTTTGACTACTAGAATGCTACTAGAATAAGTTGATGAATAGAATTTTAATTATTAAAGGTTCCATTCTACAAACCCGCATTCGGTCTTCGACAATTTGACCGACCAATCAACCATTAATTTCTTTACTGTATTTCTTTAATAATAAATTAAAATAATAATGATAATGTTACTGTTTTAAAACAACTGTCCATGTAATATCGCGGTTCTTTGTAACTTTCTTTTTTTTTTTACAAAAACATCGCCATATTTTTTTTTCATCCTAATCAAATCATTTCAATTGGCGATATAATCTGAAAACCTGTCACATTTCCCTTTGCCCATACATACACGATATTTTATTTTAATTAAAACGTCCATTGAATGGGCTTTATTGCTTCTTTGATCGCGATCTGTATAGAGCTCTCATTGAGAACGATTCAGCATATTATTATTTGCATTTTTTTATATAGCTTCACGCTATATCCAGTGTCAAGACATTCGGTTAGCTATTTTTGCAAAATTTTCAAGACATTGCGTGTTGAGTACAGAATTTAATACTGCACTTTGCCTTGTCTTGGTGTCATTTTGGTGAGACACATCTCACCAATATGAGGTAACGAAAATATTAACAATTCAGCCGAGTGCGAATCCAACCCACAATCGTTTAAAACAAAGCACTTTTTTTAAAACGGACATTTATATCTATACTTTCTGCTGAGAATAATAACTTAGATGAAAGAGATTTTTAATTTCACGTTCGGACTTTTCATGAAAGTCTCAGTTTTATCTATTAGTCTTTTCATGTTTCATGTTTCTTTTACACTTCTACTAAGGTCTTATAAAGTGCTGGATAAATGAGCTCGACGTTTGTTTACAAATAGATAGTACTAACGTTTTAAGCTATATTAAAAGAACTGTACAAAACATTTTTAGTTAACAGTGACTTTTATAAATTTTTAGCTTTTAGGGAATATTTTTCGTGGAATTGTAAAAGGGGATGCTGTATAAATCAACTCGAGTGCGTGTATAGGAGTGCGTGCGTGCGTGTATACTCACACTGTATAGGAGACATTCATTGATATAAATTTTATTAGAATCGTCAGTTTTTTGTTTTGTTTTTTTTTTTTTGTTTTTCGTATATTTTTTTTATTTGTTTCATTAAGAAAATAGAGAGAAATATGCAGTTGTGAGTTTCTTATATGAGTATACCAAACTGTCAGCCAGTAGAGATAAATGGCAAATGCTTGTGAGGCGTATAACATCTGCCCTTAGCCAGCAGGCTAAATTCCCCTTAGAATATAATATAACAGCAGTTATATTATATTCTAAGGGGATTTTAGAAGAACGTGAAAAAAAAACCTCTTATATAATAATCTGACGATTTGACAAGAGTTTCAGGTTAAGGTACATATGGTCCATCTTCATATCCTAGACGTGCTATCTCATAATCTGACGATTACCTGAAGGGACTTCCCTCGTATGAGATTTTTTTTTAATTCATTGATCGTAGTCAATTGAAAAGCTCAAGAAATAGCACGTAAATTAAAGAATGTATGTTTGAAGTAGAATACTAATTTTTAAATTATCATCTTTATCGATAAGTGAGAGAGTAATAGATAGAGTGAGAGAGGAATTGAACCATGGAGAGAGGAATATAGGCAACGCATAGATGCATTAAACTTTATCGATCAATTTTAACTACTTTGGCTTGTGGAATTTGTCAGATTATATTTTTTTCGTCATTGATTTATTTCGTTCAACTTTATCGGCTCATCCCTCCTACTACAAACTATTTTGAATCATAATTTAAAAACAGGAGGTTAATGATGAAATAAATATTATTTTCTTTTACAAAAATCTTTCATATACGCACCATACCATTAAAATATTAAAAAAATAAAAAAGAGGTGGTTATCAGTGGCATTACATGTAAGAACCTTGAAATTATACTGTTGAAATTGCCTAATTTTATAGTAAGATGATTTATTTAGGTTTTATCTCGGTGATATTTGAAGTACTTTTTTTTAAATTACTAATTTTTTTTAGCTTCACGCTGTATCCCGAAAACCGCAGGACAACAGTCCCCCACTTTTTTGTTGTTGAGTGGCAGAACTCAACGCCGCGCTTTGCCTCAGATAAGAAAATATAAATTTAAGTAAATATTTCAAATGGATTATTATTTATTATTATTCTCATTTCTGCGCTCTAGTACCAAGTGTGCCGTCGAGTTCCACCACTCAACACACATTGCGTCAAAAATCCGGCGGAAAGTGAGCAACAGAATATCTTAACACTAGATTTCCTCTTATTATCCAGCGATATATAGCGTGAAGCTGAAAATAAATGGAACATGATAAACAATGTCATACATTTAGTTCCAAAAACAGTACAAACTTCCAAAAAAATATTCTTTAAACTACAAGGTGGATTAAAGATACGCTTTAAGATAAAAAAAATCTGAAACCGAAGTTTCTTCAAAGAAAACCGAAAAATCTAGGTAATATTTCGGGCCTATCATGAAAGGAAATGCATTGTCTCAAGCAATCGCAAGGAGTCTTTTAGAACGGCCCCATTACGTAATAGGTAATGGGGCCGTTCGAAAAGAGGCTGGCTTGGATGTGTGTATGTATGACTTTTTCATATATGAGAGCGTAAACCCATCTATAATTATAAAAGATTTATAATTTTTTAAAAAGTATAAGGACTTGAAATGTTTGTTGAGTTTCTGGAGTTATTTGGTTTACATTGCAAAACATGCAATGGACATGGATGAATCGAAATAAGGACAAGCGCGGTGTTGTGCTCCGTCATCCGTTTTTTATGAGGCCAATCGTGGCGTAGGGGCACAAAAAAAGCAAAAAAGAGTTTTTAAGTCTTACCCATTTGTGTGGGAAAAGCTTAGAAAATTAAAACTGAGAATTGATGAGCTGTTAAGGAAAGTTATCACATCACATTTATAAATAATTTCCAAAATTGAATAGAATACTTGACAAAATGCGCAATCTAATATTATTTATAACTAAATAACTAATTTCACCATTTAAAAACAAAAATATGTAAAAAAAAAATGATTTTTTCGCATCTAGGTTTAAGGTTTAAGTCTGGCGTTGTCTTAAAGAAATCGCAAACTCTTACAGGCTTTCAGTGCGACCTCGATACGTAATAGGTCGGTCTCATTAGACGTCAAGTCCATAAACTATATATACACATACTTATAGGCTTCTATTTTATATGCCTCTAAAAGTATAGATATCTAAATATCTATACTTTTAGAGGCAGAGAAAATATCTCACTAAAAACTCTCGAGAAAAGGAATTGTTCTTGCTCAGGTAACAAGACAGAACGAGGTATTGAGTTTCGCCACACAACGCACAATATCTTAAAAAATCAGATGACATTGTGAACACTCCGGTTCCTCGGTTAAATCATTATTGAATTTTCTTCAAAAAGCCAATTGTAGCACAGGGGCACAAGCGTGTGACTGTAAACATGACAGGGCGTAGGTTCGGTTCCTACTCGAGGATTTTACCAGAATTCAGCGAGAACATGGAGCGTAGTATTTTAACACTAGTTGAAAAAAAATCTCACTTTATTTTTTAGTAAGTTTCACAAGATTAAGTCGTTGGAGGAAATTGTTTTAAATGCTCCAAAGCGTAAATTCACGTTTCAGAAAGCAATGCCGTATAACTCGAAACTGTGCGAAATTTCCAACGGTATCGGTATCTACAATAGAATTGATTTATCTATGTTGACTGGATTTTAGGATGTGTTATGAATTTAAAGATGCTAATTTGGTACTTGGGACATATGATTTCATTTGCTGTATGCCGTATCCATAGAGAAGAGAGAGAGAGGGCAAAGGGAACATAGTATTAAGACATTCCCCATTTTCCGCCGAATTCTGGAGACAATCCGTGTTGAGTGACGAAAATACAGTTGAACAACGCCGCGCTTTGCCTCGAAACCAGAGTAAAGAAAAAGAATCTATTAAATATTTCATCCTCGAGTGGAAATCGAATCTACAACCTATCTTATTTACATTTACACTTTGTGCCCCAGCGCCATGAATAACCTCAAGCAAACAAGCAAATAAGATTTTAGTTGATGTATAATGTACATAACAAGTCCGCATACAGCCGATAGGGAATCTATTATTTTGACATTTTATCCTCCATGCGCCGTCCAAGGTCCGAGACTACATCATGGATGACAAAATCCAGCGCTGTGCTTTGTCTTGTTATCAGAGCGAGGAAATGAAAACAATTCACTTTTCCTAGTAAAAATCGAACCTAAAATCCGTTGCGTTTACAGTCATACGTTGCGCCACTGAGACCTCATCGACGACGGTCTTATTATAGTAATAACATTCATCATCACCTATTAAGAGAACCCTAAAAATGTCTCTACAAGAACTAACGAAGTTTTACTAAAGCTGTTCTAAGAGTAAAATCTCGTAACAATAAAGTACTAGTATAAAGATCAAACTTTCAACAAGGCCTTTGTCGTTGGACGTTGCCATATTATTTTTTTTATATTCCTTTTTTTCCGAAGTTTTCAAGCGTAAAATGTTTTAAGTATAATGATACTTCTAGATAGCGTTTTATCGCGCATAAAGAGGGAAAGCAGATTTCTCTGCTGACCCAGGATTAAGACAATCCATTCTCTGCCCTACTTAAATCATTTTCTTTTCTTGTCTCTCGCACTCCCTCTTAGTGACAAGACAAAGCGGCGTTGTGTTACACCACTGAACACGCACATAATCCTGCCTAACCTTTAGTACAGAAAAATGTCTGAAACCGTAAATATAATTATAGACTTTAAAAAATAGCATTAGTATTCTAAACAACTTAATTAATTAAAGTACTTAGGGAAAGCCGCAAGCTTCGTTAAGGTTGGACGTGTTAATGTGTACTAAAATAACTTGCAGGTTTTACGTGACGACATTTTGCGTGACGACATTTTGCGTTTGTTCTCCGTATTTCGGTTTGTCATTGATTTTTTTTTATTATGTAATATTTAAAAATGATGTTTATTCTATTGATTAACTTAATCTATAAATTAAATTTATAATGTTTATTGGTATATTTTCGCTGTAAGCGGTCGATCGTCAAAACATTTTTTTTAACATTTTTAAGGAATTATTCCACACTTTGTAAAGAAAAATACTTTTTTATTTTATTTATATAAATAAATAAAATAAAAAAAAAATTATTTATTTATTAAGATCCACCAGTGGAAATAACACAATAACATTAAACAAATCACACAGTAACAGTTTTCTAAAATCTATATATAAGAATATAGCTAGAATAAATTATTATTTTCTTTTCATGTATGCATGAAGTTCCATTATGTGTGGCGTTTAGTTCAGTTCCCCAATTTCGTTAACTCTATATATACTTTTATAAAGAATAAATATAAATAAAAACGACAGAATTAGAAGAATAGAATGCGTTAGTTCTTAAACTTATCCACTTTTAATTTTTCTCAAATATGTATTTGTATAAATAAACAAAAAAATTACAAACTTTCATACTACTTACTAACCTAGGCATATAATATTGAATACTAGAATTATATTTTCTCTATCCTCCTGTTTCAATAGAACCACTCAACTCCTGGGTTTATGCCTCCACAGACCATAATAGCCTGTAACGCTATAAACATTGTGTTCTATGGAACTTTTGTGCCTATAGGTACTTAATATATTATATATTTTGTATACTTAGTATATGTTATAGAGAGGTCGGGTCCAGAATATATTTTTAAGATGTTGAATTACTAAGAGGGCTTAGGTAAAAGTGTATTTTTGTTAAATAAGTTATTTAAGCAAGCCTTGTTACACAAATTTACGATTTTCTTTGGTTTTATTCAATTTCTTATGTTTTGAAGTATAAATTGCAAATGAAAAGCCTAATATTAGACAGTACTATTAGTTATAATAAATCTGATAGTACAATACAAGCTTCACGTTATATCTTGCATTAAGACACACCGTTGTCGAGGCACTCCGTGTTGAGTAGCGGAACTCAACGTCGGGCTTTTATTTTCGTGCCAGTGCGGAGAAATGAGAATAATAATAAATAATAATTAATTCCTCGGTGCACAGCAGTCGAATTCCGGTCAAAACTTTGTGACCCTGGGTCACGACGGCGCTAATCAGTTATTATATGTAAAAAAATAAAAAAAAATATTGGCAAAAAAATTATACTTAATTTTTTACGTGAACAAAGTATTGACACACTGGCACACACAGTTGCTATTTCGAGATTTTAATTGAATAAGAGTACGTCAGTATGTGTCGACGTGCGGTTGTCATTTGCAAACTGTGTGAAAATTCAATCAAAACACGCTCTCGAAATTTACACATTGAAGAATCTGTTGAAAAGACTTTGTAGGACGATATTTGATTATTGTAGAATCGATTTTTAGTTCGAGAAATAATTGCAATTAAATTATTAAGGCCAGTCGTGGCGCAGCGGCACGAAGTGTGACTGTATAACCGACTGGTTGTGGGTTCGACTCCAGGAGATGAAATATTTACTTAAATGTATTTTTCCATTTCTTCGCTCTGGTGTCGAGGCTAAGCGCGGCGTTGAGTTCTGCCACTTAACACGCAATGCCTCCAGAAAGTGGGGAACGGAGTGTTTTAACACTAGTTTCCCTCTGCGTACCCTGCTGTGTGCGGGTTACGCAGAGATACATCGTGAAGCTAATAATAAAAAACTTACTAATTAATAACTTAAATAATATTTTGATTCACAATTTATTTTGTTTCTGGCGTCACGCTGTATCCCATAGCAGGTTAGGCAGAGAGAAACTGGGAACCTAGGGTTAAAACTCTCGGTTCTCATTAAGACAGTTCCTTCTCCACTTTCCACCTGCATTTTGAGTAAAATGCAATGTCTCTTGCATTGCTCCACTCGGAGGAATCCAACGCCGCCAGATTTCTTACCCAATATTATACAAAGTAAGATCCGTAATCCGAAAATTCGAAAAAAATACATATTCGCATCTCCAATACGTATTTTCGAAATACATGTGTATTTTTAGCTTCACACTGCATGCCACACATAGTAGGATAGACGGAAGAAACCTGGGAACCTAGAATTAAGTTAAGTCCGTTCCCATTAAAACATTTCCTCTCTCCATTTTCCACCGAATTTTGGTTGCATTACGTGCTGAGTGCCGGAACTCAACCCCACGCTTTACCACGTAAACTCATCCCCAGCAAGGAAATGAAAATACTTAACATTTTTATTTCATACGGAATTCATCGAACCCAGAACTTGTCGCGTTTATAGTCGCACGCTTGCGCCTCTGAGCGACGACTGGCCTCATCTATATAGTTGGAATAAATCATAGTACCATTTTAATTTTCATATTGTAAAAAATACACACAGATAAGAAGCGTGAAAGCTATATTTTAATCCCACGTATTATATGGTATAAGCTCTCGTAGGCAACGTGAATGGCAGGTTCTAAAGAGCATTATTTAAACCGAGGCTGTTATGGAGCAGTTTATGGCGTCCTTACAGCGTGTGAGGGTATTTTAGACTTCTGTAACGAACCTGTTGAAAACGGCGAGGCTTTTTAGTATATTTTTTTCTTATGTATATAAAAAAAATATTCGTTGAGTTTCGCACTTCAACATTCAATACCTCAAAAATTGGGCGGAAAGTGGGGAACGGAGTGTCTAGGCACTGGGTTCTCTGTCTATTACGCTGTGTGCGGGATACAGCGTGTAGTTGTATATAATGTCAGATAAATACAAGAAAAATTAAGTACACGTGAAGTCACATGCAAAAGTTAGTACAGATATTATGGAACTGCCGCAGAATTCATTCACGTCATTCCGTTCATGATTTTAGAATCTATTATACAGAACGCCTATTGTGTAGAACGTCTATAGTTAGCGTACAAATTAATACTATTATTTTCTATACGACTGCCGTGGCGCAGGAGTGCAAGTGTGTGTTCGATTCCCATTCGAGAATTACATTTTTGTATAAATTAAATATTTATTATTTTCATTTCTTTACTATTGTAATATGCAATGTATGTTGTTGAATTCGAGAACTTGGGAGAAAGTGGAGAACGGAAGTGTCTTAGTAGGAACGGAGTGACTTAACACTAGGTTCTTATATTACCTCAGCCTACTCTGCTATGTGATTATGTGTGTGCTATAGAATATAACGTGAAGCTGAAAAATAAATTAAGCACATTTGGAGCCGACTTGGCACAGCGCGACAACGTCTGGCTTTAAACGCGACGGTTATGAGTTTGATTCCTCGTCTGTAGAATGAATTTTCTAGCTGTGGTAACGACTTTAAGCTCGGTGTTGAGATCAACCTCTTCATACACGTTAACCAGCGAGTTCTTGGTTTTTACGTAACCTTCCTCCAGCGTTATCAATGCTGTGTTCTCGACTTCAATCTCACTTACTGAACTGTAGTACTGTACCCAAGTATCCTGCTATAATAATTTATATCTTTGGCTAATGGTTGGGTTGTGATAATCATCCTACAACTGATTGTATACACTTTAATTCGATTCTTCCTCCGAAAATGTCTGTATTTTACGTGTTTTTTTACGTATTTTGTATGATAAAGGTACCTAACATCCAAAAAAAACAACAAGATTAAAGTAATATTCCACACTTTCACTTACTTATTCCACCGGATTTGCATCCAGATCCCGCCATGTAATTAATAGAGGTATTTACATATATACTTCGACGAAAAACGATGAACAGAGTACCTTAATACTAAGATGTGTCAAGACATTCCGCTTTGTCTCTTTGCACCAATAATGATATGACAAAGATGACCCGTCAGTAGTTCATATTTCTAGGTAAAACATATTTTTTTTCAAAATGCCTTACTACTTCCTCTATTACAATGGGATACAGTGTGAAGCTAATATTTGCTGGTATTTGGTAAGATACAGCAAGGCGTTGAGTTTCACATAACAGCACAAGAAAACCATACTATTCCAAATCCAAATAACAAAAACAAAATAATCCAAAATCTGGAGTTCAACATGTGTAAAAAGAAACATCTACAGCCTTCTACGTCCAATTAACTAAAAGGGGAAACAAAACGGCGAGAAGTCAGGACTCGACGTCTCCAATGGCCACGGTGTATTTAATTACGGGGGGCTGAAGAGCGGTCTTCTTATATACTGTGGGGATGTTTTTACACCGTAGTGGATACATCTGTTGATATTATAATTTTTGTGGACGAAAATGATGGACGTTTATTAATTTTTTTGAATTTATTTCATTTTCATGTATTTTCACTCTTCACAGAGAGTTTTACAAGAGAATTGTATGTATAAACTACCTCGTTCTAACGTTTCTGTTGATTTAGAGACACTTCTTATGAAATATACTTGCATAAGTTCAAGTTCAAGATCAATTATATAATAATAATTAATATGAGGCCAATCGTAGCTCAGGGGCACAAAGTGTGACTGTAAAATGAAGTGGTTGTGGGTTCGATCCCCACTCGAGGAAATTAAATATTTATTTAAATTTATATTTACATTTCTTCCGCCACTCAACACGCAATGTCTCCAGAATTCGGCGAATAGTGGAGAACGGAGTGCCTTAATACTAGGTTACCTCTGACTTCTATAAGTGCGGGATACAGCGTGAAGTGGATTTATTTATTTATTTAATATTTTCATTTCTTAGCTCCGAGAATCCTGCGAAAGCGAAAATCCTGATCTCCAGAATTTAGCGAAAAATAACGGAAAATAGCCTAAATGCTCACCCTGGTACATAGGGGATACAGTGTGAACCTGAAAAAAAGGTCTCACTTCCTTCTTTTTGATAAGTTAATTAAGTTTCACAACATTAAGTCGTTGAAAGAAACAGTTTCGAATGCTCCAAAGCGTAAGTTTACGTTTCAGAAAGCAATGCCGTATAACTTGAAACCTTCTAACTGTAGTTGCAATAAAGCGAGTATACGAAAACTAGAACGGTTTCGGTATCTACAATGATTTATCTGTGTCGACTGGGTTTTAGGATTTGTTTTAAATTTTAAGTTGCAATTTTAGTGTTTGTTATATAAGATCATATTTAGTCTATGCTGTATACTGTATATAGGAGGAAAGGCAGAGGGAACCTAGTGTTAAGTTATTCCGTTTCTCATTTTCCGTCGAATTCTGGAGCCATTGCGTATTAGGCAGTGCAACTCAACGGCGCGTTTTACCTCGACACCAGAGCGAAGAAAATGGAAATATTTTATATTCAATTTCGAATCGAATAAAATCGAATCCACAACTTGTAAGCAACAAGTTGTGGATTAAGTAAAAAAGACCTCAAAATATTTTATTTGCTCTAGATGTATCTTAGGCAGAACAGAACCTTAGGGATTGTATGAAGGAAGCAGCGATAGAGGTATGTGGTAAAGGTAAAAGGGGCTTTAGTAAAAAGCGTGATGAATGGTAGAAAGAAAGAAGAAGGCATGGCAGGATTATAAAGCCTCTGGTAAGGATAAAAGTATGAGAGAGACAAAAAAGAAAGAGTATAAGCTGCAAAAGCACCAGATGAAAGTAATGATAAAGGTGAAGCGTGAAAAGGCAGAGAATTAAAGAGATGAGAGGTTAACGAACAACTTCAGGGAAAACACGAAGCTTTTCTGGCGAGAAGTTAGTGTTTCTCGAGGTTGCTCGCTAACTTGTAGAATGAAAGGGGTGCTTTCGAAGGACGGTGAAATTCTAACAGAAAAACCACACTTTTTGCAGCGATGGGCGGAATTTTACAAGGAGATGTATGAATGTGATGACGCCTCAGCCTCAAGTAGCAGCGAAACGCTGATTCTTTATTCTAACAGTTTATCTATTAAATTAAGATTTTATATATATTAAGTACATGTAGAAAACTATGTAAATAAGAAATCATCATTTTGTTTTCTAAGCTAAATAATGAAGTCACGATTGTCGGACAAACCAACAAATCAGACATAAAATCCAGCTTACATAAATATTTTATTCACTCTTGTCACACTAGTACGTTTGCTTTATAAATTTTACAAGTAGCTCATTTGATAGTAAATTCGAAATAAATTAATCAATTTCTTTAGCCATGATCAATCGAATATTATAAACAAAACGCAACACCGCTCGTCTCACTATTTCCATATTCAAATCACAGTATCATAACCATAATGGCTACCATCATCATCACCATGATCCTCATCATCATCATCATTATTATGCCGCTTTGTCTCCGTAACAAGACAAAGCGCGGCGTTGCGTTACACCACTGATCACGCTCATGGGCCTACCCTTTAGTACTGAAAAATGTCTGAAATCGTAAATATTATATAAATATTATCGTAAATATTATATATTATGTAAATAATAATTAACAGTCTTCAAAAAAACAGCATTAGTATTCTTAACGACAAACTGTTTTTTCGCTTAATTAATGAAAGTACTTAGGGAAAGCCGCAAGCTTCGTTAAGGTTGGACGTGTTGATGTGTCCTAAAATAACTTGCAGGTTTTATGTGACGACATTTATTTGCCTGACATTTTGCGTTTTTTCTCCATTTTTCGGTTTGCCCTTGGTTTTTTTTATTATAATGTTATATTTGACAATGATAATCTATTGGTTTACTTAATTTTTTTTTTATGTTCTATTGGAAAATTTTCACTGTAAACGCGATGGTCGGAGGTTGCCGCATCGGGAAATAAATTATTTTTTAATATTTTAAAGTGTTATTCGACACTTAGAAAAGAAAGATCTTATTAAGAAAAGGTATAACATTTTTAACGTAGCAGGAAAATTTTTATACGTTTTCCTCATAAATCTTAATAATTATTAATAAAGAGGCTGGTCGTGGCGCAAAGTGTGACTGTAAACCGACGGGTTGTGAGTTTGATCCCCACTCTAGGAGATGAAATATTTACTTAAATTTATATTTCCATTTTGTTCGCTCTGGTGTCGAGGCAAAGCGTGGCGTTGAGCTCTGCCACTCAACACGCAATGCTTCCGGAATTCAGCAGATAGTGGGGGACCGAGGTTTCTTAACACTAGGTTTCCTCTGCCTAGCCTGCAGTGTGCGGGATACAGCGTGAAGCTGATTTATTTTGATTTTAATAAATTATTTGTTATTTCATTTCCTCGCTCTGGTACCAGGCAAATCGAGGCGTTGAGTTTGAACCACCCACCCACTATATTTCCACCACCCTCCTGTTCCAAAAGAACCGCTTGATGCTGGAGGCATAAACCCAGTAGTTAAGTGGTTCCTTACAGACTATAATAGCCTGTAACGCTATAAACATTGTGTTCTATGAAACTTTTGTGCCTATAGGTACTGAATCGAATAGAGGTCGAGTCCAGAATATTTTTAGGGTGTTTTATTAATTTAGAAGCTTAAGAGGGCTTACGACATAGTGTTTTTTTACCGGACCTAATATTAAATTACTACTATTAAAATACTACTACAGTGGGACTGTGAACGCGGCTGGGTATGGGTTCGATTCGATCCCAACTTGAGAAATAATTAACATTTTAATTTCTTTACTCTGGTGTCGAGGCACAATGTTCCGTTAACATTTACTTACTTCCCCATCCCGCTGTATGAGGGATATAGCGTGAAGGTAGCAATGGATAAAATGTATATGTTATGCACTATCACGCACAGTTGCTATTTCGACATTTTAATTGAATGAGAGTACGTCAGTCAAGTGAGTACTCGACGTGCGGTTGTCATTTGCAAGCTGTGTAAAAATTCAATCAAAACACGCTGCCAAAATCTAGTATGAATTGAAGAATCTGATGAAAAGATTCTATAGAACGATATTTAACACGCAACGGTTTGAGGTTTGATTTTTATTTCGGAAAATAATTACAAATTTTAAATTATTAAGTGCCTTAAAAAATGTCCGATTGTCTTAACACTACTTTCCTGCCTACCCTGCTGTGTGCGGGCGGAAATTGAGGAACTGAATTGAGGTGCTTTAACACTAAGTTACCTTAACGACAGTGGACGTAGTGAAATAGATATACACAGAGTGTAGCGTTTGGCGCTCCGTTCTTTCAGGCTTCCTAATAAGACATACAAATACATACATACATTACAGAGCACAACGCCGCGCTCTGCCTCGACACCAGAACGAAAAAATGGAAATATAAATTTAAGTAAATATTTCATCTCCTCGAGCGGGGACCGAACCCACAACCAATCGGTTTTACAGTCACACTTCGTGCCGCTGCACCACGTCTGTATACAAATAATAACAGTCAAGCGGTGAACTAAGTTAGGAGAGTAGCTAGCGTGACTGACACTCGTCGCCGTGACATCTGCATTATACCTCGAGACACAACTTGTCTCAAATACATAGTGGCTTTACTACTGCTTTGATATTGCGTTCAAACTAGAACAACTTACTGTAATGCTTAAATATTTAGCAAAGATCCTTTATCTGATTTTAACTTGGTAAACGTTGAATCTCTACTAATATAATAAAGCGGGAGAGTTTGTTCGTTTGTTTACTTTACTTTATTTTTATTTTGTATGAAAGCATGTAGTATTAAGAATACAGCTTTTGATTGCTATAGACTAACCGTTATGCTTAATTTTCTTAATTTCTTTTACATATCTATGTTACAATGTAAATTTCTGATTTTGTATGAACTTTTAATGTAGTATTTGAGCTATTTTTGAAAAGCAAAATATCATAAAAAAATGATATTTTATTAATAAATCGATAAGTACTATGCATTTAAATATTGTATTTTTAAATTTGGCACAACTATCGAAACCACTAGACGCCATTTGCTGTGACGTCAGTGGGTCTTGTAAACAAACGCACTGATATTGGTAATGTCCTACGATCAATTGCCTTGCCTTGTTTTGCTGAGCGTTAGCTCACAAGATCGTTTGATACACATCATGGCGGCTGCACATTCGTGTATTTAAAAATAAAGATTAATAATTTCAAAATCTTTATTTGAATATTGACATGGTTTCGGTAAGAAAATCCGTTCGACCAGACAGAATAGAACATAATGTGATTAAACAAAATTCACAACGATTGTGACCGTCCCATATGGCCACCATATTGTTAACGCAGTAAATGCGGGAAAACTGCTGTCACAGAGAAACTCGTTTGAAAATGGAATCTTTCTTTTCTAATTTTCTAGCCACCAGCTAGTATGAGTGATAAGAATTTTTTTATCAAAATATAAAAATTATTGTAAATATGCAGAAATCCTTGTGGCATCGTAGCTATTTAGATAAATGTTTAAGAAAAAGTAAGAAAAAATTACATTTGCTTTTAGAAATTAAGTATTTCCTAATAGAGTTTACATCGCTTAAGCGGAGTTTTAAATTTCATATTGCAAGAAACGATCGTAGGTACTGTATTTTTGTTCCAGATATTACGTGGCATAAGCTCACGCAGTCAACGTGAATGGTAGGATTTAAAGCCCATTAGTAAAACCGAGGCAGTTATGAAGCCGTTTATGGCGCCCTTATAACGTGTGAAATTTACCTGTTGGAATGGTGAATCTTCTTTTTAATATATCTTCTCCTTGTATATGATGTATTGTTAGCAAACTTGTGTAAAAGAGGATAGATTTAGGTGAAGATAACTAAAAGCAGTGGAATTGCGTCAATCGGGGGCATTTGCTTGTCGGCAACGAAAGTAGTATTAGTAGTAGTGAAGTATTGCTAATAGGTGATACATATCACTTATTGCAATTACGTAGTATCCCTTTCCAAATAGTTTAGAAACATATGGACGATGTGTGTTTTTATCGTGTTTTATTAAAATTTATAACCGCTTCCGATTTCTAACAGTATATATATTTTTTCTATTTTCTTTTGGCTGCATAACAATACACCGCGTAGTAAATGAAAATTTGGTATGAAGGTTCCCTGCGCACCCAAATTTGGAAACATTACATGTTGATTATCAAAACTTAAAGTTGCAGTTTGTCTTCTTACCAGGGCAAGGAAATGAAACTAATTGATTTCCCTCAATGAGAATCAAATCAATTGCATAATTAGCATATTATAAACGGAACGATTGTGCGTCGCGTTTATACTATGCTTATTGTGGGTTCGATACCCACTCGGGATATTGTGTCATTACTTACGGTTAAAAATTAAAATTAAATCAGCTCAACGTGTTGTGCCCCTACGACTCGCCTCAAAGGACTTATTATTTAAGCTGTATATATGTAAATAATATTAGATAAAGAATAATTAAGCAAACACGATGTTACAGGCAAAGTTAGTACAGGAATTATGGAACTGCCGCAGAACTACGTCATTCCGTTCACGATTTTAGAATCTATTATACCGAACGCCTATTATGTAGAACTTCTATAGTTAGCGTTCAAATTAATACTATTATGTTCTATACTACTGCAGAGGCCAGTCGTGGCGCAGGGGTGAAATGGGAGGCGCGACGGGTTGTGGATTCGATTCCCACTTGATGATTTAATATTTTCATGCAACGAGCAATATTTGACATTGAATCTCTTCACTCAACATACAATGCTTCCAGAATTCGGATTAGAATGAAGTATCTTAACCCTAAGTTCCTATATTTCCTCTGCCTACCGTACTATGAGCGGAATACAGCGGGAAGCTAAATAAAAGAAACTAAGCACAAGTGGAGCCGATGCGGCTCAATGCTCTGGCTGTAAATGCGATGGTTATGAGTTAGATTCGCTCTGGTAACAACAAAGCTTGGTTTTAAGTTCAATTCTTTTCATATTTTTTATGTTCTCATGTTTTTTACGTCACATTCCTTTAGTGTTATCGACGACCAGATCCCAAAGGTCTCGTACCACTCCCTTATATTGTCCTATGTTCTGTATTCTAATATATTTTTGTTTGGTTATGACAATAAAATGCTATACATCATCCTTAGGCGCCTGAACTACAGACTGATTAACGTTGGTTGTAAGGTCCATTCCTGCTCTGAAAGTATCTTCGTCAGGTAAGATGAAGTCCGGTTTTTGAGTACCTCATATTCAAAAATGGATTAAATTGAATGAAAAGGATGATTTAAGTATTTTTAACATGTTTAAAGTGTTATTCCACACTTAGAAAATAAAAATACTTATTTATAAACCGTAAATAAAATTGAACGTGCGGGATTCAAAATTTTCGGTCGGCGGTGGGTTAAAATTTTTATACGTTTTCTAAATAAGTAACAGGACTATATCTACATATTTCGACAGAAAGCTCGTAGTGTCAAGACTCTCCGCTAAACGCAACAACGAAAAAAAAGTTTTCAAACATGTTTTTGAATATTTAGAAGCAACCATTATGTAATAAGTGAATACTCTCTATCTCTCTCTCTGTCTATACATAATAAAAGCTCCTTATAATAAATGAAATGTTAATGTAAAAATAGGCCACCACACCATATGTTACATCGATATCACGTAATCGATGTTTTTAATATTTAGTACCTACTCATATTTATACTGTAGCTTATTTTTTGAGATTCTCTTTTTTTAGGGTTCCGTACCTCATAAGGTTAAAACGGATTCCTTATAGGATCACTTCCATGTCCGGTCTGTCCGACAAGATCGTATTTCGGTATCAAGCTAAATCAAGCATCAAGAAATTAAAGCACAGAGAAAGTCAACTCAATCAAAAGATACGGGCAGTATCGATTTTGAAATTCGTCGCCTAGTCAAAACCACTTAAACGATTCTTCCCGTGGACCTACACTTACGAAAATTGGCAAGTGAAAATTTGCAATAAAAATATAAAAAAAAATCCGAAAATTTATAGGTGCTTTTCTTATTTTTGTAGTTCATTTCATACAAAATTACTGCAAGTGCCAAACTTAAGTTTGTTAACTTTTATAAATTGTACTGCACATTGGTATGGAACTCTCGGTGGGCATTGGTATGGAACTCTCATTACCGTCACATTTACAGCCAGACTTTGTCAGATTGCGCCTCTGCCCCAATTATACTTAAAATTAAAGTCTAAATAGTTTATAGCTCTTGACTCTCCGTTCTCCATATTCTGCATGTTGTACGGTGAAAATAAACGTTGCGCTTTCTGCCATCTGGGCATAGAAATTAAAGGTTATCATTGCCCTAAGCAGAAATCGAACTCACATTCAGATTTTTTAAAAATTATATTGTTCTATAATAAAGTTGAACCACACTTTACGCACCAAATAATTTCGCCATGCTATCCAGTTTTTCGAGTTAGCTTATGAAGCAACTTTAGAAACAAAAGTATAATTAATACTTGATTGTTTAAGGTTATCTGGAAGTAATGGCTTTTTAACCTTAAGATCGTATATTGTATTGTTTTTGGGTTATTTTATAAATTCCTGTAAGTGTAATATTTTTTTTCAACTTCACGCTTTATACCGCATGTAGTACGGTAGGCAGAGGGAACCTATCGTTAAGACACTGCTCTGGACTTTCCACCGAATTCTGATGCCGTGTTGAGTGGCGGAGCTCAACGCCGTCAAGAAGCTGCATGGTAAATTCCTTAGAGGCATAGTGGCCAGAACACGGAATATTGCTTACTCCTTATCTTGATTACATTTGGGAATCTCTTCGGGGATACTAAAGCTTTTTTCTGCGCAATTATGGATGAAGTTACAAAGATACAGAACTAACAGAGAAATCTTATGAAAGATGACACTATCGACATCTGACCTGCAATATGGTCTTGTGGAATTGGAAGAAACATTGTGAAAATTACATTCTAGAAGATTTATGTACATCTATGTATCTATAGAACTACAGTGATAACGATAGAAAGTAAATTATATGTAATAGATACAAATATATGTTTTTTTTATTTATTAACATAAATAAATGTATTTTATATAAAACAATGTCTTTAATAGAAAAGTCTAAACAAAAATTAAATATTTCATTCTACCAAGTAAGACTAGAACTTGCAACCATAGCGTTTACACGCACGTTTGTGCCCCTGCACCTCGATTCCTACTTTCATATGAACCATCTGTCCATCCATAACAGATCACGGTACGTTAATAATAGTTAATTAAGTTAATGTCGAAATAAGCGTTTTTTGCGATATAAAAGGCCATATCTTTTTTTAAGTAGTATGTAGAAATACTATTTTTTCAGGAAATCAAGACACCATAGTTATCAAGAGACCTGAGTAAATAGTTTAATTTTTCAGTCTTCTTTACACCTCTTCTCTCACTTGATATCTCAAAGATATCAAGTGAGAGGAGTGAAAAAGTCTTATCTCAGGAACGCCTGAGATAAAAGTTTTTGATAGGCGGTCGAACGGGCGACAAAGTGATCTTATAAGAGTGCCTTTTTTCCTTAAGAGATACTGAACCCTAAAAACTATGAATATTATCATACTGTCTTGGAAATTCTACGCATCATTTTACCATTCTGGATTGGAATCGCCTACCCTTAAACGCCTAAATCGAAAAATGTTAAACATTTTTTATTTAAAACAAAAATACATCATATAAAAAATAACAATACTATAAAACAGGATGCATTGTGAAAATTAAAAGATTTGTTAAAATGAAATAAAAAAATAGGTCACTTTTTTTTAAATGGATGCTGTTCGTGTTTTAATTATTTTACTGAAGTTACTTCAGTATTTTACATGTAACAAATATTATCGTTTTAAATTTGGACAGTCTAAATTTTAATAATATTTATATATACATACATACTTAAATAAAAAAATGAGTATATAAAAATGTTACGACTGCCAACACGACCGTGGTTGCTGTGGGTTCGATGCCCACTCCAGGTAAAATTAAATTATTTTTTCTCTCTGGTAATAAGATAAAACGCGGTAGTAATATCAACTAACTTAGCATATCTTAGATCCAAGCGGAAAGCGATGAACGGTGTCTTAACATTCGATTAACTCCGCCGGATAGGTAGAGTGCTGTGGAAAAGGTACCTTTATATATTTTCAAAGTCAATCTTAACTAACTAAAAGGTAAAATAACTAAAAAGTTATAACCTGGATTAAGGCTCATCGTTCACATTAAGACACTCCGTTCCCCACTTTCCATCGAGTTCTGGAGGCATTACGTGCTGAGTGGCGGAGCTCAACGCCGCGCTTTGTCTCGACACCCTATGGTGTCTTCGCTATCGAAGAAATCAAAATATAAATGTTAATAAATATTTCACTTCCTCGAGTGGGGATCGAACCCACAACCAGTCGAATTGACAGTCACACTTTGTGCCTCTGCGCCACGACCGGCCTAAATTTTAGATATGCAGAAATTTTAATTGGCGCTACCGATATCTAAGATTTAATAAAGATCATACAAACGAAGACCACGAGCGAATACACTATAAAAATATAAATTTACCAACGATCCTCAATTCTAACCGTGGCTTCTGAACCCTGTTGTCTCCCACTACACAGTACGAAGAGCCTTCAGGAATACAATTTCTGTAAATTTGCATCTATATTGGATCAACGGCGCGATCGCGACGCGATTACTCGAAAGATGCTTTGATGTTACCTTTCAAAATATCATTATTGGTATTGATAAAGATTATAGGGAACGAGGAGCTACAGGTAAAGAGGGACGATGGGTAATATTGATACCTTGTTACCTTTTAACGACAATGGGTAAGTGAAAAGAAATAGAGTTAATAGATTAAATATTTACGTGTGACGGTTGATGTTATTTTTCATTAAAATATAAATTAGTTTTTTTAGCTTCATGCTGTATACCGCATTTAACAGGGTATGTAGAGGGAACCTGGGAGCCTAATTTGTGTAAAATTATCGACCATAAGCCAACTTTATAGACAACCAGTTTCTATTGTTTTTTAACTAAAAAATCAGCAGCTTCAAGCTTTTTCCCGTATAAGGTAGGCGGAGAAAATGTATTATCAAAACACTCCGCTGTTACATTCGTTAATTAAGTACCCTTAAATCCCTTCGTTATTTTCATTGATAAAGATTATGAGAACGGTGGATAATGTGTAAAGGTTACCTTGTTTTTTAGCTTCTCGCTGAGGACTTCTCGCAAAGCAGAGGGAACCTGGGAACGCTCCGTTCCCATTAAGACAATTCCGTTCCTCACTTTCCGCCGAATTTTCAAGGCATTACAAATTGAGTGGCGACACTGAAAGTCGGGCTTAGCCTCACTACCAGAGCGATGAAATTAAATTTTTAAATACTTAATTCCCTTGAGTGGAAGTCGAACCCACAACAGTCGCATTTACAGATGCTCCTCTGCCAGATCGGCTTCAGTTCCAAATATTTAGACGGTTTTGTTCCAAATATTTATACGACTTTCCAACATAAATGTGAAAAATATAAAATTAAACACAATATTTTAGTTGCTATGATTATAATAAAAAAAAACTCCAAAGCATTTTTTCTTGAATCAAGTTTGGCGAGATTCTGAAACAGCGGTGAACGAAATTTGAAATTTATGTTAATATAGTTGTTCGAGTAAATGTTGAATTCGTGGTACGGGATAAATTTTTTCTAAGTGCCCTTAAAAGATATTCTCAAATTTCAAAAGATAAGAATAATAATATGAATTTATATTTTACTTTCGCTTAAATATTTTACAACAAAGAAAGAGATTAAAAGATTTTTTTCTTAATATTCAGGTATAACATATGTTTTATTTAGTTACTTGATATTCATAAAAAATATTTAAAAAAACTATAAATGAGACAACTGTATCAAATGTGGTCGTGGGTTCGATCCTCTAAGAGCTATAAGATATATAAGAAAGTGGCAGAAGTAGCTAAGAAGGCTAGCAGTACAGTGCAACATCATACAACAATTAATAACGCGATGCATATAAAATACATATTTAAGAAAACATGTAAAAATTTTAACATAGTGGGACTCGAATCCGCGTCTTCTGGAAATCGACCAGGTCAAGGTTCAAAGCCGACGTTTAGATATGAGACGAATTCACGAGATTCTGTACCAATTTCTGTTTCAAAATTTATATTTTAAATTAATTAAACAAAAAGAATATGCACAAAGTGTGATGCGTTTAATATTTTAAAAGCTATTCGTTTTCAATGAACTAAGTTGAGATTAACAGAGGAACAGACTGCCTCCATTAAAAGTTCGCGAACACCCGAATGTAGTTGATATTGTCAATACTCGTGTATAGAAGATTTTATTTATTTATTTATTTAGCTTCACGCTGTATCCCGCACATAGCAGAATAGGCAGAAGGAACCTAGGAACCTAGTGTTAAAACACTTCCATTCCCCACCTACCATTATCATTTCATTTCCTTAAGTGATAATCAAACCCACAAGCTGTCGCGTTTACTGTTTCACGCTTGTGCCTCTATTTTTTTGCTAAAATATTTTATCCCGTGTTCCTATAAAATGAATAGAGCATGCGAGTAGGTGGTGAACCTAGTGTCAAGACACTTTATTCTCCGCTTTGCACCCAATTGCAGAATATCAGGTAAAACTTTTGGGGGCACTTTGAAAGCTGAAAATAACAATAAAATTAATGTTCATTATTTTACTGTTCTTTACATTTTTCTCATCTTGGCTTCTTATTTATTACATTTATCAGGCTGATCAGGGTAAGTGCAAAGATTGTGGGTTCGATTTCTACTTAA
This sequence comes from Heliconius sara, assembly GCA_917862395.2. Lineage (NCBI taxonomy): Eukaryota > Metazoa > Arthropoda > Insecta > Lepidoptera > Nymphalidae > Heliconius > Heliconius sara. Next base: position 9,013,064 of record OU860781.1, read on the forward strand.
TATCTTTTGTCCGGTTAAGAAAGTTATTAAAAATTATAATCCTGAATTTTGTTACAATTTTTTTGTTTAGTCCAAATTTTATCTCAATGGGAAGTTGATCAAATAGAGTTTACAAGATTTCACATACAATAAAACACTTAGATAGCAAGTTAAATAAAACCTCGTAAAAAGAGTGGCGGGTGACGGTCGTAAAAGCTTCATTCTATTTCTTTGAAATTCACAAGAAGTTCCTTCACCGCTAGTTCAGTTAGTTCTTTATAAAAGTTCTTTATAATTCCCCTTTAAAGTTGTTCGTTTCTTGTTCGCTTTTACTTGTGAGTGGCGTGCGTGGCATTCTTATATGCTAAGAATCTATTCTACAATTTATTTTAAGAAATTAAATATTAACTATTTCCATTTCATCAAACACGTAAGGTTTTTGATCTAATATTTATACGCGGAGAGAATCTAGTTTCAAAACATTATTATTCGCCTTTCGTCCACATTCATACGTAGTCTTTTCAGTAGTGAAATATAAAACCACGTATTTTGCTATCGAAGCGGCAATTAAAATTTCAATTTAAAAAATCTATTTCAATTCATTTGAATGAACCAAGAGAATTGAAGAGAATTGAAAAAAGATGTTTCTGAACATTTGATATTCTATTCATCAACTTCTTTGTTTCTAATAACTTTTATATGTATATTTATCTAATTAGACAAAGCGTCGCATTGAGTTGAGATTTCCCGTGAATTCAGGTAGAAAGTGGAGGACGGAGTGTCATCCTAACTATATGAGCGGAGGCCTAAAAAAATAATCGAGTTGTTTAGTTAATATATTACAGGTTTCCTTATTGTATTTATCTATATACTAGCGGCCCCCGCGCGGCTTCGCCCGCTTGATCTATAGGAATATTTATTTGTGGTTAAAGAATTTATTTATTTCTCAAAAGAAATTACATTTACATTCAAAGATAACTACAGAATTACTTATTTTAAATAGGTACATATTAATCAATGTGAGCGTTGGTATCAGAAAATAGTAAAAACATTAAAAAAACAATACGAACTATTCAATTAACAGTATACACATATGTAAGTTAAAGGGTGGGTATACTGAAATAATTTAGTGATATTAGCTTTGATAAAGTTAAGTAAATCCGCATTTGAAAAAGTTTCAATATAGTAAACATAAAAAATGAGCTTCACGCTGTATGCCGCACACAGCAGGGTAGGCAGGAGGAACCTAGTGTTTTAGACACTCCGTTCCCTACTTTCTGCCGAATTTTGGAGGCATGTTGAGTGGCAGAACTCAACGCCGCGCTTAGCCACGACACCAGAGCGAAGAAATGGAAATATAAATTTAAGTAAATATTTCATCTCCTCGAGTGGGGATCGAACACACAACCAGTCGGTTTTACAGTCACACTTCGTGCCGCTGCGTTGTAACTGGCCTCGATATAATACAGTACTGTACAATACAATACAGTGCTACTTGAAATTGTGAATAAATGATAAAAGTTTAATAATAGTAGATTCAGTAGTTTTGGCGTTAAAACGTACATTTACAGTACAAATACGACTCTCGTACAGGTGTGACAGATTTTTGTCACGTTTTTTAATATATATGAACACGCTGCCACAAGGCTATAGCGTGACGCGTGAAACTACCTATCTCCCATTAATTTCACCGACATCTGTTTCCGTTCGCCTTTGACAGGCTAAAGCCGAATTAGTTATAATTTATATTCGACTAACGAGATATCGATATTTGTAATATGAAATAAATTGACCGCACACAGTATATTAGTAGAATGGATGCCTTTTGCGCTATACAGCGTAGAAGCTAACAATTTTTATTTCTATTTAGATTGACACTGCATGCTGCACATTGCAGGGTAGACAGATGTAACCTGGAAAGTTAGTATTAAGATACTTCGTTCAAATGAAAACATTTCTGTTTGTCACTTTCCGACGAATTCTCAAAACTTTACATGTTGAGTTTCGGAACTTAACGCTGCGATTCGGTACCAGAGCGAGGTTCCCCCATGGTCGGCTCTGTCTACCCTACTTTGTGTAGAATATAGCGTGGAGCTATAAAAAAGTAATTAATTAAAATTGCATAAAGTAACTTTTAATTGTTGGTTACTCACTCAAATTATAAAAGAAATAAATTAAAAATAAATGTGCAAAAGCTAAATTGCTTTATAACAGAAAGAAATAGACGAATGGTTGTCCGAACTAAGGTACAAAGAGACAGAATACAATGATTGTACCGTAATAATAAGGTTTGTTTTTAACACACGTTTGTTATAGCTTCACGTTGCATCTGCAGCGTAGCAGGTTTGAGATACTCCGCTCCCCATTTCCCGCTGATTTCTGGAGGCAGGGCAAAAAAAATAAAGCAAAAGAATATACTTTAGTAAAGTTATGGGTTCGATTCCTACTCCAGGAAATTAAATATTTAATAATGTATTTAATTGTAATGGGGCGAAGTGCAGGAGTTAGTTACGTCACTCAACACGCAATGACTCCAGAATTCGGCAGATCGAGAACGAAAATGTCTTAATGGGGACGGAGTGTCTCAACTCTAGCTTCCTATTGATTTCGTTGCTATGTGCGGAATGTAGCGTAAAGCTAAAAAATAAAAATATATATATCACACTTTGTTCACAATTAAATATTTGAAAATAAGACAGAAAATAACGTCATAGCGCAGCGGCGCAACAGCTATGGGTTCGAATCACCGGGTTTGTTGGGTTTGTTCGACGCTCAGGAAAATAAATAAAATCAGCTTCACGCTGTACCCTGCACACAGCAGGGTAGGCAGAGGGAATCTAGTGTTAAGACACACCGTTCCCCACTTTCTGCCAAATTCTGGAGGCATTGCGTGTTAGTGGCAGAACTCAACGCCGCGCTGATCCTCGACACCAGAGCGAAGAAATGGAAATATAAATTTAAGTAAACATAGGAAAATATATAATTTCTTTATTCTTCGACCTGGTAATAAGACAAAGCGCGACGTTTAGTTTAGCTGAACAAGCAATGCCTTTTTAACTTTAATTGGTTGTACAACATACAAAATGGATCACAAGACATGGCCTTATGTCCGTGCCTTCATTAAAAGTTACAAGAATTTTATAAAGTAACGTACGACAATTTCGTTTGAGTTTCCTGTTTTACATAGTTGGACATATTTTTAATTATATTTTTAAATTCTGCAATCAACTAACTGTGTTAACAGAATATTAAATGGTAATAAATAAAATAAACAGTGATAGTTTCGTTAGTATTGAATTTATTAACAATTTATTTTAAATTCAATATATATATATATATATATATATATATATATATATATATATATATATATATATATATATATATAAACGTATTCGTCTATTGGTGTGATGGATGGATATGTCTGCTTAAAAACGTGATGATACGTTTGGTTCTGGATTGAATCCCCAAATTGAAGAGAAGGTAAAGGGATGTGGTTTCTAACATCTTAACACTCAATTTTGTGTATTTTCCCGAGTCGAAATCGAACCTACGACCGACACATTTACAGTTTCACACTTGCGCCACCAGACCACGACGACTTCAACGAAAATAAATTAAAGAAAAATATAGAAATAATTAGATTGTATTAAAAATATTGCAATTAGAAGAATTCTTTGCGCTCTTCTGTTAACTCGGTGACATAATTACAGAAGCCTGTACTCGTTGCTAGACCCCTACTATGGATGTGTTAACTATAACATGCTGTATATTAATTCTATACTGTTATTAGTATTTTGGCAATGATACTAATAATTATTTACGAACTACTCAAGACTAGAATAGTAACCTGGTTTTGTTGAATTCATAATTTTTTAATAATATATTTTTTAACAAAAAGAACAACTTTTCTCTTTTCCCATCAAAAATAATCATCGAAATCGGTTGGTGTTATATTGAGTTATTAGTACATTTGTCACACACATATCAAATTCAAATTTAAGAATTATGTGATTTTCTAATGAATACCATAGTCAGAAATAAGAAAGAATCTTCAAAATCTGATCACCCAGTCAAACGTTCTTAGGTATCAAATATAAAAAAATGCAGTCAAATAGATAACATCCTCCTTTTACAGAAATCTTTTAAAAATATATGAAAATATTTTAATTTATTGAACACACTACAGTGTATGCTAAAACATAGAATTTAAAATAATTAGTTAATATTTAAATATCATATCGAATTTAAAATCAATGACATAAAACTATTATATAGTTTAAGATGATTGTCTTTTTTACTTTTACTCAGACAAAATTTGCATGTTGACTTACAGAATGTAACACAATAAAATGTTTTTTATTTATTATTTACTGACCAAGTGGCCTAGTAGGCCAAGTGGCCTAGTGGCCTAGTAGGCCAAGTAAGTTCTGAGGCCAGCAGTGGCTTAGAGGCACGAGCGCGCGACTGTAAACGCGACAGATTATGTGGGTTTGATTTACACTCTATGAAATAAAATATTTAATATTTTCATTAATTTGAAATGAAAATTCTTCCTCCAGAATTCGGCAGAAAGTGGAAAACGGAAGCGTTATCCCAATGGAAAACGAATTCTCAGGTGTGAAGGTAAAAAAAATACAGTAGTACAGTAGTACTTGTAGCTTATATACTCACTATATAATAACTAGTACAAGTCAAATCTATATTCGATAACATAAAACAAAAAAATTATAGAAATTTGTGTTAATCCACACCTAAAAAATACACTATACACTACACTCGCACCTCTTGGAAGCCGTCTAGCATGTCACATTGGAGAATTTTCAAGAGGCGCAGGTTCAAATCCCGCTACGTTCAATTTGTTATACACTTTCTAAGAACTATGCAACAAAATCATAAAGAAACCTAAATATAAAATACCCACGAATAACTGGTAAGGGACACGGTTGCCCTTTTAAAATTAAGTTAAACACAGTTAAGGTTCTTTCTATCAGGTCATTAAAAGCTGCCTTTTGACTCGCAGCCAAGCTATTAGCTTTGCACTGAAAAATTATTTCAATTAAAAATGAATGCGGGTCGTAATGGGGTCGACGTTATAATATAACGTCAAAATTACTCTTATCTTGTAAGATTTCATCATAACTTTTATTACCCAACAGGAAGTCTCCGTAAAGAAATCGACAGTTTTTTATTTATAATTCAGCTTAACGTTGTATCCCGTACATAAAGAGTAGGCAGAGGGAACCTAATGTTACGATTCGTTCCCCACTTTCCACCGAGGCATTGCGTGTTGAATGGCGAAACGCAACGTTGGGCTCAACTCAGCCTTGGTGCCAGAGCGAAAGAATAAAAATATTAATAACTAATATAATTCATTCTCCCGAGTGGAGATCGAACCTACAACCGTTACGTTACAGTCGCACCCTTATGGCCCTGCGCCACGGCGGCCTCTTTTTTAACAAAAAAAAACTTCTTCATGCTTATTCAATTGCAATCGGATCCCATGACCAGAACCTATTGAAACGTTCATCAAACTATCCTTGAAGTGTATCCTTTCAAATAAAAAAGGGTCATCGAAATCGGTGGCATGATATTGAGTTATTCGTCTATTTGTTGCGCACATATTTAATGAAAATTTAAGACTGTGTGATTTTCTCATGGACTATGTTAAGATAGGACCACACGGGAAGCACCAGCTTTTAAATAAAAAAAGAATCATCAAAATCCTTTTATTATAAATAGAGATGATTTATATATTAATTAATCAAAAATTCTTTACTGCATGTAAAAATGGAAAAAAGAAAAGAAAATATTAATACATATTACACAACCATACTAAGGCAGTTTTACCACTATAAGCGATCTAAAAATTTTAAATATATTTTACCAGAGCGAGGAAATTAAATATTTCATTTTCTTGACTGGGAATTGAATCTACAACCTGACTCGACTTGACTTTATCTTAAATAAAAATTCATTACTAATTACTAAGTAACTTTATCTCCTATCCCATAATACAAGAAAGCCCAATACAAGTCCCATTAAAGTCTTACTATGAAATTATGGTGGTGACGGCGAACGAGAAAAATTAGTTTATTATATTATAAATGGTTGGATCTCGAAAGTGACTAATTTACATGCGAAGCACGTTTCTATCTAATGGATTTCAGTTATCCGCCGCGAGCCATTTTTAAAACGCATACTTTTATGACGAGTGAAATTGAATTTCTTTCAAAGATCTATATTAAATTTTATATTACCTTGTTTTCTTGCTAGTTAGCTGAATATTTTATTTGATTTTTAAAATATATATCGACAGTTGAAAAGCTGTTTGGGCTAAACGTTCACCTTACACCAAAGCCGTTTCAAATTTCAGAAAAAAAAAACACTTTGAGAAAACTATTAGTCCGACACAGACCAAAGTTGTTATTCAATCAGCTTCACGCTATATCCCGCACACAGCAGTGTAGGCAGAGGGAACCTAGTGTTAAGACACTCCGTTCCCCACTTTCTGCCGAATTCTGGAGGCATTACGTGTTGAGTGGCAGAACTCAACGCCGCGCCGCGCTTTGCCTCGACACCAAAGCAAAGAAATGGAAACATAATTTAAGTAAATATTTCAACTCCTCGAGTGGGGATCGTACCCACAACCAGTCGGTTTTACAGTCACATTTTGTCCCACTGCGCCACAACTGGCCTCTTAGGATATATGTATTGATCTTTTCCGCATTTTTTACTATACAACTGCACTATTAGTAATAATACGTAAAGGTAAATTAGTGTAAGTCCTAGGATGCATATATGTAAATAGAAATAGGAATGGGGAAGTCACATTCAGTCAGTTAAATGAATATGTTGTACATTCATTCCTTCGAGTGGGAGTCGAACCCACAACCGTCGCATTACAGTCACATAGTTCTGCTACTGCGCCACGACCGCCTCATAATTGGTATCTTACTGTCAAAATTGTGTTTAGTTGTAATGACCGTTAAACCTACAGCTCTGAAATTATTAAAAATACTAGCGAAGCGAGTAGTTCGGTGATAATTGTAGTTTTTCAGTAAATAGTCAAAATGTGCCCCATAGAAATAAACTGTAGAATGTATTGAAATTAACGCGCACTGATTGAACTGTGACTAACCTAACCTAGAGCATGCGCACGAAATAGAAAAATTCGCAAAATTTTGCGCAACATAACGTCACTCAGCTCCACCCGCCATGCACAGCATATAGCAAATCCTACTATTTGAAAAACATAAAATAAACAACTATGTATATAAATACAACATTAATATATCAAAATGAATTCAAAATAATAATATAAGCAATTATTAATCTGAAAAAAAAATCTAACCTCCAACTAAATCTATCCCATAAAGGTAAAATTGGACGTAGCATTTATTTTGCAAGCTTTCAATACATAAAGTTGCTTTTATTTTCAAGTATGTTGCTTAATACTTTAAGAAAACACCACTCGTAGCTTAAACCACGAAATCCTGTTTACTGTGCATCAAGGATGTCACTTTATAAAAGTTTTACAATATTAATGAAATCTAATATCATGAATATTTTTAATAAAATATATTACACTGATTATGAATTTTGTTAAAGCTAGGCAGCAGGAAACTGGTGTACAGACGTTCCATTACTCAATTATCAATTACTAAGCCTTCTCTGGACATGCTATTGTCCAGAAAAGAAACAGTAACTATATAACAGAAATTAAAAAATATTATAATAGAACATTTGAAACATCCTTAGTAAATGAACAATATACATTATCTTTTATTATTAATATGTGTTTTATCTTCACCCTGTATCCTGCATATACCATGGAAGGCAGAGAAAACATAGTGTTAAGACACTTCATTGACGACTCCATCCAATTATTGAGAGGTTCATTGAATTGTTGAGTGGCGAAAGTCAACACCATGCTTTGTCTTGAAAAGCGTGAATTTGTAAATAATAAAATAAATTCATTGTTCTGAAAAAGGATCGAATCCAACCGTCGTATGGTCGTCGTATCTATCTAACTACGACGGCCGAATATATACAAATTCTAATAAATTGTAATGTCAAATAAACATAGTTTGCACAACCCTAAGATATATTGGAGTGCTACGACGTAGCACGTAACCGTAGCGTACGAACCGAACACACGTTTCACCTGTACGTGGTATAAATCTCAAATCATGCCGCTAAATTAAAATGTTTACAAATTCAACTGAATTTTTACCTTTTAAATTGATCAAGTGGCTTTGAATTTTAAAAAGATACAAGATTAGCTCGTAGCTTCACGCTCAGATTCGAATGAAAATAACTGAGATTTGTGTATGACACAAGCATGATATGGTCTATCTAGCGTCTGAAGTAATTCTTCCATCACAGGTACAGTGGTGTAAATAGAAATTATTGATATGCCACATTCGTAACTTCGTCGATAATGGTCTAATAAACACAAATATGTTTTTTTGTTTAAATTAGTAGTTCCTCACACTTCTTCTTCTACGTTACTGTGGCTGTATCACTGCGGTTGTAGGTTCGATCCCCACTCGAGGAAATAAAATATTTATTTAAATTTATAATTTCATTTGAGGCTAATCGTGGTGCAGTGGCACAAAGTGTGACTTGACACCCGGTTGTGGTGTGGGTTCGATCCCCACTCGAGGGGATGAAATATTCACTTAAATTTATATTTCCATTTCTTCGCTTTGGTGTCGAGGTAAAGCGCGGCGCGGCGTTGAGTTCTGCCACTCAACACGCAATGCCTCCAGAATTCGGCAGAAAGTGGGGAACGGAGTGTCTTAACACTAGGTTTCATCTGCCTGCCCTGCTGTGCGCAGGATATAGCGTGAAGCTAATTTTTTTTCTTTTTATTAAATAGGAGAGAGACTAATTTTTTATAATTATGTTATTTTGTATTTATCGTAAGACAATTCAAGACTGCGTATTAAGAGGAACTCAACTTCGTGTTTTGTCTCGTTAACAGAACGAGAAAAATTCAAATATTAAATATTTCCTCCATTTCTTAGAGTGGGGACTGAACCCACAACCTTTCTCGTTTACAGTCCTACATTTGTACTCCTGAGCCACCATTATTTCAGATATCGGCTTATATAACGTGTAAGAAACATTTATTTGAATTAATACAAAAGATTAGTTCAATCGTCTCAAATTCTCAAACAATTGAGCGCTTACAAATGCCAGTTCCATTAAAGCTTCGAAACGGTAACGGTAATTAAAAGGAATCGAAATAACTCTACAAAATTGAAGAGCAGCATCAATTATACGTTACAAAGTTATTATTTTATATAAAACTTATTGCCCACAACGCTGTATCACGCATATAACAGGGACGGGAGAAGGAGTGTTAAGACACTCCGTTCCCCACACACTCTCTCATTTTTGTGACGTTGCATGTAGACCTAGACCACTTTAGCTAGTTACCAGAGCGGATATCGAACCTACAATCCGGTTTTAGTAATATAAATAAGAGCTAATAGAGTTACTATACGTTATTTTAACAAACAAACACATTTTAGAAATGTGAAATGAAATTCTTAGTGAAATTCAAATAGTTGTTAAGAACTTACTCAATCTTTTAGGCTTACTCAATCTTTTGACTTTTAACTTTGGCTTTAAGTTGCTTATCTTAACCTTTACAATAGATAGAAATGAAATATAAAAGAAAAAGATTTCATTGGGATATTATTTCAATTGAACTCTTTTTTTTTTCTTTTTCTATTTTTATTCAATTGATATATTTTTTAATTAAGTCTATATACACTCCCTGCCAAATTTTCGATATACCTAATACGTGTAGAGTGGCGGAACTCAACGGACCCATTTCCCTTCTTGTTACGATAGCAAAGAAACGAAAATAATTCATCACCCCGAATAGAAATCAAACCCACGGTTCACATTATGTAATTCTCAAAAGATCAATTCCCGACTATCTCTAGTGCTGTATAACTCTATTATCCAAAACCTTCTAATTTTAGAAACATTGTAAAGACATGTATGAATAAAGGTGATGGAAGCCAATGCCATTTATACCATCAAAAAAATTCGATAAAATGAACTCCTTAATAATAAAGTTAACGACAAACCAACATATAATAACTGCACAAAAGAAAATTTCGAGTAACTTTCATACGACAAGTCAAAATAATATCGTTCAACCGCAGTCCCTTGCTTCTTGCTAGTTAATTGGACGATATTCCTTACTTTGGCAGCGGTCACTAGGGAAACAGCTGTAACAAGGAGGTTGAATATTACAAAGAACATTGTTGAACCATTCAATAGGTATTCCATTCATTTATTATATACAAATAATTGTATCAAATTCAAACTGGTTATTCGTTTTGTTTATACATATATTGTTTTGTTGATTATTGCTTAACCCTGTTTTACCCTTAGGGTATAGAACTCTAAAAATGTAAATGGTATATTTTAATATGTTTCTGGGTGGTTTGAGAATATTATTAAATATAGTAGTCATGTAGCATAGTGTTACGACACTCCACTCGCCACTTTCCGCGAAATTCTGTAGGCATTGTGTGGAGGCAGAATGCAACGACGCCAGTGCGAATAAATAAAAATATCACATTTTATTGAAATATTTCGTTGCCTCGAGTGGAAATCGAACCCCGAACCTATTGCACAAGCTTGTGCTTCTGCGCCACGACTAGCCTCAATTTAATAATTTTCATCTCTAAATTTTTAAAATGTATTTTTGAAAAAAAATTGGAACAACTAAATTAGTCCAGCGATTTACTGTTAAAATAGGAATAACGCTTTAAATTTTATTTGTTTAACAAAGGTAATAAAAATTTATTTGTATATACAAAGATAAAAAAAATGTTTTACTAACGTTGCCCTTTTTAAAAGATTTTTTTTCAGCTTCAATTGTGTATCCCGCATATAGCACGGTAGGCTGAGAGAAACTAGTGTCAACCCACTTTCTGCCGAATTTCGAGGCATTGCGTGTTGAGTAGCAGAACTGAACGCCGCACTTTCGCCTTTTAGTATACAAATAACAATTAATTCCTCCGAGTGGGAATCGAAGTCACAACCGTCGCGTTACACGACTGTCCTCAATCTGGACTTATTTCACAAAAATAAGAAGAAAATCTGAACAACTAGCCAGCTACTGTCAAAGGTAATTAATTAATTGCTGGAAGAAGCTGAGTGAAGAAGTTGTTGAAATAAGGTGAAAATCTCCTATCAGACATTTATACTGTAAAAATACAGAAAAACATTAAAAGAATATAAAATAGATATGTTTTCCAAAAACCATTGTGGCTCAGTGAAGCAGTATCTGAGTTACAACTTATGGTTGTGGTTTTGATACAACTCGATACATACAAAAGTATTTTTTTCAAATTTAAATTAAATCATAGTTTTTTTTAATCGATAAGTTTCAAACGTTTAATATATTGTGAATGTGTGTTATGAGTCAAATGAATTATTCTCATTTCCTCACTTTGGTAAAAAGACAAGACGCAAAATACGCGAAGAATTTCAGTTTCGCCACTCTAACTCAACAAACAATCTATAAAACTAAAAGTGGAAAATGGAGTGTCTTTATACTGGGATCCCCCTATCTACTCTACTTTATGTGAAAAAAAGTTAAAGCTAAAAATAAAAGCCAACCAAGTCTCTGTGAACAAAAAAGTTAAAGTAAAATCTACAGTCTGAAATAAGCCTAATATAAAATGAACTAATGTAATTGTGAACTGTACGATGACTGTCGCTTAGGAAATTTATAACGAGTTAGCTAATGTGTATTGAAAAATGCAATGAAAGAGCTATTTTTCACAGTTGAATTGTTAATGGAGATTACCGTTATAAATCATAACAGTTAAGTTTAAGTCGTAATTAATTCAACACAGAGATAAATAAACGATCTTGAAAGCAATATCAAGTTATTACAAAAATTTTTTGGTACGTTTGTTCGTTTGAAATAAATCTATATAATAATGTCTAAAACATCCTTTCTGCGTGTACTCTGTAATAACTACATATTTACCAATTGTACATTTACCTAATAATATATATAACTAATTTAAAAACTGTACAGGAGTTAATTTGCAATCATTACAGTTATTTTACAAAGAATATTATGAATTCTTACCAAAATCAATAATTTAACATTTAAGGCTGTTTCTGAAGTAAATTAAATTATTCACTGACATCAGCACATTTAACAGAATTTTAAAATTATGATGAGACTTACATAACATAGATAAAAAGAACGTAATATTACAAAAATATAAACGTATTATAAATAATTAGCTTTATGTGTATTTTATAAATATCAAATATCAACATTGGTCGTATTTTTTAATTCAAAACAATCAAAAACTCTAATAGAAATTACGATAATGTAGTAAAAAATTTTACATTATAGTCAATTAATTCTGTTTATTAAATCAATAATTATGTAGTTTAAGCGGGCGAAGCCGCGAGCGGGCTGCTAGTATTAAATATTTCATTTCTTTGAGGTGAAATCCGATTCACAATCTGTCAAATTTATACGCACGTACAACTGGCCTCAAACATTTTGTGCGGGGTAAGTACAGTATTGTAAAGAATTCCCTATAAATTATAGTTTCCCTATTAATTATATATATATATATATATATATATATATATATATATATATATATATATATATATATATATATATATATGTATATATATGTAGGAGATGGTTCATCGCAAACGACTCTTACTGGACCTGTGGGCTCCATTGTGGGATAATGCAAGCAGAAATAACGTAGCAAATTCGTGACACTAGTCCTTTCTTCTTCGAAAACATCAGAAGAATCCATCATTCTACGATCGTCAACTTCCTCCTTTTTTTAAAAGCAAACAATGCTTCACCCTCACGTGTCAGGACTCCACTCAAGGCGTAAGCCTCCACGTTATTGGTCAAATTACTCCAGTGGTCAAATAAAAGTCAAAACACAATCTCTTCAAATTCTATCAGCCAATCGTAATTCTACATTAATCAACAATTAGATTCTTTTCGATCGTTTCCTCTGAAGCTGAAGGCTGTCATAGCCTTCTAGCTAGACACTATTGGTCCAAACGTCTAACTGGTTATACAAAAGTCAACACATTGTCTTTTTACATTAACATAGCCAATCATATTGTAAAGAGTTGCTACTAATAATAATATTAAACAATCAATAAACATCTATGATATTATAATTTCCGTTCCAATCGCTTCCTTCGACACGGCCCTCCTGACGTTTCACGCGCCCTCGCGTGATGTTGTAAGGTAATCATTGTTCACTGAAAAAAATAAATAAACAGTGTATGTTAAATGTCCGGCCATTCCTGACATTTCGTTTGTAATCACAGCTTTCAAACAAATTCTTTAGCATCGCATAATTTTATTTAATTAAAAGAGACTGAAGAAGGCCTCAGTTCACAATCGAAAACACAGTGTTGATAGTGGAGGAAGGTCCTGTAAAAAGCACGAACATCCTCCGAAGGCCATGTATGATGACAGACAGAAAGATGGTTGATGACAGTGGATGACGCGAGGGAGCTATGAAACGACAGTAGCATTTGGTACTGCGTTTTGTCTGGCTACCTTGTTAGGGCCAAAGCTAGAAAAAAATACTATTTATTACTTTATTGTTTCATATCTACATATCACTTCACCAGAAGAAAAGAGAAGAGTTTTTTATACTAGAAAATTAATTATATTTCAAATATTAACATTGTCCCGAGTGAAATTTAAATAAAAAAATGTCTTACTTAAAACTGAAAAACTAGTAGCCCGGATTTAGTTACGAATGTCAATTATACATCTTAATTTACATTCGTAACTAAATCCGGGCTACTAGTTTCAGAAAATGATTTTTTGTACTTCCCTACATTTTCACCTCAGGCCAGTCGTAGCGCAGCGGCACGAAGTGTGACTGTAAAACCGACTGGTTGTGGGTTCGATCCCCACTCGAGGAGATGAAATATTTACTTAAATTTATATTTCCATTTCTTCGCTCTGGTGTCGAGGCTAAGCGCAGCGTTGAGTTCTGCCACTCAACACGCAATGCCTCCAGAATTCGGCAGAAAGTGGGGAACGGAATGTCTAAAAACACTAGGTTCCCTCTGCCTACCCTACTGTGTGCGGGATACAGCGTGAAGCTGATTTTGTTTTATTTTTAATTTTTTTTCACTTCAAAAGTCCTTAGGACTTTCCAATTTTTACATTTTCAGTATCAGTGTACCATATAATGTCAGTAAAACGACCGTCTGGTCGAGGATTTCGTGATATTTATGACTCATAAACCTGACCGTCGACGTTTATCGAAATTTTATAAGCCGGACTTATTGGAATTAGTTTTAGCTGCAGAAGATAATCTATTTTCTTCACCTTTGTAGCTTTATTAAATAGAAATTGTGTATTATATAGATAAAATATTAAAATGTATTGAAATTATTCTGCGTCTCACTATAAGCGCGACGGCTAGGGCTGTAGGTTCGTCTCCCACTCGGGGTAATAAATGAAAATACTTTTATTCCCTTGGGCTGGTAAAAAAGGGCAGCGCTGCGTTTCGCCACTATATACAAAATGTCTCAAAAATTGGAGCATAGAGCGGGGAATGTAGTGTCTTAACACTAGGTTTCCTCTGCCTACCCTGCTATATGCTGTATCCTGCATCCTGCAGGAGGGGAAAATTCAAATAATTTAAATGTAATTTTTCCTTCTTAAGAATTGAACTGAGAACCATCGTGTGTCAAGACGCTTCCTGATGGTATACATATAATAGTAATAATTGTATAAGAAAACTTCTATACTACTTCTATGTGATTTAATCCAAATTTTATATCTTTTAAAATACTTAAACAAAAACACTGCGTCAACAAAATTACGACAGACCCATTAATCTGAAGTCAACACAAAAAGTACTGCACCGATCGGTAGTTTAAGTAGTTACCTCAAAGTTTTCAACATAACTTATAGGAAATTTACATATAAATTTGTTTATTGTTGTTCGATATCGAAACTCGCTTCCCTTGTTGACCCTTTGAAGAACAAATTAAATTGTCTCATCGAAATTTTTTCTTTCCAATTACTTTTTATTTGCTAAGGAGTCATTTTTTTCCGAATATTTTTATAATATTAAATATTTGTTAAAATAAATAATAAAAAAACCATCTTCACGGTATATCCCGAACACAGAGGAAAGAAAGGGAGAAGAAATTGCAGAAATTGAGGAATGGAGTGTCTTAACATTATGTTCCCTCTGCCTACCCTGCTAGGTGAGGGACTCAGCGTGAAACAGATTTATTTGTTTTTGATAATATAATACATTTTGTCTATATATTTCAACAATAGGTAAAGAACATAAATAACCTCCTCCTTCGTTCGCACCATGCACAGGCTTCGTCTAAAATAAATCACACGATAAAGATTTGTGACGCTTTATTCCTCGTTGATAAGGAAAACCATTATTTTCCTTACATGAAATATTTCTAGCATATAACTATTAGTATAGAGTGGTACACATTATGTGGGTTTAAATCAATTTTAATCAAAAAATATAATAAAAAAACATTTTTTTTAAATATCTCGTCTGGTTGTCTGTGCGTTTGTGCACGGTAATCTCACAAACGGTTGATCATTTTTAATGCAGTTTTCAATATTGTATTTTAACTTCATTTAACACTTAATATTTAAATCGGTTCACGAATTAAAAAGTAATATCAATATGTAACTATGTATATCATTTAATAATTTTTTGAAACTTTAGTCTCGAATATTATCTTTTTAATGATGACGATACTAGACCATGAAAGTAGTTCAGAGTAGTAAATAAATAATCATGTAATTCAAGCGAGGACAGCCGCGGACGGGAAGGTAGTAATGAAATAAAATTCGAATTAATTTCGAATTGTAGGTTCGATTCTCATTTCATTTCTTAGCTTTGGTGAGCAGACATACCGTGATACTAAACACTCAATATATCGAAAATAGGGAAAAATGGTGAATGGAGTGGACTAACCTAACACTAGGTTCCCTCTACCTATCCTGCTATGTACAGGACGCACATTGTGAATTTAGACAAGAAATAAAATAAAATGTATTTACTATTAATAAATATATTTAAAAATTCAATATATTCATAAAATTTTAAATATTCATTATGAGTCACACTCAGCTTCGTGCAGCAATATGGCGCGCCGGACGTAACGGAAATGGTAGAAACTCAACACTACGACGAATGAGAAGAAGTACAGAACTGAAATAATTAATTATAATTTTAAGATCATTTATTATTATTTAGAATGTTTATTTATTTTTAAGCTTCACTCTGTATCCCGCATATGGCAGGGTAAACAGAGGGAACCTAGACACTCGGTTCCCCACTTTTCCGCAAATCCATGAGGTTGCGCAAATTCAACACTCAATAGAGTGAGTGGAACTCAAAGTCGCATTTTGCCCTTGTACCAGAGCGAAAGAATGAAAAAATTAATCAATAATAATTCATTCCCCCGAGTGCGAATTGAACTCGCAGTCTTTGCGTTTACTCGCTTGAGCCCTTGCGCCACGGTGATCTCTTTATTGTTAATTAAGTTTTAAAAATATTTTAAATAATACACGGTGGTTATCATACTAATAAAATATATAATAATAAAACTGTACCATTACGAATTGACTGATTGATAGCCACTGGATGCACTGGCTTCTAAAGTTTTCATTGTTTGCTCCAATTTAGTATATGCTATTTCAAACTCAATCCCAAGTATAAATCAACTGCGGGTGCTCGCACACGCAAACAGATGCTTTATACGTCCCTTTGAGCATATGCATTTGTATGAAAAGTTCATTACAAAATTGACAATGATCGAGATCTGATCGCCGCGCATTAACTAATTAATATATTCATTCCATCAATGGTCGTTTGATGTAGATTATTGAATTTTGATACGGTATGGTACGGTACGGTACGGCAGATATTTAACGGGTTTCAAGACTACCTCACCCTATCCAGGATAGGGACGGTATAAAGTATAGCAGGCTATACGCAGGTTCAAGCGTGAAGCTGTAATTAAAATGAAATGTGTGCATATAGCCTTACCAGCTCCAAAAAATGTGAGGAGACCGCTAACACACGCAAGATTGGCAAGCCTGTGTTGTTCATCCTTTATTTTGGGAGCTAGAAAAATTAAAAAGAATTTCCTATTTTATTAAAGAAGTGAATATTGTTTTAAATATTCACTTCCTTTTATAAAATGCAACAAAATTTTAGAGACTTAATTATTTAGGAGCAGGGTAGGTAGATGGGACCGGTTCCTTTAAGGCACTTCTGTTCTTTTCTTTACACCAAATTCTAGAGGCAGTGGCGGTTAACCTCGTTACCAAACCGCGACGAAATGAAAATGTTAAATAACACAACGCGGGATACAACGTGAAGCTGATTTAGTTGTGTTAAACTGCCTTCGAAGCGCCTAGGTCCGAATATAAAATACATATTACAATGTAATGCTGGAATCTACGTGTAAAATATATATTATTATTTAATTATTATTTAATAATATATATTTTACACGTATATACCAACTAAATTAACTTAATTTAAAATTATTATAACTCATACCATCTTTAAAGCGAATGCAGGCTCTTGCGATTTTGGTGAGAGCTAGAGACATTATGGCCACCCATACAAATATTGCCACCAATAGATAAACCTAGAAATGGTTGATTATAATTACTTAACCATATAATTTATTTTATTTAACTTGACGCCCCATCCCGTAATAACATATCTGGTAGACAAAACAGTGTACTTTGTCCTGCCAGAGCGGAGCAATATTTTTTTTAGCTTCACGCTGTATCCTCCACAAAGCAGGGCAGTAAAAGGAACCTGGGGAACTAGTTTTATTAAGTCACCAGTCAAACTTTCGTTCCCAGCTTTCCACCGAATAGAGGTATTGTGTATTAAGTGTCGGATATTACAGATTAAATATTTCAACCCCTCGAGTGGAAATCGAACCCACAACCACGTGTATAAGTACCGCAAAAGCGTTTACAGTAGTAAATATTATAATATTAACAATGGCATATAACATCAGTCAATACATACGCATATATGCATATGCCAGATTACCTATTATTATTTATTTTCATCAAACAAGCTATCTTTGATGTGGATCTAGTCGACTATAGACATGACAGCCAAACCGGTTACAATACAAACAGATCAATACATCACGTCAGTTAAGTAATATATTTCAGCGCAAATAGCAGAGTAGATAGGGACAACCTTGTGGCAAGACACTCCGCTCTCTATTTTTCGCTCGAATTCGAGTGTTTACAGTCCAATGATGTCATATAAGATAAGTCCGTAAGATAAGTAAGTAAGATAAGTAATATTAGTTATATTTTGTTTAAGCTAACTTTCGAAATGCTTGTCCTGATTCTAATTAGATTTTTGACGACATGTGTGAACACACATTAGGTTACTTTAGAGATAAAATCTTCCCTCCTTAATGTTTTTCCTTAAATCGCAATAATACATAACGAAGACCTAAAAAACATATATGGAAACGAACTACATACCAGCTTCACGCTGTATCCCGCATATAGAAATGTAAAGAGGGACCCTAGTATTAACACTCCATTCCCGATTTTTCGCCGAGTTCTGGAAGCATTGCGTGATGAGTGGCGGAAATCAACGCCGCGCTTTGCTTCTACACCAAAGCGAAGAAGTGAAAATATAAATGTAAATAAATATTTCATTTCCTCGAATGGGGATCGAACCCGCAGCCAGTCGATTTTACAGTCACACTTTGTAACCCTGTGCCAAGTATCAATAATTTTTAATTTAATTTAATTTTTTAACTACATACCAACATGGCTCTACAATTTTCAGTAAGAGCGACAATGATCAACAACACTCCCGCACCGGCCACCCCACTCAGTACCGCACCGGAAGCCATGCTCATGACTGAAAATAAGTATATTATACTAAAAAAACAAACTGAGATATATATATATATGTATATACATATATATATATATATATATATATATATATATATATATATAGGCCATCGTGGCGCAGAATCACAAGCGTATGACTGTAAAGCCGCCGGTTATTGTGTTCGATTTCCAATCGAATATAATATTTAATACTTTCATTTATTTACTCTGGTCAAATTAAATATTTAATATTTTCATTCGCCGCGCTCTGCAGCGGTCTCTCGCTCTGGTATTGACAAGAGAGAGACAACGATGCAGAGCGTGGCGTTGAATTCCACCACCCAACATGCAAAGCTTTCAGGTTTCCTCTACCTTCCCTGCTATGTACGAGATACAGCTTAGAGCTGAAAGAAAAAAATACACTTTATGGTAGCACAACAAAGTGTGGTATTGAATTTAACCACTTAAGATGCAATTCTACAAGAATTCGGCAGAAAGCGGAGTATGGAAGAGTATTAATGATAAACGGAATGACGTTTAAAAATAAAACAAAATATAATCTTAATTTTTGTTAAGATAACTTCCATGTATTAAATGGGAAGAAAACCATGTAGATACTACAGTAATGTTAACATTTTAAGGGCAACTCTTAAAGTAAATATATATTTTTATTTAAATATTTTTCCATATTTAGAGCAGAGAAGCTAGTGACATGTTTTGTCAGTTCCGATGCAACGATAAGGAAGACCGACATCCAACACGTACTAACATCGTTATAACGATGTCTCAACTTTTTGTAAGCCTTATTTTTTCCCTAGTATGCACGTAAAAAAATATTAAACATAGCAATTAATATTTACATAAACATTCAAGGACTTATTAGTCAAGAAGAAGTAGAAATAGACCAGGTAACTATAGAAGTCGTCGTAGAAATGTTATTTTTTTCTCTCTTTTACTAAGTGACTAATTAATTAAGTAGAAAAGATGGTTAATGTGCTCTACATATAATAAATTAAAAAAATCTTACACTGTGAATTCGATGTGAGATGTATATCATCATAAAGTTTGCCATGCGTCAGGATCAACGTCAAAAGAACCGATCCCACCAGTACTTGGGCGAAAGCAATCAAGAGTACTCCAGGAAACAAATTACAAACTCCACAGCAACTCTCGATATGACATCCGGCTTTGTGGACTGTAAAGTGTAAGGGAACGTGAGAAGACCGACTCCTGCTTCGTCTTCTATCATGGTCTTCAGAAGATTTGGTACAGTCTTCTGTGCTTTTTGCCATAATTTATGGCTAAGTGACATCTGTCAATATTTGATAATAGTTTTAAGAATAATTTGAATAAAGACAATACTACATCTATCAATTCTGTTTATTAAATCAATGATTATGAAGTTTCAGCGGGCGAAGCCGCGAGCGGGCTGCTAGTTTTATAATTTAAAATATAAATATTATCAACACATTATTGTTTTCAGTAAAATTTTAAAATTCATTATTTTTTCAGTAAAATTTTAAAATAAAATTCCATCACACTTTATCTCGTATACAACAGGGTATGTAGAAGGAACCTATTGTTAAGACACACACTCTCCAGTTTCCGTCGAATTCCGAAGGCGTTGCGTGTTGAGTTGCGGAACTGAACGCCGGACTTTGCCTCGGCACCAGAGTGATGAAATGAGAATTTTTTTCTTCTCTCCAATTTTACTCGAGAGAGAATCGAACTCACAACCTGTCCCGCTTACAGTTGTACGCCTTTGCACCTGCGTCATTACTAACCTTAAAACAATATATTTATGTTACTCAATCACCTTTACCATTAAAAATTAACGCATAAACTAAAAACAAATTTGACGAGACATAGGTAAACCATCAAAAACCCTTTATTCGATACCCAAATAGGTTGATAAACAAAGCGGTGTCTAAAATGAGTGAAATTTCAATCTCGCTGTGTCCGACAGTTTCGGGTCCGATTGCGGATTACAGCTCCGATCGATTCAAGTGAAGCATGGCTACAAATCTGTTTAGACGCGTCGATGAAACTGTACGGGATTTGGCCAGGCCTCGGGGATTCTGTTTAGTCTCTATAGTCTATTTACTATGATATTATAAGAGTAATATAGTACCGTTTAAATATACGCAGTATAAAAAACGCAACGCCTCGAGAATTCAGCGGAAAGTGGGTAACAGAAGTATCTTAATGGGAACAAAATGTCTTAACACAAGGTTCACAGGTTTTCCCCTGTCTGCCCTATTAAGTGTACTTAAACTTGACGCATTTTAATGCTATAAAAATAAGCTACTCTAATAAATTATAGAGCACAGGTACTGCGGATATTTTACATTAAAATGTGACGTTTTATCATCGGTCAGATTATATCCATTTTGTATTATCGGTCAACTTGTTGATAAAACAGTATCGTTGTTCCGTTGTAACTTTTAATAGTTTTTAAAAAAAATAGTTTTGTTATTTGTAAAGTTGTTTTCTGATTATTAAGTTTTTACACATACATAAAAGTTTTAGAAACAGGATTTCTTTGTTTACATTTTGTCTCAAGTTAAAATGAATAGGGTATAGAGATATATAAGGTGGTTAAAGACATTCTGTCCTATATTTGAATATGCCTAAACTTACTATTCAAAATGAAATTAAATTGAAAAATCAATAAATTCATATAACTATGTCATTTTCAAATTACTATTAACACATATAAGCCGATATGGAAGCCCGTATTATTGCTGTCACGACTGTACACTACAGTATACATATTGATGAAGCTGTATGAGCGCATGTAATCTCCTGTTTTAAACACAAATAGGGAGCGGGTAAACAAAGCCGTGACTAAAATCACACTTGGTTTTCAATTTCACAATACCAGCAAGTAGCTAAATTTTGCACTGTTGCGTTCTATAATATGAAATGTACGATACGTTGGTTAAAAGCAATGGTTTTATTAGTGCTCTCATAATACTTTTTGCCCATATATATTCACATTATTCTTTTAAAATACATCAGTATAGAAGAACATCTGAATTTTGTGGTCTGTCAAAGTCAAAACCATTCATTAAAAGGTGGTCATAATTATTCTTCTTATGAATCTAGGTAATATTGATTCATTATTATATTGAATACTCGATGTAATAAAAAACTATACAGTGTAAAAATGTAGCATCATTAAAAACACGTTCAATAGAAAACTTTTAGGATAAAAGGAAAACAACCCAAAATAATTGAAGCAAACCAAAAAACTGTAAGAACTTGAGTATTAATTATCTATTGTATTGTATCATATGAAAAATAATCGAAACTAGTTCGAGGTCCCACTGTCAATGTTACCCGAACAAATCAAAATTACCCAGATTAACTGAACGGTCGTAACAATTAAATAATACAGTTCTTATATGTTCAAAAATTATAATAAGCTTCACGCTGTATTCCGCATATAGCACGATAGGCAAAGGGAATCTAGACATAAGAAATTTCGGTTCCCCCTTTACGCAGAATTTTTCGAGGCTCTTCATTTTGAGTGCCGGAACTTAACGTCGCGCCAAGCTTCGAAATATTAAACATTTCATTTCCTCGAGTGGGAATCGAAACCACAACCAGTCGCATTTACAGTCACTTGTGTCTCTGCATCACGACTGGTCTTTTATAAAAAATAATGAAACTTAGTTGTAATTAATAAAGTATGTGAATAATATTTTATAATATATCGTATGATGTTCTTTTCTATGCATAGTTTTATGCAGTAAATTAGCAAGAAAAATTCTAATGGACCGTTACTTAACTTAATGAATGTATGATTAATTTTCTTACATTTTTCATAGTGTTTTTCATGTTTTCTTTTGAATGTGATGTATTGATAAAAATGATTTCAAAGCTTCGGTCAACAATTATAGACCTATATCTATTTCTTGGAGGAGGCTTTTACCCGAACGGGGTCTATACAATTGACAAACAATTAAAATAATCAATAATTTAAAACTAAATTAAATATAGAAATCTATAATATAAATTGTCGCCGACGACATGAAATTTTTTAAAACTATCAACAATATCGCCGATGTAATTTTACTCCAAGAAGACCTGGTGCTCTGAAAAATAAACTTAGTTTAAACGTTAAAAAGTGCCAACTTATCCGATTTAGCAGAAAAAACATGCTATGTTCATCTCGTTATTCTCTAAACTTGGTAATTCTAAAAGAGACACAGTTCGTGATATGGGTTGAAGTTAAATGTGCATGTCGATAATATAATAAGGAAGACATTCAAGAACTTGAGTTTTGTCTGTCTGTAAACACAACAGTTGTTGTATCGATGACATTGGGTGCTTTAAACAAATACATTTCCTAGCGCTGATAACTCTAAGCGCGGCGTTGAGTTCCGCCAACTGACTCACAATGTCTCAGAAAAAGAACGGAGTGTCAAACACTAGGCTTTGTCTGCCTACCCTACTGTGCGCAATAATAAGAATCGTTATCTAACGATACGTTCATGATTCAATCTTTAATCGATTTAAATTAATTAATTAAAACATCTATATTTGAATAACGATTGATCGTACAACACAGTACAGTAATCCTAATTATAGGATACAGCGAAGAAAGATATCCATTAGCGTCTCACGCTCGTTCAGTTTGAGTCACTCAATACGTCCGGTCCACTTTGTATTGCCATTGGAGAAAGCCTTTCAGATTAATATATTTTTTTAAATAGATTAGATTTATTCCTTATATATTTTTCTATAATTTTAAATAAAAATTATGCAATCATTTTAGGAATTATTTTATGACATATTATTTAAGGAAAATATATTAAAAACGCACGATTTCTGGATGTTTTTTTAATATTTTTTTTTCAGAGATTATACAGTTAAGTTTAAGTCGTGATTAATTCAACACAGAGATAAAGAACGATCTTGAAAGAAATATCAAGTAACCACAAAGATTTTTTGCTTGGTTCGTTCATATAATATATGTAACTAATTTAAAAACTGTACAGGAGTTAATATGAAATTATTACAGTTATTTTACAAAGAATATTATGAATCATTACCCAAATCAATAACTTAACATTAAAGGCTGGGGTTGAAGCAGTAAATTAAATTATTAACTGACATCAGCACATTTAATAGAGTTTTAAAAAACATAACGTAGGTAAAAAGAACGTAGTGTTACAAAAATATACGTTTAGTATACATATAATAAATAATTGGCTTCATTTTTTTTTTTTTTTCCTTTATTTATGTACCACACAGGAAAAAAAAAAAAAAAAAAAAAGTACAGAAATCATATGACAACAGAAAGAATGTGTACTTGGCTTCATGTATATTTTATAAATCAAACATCAACATTGGTTGTATTTTTTAGTCCGATAAACAAAAATTCTTACAGAAATTACGATAATGTCATATTAGAATATTACAGATTAAAATAATAAAAATTCATATTATAAGTCATTTTAGTTGTCAACCAATTCTGCTTATTAAATCAATTATCATGTATTTTAAGCGGTCGAAGCCGCTGGCGAGCCGCTTCACGCTGTTTCCCATTCATAGTGGGATCGAGGGAACCAGGGAGTCGTAAAGTGGTAGTGAAGTAGATACTAGAGATAGTCTAATCCCAATAATACACTTCCGTTGCTCACTTTCCGTCGAAGCCTCGAGGCATTGCGTGTAGAGTCGACTTAATGCCGCGCTTTGCCTCGTTACCAGAACAAGAAAATTAAAATATTAAACATTGCATTCCCTCGACTGAAAATAGAAGCCACAACCGCCGTATTTAAAAACGCACAAGTGTGCACCTGCGTCATGATGGCCAACATAGACGAATACGTAAATAAAAATAATTTTATATTTTTGTAATACAAAAGAAATAAGCTTTTAAGCTATATGTAAAACCAATATTGAAAACCGTTATTTATTCCCATTATGCGTCAGCTCAATAGATTAATAAGCTCATCAAATATTAAAATTGTATCATCCCTTTGTTCTACTTACAAATAAAAATTCTGCAATCGGCTTTCCAATGCAAATTAACTATATAAGTAGATAAGTCTCTATATCTATATTTATACTTATAATAAGGTTGTAACTGATCGCCGTCTGTACATGGAAGATATATGAGAAAATCTATTATTTATCAATTTAATATAAAACAAAGATTATTTAAATTTTAATCTGTCTCTGGTTGTCGGTTTGTCTGTGCATATCTCTTCCAGGCAAGAGATCGCTCCCTTAGCGATTTGGTTAGAGAAGAGAATATGTTGAATGAAAAGGGAAGGAGTATGCAGAGTTGATATTCAGTTTTACATACACATATATATAAATACATAGATACATACATAAATATGTACTGATTTGCTTATATACATATATTCATAAAATAAACGTTTTTTTATCAGAACTTACTTAATACAAACTAATTCAGATGGGAAAACAAATATTTTTGTAGAACAAGCGGGCGAATCCGCGAGCGGGTAGCTAGTAAAAAAAATAAAAATTATATCCTGCACATCGCAGAGAAGGCAGTGGGTGCATAGAGTTAAGACACTCCGTATCCCATTTTCCGCAGAACTCTGGAGGCATTGCGTGTTGAGAAGCTGAACTCAATGCCGCTACTCTAGACGAAAAAATAAAAACGAAATTTAAAATAAATATAAATTATAATATAATTTCTTCGAGTGTGGACTAAACCCATAACCATTCGATATGCAGAACACATATGCTCCTGCGCCACGACTGGCCTCAAGTATAATATAATATATATTTTAGAAACAAAAAGTTATAATAGACCAGTTCATTAGCGAGGTACGATCGTCGAACAATAACCGTCTGTCTGTTTACTTTTACAACTCACTGAGTAATATCTGCTGAGATAGCACTCGGGTTTTAGAATGCAGCGTGTTTGCGCTTGCAGCGTTGTTGAAACTGGTTTATTGGATCTGGTTGTCGGGTTGTCGAGTATCTGGTTAGTTTTATTAGTGCAGTGGATGGTGCTTGTTATGGCTTAATTAAATTAAGTTTCGTTTTCTATGCGTATTAATGTTCTTTTTGTGAGTATTTCGCCCATATTCATATATATAGCCACATTTAAATATTATTATTCCGAATGCCGACCATTTTTATTATGTCTGTGAAATTAGCAGAGCATTTTCCAGCACATCAAAAATAAACTGGACTTCTCTTCGCATGCAACTGAGTTCTATTAAATTATTCTGGAGTTTTATCCCAAAAAATGTGATTAAACAAAATGATCTGCTAACTTCCTTTGGCAGACCATTGTCAGTCAGTGTCAGTGAAACTTCTTTCTCAACCTTACAAGCTTAGGCTTGAGGAAATGAAATATTTACTTAAATTTATATTTCCATTTCTTCGCTTTGGTGTACAGGCAAAGCGCGTTGAGTTCTGCCATTCCACACGCAATGCCTCCAGAATTCGGCAGAAAGTGAGGAACGAAGTGTCTTAACACTAGGTTCCCTCTGCCTACACTGCGGTGCGCGAGATACAGCGTGGAGCTGATTTTTTTTTTTGTATAAATAAAGTAGAAATTACTTTATTTATGTAATTTATATACTAAGTAGTTACAAGAAAAAATATTGATAGATTCTCTCATCGATATTTGATTTTTTTTATTAAATGTTAAAAAATTACAACTCAGAATAAAACTTTCAAGAGTTGAGTTGAATCCATCGAGGTCAGTCCGTGTCCGTCAGTCATCTCTCCATTCCTTCATCCATTTGTCAATAAACTGTCTTTCCGTTTTGATTTTTTAATCTCCGAAGCATACTGGAGATTCATCTATCTGTACGAATTGATTCATTGGTTTCATTCGAATTGATTCATTTATTGATTTGAATCACTTTGACACATTTTTTTGTTTTTACTTATCTAGCATGCATATTGCAGTGAGGCACCTCAATATCACAATAAGAATAAATAAATTATTTGAACAAAGTAGAAAATTGACGTTAAATAAATCTAGTATTTACAATATTTTAAAAAACATTTCATATATTTTTATATATTTTTAAAGGTAAATATAAAAAGGAAACAGATGACTAAAATCGACTCTCGACTAAAATAAATTTTCAAATCAGCATCTACTGCTCATTATCATACAAACGTTGATACGCTCCCAATATTGCGCGGTGCGGTTTGATCCGCGGTTTATACAATCATAACTCAGCTATATTATTAATAGCAGTATTTAATTGTATATGTATAAGTATAAAGTATTTATTAAACATAAAAGACTCATTCTTTGGTGGACAGTGGTGGCGCAGTGGCACAATCGTGTGACAGTAAACGAGGTTGTAGGTTCGATTGCGATTCGAAGAAATAAAATATTTATATGAAATTTATATTTTCCTTTCCTCGTTTTGGTGTCGCAGCGTTGCGTTCCGCCACTCAACACACACAAAATACTCACAAAAAGTACATATACATCATATAATAGCATAGAATTCGAACCTAAACTTAATTTAGCCATAACAAATATTTTCAACTGCACTAATCAAATTAACCAGATACTCGACAACCCGACAACCAGATCCAATTAACCAGTTTCAACAACGCTGCAAGCGCAAACACGCTGCATTCTAAAACCCGAGTGCTATCTCAGCAGATACTACTCAGTGAGTTGTAAAAGTAAACAGACAGACGGTTATGGTTCGACGATCGTATCTCGCTAATGAACTAGTTTAATATAAGGTTACGTTTCTAACATATAGGTATATTATGTTTGTTTGAGGCCAGTCGTGGCGCAGGGGCACAAGTGTGTGACTGTAAACGCGACTGGTTGTAGATTTGATTCCCAATCGAGGAAATAAAATATTTTTATGTCTTTGCTCTGGCCTCGCGGTGTTGAGTTCCGCTACTCGCCACGCAATGTTTCGAGATTTCGGTGGTAAATGGGGAACGAATTTTCGTAACACTTAGTTACCTCTGCCTTCCCTGCTGTGCTGTGTGCAGGATACAGCATGAAACTGATTCAATTTTTTAAATATTTATTTACTTATTAATTGCTACGAGATTCACAACAACCAGCTAAATGTCCACAAAGGGCAAATCGCAGGAATAAAAAGGACTTAAAAAAAATTACTTATTGGTCAAAGGAGTTGTGGGTTCGATTTGTACTCGCGGAAATGCCATATTTAATGTATTCATTTCCTCGCTCTGGTAAAGGGGCAAAGCGCACCGCTGAGTTCTGGCCACTAAACAGCATTGTGTGTTGAGGATTCGGTGATAAGTGGGCAACGGAAGTGTCTTAATTGGAACGGAGTGTCTCTATACTACTGTACTACTCTACTCTACTCTACTGTTCCGGGACTATTTCTGTCCCGCTGTTTAAGGGATACAGCGTGAAGGATAATCATACATAGTATAAATCATTAAATAAATACAGGTGTTTTTTTGTATATTCAAATAAGCAATTTTACACGTAAAAGGAACAAAATAAATGAGTCGTCTTTTATAATATAAAAATGTAAGCTTCCTTTGAATGTCTAACCATGCGTATGATTATAAACGAAGTCAAACATAAATAATGCCCACGTACTAATATTAGCTAAACTAATATATACTTTTATTACATAAGAGAAATAAATTTTACATTTTTAAATATAAGTTGTTATAAAAAATACATTTAAGAAAATGAATTGTTTACCTTATGCCCTCTCTAAGAATGAGGCCAAGCGCAGCGTTGAGATTCGCCACTCAACACACAGTGGTGCACTAGGTTCCCTACCCTACCGTGTGTACTTTATTTGCGTTTCACGTTGTATATTCAAAACGAATCAGTCAATATAACGTATCGCAATATAATAATGGAAAAGAAGTTACTAAGACTTTTTTTTACTGCGCCATTTGTTCTCCTATTATAATTTACACAATGTGAGTCCACCATATTGCAGACTGATTAAAAAGACGAATGTTGTGAGGAAATGAGAAATAAAAAAGTCTGACTCTATTGTGTCCAGAATATAAATCCATTTTGAAAATGATTTACGATCTATTCGATACAAAATAAAGAATCTCGTTAATGATTAATGTTGTCCTTTTGTCTCTTTGTGTCTCTAACGAGGTACAGTCGAGCTCAGTTGGAACTTGCTGGTATATTTTCCGCTTATTACCTAGTCTTCAAAAGGGTTGTTCTTTTGAAAATCTACAATTAGTTAGTTTATGGTAATTTATTTGAAAGTTCGATGATACTTTTTGACTTTTATGGTGAGTACCTTGTGGGTGATATAGTAGACTAGGGGCCTTGTATTAAGACACTCCGTTTCAAATTTTTTCCCACCGAAATTTTCGAAAAATGAAATTATTTAAATATTTAATTGCCTCCAGTGGGAATCGAACCTACAACCTGTCGCGTCTATGCGACAGTTAGACGACAGCTTGTGCCTCTTGTGCACCACGATTGGCCTGTTACAAAAATATTATTTTTATATTTCAATATATAAAAATAATATTTTTTTGCATTTGATATATGTATATTTCATATTAAAAAAAAAATTGCGTCGTAGGCATAGGTAACCTAGCGTTAAGATATTTCGTTCTCCATTTTCTACTGAGTTCTGGAAGCATGGCGTTCGAAGTGGCGGAACTGAAAACCGCGCATTGCCTCTATATCAAAATGAAGAAATGATAATATTAAATTTCCTATAGTGGGGATCGAACCCACAACCTGTCGCGTTAACAGTCACTAGCCTCAACATTAAACATTGAAACCATCAATAAAGGAAGAGTTCACAAAACGCCAATGAAAATCGAAAATAAAAAAGGAAAAATCACAACTCCGTTATGGTCAGATTATAAATTCATTTTGAAAATGATTTACGATCTATTCGATACAAAATAAAGAATCTCGTTAATGATTAATGTTGTCCTTTTGTCTCTTTGTGTCTCTAACGAGGTACAGTCGAGCTCAGTTGGAACTTGCTGGTATATTTTCCGCTTATTACCTAGTCTTCAAAAGGGTTGTTCTTTTGAAAATCTACAATTAGTTAGTTTATGGTAATTTATTTGAAAGTTCGATGATACTTTGACTTTTGTGGTGAGTACCTTGTGGGTGATATAGTAGACTAGGGGCCTTGTATTAAGATATTCCGTTTCCATTTTTTTCCTACTGATTTTTTCGAAAAATGAAAATATTTAAATATTTAATTGCCTCCAGTGAGAATTGAACCTACAACCTGTCGCGTCTACACGACAGTTAGATGACAGCTTGTGCCTCTGCACCACGATTGGCCTGTTACAAAAATATTATTTTTATTTTTAAAATGACGGCAATGTTAAAATACAAAAACAAATCGATTCTTTGTACATTTCGTAGGAACTTTATTTCCACGAACTGTGGAATGGCCATGGCAAAATTTCCATGTTGATACAACCTAGGTATCGCCACCTTAAGCAACTCGCCCTCAGCAACTGACGTGGTAGTCCCATAGACACCGCGAAATACAAAATTCGGTTTATTACTACTAATTTTCAAATTTAATCACCGCCGTTTTCAGTACCTTAGAGTATTGAGCTTACGCGTCCCATAATGTGTAACAGACGGTCGCAAGTAGTCCACGGACACATAAAGAGGAGATAGTGACCAGGAAACTATGACGTCAGCATTACGGTAAGTGTTCCTTGATTTGCTCATTGAATTCCATTATACAAAACGCTCGAAGAAAAACCTAGAGAATTTCTGAAAGTGGAAATCAGTTGTCTTGATGGGAATGGGGATGAATACCAGGTCACTGACTAAAAAATTATATATACTGTATACATATTTTCACGATATACGTTGTACGTTAGACTACGAAACGTCACGAAAGGCACTTTCAAATAGTGCGTACGTCGCCACTTTAATGTAATTCAAATAAATAATCAAATCTCACGCTTTGAACCTTTCAGCTCAGCCTATTCTGTTTGCTTTTAGAAAACCATATCCTACTATTTGAGATTTATATACGAAAATAGTATAAAAATATGGTAAAGTTTCTGTTAAATTATTTTGATTAACTAGTGGAACTAGAACCTACAAAGGTCATGCTTACATGTTATGTCATTAAGACGAATATGTAAAAAACTAAGCATATTCATAAGAACTATAACAATTAAGTCTTTCTAAGACTTAAGATCATTTTAATTTAATAATAGAGATTTATAAAAATAATTAATACTCCTTAAGACCGCCCAGTAATAGGAAACGTAAGGACAGTTCGTCGCAACTTGTTAAAGTTAGGTATGTTGCCTCAAATACAAATTTAGTCTTGTAAACTTTTTATTAAATAACAACTTATTAAATTATGTACTCTTTTAGTCTACTCACCTTCACTGTTCACAAATCATGAGAAAAATCTTCAGAATGGGTGATGCAAATGTATAAAACTATAGAACCAATTGACGTGTATAAACGACACGCGTTGGCGTTGCCATAGCGACCTGAATTCCAGTTTATAAACATAAAAATGTTAATATTGTCAAATGCATGTGTAATGTTTTATTTATTGATTTAACTTTATAAGTATTATTATTGAAAAATACTAGCGTTCTGCACTTGTCCTATATATAAACTCTAAATGTGCCATATTACATACTCCTGTATCCCCGCAATTTTCGTAAAAAGGAGTCCAAAGCGTTTGCTTCACGTAATAATAAATAGATAAGTACATTAAACTACATTCGAACGATGTAAAAAAACACGAAAAAACAAGCGAAAAGAACAGAAAGGGGAACGGACGACCAATGTCCGCTGTGTTTTATTTAATTAAAAAATAATAAGCCCCACCACGCCTCCAGTATCTGACTGTAAACACTATGATTATTAGTTCAACTTTTATTTGGGAGAATGCTTTTTTTTATTAACTCAATTCTTGCAAGAAGTATGTTCAATTGAATTAGAGCGAAAAATGAGAGACAAACTGTCCTAGCACTGGATTCACTCTTCTATATGCGGGATACAGCGTGAAAGTGAAAAAAACTTCTCGTATATCAGGGTAACCATTAATAGGGGATAGTTTAGTATTATGGTGGGTTACGAAAGGTGAAGTGAGTAAATTACTCCAATCTATTTACGTGAGTGCAAGACAAGAGCTAACTGCCTCAGCGTATATTGAATGGACCAACCGATTAACTAAATGAATGTACAGAAATACCACCCTTAAGGTGTTATGAAGAAAGATCAGAATAGAATATGCAGGTTTGCAAAACTAGCTCTTTGAAAGCATATTTTGCTATATCATCATGTAAGTATCGAGGGAGATTACACACTGTGACTTAAATAGTTTAAACACACGCATACGCTTGTCTGTCCATGGAGAGAAAATCCTGGTACAGTAGCACGTCGTCTGATTGCAAATGCGTCGGTTGTGGATTCGATTCCCACTCGTTTCCATTACTTTTATTGCCTCGCTCTGCTAACTAGCCAAAGCGCAGCGTTGAGTTTCGCCACTCAACACGATTTTTTGTAAATTGGGCTGCAAGTGGGATTAACGTGGTTATAATTTACATGGCTTTTTAGACCACCACGACGACCTCGACCAAAAATTCAGACTTTATAAACATCTTTGTATCCCGCATATAGTGAAGCAGGGGAGTGTTAAGATACTCCAGTTTCCAATTTACGCCGAATTCTAGAGGCACGGCGTACTGAGTGGTGAAATGAAACGCTTGAATGAAACGTTTTGCGTAGACACTAGAACAAAGAAATGAAAACATTAAATATGCATTGAGTGGAAATCGAGCCCAAAATCTTACGCGTTTACAGTCACACGGTTGTGCCACTGCGCCACGATGGTGTTCATTAATATGCTGTAACGGTAATAATCCAAATAATCGTTCACAATGATGAATGAATCAACGACGTTATATGAATCAATCTGATGTCGCGAGCGTTGCCAAGCGGTCAGCAAATTGCGATCGACTGTATACATTTACAACCGTTTAGCTGCCAAAATGGTGTCGCCTAACTTTATATTGTGATTTGGCTAAGTCAAAAGGTTTAAGTAAGTTTTAAGTATATTTTTTATCAATGTTGATCAATTCATGATAAAAAAAAACATTTCATTAGCGAGGTTCGATCGTCGAACAGTAACCGTCTTTAGAAAATACTTATTTAGAAAACTTATAATAATTTCAACGTAGCGGGACTCGAACCCGCGCCTCCTGGAGACCGACCAGGAGCTCTGACCACTAAGCAATACGTTCTCATGTACGTTCTAGCTACGTCGAAATTTTTATACGCTTGTTACAATTGATTTATGTTGTAAGTGTCTCTGTGGGGAGCTTTTACAAATTTCCGCTACCCAAAAATAATTACTAAGAATTATCGTCCGGCAAGAGATAATGCTATTTATTAAATATTTGTAGCATTTTTATAGTGTTAATATTTTAAAAATAACCGTATAATTAATTCTAACTTTCGGGCTGCCACGACTCGATGACCGTACCGACCGTACCGTATTAAATGTTTCTTTTCTATTTATACCTTAACTAAACAGAACATTCTGTACATTTTAAATTTTATAAAAATAGGAAAAGCACACGAATCTATGATTTTTAAAGTTTTTGTCTATTTGTCCATCTGTCTGTCTATCGGTGTATTTTGAGCTTATCTTATGAACTACGAGACCGATTTATACGGGAACTTCATTTGTTGTGTAAAAATCAGAACTGATCAGGACATCTGATGTAGAGCCATATTAGTGTAGCTAAACTATAAGAAATAATTAAATATTTTCTAAAATAGGAGCATTTTCCATTAAAAGACAACACATGAAAATCTATGATCTGGAACATCTGATGAAACAACCATAAGCCTCATTGAAATTTGCTCAATATATGGTACAATAATTCCAATTGATAGAAAAGGAACATTAACAAAAGTCTAGAATTGTTTATATTCGATAAAATATTTCGTTAACATTAAAAGTTAAATAAAAAAAAGACAGATAAGTAAAGTCGCGTATCGAAACATGTATCCAAATCAGCATCGACTTCTCATTAACGTACAAACGCTGACACGCTCCCAATATTGCGCGGTGCGGTTCGATCCGCGGTTTATACAATCATAACTCAGCTATATTATTAATAGCAGTATTTAATTGGATATATATAAATAAATACACAGTATACATTAAACAAATATAATGAGGCCGTTGTGGGGCAATGGTTTACTTTTTAGCTTCCCGCTCGGGGAACTTAAATGTATTAACTATATATTTTTTTTCCAGTTTCACGTTCCGTGTTCAAACACGAATAAGTCAAAAAACGTACCTCAACATAACAATGGAGAGAAAGTTACGAAGTCTGTTATTTTATACAATATATTGTTATAATGTTAAATTGCTAGATAAGGTCTTGTGTGTATATATTAAAAAAAAAATAGCTTCACGCTGTATCCCGCACACAGCAGGGTAGGCAGAGGGAACCTAGTGTTAAGACACTCCATACCGCACTTTCTGCCGAATTTTGGAGGCATTGCGTGTTGAGTGGCAGAACTCAACGCCGCGCTTTGCCTCGACACCTGGAAATATAATTTTAAATAAATATTTCATATCCTCGCGTGGGGATCGAACCCACAACCAGTCGGTTTTACAGTCACACTTTGTACCACTGCGCCACGACTGGCCTCTTTAAATATTTATATTAATTAGTAAAAAAATCTCAATGGGCTATTATAAACCTATTTTAAATTTAATATGCATAGTGTTAGGACACTACGCTAGATTCGGGGCACTAAAAAGCCGAAGCTCAACGACGCTCTTTAACTTTTTACCAGAGCGAGCAAACGAAAATAATTTATATATACCCTAGCAGGAATAATTTATACCACTACCCAGTCTCTACTATTTCATTGTATTATGAGTGGAGGAACTCAACCCCTCGTTTTACCTCAACACGAAATGAGAATATTAAATTTCCTCAAGTGGAAATCGAACCCACAAACTGTCTTTTATACAGTCATACGCTTATACCCCAACGCCGCGACTGGCCTCAACATTAAACATTTCAACCATCAATAATGGAAGACTTTAAAAAAAAGGAAATGGAAATGAGAAATAAAAAAGTCTGACTCTATTGTGTCCAGAATATAAATCCATTTTGAAAATGATTTAAGATCTATTCGATACAAAATAAAGAATCTCGGTAATGATTAATGTTGTCGTTTTGTCTCTTTGTGTCTCTAACGAGGTACAGTCGAGCTCAGTTTTAACTTGCTGGTATATTTTCCGCTTATTAAAGGTCTTTAGAAGGGTTGTGCTGTTGATAATCTCCAATTAGTTACTTTATGGTGATTTATTTGAAAGTTCGATGATACTTTTTAATTCTTATGGTGAGTTTCTGTAGTGAGAAACTTGTGCTTGATAAATATTTTTTTATAGTGGGTAGGCATAGTGAGCCTAGTGTTAAAATACTTCGCTTTCCCCTTTTCGCCTAGATATAGAGGCATTGCTTGTTAAGTTGTGGAACTCGACGCCGCGTCTTGCCTCATTACCAGAGCGATTAAATGAAAATATTAAATATTCCATTTCCTCAAGTGGGAATCGAATCTACAGCTTATCGCGCTTATAGCCACACGCTTGTGCCCCTGCGCCACGACCTAATACACAACCGTCACGTGCCAAGTCAGACTGACCCGTTACGCTATTATTTTAGTAAAGTTAATGTTACTATGTAAATTTAGTATATGTGTAAAAGGCACTCTCAGGTAGTGCGTACGTCGCCACTTTAATGATCAAGTCTCAAGCTATACTACTCTTACTAGGTGCTCGAAATTTTTGTGCGGAAATAGCTAAAACAATTGTTGAAAATGTTCCAACTATTAAGTAATACATATATTGTGATTTAATAATGTTTTTTTAGCTTCACGTTTTATCCCAAATTACATAGTAGAGTAGAGGAATTACGGGTTAAGTGGTGGCACTGAAAATAAATAATTCCCCCAAGTTGAAATCGAACCCACATATCGTCTAAGGAGATCATTTTAATTCAATAATAGAAATTTATAGAGATTAGATAGATATTCCTAAAAGCCGCTGCTTTATATGAGATACAATGTGAAGCTGAAAACTAAATAAACATATAATAAATATTTTTTTAAATTTTTAGGGTCTAAAGCGTGGAGTTGAGTTTTGCCACTCAATGCCTCCAGCATTGGGCATAAAGTTGAAAACGGAGTGTCTTAACACTAGGTTCCTTCTGCCTACCATGCTGTGTACGGGATTCAGCGTGAAGCTGATTTTTTCTTTATTTTTTATTACAGGGTCTAGTCACACATATATATAAAGACAAACATTAGTAGGGGACAGTTTGGTATTACGGTAGTTTACGAAAGGTATATTTACGTGTAAGACCAGAGCTAACTGCCTCAGCGTATATTGAATGGACCAACCGATTAACCAAATTAATTTAGAGTAATACCACCCTTAACGCCGTGTGAAGAAAGATCAGAATAGAATATGCTGTTTCTTTTCCTAAGTGACTCTTTGAGAGTATAATATAGCTATATCATTTTATAAGTATGGAGATAGATTACACACTGTGGCTCAATGAATATGTAAAAGCAGTGTCAAAAGATATAAACTTGTCTGTCTATCGCTAGGAGAAAACCAAATCAATGACGAGAGGCTATCGTAGTACAGTGACACATCGTCTGATGGTAAAACACGACGGCTGTGAGTTCCCTTCCCATTCGGCGAAATTATTTTCATTGCCTCGATCTGGTTAGTAAAACCACCGCTCAACACGCTGTCTTCTCAGCTTTTCTAAGGTTTTAGCTTTCTTTTCACTTCAGTGCGAGTAAAAATTATGTATTTAGAGACATTACGTATTAAATATTTGCACTCAACGTCACGCTTTGTGCTCATATACACAATTTATACTTATATCGTATGATATCACTGTTAATATACATAATTTGAAGCCAGAGTATGAGAGAGTGAGTGACTGTAAACGCTGTGTGATTGTAGGTTCGATTCAGACTCGAGGAAATGATATAATCCTTGCTTTACTAAGGAGGCTAAATTTGTGTTCAAGAGTGGACTTTAAGTTTATGGTCGACAATCGAAGTACGAATATAGAAAACAATAGGTACGCACCAATAATTCAATATGACCAAACGTCTTTATATATTTTTTTCAATACAAAATAATAAGAATTCTTAAAGAAAAATTCCGTTTAATATTTTTATATAAGCTCTAAAGATTATAGTAGTCGCGGTAATGGCGTTGGAAATAGAAAATAGATTTTGTACTAAAGTTTCCTAGTAAGTAAAATTACTATTTCAATTTCATTATTTCCATAAGTAGAAATTTAAATAATATTGTACACAGCGGATACAATATTATTATGAAATAGAAATCAAATCAAGAGAAGAATATCTTTTTTTTTTAAACGTGTTTTGCACATATAATAGGGTAGGCAGAAAGAACCTAATGTTAAGACAAGTAAAACTTAAGTACTTAAGATTCTCCTACATATGAATGGAACCTACAAGTGCAAGTCTTTCAAGTGCAAGTGCAAGTCTCTGCAAAACGCAGAGTATGAACAGAGAAGTGTCTTTTGGCGGGACAGGTAGAATAAGACACTCAGTTTCCCATTGGGCGTCGATGCGGAACTCAATGTGGCGCTTTGTTACCAGAGCGAAAAAAGGAAAACCTCTTATCCCTCGGATGAAAATCAAACTTATGATGCAAAAAAACGAAAAGCTAAACGCAACTCAAAATATGTTATTACAAACATTAATATAATTAATTAATTAATAATACATTAATTAATTAATATTAATAAAAGTAAATTAAATCATAATTATCATAAAGTAACATATCCGTAATAAATAAATAACAATTATATAGTGTAGTGTAATAAATAAAATGCATTATAATATAAAAAAATATTTTTTTTTTATTTTCAAGACCAATTAATTATACCATTACATACAAAATTAATAATCAATCATTGCCATCTAAAAATTACATATTTAAATAAAACAATAAAAAACACCTTTAGAACATAATTTTAAATTAATGAATATTTTGTTCGGTACTGGCTTTTTATCTTACAACTAAATAAAAAAACTTACATAGAGGGTCCTGTATAGTGATCAATATTAAAAAAATAACAATAAGAAGCCACTAGTTTAACTTACAAATAATTACAATAAAATAATCTAAAATAATAAATAACACCAAAATTATTTTCCCTACTTCTGTTTCATAACCAACATTCAAATAAAACAAAAAAGCAATTGCACAAATCTATTACAATTACTAACACAATTCCAATAAATTATTCCCCACTTTAGATAAAATAAATCGAATAAAACACTTAAATTAAATCTGGATCGATCGTTGTTTCTCAACCATATCGGTGACTACACGGGAGCCTTTATCACTGTCTTGCTCTGAGATTATTCTGTTAATAATATTAGCGCAGTCCTTATTTTCTATTATACTAACATGGTTACCCTCTAATAGATGAACAGTAACCGGTCCGTCAGTGTATTTGTCAAGACCGTAATTTTCTTCTATGATCAAGAATGGTGGAGTTTCCTTGGGACGTAGAAGGGTAATAGGTGCCTTAACTTTAACTATTTCGCCTTGATTAAGAACCATTTGGAGGCGGTCGAAGCTGGCGGCGGCTACGGCACCAATGAAATGGTTGCTGTACACGTTTTGTATTGAACATGCCTGTAAGGGAAATAACAATTTTAAACTTTCAATTTTAAATAACCGAAGCAAAAAGAATAAAAAATTTTAATTTTTAATTTTAAAAAGAATAGAATATGTTCGGTGGTTTGCACACATTTTGGTGGTTACATAAACTAATAAAAAATATAAGAGGACGTCATGGCGCAGCAGCAAAGCGGTTCACACTTTGGCAGAAACGTATATTCGTGGATTCCGTTCTGGATTCCAATCCACAAGCGTCACTTATTTTCTATCTTATTCATTTCTAGATTTCATTAGCGGTGTTGAGTTCAACTATTTAATACGCAATATCGGAGGAAAGTGGGGAAGGAAGTGTCTCAGCAAACTTGGTTCCGTCTGACTACCTCACTATATGCGGTTTAAAATAACAAAAATACACAATAATTTAACTTACATCAATAGCACACTGAATCCTATCTTCATAAGAGTCGATTTCAACTAGTTTATTCATGAGGTCCTTGGTGACTTCGTTGTTGGGAGCTATCACGTCAATAGTGTGGCACAGGAGACTGTTCTGCATCAGCCTCTCATTCTTAGTAGATACTATCATGCTTAGGAGACCATAGAGAAAATCTGGACTACCATCAACACAAAATAGTTGTCCGTTGTGACCTTAAAATTAATTATTAAGAATTATTGTTAATTTAAAAAAGGTATTAGTAACGCAGGGGTACAAGCGTATCACTGTAAACAATGTGGGTTCGATCACTCCATGAAATGAAATATTTAATATTTTCATTTCTTGGCTCTGGTGTCGATGCAAAC
The DNA here is from genome assembly GCA_917862395.2 of Heliconius sara. NCBI lineage: Eukaryota > Metazoa > Arthropoda > Insecta > Lepidoptera > Nymphalidae > Heliconius > Heliconius sara. The sequence continues at coordinate 9,052,463 of OU860781.1, forward strand.
ATAGAGTTTCACCACTCAACACGCAATTCGTCCAGAATTCACCGGATAGTGGGGAACGGAGTGTCTTAACACTAGGCCCCCTCTGCCCACCCTGCTGTAAGCTGGATACAGCGTAAAAATGAACACTAATAGAGAATATTTATTTGTGTAAAATGATAGTCACATAGATAGGCAATAAGCGTTGATATGAAAAAGGAGTTTTTTTGTACAGTAAATGAGTACTAACCTTCACGTTCCAATATTTTAGCCAACTTCAACATTGGCAGGCAACCAAAACTGTATCCAAGTAGAATGTAAGGACTTCCAGGACTCAACCTTGTTTTGACAGTCTAAAGACAAAAGTCACATAATCTAATGTTATAGCTTAAACAATAATAAAAATAAATTTTATGAACCTTTTATCAATAATATATCACCCAAATCTATTTTAAGACCTTTATTGCTTTAAAACGTCGGATTAATTTGAAAAAAAAACTAGTCTATTGCGAGTACGACTCGCTCTCGAGGGTTCCACGTGAAAACACGCTTTCATAAAAATCTACTAAAAAATAATAAATAAATAACTCGCTTTTGTAAAAAATAACTGAAAAGTAAAAAATATAATTTTTAATTTCAATTAAGAATAATGTAAAGAAAGTGGAAAGTAGGCATGCTTTTTATCTGCTATCTTTTTATATACGTGATACATGGTTGCGAAAAACAAAAAAAATGTCTCTCAATAAAAACTGACAGACACAGACGTTGTTCACTACATTCGGACACAAAAACATAAAAAAAATACAAAAAAATAATGTAAATTACCCTATGCAATCTTTCAACCAGGCTGTTGGTATCGTCACGTGGCTCCAACCCTAGTTGCAGCACGCACACTTTCAGCTTGAGACGGCGACAAAGTGGTGCCATCACAGCGGCACATCCTTCTATACCAGGTAACACGAACATCACCACTTCGTTTTCATGTACTGATACATCCGTCTGGAAAAAATGTGAAGCGGTAACAATTTTTTCCCAATTTAATATTTAACCGATGAGACCCAGTCGTGGCGCAGCGGCACAAAGTGTGACTTTAAAACCGATTGGTAGTGGGTTCGATCCCCACTGGAGGAGATGAAATATTTATATTTCCGTAAATTTATATTTTCATTTCTTCGCTTTGATGTCGAGGCAGAGCGCGGCGTTGAGTTCTGCCACTTAACACGCAATGCCTCCAGAATTCGGCAGAAAGTGGGAAACGGAGTGCCTCAACACTGGGAGTCCCTCTGCCTACCCTGCTGTGGGCGGGATGCAGCGTGAAGCTGATTTTTTTTTTAATATTTAATTCTTTACAATCAATATCAAGAGTGGCAAAATTTTGAATCTTTTGATTGCGTTGAATTAGAAGCTTGATATTTTCTGTGCTTCAAGGGACAATAGACTTGAATATTTGGTACTAATTTCAGTATCATACCGCCACGCGATCACGAGTTAAATAGTCTTGACAGACGGACAGACGAATAACAAAGTAATCCTATAAGGATCTGTTCCATTTAAGGGATAAAACCCCAAAAATTAATAAATTTACCTCAGAACCATCGCTGACCATAGTAGGCATGTAAATGAAGGGCTCAGTAGCTAGAGACTCGTCACCGTAGTTGCGAATGAAAACCCGTAGTCCGGCTGATTCGTCGACTTGGCGAGGTGCAACTGATGTGGACGCCGCGGCTTCACGTTGAGCAGTTAGTTCAACCAATCTGTATGAAAATTTAATATTACAATTTATTTGAACTAGCTTTTTCTGCAGCGTCACACTCCGTGCTTAAATAAGAACTAAGAATTGATTGCAAAGTCGTGGGACTTAGACCATGACTTTGGAATACATAAAACATAACCTATTGTAGGTAAACTACTATTTCCAGCTGATTTTTTATTTTAATATTTTTCAGCTTCACGCTGTAAAAAATTTAAAATATGTGAGTGTAGTGAAGTCACGCTGTCTTAAAACATTACGTTCTCCATTAACACATTTCCATTCCTTACTAATAAAGTAGGATAAAAAGTAGGATTTAGAATAAAAAAAATCACTCATAATATGAACATAATATACCTAGCGAAAGTCAAAGTCCTAATGTCCTGAGCAGTGAGGAATATTTCAAATTCCCGTTCCAAGGTTTGCTTGATTTCTACCGCCATCATACTATCCATACCCAACTCAGCAAGGGACACTTGTTGTGACACTGTCTTCAGATCCTTTATACCTGATTTCGTAATAATATTTCTTATGTTAGATATCACTTAAATAAAATATAAAAAATAAAAAAAGAACAACCAAACCCAATTAAATTAAAACTCTAGCCTGTGAATCCAACAGACGATGAACATTAGTAGCAAAACGATTATAGACCTGATCTTTCAGTTATGCCCATATGAATACTCTATAATATATTTTTTAATTTCTATTTAAGATTCTTTAATATTTATAGAATTTTTTGAGCCATAGATCTGACTAGTGGTTGTGGGTTCGAAACCAACTCAAAGAAATAATTATATTTCAATACTGAGGCAAGACAAAAAAGTGAAAGTAACGTAGATTAACACCAAAACTAATCGTACTTCCTACTTATGTTATAAATGTTTGTTAAGATGAATATTTGCTCCACTATAACACAAAAATTGAACAGATTTAGAATCATAAGAAGAATCATAATAACACATAGGGTACAATTGATATATGTAAATAATTTGTCATAACATAGAAACATATTAAAGCGGGTGAAACCCGTTTTGGGTCGCTAGTAATCTTATGTACGGAATAGTTATTTCAAACAATATTTTGTATAGTGAGCAAAACTACTTTGCAATTATAATAAACATATAGCTAAGACGCAGTTGATCCGAAAAACGGTCTCATTTATTTAAACCTAAGCCGACTTATTCGGTAAATGTTTCTTACTTTACTAAGTAAAGTTAAGTAGTATTAAAAGTAATGTGGATGAAAATGTTATGAGACATGTATATATCTTATATTTTCTGTTCATTATATTATATATGGACATATTATTATATCTTTTGTACTATTTTGATATAATAAGCCATGCAGCATTGTAAAGTTTTAACAAAATCTATTTGATAATTTATGTAAGTGGAACTAACATCCATGACAGAACTTGGGAATTAATGATGTCCATTTTCCCATTCTGATAGCAAAGCAAAACGTTGCGTTAGATATAGCCACTCATCTCGCAATATATAAAAAAATTGCAGTGCCTGGGAAGCGGAGTAGTGAAGGAGTTCTGACACCAGGATACTCTGCCTACTCTGCGGAAAACAGCATGTAACTATAATAAAATAATTAATTGAATTACCCATAATCTGTGCTACGGCATCTACAATACTTCCACAACCGGACCCTCCAGCCTTCTTCTCAGCGACCACAATAGATGATACGATGACAGCATCCTGCTTTAAGAACTTGTCCAAAGATAGCAAGCAAGATGAGATTCTCTGTTGGAGAGTACCACCGATTTCTAGTTGCACGTCCTCGTCTTGCATGTCCGCTACTAGACCGACCTGTTTAAATAGAAAATACAATTATAAAGAAAATGGAGCTTATTGTACTGTTCAAGAATATTTACAGTATAAAAATGTGTAGAATTAAGATCTATTGGATGTCATGCAGAATAGTTACCAGTTTATGTAATAAATAAATTGTAACAGTGACATTGAAATTAGCAATTGATGAGTTTCTTGCTGGCTCTTCTCAACAGAACTGCCTTCCATGAAAGGGTATTTTTTTTTATGGAAAAGGACAAGGCAAACGAGCGTCGGGTCACCTGATGGTAAGTGATTACCGCCGCCCACGGCCCCATGCAACACCAGAGGAGCTACAGGTAATTCAACGATACAAAAATGCGAAAACAATCCAATAAATAGTCTATTTGTATAAAGAAAATTTAAATTTGAATCGAAGAAGGATTTAGCTTTCAGAAGGAGGATTATAAGCACAGCCATCTTAAATGACCCAAATGCAATTCCGAAAATAAATATTCTTATGAGTTTTCGCTTTTTCGCGATTAATATATAACAAACTGTATAAATTATACCATTAGCCTGTAAACCTAAATAGATAGTGTAACTATATGTAGATCAAAATGTGTCTAACTGAGTAGTAAAATGTTTGGACGTCTTTGGATTTAACTAGAAATTCTAAAAGCTACCTACTGGATTCTATTAGAAATGTGTTCGTATATTGTTAAAAGAAAATTTTAAAAGATTTATTATATACAACATAAAATAAACTCATTTTCTAAGGAAACACAAACTCGAGCCATCGACGGTGTGATCAATCACGGCGACGTTTTAATCGAATAGTTATAAAACTGATAGTAGCTAAATATAAAAGGTTATTTAACAAAACCATAGTAAAACAAAAATATAAAAAAATTGAAGAGTTTGTTTGGTTGAACGTTGTTTAAGTGGGTGAAAATCAGATGGCAAAATTTTTTTTCAGCGTCACGCTGTATTCCGCATGTTGCACCGTAGGCCAACCCGAGGAAGCCCATTGTTAAGACGTTTTATATTTTACATTTATTACTAGACGAATTCTGGTGGCATTGCGTTTGATTACTGTGCCTATTTACAAGAAATCAGGGAAATGTGATGTACGACATATACTAATGTAATGTATGCCATATTCTTAGGACCGTATCCATCTTAAGAGCTATATCAGAGATGAAAGTGTTTTTTAAACACAACCCTAAGTCCCGACTACTTTCCGTTTCATTATACTTAGTTCCTTACGAAAATAAACCCAATACCTAATGCAAAACTCCTAAAGTTATAATTAAATTGGAGAAAACGATCAAATTTGAAATAACCGATAGCTCCCGCATCGGTGAAACATAATATTGTGAAAGTCAACAACGTCAATGAAATAATACAATTCAATATTACGTTATGTATAGTATGTGGTTGTTGATTATGGTACGAAATATTTTTTATGTGTAAATATTTATTGGATTGGGGATTGCACAAAATATTATTTAGAACAAACATTTATAAATAAATATGCAATATAACTAAATTTATAATATAAAATGAGTTATAATATATCATAGAAAATGAGTAGTATATAATAATAAATGAGTTGGTGGTTAAATGGTCTCGTCTTATTAATATAGCCGCGATACCATAGATTATATTGGAGACCCTGAGATTATGGACCCACCGGGGTGGAGCCAGCCAACTACAGCCTGACGTGATCTACAAGATCCACGTTACAGAAGAGACCGACGTGATAATCCATTTTTTTTATGGAAAAGACACGGCAAACGAGCGTGCGGGTCACCTGATGGTAAGTGATTACCGCCTCCCACGGCCCCGTACAACCCCAGAGGAGATACAGGTGCGTTGCCGGTCTTTAAGATGGGTTGGGGAATAATCCATTCAACTCCTGGGGTGGTAAATTGGTGATCCCGTGAACCTGACGCCTACGATAAATTCTTATAGATTTGGACAAGCGGGTCTCATCTGTTAGAATTTCAAGAGGTAATATTTCGCTTAATCCATATATGCATATCCATGAAAGCTATATAATAAAAGTACACTACAATATATCGACCCGAGTGCGTATTAACTTATAAAATGTCTATTTTATTATAAAAAGTTCAGCTTTATCTAATCCAAAAAACAAAACTTTAATATTTGTAGCCAACATTAATGATCTTATAGAGATTTCTTTTTTTATGTTATTAGCTTCACGCTCTATGATAGAGAAAGTCAAATAATCCAGCCATCCTTTTTCTTGCGTGACTACAGCGATGACATGAAAATTACTCATTCCCTTTAATGGAATCGAAGCGACACCGTGGAATTATCTAAATACTCACATCACCAACAGCTCCCCATTGAACGGCGAGTGCTGGGAGACCAAGCTGCTTTCTCCATTCGCAGATTCTTTCCATCACCGAGTTAGAGAAACCGTAGTTCGTCTGTCCCGCATTACCACGACCGCAGGATACGGAGGAGAATATCACGAAGTCCCTTTTAAACAAATATTAATATTTATTAATGATAAAAAACAGATATATATATATAACATAAATTAAAAATTATTTCTTAATATTCTCATTTCTTCGCTCTGGCACCGAGGCAAAAGCTCTGTTGAGGTCCCCCACTCAACAAAATCGAAAATTTTGGCGGAAACTGGGGAACGGAGTGTGTTATCACTATGTTCCCTCTGCTTACTCTGCTGTGTGCGGGATACAGCGTGAAGCTGATTTTTTTTTAATTCAAATATAAGCTAAGCAAATACGTACTAACAAAAATTATACAGATCAAAAGTCAGAAATAAAGTTTATTTGTAATAATGACGGCGTCGGGTCATGGTGCGGTAAGATATCGTCTGACTATAAACGCGAAAGCTGTAATTCGACTGATCCATAAAAGAAAATAATTTATTTCTCCAAGGGGGAATCGAACCTGCGAGCGTTAAAACAGTAAAAACAGTCACACTTCGTACCGCTGTCTATACAGCAATTGAAATAATTATGCTTTACAGATTTTTTTTTTATGGAAAAGGCAAGGCTAACGAGCGTGCGGGTCACCTGATGGTAAGTGATTACGCCGCCCACGACCCCGTGCAACCCCAGAGGAGTTACAGGTGCGTTGCCGGCCTTTAAGATGGATTGGGCGCCGGGACCCGGCATTACCTGATGCGAAACGCAGTGGCATAAAGCCACTACTTCACGCCGTTTTTCAATGCCAGTTTTAAAACTTTACAGATTTTAAAGATTTTAATATTTATATACAAAACTTACTTCAATTTCGGACAAAGTATTCTGGAAAGCTTATCCAAGTTCATTGTGGCCAGAGCTTTAGGAGCGAACGAAGTTCTGAACGTTTCTGGTGTCTGGTTTTGGAAAATGGAATCTTTCAGGACGACAGCCAAGTTGAATATCGCCTCTACTTGTCCCATCGCGTTGGCCATGTTAAGCATTGCTTCACATCCCTCTTCGGTTGTGATATCGTGAGTCGAGATTTCTACTTTAGCTCCGTAACCAGCCCAGGCCCTAAAAGAAGTATTTATATAGTAGAATAAAAATATATCTATGGAAAAGACGTTTTAAATGTAATATTTTTCTGTTTTGAAAAGATTTATTCATACGTGGTATTATAATACCTAAACGATCGATTTTAAAGCCCACTGTGGAAGAGCATCCCTTTATTATGCTAAGTACTTTTATTCGTTCTATAAGCTTATTGAAATTGAAATTTCATATAAATTCTTACTTTACCCGCGTCTCTTTTAAACTAAAATTATATACTTGTATGCTATAAAAACTTGTTATATCGTCTCTTTTTAATAGATACTAAAATATGTATATACCAGCTTTCAAATTAAAAAAAAAAATTAAAATCGTTACACCCAGTTAAAAGTCCTAAGGTAACAAACATAAAAATATCGAATTGAATACCTCCTCCATTTACTGAAGTCGGTATAAAACAACAACTCACCTAGTCCTAGATGCTTGGTATCCATTAGAGATGCCCTTTCTCGAAGTCAAAAGTACTTTCCTGGCACCTCTCAATATGAGCCAATCGGCCAGTTCCAGACCGAAACCTCCCAGACCTCCCACTACTATGTACACCAGTTCATCGCTGCACATGTACCTATTAAAACAAGGAAATTTTAAATTATTTTAATTTAAAGAAAAAATGAAGTTCTAAAAGACTGTGAAGACGAAGCTTTTGGGTTTAATCCTCAGTCGGGGGAATATTTAGGAATATTTGAATTGTTTTCATTTCTCAACAACGCGTTTCTCTGGTAGACAAAACGCGGTGTTGAATTCCTATAAAATGTCTCGAAACAAAATATTTTATTTAGACTTTCATAGACTCAATTATATAGTTATTATATTTAATTTATAAAATCAAATTGATTGAATTGATGAAGCAAGGTTGGCAAAGAGTGCATAGTTTCAAGCTGATATTCCGCCGAATTCTGAAGGCAATGATTCAGAGCGTGTGATCCCGGCCTAGAATAGGATCATCCTGGTACTGGTGGTGTCGTAAGAGGCGACTAAAGTACGTGTGGTAGAGTCACGTCGCCAGCAATGGCAACACACATGGGCAGACTCGACCGGATCATTACCACCCCCGGCATTTAAAACCGGCGTGAAGTAGTGGCTTTATGCCACTGCGTTTCGCATCAGGTAATGCCGGGCCCCGGCGCCCAACCCATCTTAAAGGCCGGCAACGCATCTGTAGCTCCTCTGGGGTTGCACGGGGTCGTGGGCGGCGGTAATCACTTACCATCAGGTGACCCGCACTCTCGTTTGCCGTGTCTTTTCCATAAAAAAAAAAAAAAAAAAGCGAAAAAACGAAAATATTAAATATTTCCTTTCCTCGAGATAGAAATCGAACCCACAATTTGTCGCGTTTACTCCAAATAAGTATTGATGTAAGAATTATATTACCTAGGCAGAGCCGTGACTGGCGCACTAGCAGCTATCACCGGACGGTGGGAGCGTTCTTCTTCACGAATCTTTATAATGACCTAAAAGTTAAAAATCTTAATAAGTTTGTACTGCAAGTTGCAATTTTGGCAGTCATTTTAGTTATCAATTATCTGACTGGGTTTAATAATTTTTTATTAGCATCACGCTGTAACCGGCTATAACGCACGTGCACTCCGTTCCCTACTTTCCACTGAATTCTGGAGGCATTGCGTGTTGATTAGAGGAACTCAAGATGCTTTTAGCCTCGCTATCAGAGCGAATAAAAAAAAACATTATTTCATTTTCTCGAGTAAAATTGGATCCATAAGCTATCTCTCGCCCTTACAGTAACACGCTTGTGCCACTGCGCCACGACTTGTCTCAATTTTTTTATAATATTATAACGTAACCAAGCTCTACGGCTACAAATCAAATTTAGTTATATTTAGTAGTTAGTTACTTTGTATCCAAAACTAATATTTCGTTTACATCTAAATCTAAAACAACAAATAAAAATCCTAATTATTACCTTTCCAATATGTTTTCCAGCAGCCATGTACCTGAAAGCAGCCTCCACTTGATCCCTTTCGAAAGTGCAGTAGGTTAGAGGGCGCACGGCTCCACTCTCAATACCCGAGAGGAGAAGGTCTTGGAGACTCTGTTTAAATAAAATATGATTAGTAAAAAAAAATTTGATAGTAAATGGAACCTAATTAGGTTAAATAATTAATTCGTTTTTGGGCACTTCGTTTCCCACTTTCTCTTCGATTATCAAAACATTGTGTATATTTTTGCGCACACTCTTTGTCTGCATGAGGATATAAAATTCATAAAATTCACAGCAGTTCCAAAGGGAATGGAACCCATAACAACTGCGTTTATAATTGGATACTGTTCCATATTCTACTATACTGCGACACAATAAGTTAAACAGGTTAGTTTTCAATATATATTTAATAACGTCTCTAAAGTAGTAGGTGAAATCTAACAAAAATTAAAATTTTTCTAGTCTTAAGAGTAAGTAGGTAAGTATTGAAAAAATGGGAATTTACATTATTGTTAAGATAATATTTAAAAAATAATATAAGATTAAGATACCCTTCGGAACTCGTAGCTCTGGTCGAATATGTAGTCCAACATAATGCCATGGAAGGAGGTCTCCTTCAGGAAGAAGTGCATGCCAATGGGAGTGTTGTTACTGACGTCGAATTTACCGATCTCGAGGAACCGACCGCGGTAGCCGAGACAACGGACTGAAGCCTGATGGAAAAAATACATATTGTTATATTTTTTGGCATCCCTCCCATATAAAGACAGAACCTAGTGTTAAACATTTACGATGTTGTGTGTTGAGCGGTGAACCTTGCTTTAACCTGTAACTAGCGAGGTAATGAAAATAATTAATTCCCCCGGATGGAGTTAAGTTAGTTCGGATAGAGTTCTCGCTCTATACGATCTTCACCAAATTGAGCTATATTTTTTTAAAACGTTTAGTGTGGATGACATTGCATCTAAATTCAAGGGGGCAGAATACCCAAGTTCTATGCATTCCTACAATATACATTATCAAACAAAGGATGAAAAGACAAATATCTATTATGTGATAACTAAAAAGAGTAAAAATAAATAAAAAGAAAAGCTTTATCAACACAAGCTTTTGTTAAATTGGATAAAAATAATAATAAAAAAACAAGAGCAGTTTTCTTTCACACTGATAAAATTATAATATAATACTTCGATTGTGATGTAAATATATATTTTAACATCCTATCAAAGAAGGAATGTTAACTAACAATATTAAAATATGCAAATTACATAGCTCGAAACATAACACTTTATATTTTTTAACAAAAACTCTTAAAAAACTAAAATAAATTATCTACTATGAAGAACCAATACCTAGGGAATAATATAGGTAATATTCCTTTATTAATTAACTTTTTCCGCATCGCAAGATAGTTAGAATTCCCGTTGTGTTAGAGAAGAATAAATTTAATAAATTGAATTCCTTGAGAGTGCATGGATGGTGAACGGAGTGTTTTAATAACTAACAAACTTTCCCCTGCCTATCTTGCTATATGCGGGAAACAGCGTGCAGCTAAAATGAAATCGTCGAGAAGAAATCGTCGAGAAAGAAATCGATCTTTCGAGATCGATTTCTTCTTCTTTCTTTGCGCTTATAGTCAAATGTTATCTCACTGCGCCATGTTGTCGATTTTGTACGTACCTGTAACTTTTCGTCCGACAAGGAATTCAGAACCAGGTCTACGCCCTTTCCGTTGGTCTCTCGTCTGACCATGTCCTCGAAGGAAGTGTCACGAGAGTTGCCAATGTGACTGTCTATTTATAAACAAAAGAATGAAAAAAATATTAATCATATATAGGGGATTATTTATTATTATTTCAATATGATCGAAATTTATATTATTATATATATATTGCAAATTATTGATTTTTTCCTACCCTGGTATATTGAGAGCTTTAAGTATATTACAAAAACTTACCCTTAAGTTGAGGGAAGAGTTTTTTGATAAATGCCCGTTTCTCTGGTGTACCAACGGTCGTGAATACTTCGCAGCCGAAGTGAAGGGCGACGTTGATGGCTGCCTGTCCCACACCTCCGGAACCAGCGTGGATGAGGATGGACTCGCCACGGCGAATTTGTCCCACCATGACCTATAAGTACAGTTTTGCTAAATCTTCAGAAAAAGCCTTAAATGTTAAATTATTGATTTAGGTAATGATTTATAATATTCTTTGTAAAATAACTGTAATAATTTCATATTAACTCCTGTACAATTTTTAAATTAGTTACATATGAACTATATGAACGAACCAACCAAAAAATATTCGTATTTACTTGATATTTCTTTCAAGATCAAATCGTTCTTTATCTCTGTGTTGAATTAATTACGACCTAAACTTAACTGTTACGATTTACAAAGGAAATCTCCACTTAGAATTCAATTTTGTTTACTTTATTGTATAATAAAATATTATATAATAATGCTTCAAAAATATATATTTTTATCAACAGTCATATAACCCAGACGTTTCGAATGTCATTCTTTAGCCAGAAAGTTAAGTTGAATTAAAACAAAGCAATTGGTGAAATTTTCAAGTAAATCGGTTCAGTACTTTCAGAAAAAAATGTGGACATATATATCGACAGGCAGACAGACAAGAAATTAAAAAAAAATCTTTTCTATTAATCTTTTTAAGTGTCCCTCTATCCATTTCAGTCAAAATTATTAAATGTACAGACAAAATATTTTTACTGTCTTATTATAGAAATATGTAGGTGCAATCTATATATTTGATACATTCAAGAACTTACCAAAGCATAGTAAACAGTTCCATACGCAACCGGTACGGAAGCTGCTTCTTCAAAGGTCCATTCATCAGGAATACCCCATGTGAGAGCTTTTTCTCCCTCTACCATATTCGCCATACCACTGTTTCTGACCATGGCCATCACTCTCGTACCACTAGAAAAAACAGAAATAAAATTCTTGTACTGCCATATTTACATACATATTCAAAACCGTTTGATAATTCTTTGCCGTGTGATCCCGGCCTAGAATAGGATCATCCTGGTACTGGTGGTGTCGTAAGAGGCGACTAAAGTACATGTAGTTGAGTCACGTCGCTAGCAATGGCAACAACATGGGCAGACTCGATCGGATCATTACCACCCTCGGCATTTAAAACCGGTGTGAAGTAGTGGTTTTATGCCACTGCGTTTCGCATCAGGAAATGCCGGGCCCCGGCGCCCAACCCACCTTAAAGCCCGGCAACGCACCTGTAAGTCCTCTGGTGTTGCACAGTGCCGTGGGCGGCGATAGTCACTTACCATCAGGTGACCCAGGTTACATGGTTCTTTAAGTGGCAAAAAAAGTTTCAGTCCAATCCGTCCAGTACTTCAGAAGATGTGCGTGTATAAATAGACAAACAGACAGGAATTAAATTAAAATCGTAAACAGGTATTCTATTACAGCTATTTTTTTTTGGCGAAATTGGCGGAAAGTGGGAAACAGAGTGTCTTAAAACTAGGTTCCCTCCGCCAACCCTGCTAAGCCTAGAATAGTTAAAATATTAAGAATAGTTAAATATTAAAGAATACTTAAAATTTAAAAATTAACCATAGTATACTATTTCGATAAGCAGTGTCTTTAAGTAATAAAACAATTATTATATGGATATAATAAAATTGACACCCAAAAGAAAGATATGACTTTAGAAAATAGAAAAAATAATACTTACTTTTGTGTTCTACCAACAATTTCGAACCCTTGTACGCACTCCTGGGCGAGACGACCGCGAGCCACTGCGTCCACTGTAACACGTCCCATCGCTGTCATTACGTCACGGAAGTTGAGTGCCGCGCAATATACCTAAGATAATTCAGAAAAAAATCATGTTATAAGAAAACCAACCGCACGTTGTATCGTGCACTCAGCAGAATAAGGTTCCCCATATAAAAAGTAATTTAACTATCCGTTTTGATATCCGCAATTTTGAAATGTTACTGGCATGCTCAGAAAAATCTTTAAAAGTAACTTTTAAAGAGGAATATCTAAAATTATAAACTATTTACTAATTTTTCTAAGATAATATGCACAAGAGCAATTCATGTGGGACCGTCGGGGTGCAGCGTTCGAAACGGGACAGTTGAGGGTTGATTTCCCACTTGTGGGAATGAATTATTTACATTTTCTCACTGTAATAACAGGACAAAATGCTGTTCTTCAGTCAGCCCCAATTTATCATTAGGTTCCCGCTACCGCTACAGGTACTGTACTATAAGGCGCATAAGGTGAAGCTAAATAATATTAAAGATAGACTAGATAAACGTTGTCGGCAAAAGATCATTATTTTCAGTCTATTTCATAAAACTATCACTTCATACTATTTCAATATTTAATAAGAGGAACAGTTTAAAAATATATATATTGCGAGATAGCAGACGGATCACAATTAAATATTGACTGGAATCCAGCCACGTTAGCTTTTCTCTTCACAAATTTTTCAATTTGTAGGGTTCCGAATCAATTGAGCAAAAAAAGAACCTTTATAAGATCACTTTGTTGTCCATCTGTATAGAATTACTCAAGCTAGAATTACAACATTTGGCATCTAGTATCATCTGCAAATAGTATTAGTTCATGAAAAAATCTAAAACTATATATTTGGTTTTTTTTTTGTTTTTTTTTACGGAAAAGATACGGCAAACGAGCGTGCGGGTCACCTGATGGTAAGTGATTACCGCCGGTGAGGTACCAGATGAAAGTGCTCTAGCTATACTAAGCCTGAATTTTAGACAACCTCGAACTTCGCTCCAATTTTTGTACGGAATCCTCGGTGGGCGAGCCCGAGTCTTGCTTTTCCAATTTTTTAGTCGAAATTTGTTCATTCACTTTTTTTGATAATTTAATAACGTAACACATTTTTAAAACCCAGGCCCTAGTAGAATGCACCTAGAAAAATTATTTTGTATTCTGCATCAGCAAGGTAGGCTGAGGAAGCCTACCTTGCTAAGTTAGACACAATTTCCTCGAGTGGGAATCAAACTTCAACTAATCACTCGCACTGCACGCGCCACGACAACACCTCTACGCCATAATTATTTGATTGCTTTTAAATTACTATTATCGGCGTTAAATAACCCGTTCAATGAAGATTAATAAAAAAAAATCATATAGATACTTACATTGATTAAAATGCTTTCGGGGTCCTTGAAAACTTGATTTGGCCTTATAGGACCTTCAAGCCATTTCAGCGTAGACAAGTCACCGATAGTAAGAGTATTGACAAACGCGTGGTGAGCTGTTACAGTCTCTAAGTCTCCTAGAAGTAAATGCCGGTACGTTCCCCAATTACCCTAAATAAAAAGATATTTTTGAACACCAAATTTAAAAGGATGAGAAATTACTTTAAGGGTATTCACAACTACTTTAATGGACTTTAAAGCATTTCTTTTGATATTTTTACTATGTTTATAGAAATATTATGCTCTGGAAATTACAACATTTAATTAATATACTTACGTCTAAATATACATTAATAGCCAAATCCTTGTCTAATTGCTCTTCATAGAACTCCAAGTCGGGATTGAACTCTGGTGCAGATGCGTCAGATATGAGAAGACCATGGACTATTTCACCACCTGGTTCTCTTCTCAGACAATTAATTAAACCCAGCAATCCATTGATATATTCATCTTGACTGTAAATAACCAATTTTTGACCAGCCTTAAGTTCCTCCTTGACCTTGTCAATCCATGCATATGTTTGATCGGCTGTGACGATTTCGATAAACTTAGCTGGCTTTGCACCAACGCGTTTACGGAACAGCACGATGTATTCTAGACCAGTGTCTTGTATGGAGATGATATCAAACTTATCAGAATAGTCTTTAGGATTGATTGGTTCGGTTTCTCTACTGATAAGGAAACATTTTTCGCGAAGTGCCAGTAGACCTTGCTTCAGTACCTACGAATTTGAAAAACAATTAGGAAAATAATATTATACAGTAATAGTGAAAAAAAATCCACCGCCGTAAGGTAACTAGTACAATCATAATATATTTTACACACTTACGTCTGGCCTTTGTAGTAGATTGGCACCAACAAATATAACGGTATTTGCTTCACCAACGAGTTTCTTGTTTTCAACAGTAATATAGGAAGGCATTTCTAGTGGGTCTTCAGAGAATACGGTCAGTTCCGCTTGCACTAGAGGTAAATCACCCAAGACGTCACCAATTTTTTCCATTATAGGTTCTAGATTGTGATTTTTGTATACTTCGTCGACTATTTCAATACTTTTTACTTTGTACGTTTGTATGTTTTCGAGAATCTGCTGAATATTGGCCCTGAGGATATCTTCAATCTAAAAAATAATTGTAAAAATATGGATGTCATTAAATGTTTTAATGTAGGTAAAAAATAAATCAAATAATTATTAATTTATTAGTTCATTATGACTGTAATTGTTTACCTTCATTTTTGATTTTCCAAAGTTGGGAATGAACACATTCTTCTCTAAAACAGGAACTCCGAGAGGAATTCTCTTTGAAATAGGTGTAGCGTGAAGTCCACGAACTTCTACTCCTCCCGCCCTAGTGATTTTAATATATTAATCTACATTTTCATATATTTACATACATAATTTCACAAAACGTGGACTTTATTTATATTTACCTTATAACATCAACATGTGGGTACACTCTAATTTCGAAGCTCTGACGGTTAGAATCAGGGTTCATTTTGGATATAGCCTCATAATGTATTCCGGCATCAATACAAAGTCTCTCTATCCTGGTTGGAACGAAGAGTCCTCTCGTATCCTGTCCTATGATCTTCATCTGCAGCATGCAGTCCATGAAAGTGACCCAGTTGTTAACCCACGCGAGACGACCACGTGTGCCCTCTACATTACAACCGATGACACCGCGGAAGAGGCCGCTAAAATATTATTAGTGAAAAATACTATAAAAGCAGTGGAATTGTATCAATTGGGAGCAGTTGCTTGTAGGCAATCCAATAAGGGTCTTATTGGAAGGAAACTCGTATGAATTATTGATATTAGGTTTTACATGTCACTTATTGCAATTACACAGTATCCGTTTCCAAATAGTTTAGAAACATATAGACGATGTGTCTTTTTATCCTGTTTTTTATTAGATATTTAATTTATTAGCGATAACTTCTCAGGAAAGAGCTACACTATTCTACATAATATATCAGTGTTACATACAATATAAGGATAATCATATAAGGATTCCAAAAAACATATTCACAGGTCGTTGGGGTATCTAGATTTGTAAATAACATTAAGAAATTATTTAATTAAGTTAGAGGAACCTTATTTTAAACCATTAACTTAAGTACCTGTACTGGTATCCTCTGAGACGGAGCTCCTTATAGAAATCTTTGGTGAGCAAATGTTTTACATTAGGCCCAGTAGCTTCTGGTTCAGGAGGCAGTGCACGGTATTCTTGTCCGACATTCTTCTTTGCATAGATACGACCCGTTACAATGGATGCACCACTTTCTACGATCTATGAAAAACAATAAAAAGGTCATTAGTTTTTTTTTCATACTTTTGTTGCTTTTAATCTTCATAAATTTACATATTTAGGTATATCAAATGTAACGTCAGTTGTGGCTCAGTAATATATGCATGCGACTCTATATGCGACTGTTTGTAGGTTTGATTCCCACTTCAATGAAATGCTACATGTAATATTTGCATATCCAGGCTCTGGTAAAAACTCAAAGCGCGGCTTCGAATTTCGAAATTCAACACCCAATGCCTCCACAATTCGATGTTCAACCCCCACAGTGTGAAGCTAAAAAATATATAAAACTAACCTCGAAATGCCCGCTGCCTTTTTGAATCATAACAATAAACTCCAAGTTTCCGTCTTTAGGTATATTGGTTGCGCGTTGGAATCGCACATTCTCGAAGACAACAGAGACTTCAGTGTAGAGCTCTCCCATCATCATACCAAGAGTTTCCCACACCATTACTAGGTAACCCGTAGCAGGGTACAAGTTGCGGCCTGCGACATAATAATCTTAATTAAAATTTATTTCTTAAAAGAGGTGCAAAATATTGTAAAACCGTTAGCACAATAATTGAATAAGTTGTTTCCTCATGCTTTTTACGTGACAAACCGTGATAACATACCAACCAGACCAAATAAATTATCATATATTATATATTTTTTATTATACTTAAAATTAGGTAAAAAAAGAGATACATTTATTATAAATAAACACGAGCTGGGTCACAAGAGTGTGACTGTTAACCGGGTAGGTTGGTTTTTCTGTTTTAAAGTAAAAAACAAATAAAAAAAATCGTATTTTGCTCTGGCGAAGGCGCCGAGACAAAACGCGTCTGCAAGTTCCGTCACTCACCACACAATGCGTCCAAAATTCTGCAGAAAGAGGAGTCACCTCTGTTAGGTGTCTTAATGGTGAAATGGTAACGGAGTGTCTTAACACTAGGTTACCAGTTTCCCTCTGCCTACCATGCTATGTGGGACAGAACGTAAAAAAAAATACTTTATTTTCCTCCTTTTACGTAATAAACAGACATACATAACTCATAATCGTATCCATGACAGCGTCACATGTAGAAAAAGAGATATATATTTATTAGAAGTGAAAGTAAAATAAAAATCGTAGCATACCATCAACCACGTGCCCTGCCATATATTCACTGTCTTCGTCAACTATGGACATTCTTACAGTCCTTTCTCCAGACTTCATTTTTTCTTGAGCCTTGTATGATGTAACGTACCTAAAGTAAGGGTAATTTTATAAGATTATTTTTTCAATTCCATTGCACGTTGTATATCATATATTGTAGGGTAGGCAGTGGGTGCTTCACTTTTTGCTGAGGAATTCCAACCAAACATTTAAAATTTGTTTTGAATGTGCTAATCCGAACTTATATAAAGGCAAAGCTATAGGTAAAAGCTAGTTTTGTTTAAAATCGAACCTGTAAAACGTTCAGTATTATCATCCATCATCCATTACACAGCCAGCAATTACACAAGTCCATGTATTACAGTCTCGTTTAATTTCCAACACTTAATCAACACTAATTCCTACATACCTTGAAAAATACCGCAACATTATATTCGATGAACAAAGTGTACGCAATAGATCAGCTGAGTAGGGCTGTCGTGTGCTCGGTTTGGACAGGTATTTATTTTTGTGAAAGACCCTAGCGACATCGATCATAGGCTGCTTAAATAAATGGAATTTTTAGGAATACCCATTTTTTGCGTGAAATTTTCGTGGAAATGAGAAAAAGGAGAGGCTAGTCGTGGGCCAGGGACACAAGTGTTAAACGTTAACGTGAAAGACATTATACACGATCCCGATTCCTAGTCGAAGAAATGAAATTTGATATTTCATTTCTTCGCTCTGGCGTCGAGATAAAGTGCGGAATTAGGAATTCGGCAGCAAGTAAGGAAAGGAAGTATCCTAATGGATGTGTCTTACACGACAGGCTGTGCTTTCGATTCCCACTCGAGGAAATTAAATATTTAATATTTTAATTTTCTCGCTCAGGTAACGAGGCAAAGCGTGGCATTGAGTTCTGCCATTTCAGTTTTCAACGGAAAGTAGGGGACAAAACAGTGTCACAAATATTATTAATAAGTACAAAAACCATATTGTTAACCTAAAACAGAGCTAAGCAACCCTGTGGGAGTGATTTGCTTGTGGCTGCGTGATGGATGCTTCCCTATTAATATTCGTACGACTTTATTGCGTCGGGTCAGTGTATGCGGAAAAATTGCCTTTATTTCTTATATTGCGGTATAAGTAAATAGATGTAGTATGTTATATTGAATAACATTTTTTAAAAATGAGAAACAGAAGGTAATTCAGTGTAATATTTTTAATTATATTAAGTTAACGAAAACGCTTTGCTGAGGTGAAATAAGGCCTTAATATCTTTTGTATTCTTTACGATGAGTGGAGACAAAAAAATTGGAAGTGATATTTTTATTCTAATTATAATTTAGGTCAATTAATTTTTATCAATAAAAAGTGTCTAAAAATCTTTTCAATAAAAAAAATCGTCGAAATCGGTTGGCGTGATTTTGAGATATTCATCTATTGGTCACGCATTTATTTAATGCTTATTAACTAATTTAAGACTTATGTGATTTTCTTATGGATGAAATTGTCAGAAATAGTCTAAATTAATGTTTTTAATGGAAATTACTTAGTATTTTAAAGGAGATACATACCAATCCTCACTGTGTTCCCATTCAACCAGATGCGAGATCATGGGCGTTCCTTGTGACACCGGCAGCTGCACTTGTGGGTATATCTCCGCTAGGTGCGGATTCAAACCAGCCTCGTACAATCTGGTGGAATTATGTCCAATTAATTCAAAGTTCTTTAAAAAAATACAAAAAAAAACTTGTTTGGCCCTTCGGCCAGTCCGTTTTTTTGAACTGTAAAACATAATATCTTATTTTAAGAATGAGTGGAGGAAACATAGGAACCTTATGTTAGGACTTAACAATCCGTTGCTTCTAGTTCCGACAGTTCTAACACACAGTTCTTTCACCCAACTCGCAACATCTAAATTTCTGCATAAGCGAGAAACAGATCGTATTAATACTAGATTCCCTCTATCTACCCTACTATTTGCAGGATACAACGTGAAACTAAAAAGAAAAAAAAATATTCATATTATTGTTACAAATACTTACTTTCCCAAAGCTGTAAACAAAACTTGGACATTATCGTCATGTTTCCTTTCAGTTAAAGCGACGTTGATCACTTCCTTCTTCAGAGAGCGACGTAAGATTGCTTGTAATAGACCGTGGGGCGCGATTTCGATGGTGATGGCGTTTGCTGGGATGAGGCGTGCACTTTCTTCGAAAAGAACTGGACTCTGGTATAAAGAAATTAACATTGCATTTTAGTGTCAGTGATGAAGAAACCTAGTATGAGTGGTGCGAATCAACACCGTCCTTTCATCTCGACACCAAAGTGAAGAAATTAAAATATTTAATATTTCATTTCCTGTAGTAAGAATTGAACTCATAACCTGTCGTGTTTAAAGTGTAACTTTAAACACGACAGGACCCTTGCGCCACAACAGGCCTCTATTCATTTTAATATTCCCTATTAATTATAATGTAACGTTATTGATGATTTGGGCACGTTGAATGAATGAGTGATGAAAAAATGGCAAAAAAGATTTATGACGGATCAGTGAGCGGTAAGAAAGGTAGGGGAAGATCTCAGTTGACCTTCGAAAACACAGTATCAAATATATTGGAGAAAGGTCACGTAAAAAGCATGAAGACCCCCGGAGGGCATGTATGAAGAGATTGATGACAGTGGACGAAGCGAAAGAGGTACACTGAGACTCTGACTACCCCTATAAAATATGTTATTAATTATAATAATTATTATCCATTAACATTTCTATGGTGTCACAACATGTAACTGTAAATAGGAAGATTATGGTTTCGTTACCCACTTGGGGGTTTAAATTATTTTCATTCCTCGTAATAAAAAAATAAAGTGTGGCGTTAAGTTCCGTCCATCAACACGGAATTTCTTAGAAATTGGGCGAAAAGTGGTGAACGGAGTGTCTTAACATAACGGTCTTTCTGTCTACCTTACAGTGAAGAAGGTGAAACATAATTTTCTGGAATCGATGGCTTTTAAATACATATTAATAAACTTACCAATAAATTGTTAGTGTGATATTCGGCTGAAGACACGTCAGCCTTAGGGTCCTTCCACAGCGCTTGCGGCACGGAGGTGGACACCCATCTCTCTGATCTTACTTTGGGATTTGGTATTACTTCTCTCAGATATTTCAATAGTTTTGGACCTGTTTAATATTAGTTCTCATCAATGAGTGCTATGTCATCGCCCTGGTAAACCCCTACTGTAATGTGAAAGGGTTTAGTGTCGCCAACAGCAGTCCTAACCATAGAAATGGAATCGTGGTACATGTCTCTGATAATCTCAATATAGGCCTCAGAGATCCTTTTAGATCGCAATGCCTACCAGATATACTGACGAGGCACACAGTCAAAGCCCTTCTGCAGATCTAAAAAGGCCACATGCAGAGCTCTCCTTTTTTCCCCGTATGTCTCCATCAATGTTCTGAGGGCGAAAAGGGCGTCCATAGTGCCCGATTCTGGCTGAAATCCATATCGAGACTCAGATATAGTACACTAACGGCGGAGCCTGAGGTCGATCATGCGCTCGAAGAGCTTCATGGTATGACTCATAAGTTTAATGCCTCTATAATTACCACAATCTTGAACACTGCCTCTTCCCTTGTAAATGGGGGTAATAAAGCTAAGCCGCCATTGGTGTGGCATCTTTCCAGTGTTCAACATATGGTTAAAAAGGGTAGTAAGCATGAGCACACCAAGAGAGCCCAACGATTTCCACGCTTCGATCGGAATATTGTCAGGTCCCACCGCTTTTCCGTTCTTCATGCGTCGAAGGCAATTACGAGTTTCGTCAAGAGTTATCGGGGCAATAAGTTCGAGGTTAGGGGGTTGGTCGTGATGAAGACTGCATGGGTGCTAAGTATTCAGCAACTCCTGGAAGTAGCTTCTCCACCTCTCCTTCACAGAGGCATGACTTTTTTTTTTTTTGGAAAAGACACGGCAAACGAGCGTGCGGGTCACCTGATGGTAAGTGACTACCGTCGCCCACGACCCCGTGCAACCCCAGAGGAGCAACAGGTGCGTTGCCGGCCTTTAAGGTGGTTTGGGCGCCGGGGCCCGGCATTACCTGATGTGAAACGCGCGAAACGCAGTGGCATAAAGCCACTACTTTAGCCGGTTTTGGTATGCCGGGGGTGGTAATGATCCGGTCGAGTCGCCCATGCGTGTTGCCATTGCTGGCGACGTGACTCTACCACACGTACTTTAGTCGCCTCTTACGACACCACCAGTACCAGGATGATCCTATTCTAGGCCGGGATCACACGGCACAAAACTACAGAGCAGCGTGCCCTGGGAATCTCTGACGCAAAGACATTTTGCGATATCTTGCGTCGCTTTATCCCGGGAACGTAAATCAACTTGTGCCCCTCCACAGTTTCAAGTTTATCATACAATGGTGACAAACTTTCACTGCGGGCTCTGGCTACAGCTCTTTTACAGGCACGGTTAGCTACTATGTACTTCAGTCTGTCTTCAGGAGAGTTGGATTGCTGCCACTTCTTAAAGGCATCCTTCTTTTCACGAGTCACCTCCTGCACCTTGTCATTCCACTATCATGTCTCCCCGTCGATGACACGTCCTCCAATAGAAAGGCCAAGAACTCGCTTGCCCGCCGTTATGATTGCCGACTGAGCTCGATCCCAAGCCTCCTGAGCAGTCTCGGTTTTAGTCGAAAGATTATGACTTTTCACCTCTGCCAGGAAGTCGTTTTGCATCGGTCCATTCAGCAACCACCACTTGATCCGAGGCCTATTCTCGGCTATTTTCTTCTTCGGAGTGACGGTAAAGTCCATAACAAAAAGACTATGGTGGGCCGTTAGGCTTTCGCCTGGAATGACCTTACAGTTAGTTACCCTGCCCATATGACACCGCTCAACTCAAATAGATTACTTATTGACCAGACGGATTATATACGTGATATTATATACGTGATAAGGTGCTGAGGATTCTTTTGGAATTCCTTCATACGGCTCAGCAGCCTTACCGACGTGACCGTTCAAGTCCCCTCAACTAAGACCACTTCGGAAGACGGTATAGCAAGTAGCACTTTTTCATACTGCTCCCAAAATGTTTCCTTTTCGGACGCGCTACATCACGCCTGGGGAGCATAGGCACTGATTAAGTTTGTGGTAACGCCCTCAATCAGTACCCTTACTCGCATCAAGCGGTCGCAGCGACGGTCAACTTCAAGGAGCCCATTCCGAAGCTCTTTAGAAAGCACTACCGCCACACCGTTTCTACCCGAAGGTGACCCAGTGTATATAAGCCGGTAACCCTGTCCGATGTTACGGGACTTATTGCCCTTCCAGCGAGTTTCCTGGAGGAAAGCACACTGGACCCGACGTCTCATGAGTACATCTGCGAGTTCGCTGCATCGTCCGGTTAGAGAGCCAATATTCCACGTTGCAAAGCGGAGTTTCCGTCTGGGTACTAGCGTCTTTAGCCGTGCCCGTACTTGACACGGTAGCCCTTGCCCACTTGCCGCAGGTATAGGGCGATGTGCCTGCGCTTCGTTTTGCCGCGACGCCCTAGCCGTACCCAGTTTCATGTGCGAACTATCCATTGTATCGGCGGATGGCGGTTTTTAAAAGGAGCGACTGCCATCTGACCTCCAAAGCCCCTTTGTGGGGGGAAGCCGCGGGGAGAGGAATAGGACAGATAGAAAAAGGGGGAAGGATGGGCAGAGGGAGAGGGTAGGCAAAGGAGGGGATTAAAAGAAGGGGACACCACTTTTATGGACTGGACGGAGGTTATAACAAGTGGTGGCTTGAGGGTCCGGGGTCGCGTACCCGTATGTCTAAGAACAAATATCGAACAGATATTAGTCAGGGCACCCTCTGGATTTCAGTAACGTATTCTAAGTAAAAAATGAGGTTCTATATATTTTGATGTATGTTTTATTGGTTAAATCAAAAATAAATCAGCTTCACGCTGTATGCACACAGCATAGTAGACAGAGGGAACCTAGTGTTAAGACACTCCGTTCCCCAACTCCTCCCCATCGTTTGGCCTTTCTGCCAAATTTTGGAGGCATTGAGTGTTGAGTTGCAGGCCTCAAGGCCGCGCTTTGCCTCGACACCAGAGCAAAGAAATGGAAATATAAATTTAAGTAAATATTTCATCTCCTCGAGTGGGGATCGAACCCACAACCAGTCGGTTTTACAGTCACACTTTGCGCCACTGCGCCACGACTGACCTCAAAAATTTAATGCAGAGAGAAAAATACTGGGATGGTTTCCAGGAAGCGCGGGTTTTAATCCCGTTACATTCACATTCTTATACTATAATATATTCTCATATTATATTATACCTCATTGTAACCAAGACCGACAGCTGCCATGGATCCCTTGATGAATGGAGTTTCAATAGAGGCCAAACCTCTGCTGTACGCGGACAAGATCATTTGCTCCGCTGTGAAGCAACCATCTGCGTACGCGCATCCTAGCTCGCCCACACTGTGTCCTAACAACGAAAAATATAATTTTATTTATATATTTTAACCATTTTAGTCTTATATGTATTGAAATTGGCTTGGAACGGGCGAAAATGAGGTACCACCTCACGATAGAAGCAAAGAAGATTGATTCACTTCTTTTATATTCGTTGTGTAGAGTGAATTATTTTAATTTTACTTACGAGACTTTCGAGAATTAATTATTTTCAATTCGCTCTGGTTACAACAAATGCGGCGTTAAGGTTTGTCACTAAATACACAATGTCTCTAAAATGGTGCAGAAACAGAACAACAAAATATTTTAACACTAATTTGTATATATGTATGGTAAATTTATTTATTTACTTATTTATTTATTTATTTAAACTTTATTTTAACAATACAAATAAAATTTGCATACACGCTAAAGTACTAAAATAAACAAAATATATAGAATATTTTACTATCCAGTCCAGGCTTGGCGCAGGGGCACTCTTTTCATTTTCTCGCTCTGGTTAGGCGAGGCTAAATAGGTCAAAGTTAGAACGGAAGTGCCTTAATAGGAACAGTGTGTATTAACCCTAGGTTCCCATTTTAAATATATAGGTAAATAAACTATTAGGTAAATAAACTATAACCAACACATTAGAATTATTAGGCTTTAGCTAGATTTGTTCACGCTTAAAGTACTTTTGTATGCGAATTCATAAAACACTACGCCTATGGACGATTACGTATTTATGTAACATTCCACCTATAGCACTGTTGGCAGAATTAATCTAGTGGCAATACATTGTACAGTGATAATGAGTTTGATTACCATTGATGATTTTGATGAAACAAATTGTAAATGTTTTGCTAAGTAAAACAAAGCAATTGGTGAAAGTTTTAGGAACATCGATATTCTAATTTCGGAGATAAGCGTGATCATACAAACAGACATAAAAAATATTTTTTTGCTGTTATTATTCTTTTTAAGTGCCCCTTTATCCATTTTGGTCAAAAATACTAAATGTTTTTACTGTTTTATTATATGTATGGATTAAAATATTGTTTTGTGTCTAGTCTAGTTAAATATAGTGCAGCGTTCAGTTCTCTCAACTAATGTTTACTTAATTGTTTTCATAATTCAGGATGTTTTATTGAAATAGAAAACAAAGCGATCTTTAAAGCTAATCTTAGCTATTTTCGAAGTTTCTCGATCAAATGTTCTAGAGTGATAAAAAAGGCTTACCAATAATAAAGTCTGGTTCGATGCCAACCGCCTTCAGAACGTCAGTGAGACCGATCTGCACTGCCGCTATACCGATGAAAGAGTTTAGGATGTTATCATAAATCTTGGGGTCAGCCTCCGTGATGATCTTGGTCAGGTTCACGCCTTTAGGTTCTAATGCCTTGTGACACCTTGACAAATTATTAAATAATATAATTTATTTAACTGTCATATGTTTTTCACATTATCATTTCTCATCTGAGCTGCGATAGAGTCTAAATACTAAGTCCATAAGAAAATATTTGTGATTCACATTACGTAAGGTTTTTATTAATTTATTTATTAAGTCATAAAAATAATTTTGACACTGCTGTCATGGCACAATATCTGGCTATAAAGGTTAACATATACCTTTGTGGGCTTGATTTCCTTTCAGGTAGAATTTATTATTTTCAATTTCTCGCTCTGGACAAAGTATGAAGGTAAAAAAAGAAAAATGCTTACTTTTCAATAGCAGCAGCAAAGACAGGTATTCTCATGAGTTGGGTTGCCATACCAGCCCATTGCGAACCCATGCCAGAATAGACGAACCAAACTGGACGACGTACACCAGAGAAGTATTGAATGTCGCGAGCCAAAGATACAGCTTTGGTTGGAGTTGAGCCTAAGAAGTTAACATTGTTAGTTGTATATTAAAATTTCTGAGAAACATAAAAGAAAAATATTCAATATAATACATACAAAATTTATATATAATAATATCTCATAATTCAAACCTTCTAAGGTTTCTCACCCAATAATGAGTATCCTCTAACAACGTGTCCAGTAACATCTTCATTGTGAATACCATGTAACAGTCTGATGAGTTCAACATCAACTGTTCTGGATTCTAAGTCGTCAAGGATCCTCGCTACAGCAGATTCTGTACGACCCGAGATACAGACGAGACGCGGCAGGTCATCAGATGGCATACCATTGTTGACCTATTAGAAAAGTAGAAGTAGTAGATGAAATAAGTATTAAATTGTTGAATTTATTCAGTTAAATATTTCTATTACTTATGTATTATTACAGATAAAATATATATTATTTATTAAATAATAAAATTGTAAAGATTGTTTACAATGGCGGATTGTTTACAATTAAAATTGTACAAATGAGATTTTTAAATTAAAAACAAATGTTATTTTTAAAAAAAGAAAGGTTCTCTCAGTTCTGAATGTGAGAAAGATGTGAAAGTAAACAATCCTAAAATTTAGATTTGCTTACATAAATAAAAATCAGAATAATGTAAATATCTTCAAAATTACTCCTTATAACCCTTACCTTTGTCCTCGCAACGTTCTTCAACAAAGTATGAGCGTTGGCTCCTCCAAAACCGAAACTGTTGATACCAGACATTCCTCTGTTCCATGGTTGTTTTTCCGTGACCACTTGGAGCCTCCCGGAAGCCAGTGAAGGTACACCTTCTCTTGGGACTTTGTAGTTTAGATTTGGTGGGATGTAGCCAGTTGAGTAGGCAATGCAGAGCTAAAACAATTTAAAACGTTAAATTTTCACAATAAATGTAATCAAATTGGAAACATTTTTAACTTGAATAGTACTTAGAATAAAAACAACTTAACGCTAGTGGAATTGCAGCAGCATATCGTCGTCAATGAACGTAATATTTGCCCATTTAATGATAACTCGAAAGAGTACTTTAAATATTTTTTTTCTATGGTCTGATTAAACAGAATGTAAATGACTGAATCAAACAACTTTTTAAATTCTCAATTCATTCGTCACTATAATAAATGGAATGTGATCTAAGTGATTGATGACTATATTCTCTCTGCCCACTCTACAAAATTAGATATTCAAAAAAAGTATATTAGGATCTTTAAATAAAACACTGTTTTGTAAAAAACAATTAACAATCCAACTGCTATCAGTTAAACGAACATCTTTAACAAGAGTCTCCAGTATAAGAGTCAATTTCAGCAAAGTTTTCAAGTCAGAAACAAATTACCTTTGCAATGGAACAAAGACCGGAAGCGGGTTCGCTGTGCCCCAGATTGGATTTGATGGAACCGATCATGAGAGGCTCAGAACGACCCGTGCAGAAGATCTCGTCAATGGCTTTCAATTCTTCTGGATCACCTACTTTGGTACCTGCCCAGAAAATGTGATGCGATTAAATTAATTTATATGTAAACAGCTTCACGCTGTGTCTCACAAATAACAGGATAAGTAGTAGTATGTTCCGCTTTCCGCGGATTTTTTTGAGGTTTATGTTGAGTGGTGGAACTCAACGTTACCGAAAACGACGTTACGAAAATATTAAATAATTAATTCCGAGTGAGAATCGAACCCACAATTATCACGTTGACAGTAACACGCTTATGCCACCACTGTGCCACGAATGTCCCATGTCGTTTAAACGCAAGCATTTTTCTTAAAATGGACATTTATCTCGGTCCTTTGTGTTTTGAACAATAGTTGTGATGAAAGATTAATTTCACGTTCGGACTGTTCTTGGATGTCTCAGTTTTATCTATTAGTCTTTTCATGTTGCTTGATTCTTTTACACTTTACTACTACTAAGGTCTTTTAAAGTGCGGGATAAATGAGTTTGACGTTTGTTTACAGATAGATGGTACTAACATTTCAAAGCTATATTAAAAGAACTGTACAAAAGACTTTTACATTACATTTTAGAGAGTTCTAAATATTTAACTTTCAAAGAACATTTTTCGTAGAATTGTAAAAGGATATGCTTTAAAACTCGTGTGCATCCTGTATACGAAAGATAAATTGAGATATACTCGTATGTAATTAGACTCGACAGTGTTTTATTTTTTTTTGTTTTTATTTTTCGTAGTAATTTTTTTTTCATTGAGAAACAGAGAGGATAAGATGGATTGATTTGGGGGGGCTAAATATATTTATTCTTAGTTTTATAAAGCTGAAGAATTTATTTTCGTCCCATGTAACACTTGACCAAAGGCCGAGCAAAATATCTTTTGGTCTTTTTTGATAACTTAGTCGAAAAAGATATCTCAATTTGCTTTTTTCGTTTGGCAAAAAGAAAGAAATATTTCATATAAACTACAGTAATTTTATAACGTTGCCTAAATAATTATTCATATAAAAAGCCTATTTTTTTAAGACATAACTTACCAGTTCCATGAGCTTCCACAAATTCCAGGGTATTCGGTGGAATGGAGCACTCTTCATAGAATTCACTAAGTAAAAGTTTCTGAATGTTACCAGCGGGGTACGTGATACCTTGTTCTTTGTAGCCGTCGCAGTTAGTTTTTGCGTGGAGAATTTGGGCGTATACCCTAAAAGGAAAGAAAAATTATATAACGATATTACTTAAAAACTTTAAAAAAATATTTTTCTTCATTTTATTTAAATTTATATTATTAAGTTTGAGCTAGATTGCCCAACTGATTAATACAAAGAGATGTAAAGTTCCAGCTAATTATTATTATTATTATTTTAAGAACTTACAATTTTCTAAGTGATTTTTACTATGTAATATTTCAACTAAATATTGCTAGTTATACATATTTGAAATTTCTCTTTAATAAGGCGACTAAAACAAATATGAATATTATAATTAAAGAAATAAAACTAAATAATTATAATTAATAATAATATGGGAATAGTAACCTTCTAGAATCTTTGGCTTTTTGCAGTAGCACCACAACAATGGCTTCAGACCGGGCGTATCCGTTGGCGCTGTTGTCAAAACTCTTGCATCTACCGTCGGGTGACAGCACACCCAATCTGTGGACAAATTAAAAAAATATATTATGATATTTTATTTTAGCTTCACACTAAATCACGCATGAAGCAGGGTTAATCATTATTTTTTCATTGTGGTGTCGAGGCAAAGCGCAACGTTGAGTTCCGCCACTCAACACTCGAAAATTCATCGGAAATTGAGGAGAGAAGTGTCATAACACTAGGCTCCCTGCCTATCCTGCTGAGCGCGGGATACAGCCTGAAGCTGATTTATCTTTATTAAAAATCCAAGTTTTGAATTTGTCTCTTTTAGTATCCGTTGTTCTACGCTGAGTTAGTATTGTCCGTCGAAACAATAGTGTCACCGAGACTACGAACTAGTACGAAACTTTTACAAACTCTTTCCATCCAATTACTATAAAGGGAACTCGAGATACTCTAGGGTAATTTAATACAGCTCTTAGCTGACTTTTTTGTTTAGCTAACATTTTAGCCTTTTCATATAATAAAAATAAACTTAATTTAAATTATTTCTTTGAAAATGTAGCGGGATTCGAACCCGCGCCTATTGAAAGCTGTTCACCGTAAATAGATCCAGAGACGTGGATTCAAATTAAAATTAATTTTATGTGTATATTCTTTTGTACATGTTCTTTCCTGAGTGT
The DNA here is from genome assembly GCA_917862395.2 of Heliconius sara. Lineage (NCBI taxonomy): Eukaryota > Metazoa > Arthropoda > Insecta > Lepidoptera > Nymphalidae > Heliconius > Heliconius sara. Next base: position 9,082,220 of record OU860781.1, read on the forward strand.
GAAATAACAAAAAAAATATTTTAAAAAAACGATTGATATATATATTCTACTTTCATTTATTCAACATTGCAGAACACAAAATCACACTTCACCGTAGCGGCGAATTTTTTTTCCCCTAGTGTGGATTGAACCCACACCGAACGTTTACAATCGGACCCTATCCATTATAACACAATTTCCTTAATCGGTTTACAAAACTTAAAACTAAATTTCTATATTTCTACATACTACTACTTAAACAAAAATAAAGACTTCGTTAAAGACCTCTATAATATCATAATTTATAAAAAATACTTACCTAGAAAACTGCAAAGATACATAAGGATGGAGACACAGATTCGAACCCCCAACTATAGCAGCGTCACAGTGACCATCACGTATGGCTCTGAAGGCGTGTTCTAGAGCGTACAAGGAACTGGAGCACGCGGAGTCAACTGTGTATGAGGGGCCAGTCACTCCTAACCAGTAGGAGATACGGTTGGCTAACATAGCCCTGGAACATCTGTGGAATAAGGCCGTTTTTTTAAATTAATAAATATATTTTATTGCACAGAAAAAATACATAATATACAAAACTTAAAGATAACCGTGTCGGGCCAAAGATAAATTGTAGCGCACAGGTACAAGCATGTAAACGCACTGTAAACGCGACTGGTGGTGGATTCGATTTCCACTCAAGGAAATGAAATATATTTAATTAAATTTATATTTCCATTTCTTTGCTCTGGTGTTAAGGCAAATGACGGCGTTGAGTACCGCCACTCCACACGCATTGCCTACAAAATTCGGCAGAAAATGGGGAATGAAGTATATTACCTCTTCTCTTCTTACTGGTTACATGCAAAAAGGCCCTCAGGTAGTTTCTTTTGAAATCACTATTATGATTTTTTTCATTCTTCTGAATTATACTTGTACAACCAACTAAACTTATTTCTAGAAAAGAGAAATATATTATCACTTACCCAGTAACGCCGAAGCCATTGACTTGCATTTTCTCGTAGAACCATGTCTTTTCCGATTCAGAGAAGCAAGCACCGATGAACACTCCAGTCTTCGTGTTGCGCAGCTCTTTTGGATTCAAACCTGTAACAAAACATGTGAAAATCAATAACAATATTCAACATCTTTCAAAAATTTCAAAAATAAAAGAAAAATATAAAAGAAACATTAGTAGATTTATGAAAAGATTGTTTTTTCAACTTCACACTGTATTACACATATGGTTGGCAAGGAGATAATGTCAAGACATTATATTCCAGCCATTGGATGTTGAGTATCGGAACTTAACGCTGCGCTCTTTCTTACCAGAATAGAAAAAAAAATATTCCCATCCCTGTCTTTGCTTATCCTACTTACTGTATGAAGGATACAGCGTGAAAATGAACAAAAAATGTTCGTCCGAATTGTGATCGAACCCACGACCGTCGTGTTAACAGTCGTGAGACTCCGTAAAGATTTTATAACAAGATAAATATTATTGTATCTCAATTATTTCTAAATCACCCTATCAATATATGTAGTACGTTAAACTAATTCAATATAAGTTACTCTATAGAATGTATAGTAGTTACAAGTCATTTGAATACCTGTTACTAATTAATTGAATATATCATCAGAAACATCAATACATCAGAATTATGTATATATATTCATGAAGTTCAAAGCTGTGAGCTGAATACTTTTCAGTAAACAACGAGATTTGAACCCGCACCTGTTAAAAACCGTTCAAGAAACGGAGGGTTAAATCGCGGTACTTTAAAATTTGTATATGTTCTCTCGTATGAAATCAACGCTTTCTCCACTCACCAGTGTGTGCCAATGAAAATATTTAATTTCATACTTATTTAGAAAACGTATAAAAATTTTAGTCCCGCTACGTTCAAGTTTTAATACGTTTTCTAAATAAGTATTTATATTTTCCTAAGTGTGGATTAACACTTTAAAAATGTTTAAAATATATTTAATTTCATTGAGTGAGAATCAATCACCCAAGTCGTGGTGCTTACAGTCATACGCTATGCTGCTGCGCCACTATTTTGTCTAGTGGGACTCTCGGGACAAGTGGAAATAAGTAACTAGTATTAAGACACTCCGATTTCCATTTTCCCCCTAATTCTGGTGGTATGGCTTATTGAGTGTCAACGTCAGACTTTTGCCTTGATGTCAGAGCAAAGAAATGACAATATTAATAAATAATAATGTATTCCCCAGGGTGGAGATCGAACACACAACCTTTATTACAGTCATATTTTGCGCCCCTGTACCACTAATGGCCTCTCACTATAGATCAGCATTATCGAAGTAACGAACAGACACAGTAACATATTTCCTATATAGATAAGCATTTGACTAGATAACAAATTAATTTGAAACTTAACGTTTGTTTGAACAATTTACTTTTGAAAGAACTTCTTGAAGGAACTCAGAAATTAAGGAGTTCCTTTTAAGTAAAACGCGCCTTGACAATCTTTATAGAACAAGTACTCTTATCTTAGAATCCATTAAAACTTTTGTTCAGACTGTGATTATTATAACTCGATATTGTCTTTGACCGTCTCGAGTGATTCCAAAACAGGTTAATTTAACGCTCTGTTATAATTGCTGTAACGCGACGGTGTAGCGGGTTCGATCCCCACTCGGGGGAATAAATTATATTTTCTTTCTTCGCTCTGTCAATGTAACAGTACCTTGGATATGAATTGTAAAATAAATAAATAAATAATAATATGCATGGCTCTACACAACATTAGTATAATTCACTAATGTATGGACGCCCCGAGTGTCGCAACCGTTGATTCTTAAGTACTACGTTACTAATAAATATGCACTGAAAGACTCGTACTGAATATATATAATAAATATAATATAATAATTCGAAGCCTATAATGGCAAGATCTTTTAGGATCGAATTTCTTATAAAGACAATATATGTGTAGAGGCGACACATATTGTGGATCAAAGTGAACTTTGACCAATACTATACTATTGAGTGATGCTTGACGTCGCGGAGGCTGGCTTACGCGAACTGTTATAGCTACATTAAATAAGTATGTCGTGACTGGTGCCGTCTCGCAGTGCGCCCTCCATACGTGGGCTATTGTTGTATGGTATTGGTTGTTGATAAAATGTGTACCACTGTGTTTCTACGATTTGGTGTATGTTTAGTTGGTGTGTCCGCTCATCTCATACGGGTATATGGTACTATTTTATGTCCTGGAACTCTGGTGTATGTAGTCCAAAATCTAGAGGTAAACACATGTAGAAAGAAACATTTATAGTTTCCTGCGTCCAATTAACTAAAAGAGGAAACCAAAATGGCGAGAAGTCAGGAATCGACGTCTTCAATGGCCACGACGTATTTAATCTAAGACCACCAAATTTACGGATGAAATAAATTGATCCCATTACCGAGGGCTGGAGAGCGTTGTTCTTAGAAAATGTGGGGATGATATTACACCGTAGTGGATACATCTATTGATATTATAGAGATATATGTATTTTTTTTATTTTTTTTGTTGGCTTTTTTGTTTCTTAGTACTCGAATAACTAAGCTATGGTTGGCATCAAAACTTACTTTTAAACAATAAATTTAGAATTCGTTGTTGTTTCAACTGCAAACTAAAAGACAGAGGGAACCTAGAAACTGTGTTGTAGAGACACTTCCGTTCTATACTTTTGGCCGAATTCTGGGGGTATTGCGTCTTGGGGAAATGAGAATATTAAATATTTGATTTCGTCAAAAGAAACTCGATCCTACAACTGTTTACAGTCACTGTTGTGCTTACAGTCGCAAGCTTGTACCCCTGCCATTGGCATCAATAGAATTATTTTTTCTAAATTAATATATTCGATGTGATTAAACAGTTATGTATTCAACATATCTTTTTGTTGGCACCTAAATATCGATATAATATGCAAAAAAAAATGGTAGCGGAAATTGTATATAATTTACACCAAGTGCTACGAGAACTTTAGAATGTAATTGGAATATACTATAAACAGTAACTTCTGAAGAATTCCACTATTAAGGTCCTGGCTCCATCATCAGACCAGCTCCATGATACCATATTATTGATTTGTCACCTAAGCTACGGATAAATGCTGTCAGTCAAGTCGAAGGCTGAGTAGTAGTCGAAGCCTGTGAACGCGAAAGGTTGAGGGTTCGATTCCCACCCGAGGAAATAAAATATTAAACATTTTCATTTTTTCGCTTGGTAACGAGTCAAAGCGTGGCATTGAGTTGTGCCACTCTTTCTCATCTTCTCATTAGGGTATTTCTGCCTACCCTGCTATATGCGGGATACAGCGTGACGCTGATTCTAGTTCATAAAAGCGTGTAATAAAATATTCAATAGTATATATCAAAAGTATGGAATAAAATATTCTAAATCGTATATAGGTTCTATATCACTGCCACGCTGCTTACCATCGAACGCTACCATCGCCATGTCCATAGAAAATAACCTTCTTATATACATATATGTATTTTTAAATTTTATTAAAAAAAGAAGCCATGAGTTCAAACTCAATCATTGTTTATATGTCGTATTGAATACAATGACGGTATAACGCCTTATTAATATTCATATATTTAGATTTAGAAAATTTATACATTGTTTACATTATAATAATCGTTTCCTACGTAAATATACTGAGTAAGAATTGTTTTGGAGAAGTTCACATTTTTTAAATCCATTTTATTGAAATATTATATCAGCAGCGTAACGCAGTATCTTGCACACAAAAGGGGAAGCAGAAGGAACCTAGTGTTAAGACACTCCGTTAAACAGTTTCCGCCGAATTCTGGAAGAATTGCGTGTCGGTACTCAATAGCGCAGCCTTGAGTTCGAGTGTACTTTTTAGTGTGTTTAAAGTCGTTTTTTTTTTTATTTATTTTATTTTTCTCTTCATTCTAAATTATTTCCTTCTTTTAAAAATAAACATTTATATGAAATCAGCCAAAATATTTTTCTATGTACGGTGTAATATAAGCTTATATTGGGTAAAGCAATTTGACTGTTTATAGGGTGGGTACACAAAACATTTCAAGGTTCTAGGTGACTTATTCACCGCAATTACCACCTACACCTATTTATTGTCTCCTAATTCTGTTAAGAATTGCATTTAAATTATATTGGCATTGATTTTGTTGCTTCACGCTGTATTCCGCATATAGCAGAGTAGTCAGAGGGAAACAAGTGTTAAGACATTGCATACCCTATAAACTTTCCTATTTTCCATACATTATATTTCGCGTGGCGGAACTCACGCCGCGCTTCATTTATGCAAGAAACTCTTTAACTTCCACACTGTATCCCGCGTGTGACAGGGTATGCAGAGAGAACCCAGTGTTAAGATACTAAGTTCTCCACTTTCTGCAGAATTCCGGTGGCATTACGTGTTTTGTAGCGGAACTAAACGCCACGCTTTGTCTCGATACCACAACCAAGAAAATGAAAAAAATAAATGTAAATTTTCTCGAGTCAGAATCGAACACACAACCGTCGCGTTACGGCCACACATTTTTGCCCCTGCACAACGACGGCCTCTAATTATTTTTCCCTAAAATATAAAAAGATTTTATACCTGCATCGATGACAGCTTCGTAAGCTTTTTCTAAAAGGATTCGGCACATAGGATCCATAGTGTGAGCCTGTTTGAAGTGCACACCGAAGAACGAGGCGTCGAACTTGTTGACATTGTTGATCTTTCCAGTCCTCTGAGGGATCTCAGGGTGGGCCAGCTTCCAACGACGGCCATCTCCTGATATGAGGTCGACCTAAAATTAAAAAAAAATATATAGTAAAATTTTAGAATAAAAAATAAAAAAAAGATTAAGAGCGACATTAAATTTAGACATTGATGTGAGGCTGAGGTGAGTGCAACTACAGTGTTCAAGTAATGCGGTCGTATGATTGTTAGGGTTCCCCGCCTCAAAAGGTAAAAACGGAACCTTTATGGTTTTATTTTGGTATATGGTCCTATGGTCCCTTGTAAGCACAACAAAAAAAAGCTTCTAAATCAACGCAATCAAAAGATACGTGCAAACGTATTTTGCTGCCCTTACTTCCCGTAGAAGTCAAAAAAGCCGAAAACTGAAAATTTATAGTTATTTTATTAAAAAAATCATTACAAGTTTAAATTTGTAGTTACTTTCTTTAATTGAAATTTTTATTACATTTTTAATTAGGGATAGGATTATATAATTGAATTTTATGTTTTTAAAACTCTTGGAGACCATCCATATATATTGTACTTTCTATAAAATCCAACCTTATTAAAGAGATTTTCCTGTAAATGTATGACAGAGTCCGAGTCGGGGAAGTAGCCAGAAATACCGCTGATGAGAACCTCATCGCCGGGAGGTGGATGCGACAGCCGGTGTCCCGACGTCAGTCTATCTTCGGAGATAGCCGTTTGTGCCATCTGAAAATTATGTTTTACTTTAAATCATAAAAAAATCAAAGAAAATATTTTTTTTTGTCTCATATTACGACAGGCAGAGAGAAACTAGTGTTAAAATATTCCGTTCTCCACTTTCTGTCTAATTTTTGAGACATTACGTGTTGAGTGGCTAAACTTAACACTGCGTCTGCCAGAGTGGAAAAATTAAAATAAATTTTCGGCGGTTTCGGCGGCGGTAGTCACTTACCATCAGGAGACCCGGACGCTCGTTTACCTTGTCTTTTCCATAAAACATAAATAAGTAAATAAATGATCATTCCCCATAGTGGGGATCGAATCCACAACAGCCTTAATAGTGGAGATCGAATCCACAACAGTCTTATTTACCCCCAGGTGTTGTATCACAGCGTCTCTACATCCTTACTTTAAATATTACAAATTATTTTCGTTACATCTTAAATAACACATAAAAAAATGCATAAATATATAATATTCATCTATTTAATTTGTTATGTAATTATTTGTGTATATTGTTACATATGGTTTACATTTTTATTTAGTTTATTTAGAATATCGGTAATACACATATGGAAAATAAAAATAGTGAAAAAACAAACAGAAGACCAGAAATACTACAAATTGCTACAGAATATTACCAAAATTTATATCAACAAGTAATAAAAGAAGATAAATCATTAAATGAAGAGGAGATTAAACCAATTTTAAAGGAAGAAACAATAACATCTATTCAAACACAAAAACTAGACAAGGCACCAGGACCAGATTTAATTACAAACGAACTGCCAAAAACTACATTACCAGTGTTAGCACCAAGACTTACAGATCTGTTCAATGAAATCGTCCAAACGGAAACCATCCCGGAAGACTGGACTAAATCGAATATCATATTGCTGTGCAGAAGAGAGACAAGGGCTAGTTATAGGAAATTGCGGACCGATCAGTCTAATGTCCAATATTTATAAAATATTCTAAAAAATAATACTTAAAAGAATTACTAACACGTTAGATCTAAACCAACCTAAGGTTGGTTTCCGAAGTAAATTATCAACTATAGATCACATTCACATTCACAGACAACAACTACAAAAATATAAAGAATATAATAAAACGTATTACATATTGGATATTACACTGATACATTGAAACACGATTATATGCCTTAAAAATGCAAGGGGTGCAAGAAAAACACATATGAATAATTAAAAACGTTTACACAGCGAGCACTGCACAAGTCAGACTTGAAACTATGGGCAATGAATTTCTTATAAGAAGGGGTGTACGCCAAGGAGACCCAATATCACTTAAATTATTTTTGGCAGTATTAGAAATGATCTTCGGAAATCTAAACTGGACCAAAAAAGGCCTAAAAATAAATGGCGAAAATCTAAACAATCTACGCTTTGCAGATGAATTGATTCTGTTCTCAGAGGACGCTGGAACTCTAGGGTTAATATTGCAGCAACTATCTGATGAAAGCGCTAAGGCAGGACTGACAATGAATCTAATTAAAACCAAAATATGATGAACGCCCAACAAATAGTAACTAACCAAAAAATAACAGTTAATAACGAAAATATTGAATATATAAAAGAATATATATATTTGGGCCAACTGATGTCTACAGATGATGGTATAAAAAAGGAAATAGAACGAAGAATAACAAATTCTTGAAAACGATTTTGGTCGCTTCGGGAAATAATGAATGATAACATATATGAGGATATGCCAATGAAAGCAAAAAAGAAACTATGTGAAACATGCATTATGCCGTGCTTACTATACGGTTGCCAGACTTGGGCGTTAACAGAATTGCAAGAAAGCAAATTAAAAGTTTGCCAAAATGCAATGGAACGGAGTGTTTTAGGTAAAAAAGAAAAGACAGAGTAAGTTTACAAGAAATTAAAAAGAAACACAGTCTACAGACAGCTTAAGCTCTAAGGGAAAGTAAAGAAAAATGGACTAAGTTGGTTACAGAATGGTACCTGAGAAATAGCAAAAGAAATAAAGGCAGACAACCGAAAAGATGGGAAGACAGCATAAAAAAAGTGGCTGGTCCGGTATGGACCCGTGTAACAAGAGACAGGAAATCACGTAACTCTTTAAAGGACGCCTTTGTCAACAGACAACGATTTTACACAAGCATATAGTTGCCAATGAACAAAATTACAATTTAAATAATAATTTAGTTTATAGAAATGTTATTAATGATTATTAATTGTAAAGAAAGAAACAGCAATAAAGGCTATTTTATTTTATTTATTTATTTTAATATATTGTTATAATTATATATTATATTGTATTAAAAATTATGTATATATATAGGATGTAAATGTATGTATGTAACCCCTGTAGGGTTATCACACATGACAAGATTGACTGGTAGAGAATGCTATTTAGCGTTAAGCCCGCCTTTTGTACATTTTTTTTGTAATTATGTACAATAAAGTATATATAAATAAATAAATAGGTTCGCTAAAGAAAAATGTTTTATTATACAATAGTAGTATTAAGGTATAGTATTAAGTATATATAGTATTAAGATTTGATATTGAGTGGCGGAACTCAATGCCGCGCTTTTGCTTTTATAATTCGATGCCCCGTGTGAAAATCGAACCCACAATCGACGCTTTACAGTCATACGCTAAATTACATATTTCAACTTTTGTTATTTTTGTTTTAGCTTCCTGTTTTATCCAGTACGTATCAGGGTAGGTAGAGGGAACCTGGGAATCTAGTGTTAAATCACTCCGTTTCCATTATTTCACACTATTTTACACTTGCGTTCCCACATTCTGCTAACTTTCATGGCATTGCGTGTTGAGTGTCGAATCTCAACGCCGCGCTTTGCCTAAATAAAAATATTAAATATTTTATTTCCTCAAACGGTAGTCGAACTCATAACCTGTCGCGTTTACAGTCGCACGTTTGTGCCCCTGTGTCATAACTGGCCTCAATTATTATATATTTATATTTATGAAATATATAAAAATATATACATATGTAATATTTGAGGAACCACTGTCATAAGACAAAAAAAACGTGATCCTTCGAGTTTTTTTCTCATTACAAAACGCAAAATCTGGGTGGCAAATAGGAAACGGAGTGTTCAATGCTAGGTTCCCTACTCTTCTTTGCGGATTTTTTTTTATTAAAAAAATAATGTCCTAATTTAATGTTACCAAAAACTCAAAACATTTTGACTTGCAAATGAATGCTCTATGGCCTTGTAATTTATTTATGTAAGTACATTTAAAGTTTAATTTAGTTACTAAACTACAGCTATTGAAATTTTAATTTAATTTATATAGTATTATTTAAGTACTGCCAGTGCCAGTCGTGGCGAAGCGGCACAAAGTGTGACTGTAAAACCGACTGGTTGTGGGTTCGATCCCCACTCGAGGAGATGAAATATTTACTTAAATTTACATTTCCATTTCTTCGCTCTGGTGTCGAGGCAAAGCGCGGCGTTGAATTCTGCCACTCAACACGCAATGCCTCCAGAATTGGGCAGAAAGTAGGGAACGGAGTGTCTTAACAATAGGTTCCCTCTACCTACCCTGCTGTGCGGGATACAGCGTGAAGCTGATTTTTTATTTTTTTTATTTAAATAGATTCGTAACTGGATAGTGTTTATTGTAAATTTATGTGGATATGTGAATATTTTAAGAACTTAGCTAAATATATATTTTTAGCTTTTCACACGTACGTATCTCGCTCACATAGGGTCTCTAGAGTCTAGGGTAAGACACATCTAAAGCAGAGAAAATATAACATTTTTCATTTCCTCGAGTGGGAATCAAACTCATAGCCAGTCATGCTTACAGTCGAACTCCTTTACGTATATTTATATTTTTGTTTTTGTTAAACACTCTAGTTACCACTAATTAATAATTTAAATTATATAATTTATACATAAAGAGAATTGACGCGACATAGTTGCCACGTGGATGACTTTAAACCCATAGTTCATTCTCTACTGCGGGAGATATTTGTTTAGAAAGCATTTTAAATGGATTTCTTTTTGGCATTTTTTTAGCTTCACGCTGTATATTCCACACCGAGCCGGGTAGGCAGAGAGAACCGTGCAACCTAGCGTTAAGACATTTCGTTACCATTAAGATACCCCCGTTCCCCATTTTGAGGGACGGAACTCAACGCCGCGCTTTAGCTAGTTAGAAAATGAAAATTTAATTGGAGAATAGAACCCACAACCTGTAGCGTTTACAGTCGTGCTTGTGCTGTGCCACAACGTCCTTAACATCTCTTTTTAACATGCTCCTCGTCCGTGTTTTCTCCATATAATATGGCAGCTCAAAAATGCATACAATAAATAATCTATTTGGATAAAGAATATTTTGAATTTCAAATTTGAGTTGAATTTCAACTGACGAAATAGATAATGCTCATCTGGCAGAATAGATTTTTTTTTTTTTATGGAAAAGACACGGCAAACGAGCGTTCGGGTCACCTGATGGTAAGTGATTACCGCCGCCCACGGCCCCGTGCAACCCCAGAGGAGTTACAGGTGCGTTGCCGGCCTTTAAGGTGCCGGCCTTTAATATTAGAAAGTTAATTTCAAATTATTTTAGTTACAGATACGAACTCGGGCTCGAGGAGACATGCAATTTGTAAAGGCAGTTCTTAAACCTTCACTTAGTATCACATTTTTTTTCTCACGTGAGGTTAATGCTGTTAGCAGTATTGGAATTTTCAGCGATCCTGGTCGGGAAGGGAAGAGGGTACTCTGTCTCAGAGAAGTGCAAGCAATAGATGCTTGAAAGAGGGTGTCGACGGTGGCAAGGGCGTCCCCTGTGGGATTCAAACCTCGGCTTGCGGCCGTCGATTGGATTGGGAAGCTCCATATTCTAAGTAAGCCAGCCGCGATGTGCAAATGCGACTGGGGAAAAATTAAAGGAGTACCCATTAAATGCTTATATATTTTTTTAGATAAATCACTCTACCTTATGGTTTCTTCATAAGGTGAACTTCACGCTAGATATATAGCACGATAGACAAAGAGAACCTAAACCTAACTTAACTCAATATTCCTTTTCCCATTTTTCTCCTAATTTTTGTTTCATTTTTGAATTCAACGCCGCGCTATAACCCGACACCAGAGCGAAGAAATGAATATATTTCATTTCCTCGAGTGTGAATCGAACCCACGCCTCTGTCGCGTTTACAGTTACACGCTTGTGCGTCCCACAACTGACCTTTAGGGTCCACTGTCCTTAGGTTGTACTGCTTGAAACATTATTAATTATTTTCCACGAAGTTTTATCAAAAAATCTATTACATAAATATTAAAGTGAATAACAATGCTCCATACATGTTTGTTGTTTTGACCTTTATACATAAGCGTATGCACCGAATTACAATACATATGTAAATTTCTGTATATGATCAAATATTATTCCATTGTAGTCACAGTAAATAGACTATTTATGTTTATATTACATATAATTTATATTGGAGCACTCCTTCTGTAATTCTAAAAGTTATTCACTTTCTCATTAATAGAGGAAACTATATATATAATGTGAAATACATAGGAAGTAGTGTATTTTCATTACAGATATTAAAAAAATAAGTTAAAATCAATAATTACAAGCAAAAGTTATGAATTAAATTTTAAGTAACTGTTTTCTGTTTGTTACCTGAGAACATATTAAAATGACTTCCACTTCGAATACTTCATAAAAAAGTTAGAAAAAACAGGGCTGTCACGATAAAAAAAATAATAAGCAATACCTAGCAACCTTTTAATAATTAGCTTAAAAAATGCAGATATTTTCACTTTATGTACGTTTCAATTCGCCATCTTTAAATAAAATGGTGGGATAAAAATATATTTTGTTAAGTTAAGCGTCATCGTAGAATGTATAGTGTTCACAATTTAAGAAATTACTACTTAAATCCTTTTTTTTGGAAGTTAAAAAAAATTTGATCCTTGTTCGGTCATAGATGCCAGAAATTTGTCATATTTGTATACCTACAAAATACTTATATTATATACAACTCTTAGAAATCGACAATATCTTCTAGAAAAAAATCGACTATTTTATAATATTAAACTAAGTTTTTTCTGCGACTTCACACGCATGGTCAATATTCATGTTACAAAGTCTCGCTTCTTCATTTCCACAGGAATTTAGAGAAATTCCTTCTTAGTTCCCCTACACTCCCCAGTTTACCTACCGATTCAGATAATTTAAATTTAAATGACCATTGTAAGTACCCATTTAAAAATAATTTTCATTATTATTTAGATAGAAGGCGAAGAATATAATATGTACATATTAACTCACTTGAGGTTTTCTCCAAATTTTAAAATATCATAATCTCTGTGAAATTACATATTAGTAGTCTATATATTAAAAAACATCACAAATTCAAACGTATTTAGGTATATAAAATAAATTAAACATATAAATGTGAAATGAGAGCCAAGTTAAATGTTAAGTAAAAAATATTTTATTTTCTTGGTAAAGATAAAAAAAATTGTTAAAGTTAGCTATTTATTAGGATTATTAAAAATATTACTAATATGTGTAGCGTATTTTAAATCCAAGGCGTATAATTGATTCTATTTTGTACGAAGTCTAAGATTACATATAGGCTACAATATTCTTACTCAATCCTTATTTATTTATTTGATAATATTCGTTATCTGTGACATTATAAAAAAAACTATATACGTTATCAAAAAAACACACAACAAAAAGAAACTACTCACATTGAATTATAATCGATGTTATATAACGTTAAATTCCGTTTTTGAATCTGCTACCTGCGACCTGGACACCGGCTACACGTCTGACCACTAGTATGTAAAACGCCTTGTTTTAAGCGCGTACTATTTAAAAATTATGTACAGGGTGCTTCACTTTGTGTCGATTGAATATGTTTAATTGAGTATTTTCTGTTATACAACTGTTTGTCCGCGACTTCGGTAATTTTTTGTAGTAATATTTTTGTCTGTCTGTATATATCTATTACATATTTATAAGGAACACAATGTACAATAGGTTAACCCTTTTTAAACATGTCACGGATTTTAAAAGCCAGATAATAATAACCTAAATACTATTTATGTTGCAATGAAACTTGTAGCATAAAAAATTTCTTCTCGCATCATCACGATTAAAAAGAGTCTTGATTATCCAATTACAAAAAAAATACTTTTATGATTCCAAAATCAAAACCTTTTTTTTTGAATAAAGCTAAAAATCTTTAAAAAAATCTTCTTGTAATGCAGTTATAATTATATTCTGAATATATAAACCTGGTTCCCTCTGCTAAAGATAAAGCGTGAAGAAAGAAGCGTGAACCTGCAACTACATACATTTAATGTATACCACTAAACCTATACCCAACACACTAGGTACTCTATTAATTTTCCGACACATTGTTTACCGCGCCCGTCGTTTTTCAATCACGAACACACGTGAACTTATTTAGAAGCTCGCGACAAGAAGCGTTCCCATTTTCCTTGTTTATACTTAAAAGAATTTGAACGATCAAAATCAAAATTAACTTTGTAATACAAATACGAATAATAAGAAAATAGGATAATTTTATGATTTAGTAGATCAAAAATATTCCTAAAAATATAGTAAATATTCTAGAAAGCTTTAGAAGATAGCTTAAGCGCCATTTTTTTTAATCGCATAATCAGATACGGGATCATACTGCCCTACGCCCTACCATTATTGAAATGATGAAGTTGCGAAAGTCAATTCTGCGCCTTGTCTTGTTACCAAAAGAAGTAAAAATAATTTATTGTGCCTAGTGGTAATTGAATCCACCATCGTTTTGTATACAGTCAGTATCTGTGGTGACTCAAAAGCACCACTTTTTAATTTTTTTTCTATTCGACCATTTTCCATTTTTTATAGCGGAAATTAGTAGCCCCATCGCTAGATAATATCTGGCTACTCCGAAATAAATAGAATTGAATTGCTAACAGTAAAATAGTCAATATTAAGAAAAAACTGTTTATATTTTCTTATGAATACACTAAAAAGTCGTATCGATTTTGTCCCAGCAATTACAAATGACTGACCGGCTGTGCGTAATCTACGAAGTTTTCTCGAAACTGACACTTCGACGTTTGACTTCAGTGTTTACATTGAAGTTGGAAACTTTCTAAGCCCGCTTGTGGATACGTAATCACGTTTGTGAGTTCCGAATCTAAACAGCTAATATGGAGTTTCCGGGACAGGAATCGGGAAGTAAAATATAGTAAGTTTGGATAGTTTTATAAAAGTTTACTGACTTATTACTAAAAATACCAGGTCAGGATTGTTAGTCAACTTACTTGTTGTGTAAGCTGTACTTGAACACTAACAAAAGTTAACAATTTTGAACTACAAATATATGTTTGTAATATATTTTTTTTATATGACATATCTATAAATTCTCCCTTTTGGCTTTTGTTTACTTATTTGTATTTTAAGTTTTCATTTCATACCAATTTTCATAAAGGTCCACGTAAATACCATATAGGTTTTGATTACGCGGATAATTTCATACAACATCTTCCGATGACGTTGACTTAAAAGCTTGATTTTTTTGCGCTTCAAGGGACCGTAGATCTGAAGATTTGACATTAATTTTAGTTAATATTGCGTTTATCTAAATAAGTGGTCTCGACAGACGGCCAGATAGACGACAAAATGTTCATATGAGGGTTCCATTTTTGACTTTTAAGGTATGGAATCCTAAAAGGTAGCTAGGTACTTTTTCCTGCATAACAGGGTAGGCAAAGAAAATTTATGTGTGCCTTTATATATATAAAATATATAAAACCTATGAGTTTAATATGATTACAAAGAGTTTAATATGTTTCGTTTCCCATTTTTCAATCCAATTTTAGATCTACTGAGGATTGAGTCGCAGCACTCAACATCACGCTTTTGTCTAACAGAACAAGAGAAGAAAAATATTCAATATATAAACTTTCTCCGAGTGGGAATCGAACCTACTACGCCACGATTTTATCAAATTTAAATTGATTTACATTATGCTGTCTTTTCTTATTTGTAAAGTTATTATATTTATTTTCAACACCATGTATATATAGGAAAACGTAACTTTACTACAGTAGTATTGTATTAAATAGTATATATTGACAATCTATAAAATGCGTGGCTGAAAATAACTAAATCAGTTTTTTTAATAGGCACAAACGATTACGGCCACAAATGTGTGGCACAGGTTCACAAGCGTGTAATTGTAAGCGTGACAGGCTGTGGGCTCAATTCTCGCATGTGATATTGAAATATTTAATATTTTGATTTCTTCAACACGCAACGCCTCTAGAATTCAGCGGAAAATTGAAAACGAATTGTTTTAAGACTACGTTCCCTCTGCCAGCAGCACTAACTGCAGAATACAGCACGACGCTAAAAAAATTATAAAAAGATAAAAAGTATAAAAGGTTATTTATAGATCATTAATGTATTTTATATAGTAGGTATTTTTAAAGAAATCGTAATCTATAACTGTGATAAATTGTAATTGATCGCTGTCTGTACATAGTTTCATATATCGAAAAAATCTGTTGCCACCGACATGATAAACGTTATAGATAAATGATTTAATAGAACCCAAAACAATTATATTTACTCGATACCCGAACTCAAGTCAATAGCGTCAATAGAACTCAAGTCACTAAATTGCGGAACTCAACACCGCGTTTTGTCTTGCCAGAACGGAGGAATTAAAACATTACTATATATCTATATAATTTCCTAGTCCAACAATAACCTTAGGGCATGTACATTGTTTGCTAATCAAGTGTTTTCTGTACATTTCGATTATGCGTGACCCCACCGCGGTCGCCTATATTAACTTAATATAACATTTATTTCATATCTATGAGAAACTTTTGAATAATATATTATTTCTTGAGGCCTGAGACCAGCCGTTGCGGGTTCGAGACACACTCGAGGAAATGAAATATTTAACATTTTCATTTCCGTCAATCGAAACGCAACGTCTCGCGAATTCGGTAGAAAGTGGGAAACGGAAGCATCTTATTAAGATCAACGTCTTAAAATGTCGATTCCCAGGTTCCCTACCCTGATATGTGCAGGTCGTTGTCTTAAAATCTAGGTTCCCGCGTTCCTTGTGCCTACCCCGCTATGTGCAGGATACAGTATTAAGAAAAAAAATATAAATTTAAGATGTATGGGCAGTGGTTTTAGTGTATTAAGACCAATTTTAAAATATTTTAATTTAAAATTACAGTGGCCTAATGTTAATATTGAACAGTGTTTACAGTTAACCACGGAGTGATAAATATATATAGGTATTTGTAATGTTGAAATATTTTCTGTATTTTTTTTTAAATAAGTTTGTTTATAGAAGAAAAAGATTTCGCCAAGTTCATCATCACCATTAGAATAGGTAACACATATTCTGAAATATATGAAACAGTGAAAAAAACGTACGAGCTTACATCATATATAGCATCATATACATTTTATTGTTTTTGAGATCAGTCGTGGCGCAATAGCACAAAGTGTGACTGTAAAACCGACTGGTTGTGGGCTCGATCCCCACTCGAGGAGATGAAATATTTACTTAAATTTATATTTCCATTTCTTCGCTCTGGTGTCGAGGCAAAGCGCGGCGTTGAATTCTGCCACTCAACACGTGAGTTGAGTTTGTGGGGAACGGAGTGTCTTAACACTTAGTTCCCTCTGCCTATCCTGCTGTGTGCGGGATATAACGTGAAGCTAATTTAATTTTTTTTTATTATACATTTTAGAATTTTGAATTGCGCTGTATTTATTTTTATTATTGGTAATTCTCAAATGAATATAATCAACTATATCTTTGAAATTATAGTCTGTGTGTACAAAAATAAAAAAAAAATGACATGCTAATTTTATGGTGGTTGATCAGATGATTTTGTTTAACTTAATCTAGATAATAAAGAAAAAAACATTTTTATTTTGTGCTCAAAGCACGGTGTTGAGTTCCGCCACTCAACACGTAATGCCTCCAGAATTCGGCGGAAAATGCAAAACGTTCCGCTTAGGTTCCCTCTACTCACTCTGCTGTGTATGAAACACAGCGTGAAGCTCAAAAAAATGTAGTCATTTATTTATATTGAAACCAAACCGAAATAAGTTGAAATATGTATGAACATGAGGAGTCATATACCGTGAATCTATTCTCAGAAACTAGAAATGGGTATTGTTGAAATCGAATAGAGAATTCCTATATTTTTGCAAATATTCCGCAAGGGAGCAACACACAGTTGTTGAATTTTATATGTAATTTCGTTTTATTCTTTGAAGGTTAGGATTTATAGAAACCAGGTGGTGGAGTATCTCACAGTATGCGATGATTGTTGCTTTGATTTCTAATCGAGATCTGTGGAAAATTGACAACTAAGGAACTATAATATGAGGTCAGTCGTCGCACAAACATGCGACTGTAAATGTGATAGGTTGTGGGTTCGATTACCACTCAAGGTAATAAAGTATTTCAATATTTTATCCCAGACACATCAGGGTAGGCAGAGGGAACCCAGTGTTAAGATACTCCGTTGAATAACGGAACTCAATGCCGCACTTTGACTCGACACCAGAGGTAAGAAATTAAAATATAAATTTAAATAAATATTTCATTTCCTCGTGTGGGGATCGCACCCACCAGTACCCACCAGTCGCGTTTACAGTCACACTCTGTGCCCCTGCGTCACGAGTGGCCTTATAAAATATTTAATATTTTCATTTCGTCGCTCTAGTGTAGAGGCAAAGCGCGGCGTTTACTTGCCCTCAACATACAATGCCTCCAAAATCCGGTGGAAAGTATAGCTGCTAGATTTGGGGGACAAAAAAAACACGTATATTAAATGAAAATGATGTATTGAGCAACATTTAATTTGACTGTGAGTTCAATCCCACTTGGACGATAAATTATTTAATTTCATTCATCAGGAAAGATAAATGCGGTATTGCGTTCCGTAATACCCAAAACACTATGTTCTGAAAACAGAGAAAAATTCAGCTTCATTTAAGTAACTATACTACAGCTAATTGTATGAAGCCCCAGTAATGTTAGCTAAAAGTTCTTAACTTTATTTATATTCAACTCTATACTAACACAAATACAGTGTGTTGTCTCCGTCGTGAAAAAAGCAACTACTTTTTAGAAAGCAGTTCACAATTTTCAAAACATAGCGCGTTGAGTAACGTAACTCAACGCCGTGTTTTATCTACTAGAAGAAGGAAATGAAAAGAAAAATATTATCGTTCCCTCGATTTGGTGATCAAACCCACAACAATTGCGGTCACAGTCAAATGAAACATGAACACAGACAAAACCAAGTGTGACGTTCAGTTCCACCAAAACAAAACCAGTTATTCGGGCGGAGAGTGAGTAACGGAGTGTTGATTAATATTGACATTAGGATCTCTCTATTTACTCTTTCCTGTACAGAAAACAAACGAGAAACGAATAAAAAGAAAAAAAGAAATAACTAAAATTATAGCAGCAATAACGTCAAGGAAAAGTAAAACAAACCACCTAACTTGGCACTACCGAATCCGGAATCCCATGAAATATATAATAGCTGCTCTAACTGCACCCGAATACTCCTAGTCTGAATAAAACAGTCCATTCATAAACTACAAAAGCTAGTGCTCGACGGTTGGGGTTGATAGTTTATTTAGCCGCAGTAAAAATAAGGTCTACTTCCATACTAGGCATTAAAGTTATTATGTTCGAGGCCAAGGAATTCTATTCTATAATTTTTTTTCTTATTTTTATTTTTGATTTCCGCATATACCCTGCGGTAGATAGAGGGAAGTAGATGTGTAGTGTTAAGAAACTCCGTTTCCTACTTTCGCATTCGTCGCATTTGTGAAGCGTACCAGAAAGGTGAAATGATAATATTTATAAATAATGTATTATTATTTATATTCCTCGGGAGGGAATCAAACCCACGTTACCAGAACAAGTAATTGAAAATATTAAATATTTCATATTCCCGAGTGGAAATCGAACCCACAACCGTCGAATTTACACACCTGCTCCATTATTCTATTCTATTATATTATATATTATTTTATACTACACTTTTCTATTCTAATTTATTATACTTTTATAGGCTATAAACACAATTTCGATACCTTTGTGGTGCAGTCGGAATTTTTCTGACTGAATGTGACAGTTGTAACTTTTAATCCCACTCGGAGGTTTCTAATATCATTTTTCACTTCACTTACTTTCTTTTTACTATTAGTAGAGAACTTCTGTAAAATAATGATTGACTCACCTTTCTGCATACATGAAATAAATGTAGAGCTCAGTCGACGCACAGTCACAAACTGTAAACGCAACAGGTTGTGAGTTCAATTCCCACTCGAGGAAATTAAATATTTAATATTTTTATTTCTTTGTTTTGGTAACGAGACAAAAGACAGAGTTCAAGACAGGATCTGCCACTCAACTGCTTGCACAACTCGGCGGACAGTGGTGACCGGAAGTGTCTTAATGGAAACAGACTGTCTTAACACTAGGTTCCTAGATTTCCTCTGTCTACCCTGCTATATGTGGGAAACAGAGTGAAACTAATAAAAGAAATCAATAATCCGTCTTGATAACAAGCGCGGTGCTAAGTTCCACTGCCCTGTCAATGTCTCCAAGTCGATCGTATACAATACCTTTAAATATCTATATAATATATATTTTACATTTTACAAAAACCACAAACTACTCTTACTTTTCTAATTAACCAATAATTGAACCTACGATAGTTTCACAAGTTCGTAAGAATTTCAATTTTCAATTTGCATATAATGTTTATATAAAAATTCTTGCCCTAATATTCCTCGTCAAAGTAAAATTCCTCAGCTAAACCCTTAATATTAATACAAATTCTATTAATATTTCATAAGTACATTCAAGCGGCATATTCAAGTGTATATTTTAAAGAATTTAAATGACAAATAAGACCGTCGTAGTGTAATATTATAGGATCTAACTAGAAACGCGTTTCGGGTTTTGGGTTCCATTCTCAATAAAGAAATTAAATATTTTAACTTCTCGCTCTGTTAACAGCATAAAATTCGGTGTTGAGTTTAGATATACAAGTAAGAATAACGGGATTTATTACTGAATTATTTGTTAATATTTGTCGTTCAGGGAACAATATGTCAGAGTTTAACTGATATGTATCTAGACTATCCACTATAGCGTGACGTGTCAGTTCTATTTCCGTACGCCTCCAGGACATTTGGAAGTTATGTAAATTATGGAATCACAAATGATTTTGTGTATAGGACTTTCATATTTATGGAACAAGTCGTCATGGATGGCGCAGGAGCACAAGAGTGTGATTATAACGCGACGGTTGTAGATTCGATCCCCATTCGAGGTAATGAATTATAATTTATTAATATATTCAATTTCTTTGCTCCGGCATCGCCACAACGCCTCTATATCTTAACACTAGGTTCCCTCTGCTAACTCTGTTGTGTGAGGGATACAGCGTGAAGTGATTTTTATTAATATATTTATGGAAAATCGAAACATAATTACACTTTATGATGTTGTCTTGATTTTTTTGATTCTATCTATAAATATCTAGCAAAATTGTTTTATTGAGTTCAATATCTACCTATAATGACATGGTTTGAATTATTATTCTGATCGAAGAAAAAATATGTAAAATGCAGCTTTACACTACTCTCCATACAATTGGAGAATAAGCAAGGGAACCGCAAATATATTGATGCACTTTCAGCCCAACAAACAATGTGTTGAGTGGCGGAACTCAACGTCGCACTTTGTCTTGTCAGATCAAGAAAATGAAAAAACAGTTTTTTTTAGCTTCACGCTGTGTCCCACACTTAGCAGGGTAAATAAAAGGATCTGGTTAGTATAGGATCTTAGTGTTAAGACACTCCGTTCTTATTAAGACACTTCCGTTCTCCACTTTCCACCGAATTCTGGAAGCATAGCGTGTTGTGTGCCGGAACTCAGTGCCACGCTATGTCTCGGTACCGATACTCGCTAGCGAGGTAATGAAGGCCTGTCGTATTTCATTCTCCCGAGTGGGAATCTTTTGCCCCTACTCTACGACGGCCTAATAAAAAATTATACTTAATTATATTCTAACTTATATCCAAAAGGTGCGAATGCAGATCTCATTTGATTCAAAAACTTTATAGATTTTCTAAAAAAATACTTTTAGCTTCACGCTGTTTTGCACGTCATAGGTTAAGTAGAGGAAACTTAGTCTTGAGACAGCATGTTCTCTACTTTCCATCGAAGTTTAAAGCTAGTGCGTGTTGTGTGGCCAAACTCAACACAACACCTTTGCGATACAAGAGGCAAGAAACGAATAAATCCGCTTCACGCTGTATCCCTCACACAACAGTGTAAGCAGAGGGAACCTAGTGCTAAGACACTCAGTTTCCCACTTTTCGCCGAGTTCTGGAGACATTGCGTGTTAAGTGGTGGGACTGTTCGTCTTTGACCCCTCGACTTCGCTTCGTCACCAGAGCGAAGAAATGAAAATATACATGTAAATAAATATTTTATTACTTCGAGTGGGTATCGAACCCACAATCAGTCGATTTTACAGTCACACTTTGTGCCCCTGCGCCACGACTGGCCTCTAAGAAACGAAAATATATAAATATTTCATTTTCTCAAGTGGGAATCAAACTCACAACCCGTCGCGTTTACAATCACACGCTTGAGCCTTTGCTACAAAAATATACTTAATTATAAGTTTTGAATATATAAATACCTACCTTTATATGTATACATATACATATCTTTATATGTATATAAGAAAATCGATAATGACTTTTCTAACAAAAACTAAGTGTTAATACAGCAATGTTACCTACAAAGTAACGAGCGGTTTCATAACGCAATTACTGAAGTAACAGCCAAGAGGTTGCAACTGTTATTTTAGTTGATCAGTGATGTGTCAGTTCTGAACTTGTTATCGATTGTTTTGTTACTTTTGTATCTGTACTGATCAAATTCCGAAAGATATTTTTTTCCAATAATATGAAGTAGAGAGACGTAGAATAAAATCATAGAAAGTGCTTTATAAAAAACAAGTTAAAATTGTGTTTAAAATATATGGACACTATGATGGTTTAGAATTCGACATCCCTCTAATAAAAATGTAAACATTTGAGGAAAAGATAGTCCTTAGTGTGTTCGTAAAAAGGTCTTTTATATCCGAGGCAATACAGAGGCCGTAGTGGAACATTTGAAGCAGTGTCTGAAATGAGTAGAGAGAGAAAAGTAAGACAAAACAGACGTTAAATAACGCTATTTAACAAGTTATGTCTCGAATTGGGACGGAAAACAAAAAAGAAAACTTTTCATTGTATAACCATGCAATACGCGATAAAGCATGACGTTAAAAAAACAGCTTTTATAGCAGGAAATAAAAACATTAAATATTTAATTCCCTCGAGAAGGAATCGAACACACAATTTATCGCGTTTATTTGTGCCCCTGTGCCACGACTGATCCCTGACCACTACAAGGTAACTAACTGTTTAAATCAATTGTAGATAAACATTAAAATATCGATACTAGAAATGCATCTTTGAAGTAACGCTAATCCCATATCTAATGATGGGAAAGAAAAACGCCTGATCAGAACGATTAGCCACTTTTATCCTTATACTGTGTTAAAGAATATATACCATAAATATATGTGAACAAAGTACATTTTCCTGTGGCACCACCTAATTAAGTTTTCTTTACAAATTATTGTAGTTTTATTTTAAGTCTTATTACTTTGTAATAGAGTCCAAAATGTTTTCTAAGCGAAAAATGGTAAATTTTCTAATTTTTCTCCTAAGAAACCACTAGGTAATTGATTTTCTGACAGATATTTTTCACACAAACAAAGTAAGACGGTGCCTAAAAAATATTAAATTGATGCGATGTAATTAAGAAATCAATCAATGCTTTAAAACGAAATTAAAAATCAAGATATTCATGAATCAAATCGATGGAAATTTTTCATTTAACTTGGAAAATCTTTAATAATTTTCAATATTAAATTCATCGACGTTATATAGAGCAGTTGTGTTGATAGGTATTGGTTTGGATACACGAAGTGTGGAGTTGCTGGTCTCCAATGGGGTTCCCATTGATAGTTGTTGGTTTGATTACCACTCGAAAAATGACTTTCGGCCTTGAAGTCTTTTTACCTTAGAGTCTTTTCTTAAGTGTCAGTTAAGCCTTAAGCTATAATATAATTAGCAGTTAGCTGTAACGCTATTATATAAAAAGGCTATAATATTTAACAAGATATCTTTCTAGGACCATAGTTAACAGAGTTGAGATAGAGAATAAAAGAGACCATACAGTGACATTTAGAAACTCACATTAATTTCATCTTTCTCACTTTTTGGAACAAAAATTAAGTATATAAGTAATACTTAAAAATATTAATTTTTTTGCATATTATCAATCTTCATTGAATAAACCACCTAAATACAACTCACGAATTCTGGAGGCATTGCGTGTTGAGTGACAGAACTCTTACCGTCTTACCTACCTTAAGCAGAACGAAGAAATGAAAATATTAAATATTTCATCTCCTCGACTGGAAATCAAACCCACAACCTAAATAATAAATACCATTACCAAAATAGTAATTGCTTATATATTTTAATATAAATTAAATTAAGTTCACCGGATCGAGTTCGTAATCATTTACAGCACAAAGGAATTTCTTAAGAGAATTGGAAGGCTTCTATGCTATTTGTAAACTGTACGCAATTAACGCACCGATACTTCTAAATAATTAATTATTTTGACGTTTGAGCTTTGGAGATGCTTTATTGAGCTTACTAGAGCAGGTTGCAAGTTGGTCCTATCTGGCTGACTCTACTAATAGATGCGGGTTCGATTCCCACTATTATTAGTAGGCATAATAACATCTAAGCATTTTTGAAAGACTTACTACGCCGTTAAACTTAACTATTTTAACTCTTATTGTTTAGAAAATTAGGTGAAAATTGAAAAGCGGAGTGACATAACCCTATATACTCTATGTTCTTTTTGCCTACCTTGCTATATGTGAGATACAGCGTGAACCTGAAAAAATATTAATATATAATGACACGACAGTCAATTTTAATGCAGAAATTGAATTACAACATATTTCTTATTAAAAAGTCACGTAACTCCACATTTCACATTGTTCCGTGAACGTTAGTGGAAATTATTGAAAGAAAACAAGACTTTTCAGTTAAAGTTCATTTCACTGAAAGCTATTTCTATTTTCTTTAGTTTAGTTGGACCAAGCGTCAAACTAAATTCCACCAACCAAAACGCAAAATCACTAAAATATGCCGAAAATAAAGAAAGAACTATGTCTAGGAGAGAAAACAAAAATCTAAGATTACAATTACTAGATAGACTAGTTTTTGCTTGCAACTACTTTTACGTGGACTTTAAGAAGTATAATGAAAAATCCCGTATTTTTCCGTTCCTGTAAAAAAATCTAGAAAATCTTTCTTGTTACCTTACATTCCCTAATCTACATATATATATTTTTTTAGGTTCACGCTGTATTCCGCATTTGGCAGGATAGGCAGAGCCATTTGTTAAGACAGCTTACCCCTTTCCGCCATTATCTGGACGCATTGCGTGTTGAGTGGCGTAACTCAACGCCGTGCTTTGCCTTGACACCAGAGCGAAGAAATTAAAATATTAAATATTTCATTTCACACACGCTGCGACTGGCCTACTTATATACAAATAGCAAATTAGCAAATTTTCCAAGTCCAATCACAACTGGCAGACCAAACTGAACTGCCAGTTGTTTGTCAGTCACGTCAGTGACTCAGTAACAAAAGAGTTTTACAAATTTAATTATATACTTTTACATATTGAATCACAAATTATATTTGGTATTTTACAATTCACTAGCTCCCATAATAACGTTGCCTCATACACATAATCTGATAAATCTTGCTATTCTATAGGGTCCAATAAATACTAATAACCGTGACGGAAGCAGCATTCCATTGGCTTATGACCTCTTGATGTATGGATGTGGTGGAATCTGGAAATTAGTGCATGGGAATATAATCTCTAAAGGAGCAGCAATAGTAAATAGAATTGTTTGACATTATATATTAATAATGATCTCTGTATCTAATATCTCGTGTTGTCAAAGCTTAGAGCGTTAAATTAGGTTTATTTTAGGTGATTTTCTAGCGTTGTTCTGTGACTTTGCTTACGTGGAAATACAGAATGACAGAGATATAGAAAGAATCTGGGAATATAGAACCTAGAATTTAGATACTCCGTTCCCATTAAGACACTTCCGTTCTCCACTTTATTTGTATAGCAAAATACATAGAGGAAATCTAGTGTTAAGGCACTCCGGTCCCCACATTTTGTGCGCCACGATAGCCTCAAAAATATATTTTTATCTACAAATTGACACTTTTGTACCTCAACGCAAAATCAAATCAAAATTTGTTATATTCTGCGGAACTCAATCTCTCTTCGCCTCGACAGGAGAGTGAAGAAATTAAAAAATGAATATAATAAATATTTCATTGCCTCGAATATAGATCAATCCCACAACCAGTCGCGTTAACATCCACTTGTGCCTCTGAGCCACGACTGACCTATAATTTCTATTATAATATACAATAAAAAACCACCAAAACCACCGAACAACATATGTCTTGGAACCCAAATTTAAATATCATTCAACTTTACGACTCCTAAAACCATTCATTTACGCCATGGGACTGAGGCCAGCGAAGGTTGGAATGGGCACCATTCCTTGGAGTGTTTAAAACAATGAATTCCTTGCCACCATAAATAGGAATGTGTCGGCCCAAACTGTTAACATCAGTCAACCCTTGCTTTTATGTAAATAATTAAAACAAGATTGTATGGGGCAAGGCCATTACTAATTATTTATTTGATTGTTGTTTATAATTTACTTTTTTTAAACGTATTTATTTATTTACTTACTTAATTACTGACCAGCTAGCTAGTGAGTCAGTCAGTCGGTCGGTCGGTCGGTCAGTCAGTCAATCAAGAAGCAACCGTGCCTAGTCAGTACCTACACCAACCTGAACGTCAGGACTCCAAAGCCCCCTTTGACCCAGAGTTCAAGGTGGGGATTGCCTCCACAGTCACTAGGCTGGATCAGGGCCGCCGTGACTCCGTCCGGCAACCCCGGATCGCTCTCACCGCTGAGACCCGCTGCGTTTTCCGCAAATGGGTCTTGTTGAGAGAGAAGGGAGAGTCGGCCCAAACAGGTGCACCATACATTGCCATGGCTCTCAACATACCGACATAAAGCCGTCGGCATAGAGAACCCGGCCTCCAACATTCGACAGTAATCTGCCAAAGTCCCTAGCGGTGTTCACTAGCTTCGGCGCCAGCTGAGCGAAGTGCGTCTTGAACAACCATCGGCCATCCAAAGTCAAATACTTCATCTGGACCCGTACCTCCACCTCCTGGCCCTAGATGCCCAGAGTAGCCCGATGAGGGGGGCCTTTGCGTGGGCCATGAAAAAAAAGAAAGCTGTGAGCTAAAATATGAAACATAATTAACTGAAAGTAGATGTCAAGAATAGTACAAATAATAATTTGATGATTAATTGAGTGATCATTAATTGTTACTAAAGTTAATTTATAAAGTGCTCTTAATTATGATAATAAAAATAGTATTGCTTTATTGTGAGAAACAGATTGCTATTGAGGCCTATCGTGGTGCAGGGGCACAAAAGTATGGCTATAAACCCGACAGGTTGTGGATTCGTTTCCCACTCGAATATCACCCACTCGATACCCTGTGGTGTCGAGGCAAACACACACTAAGCACGCAATACCTCCAGAATTAGGCGGAAAGCAAAGAAAGGAGTGTCTTAACACTACGTTCCCTCGCCTACCAAGCTGTGTACGAGATACATACAGCATAAAGAAAAAAAATAATATAAAAGTAGATTAAAAAGAATATACAGGCCGACGTGGGGCAAAGGCACAACTGTTTGGTTGTAACGCGTCAGTTGTGGGCTCGATTCCCACTAGGGACAATAAATTATTATTTTTTCATATTTGAATTTTTTCACTCTGCTACCAAAACAAAAGCACGGCATTACCTCCAGAATTGGACGAAAAATTGCTTTCTATTATATAAATAGGTATTTACATTCCAAGTCATGTGGGATTAAAGTAAATATAGCAACGCGAGCATGTAGATCAGTAATAAAAACTTTGTACTACATCACTAACAACTGGGGAACTCTGTTCATCTGTAACTTTTTATGTTTGTCAGGGGATTTTCGAAACTAGGCATCATCATATAAACTAACTTCGATTCGTGGACCATCTTTTACTATCTAGTTTTATACTATAGCTAGTTAATGAAAGGTTTTGGTGTTTATTACTGTTATATACGTTGCGATTTCTATTAGTTTGTGTGTGTTCTTCATTACTGAAGGTCGTGCCTGTTCTGGTAGGTCTCGATGGAAGAGCAAACGAGATGCTTCCATGCTTCCCTGTGATCGGCCTCTTGGTCTTCTACCGTCTACTTTGCCCACAATAAATTGGTCGAGATTATCAGACTGTTTCCGAGCTATATGGCCAAAGTATGAAAATATTCGTTGGTAACAGGTTATTACCCAAAAGTGATATAAAATAGCCAAATTTAGAGCTCGAATTTGATCTCGAGTAAACACTGAACTTGGCTCCTATACAGATCTCCCATTATTTTGTCGGTGAAATCGGAAATGATTCATTACTTAACATTTAATTTGGCTCTCATTTCACATTTACTTTTTTCATTCATGTGCGTAGAAATGGTCGTGGGGGGTCTGTGCCCACCCCAGTGTAGTCTGATGAATACTCCAGAAATGAACAAGAAGTGTCATTTTTGTGATATTTAGTTATGATAAAATGACTCAAAAACATTTTACTGCGGGTGAGAGAAGCTCCGGGGAATCAAGGCATCGCCGTAGTTATATCCGCTTGGTATTAGAGAATAGTATCAGGGTTGATTCAAAACTCGCTTGATTTGAATCGTGTAAAATACACTTGTATGTTTCCAGCTTTTTAACTTATGAATGAACACAATTATTTCGTAAAAAAAATCTTACATACATATGTATATGCTTATATAGAGTACGTGCATATAAAAAACATAAAGCAACTTTACCGTACCAAAATTGAGAGACAGAGAACCACCAGTACATTTTTATCTAAAAAGTAATAAAAACTTCGTCTCAAACTGTCGATAGCAATCGAGCAAACCTGCCCTAGCGTTTCCATCGGAATAGACGGTCGTATTTATTTGAAACTTACCTACATGTTGGTCTTTTGCTTATTTTGACAAAATTTTTCCCCATTTTCGTTGTTGATATAATGTATGTGTATATATGAATAACTGCAATTGATATCTGGTTCTAATGATTTCTTGATGATATCTATGTATGTATATATATTTTGTCACTATCTTTTGTATCCTGCATGCAGAAGGTTTCGTATTGAGTGACGAAACGGCACTTTGCCTTGTTGCCAGAGCGAAGAAATAAAAATGTTTAGATTTTCATTTGACTACTTAAAGAACACGCATTAAAATGGTCTGGTATTTAGAACTGAGCATTTTAATCTGTTCGTTAAATATATATATACATATATATATATATATATATATATATATATATATATATATATATATATATATATATATATATATATATATTAGACTTCTGCCTACCCCGCTACTTGCGGGATACAGCGTGAAAATAAAAAAAAATAGAAAGACATTCTTATTGTACACTCTTCTATATAAATCACTATCTACTCTTCTGTATAAATGTAATTAAATTATTCAATCCATGATGGTCACTCGCTCATTAGTCTCGACCCTCCCAATTCGTTATCATTGTTATATTATGTAAAGTCCCGGGATACCCTGCTTTAGCTGTTAAAATACTCATAACGCTTAGCCGTATAAATTAACATTGTATATTATTTAAAATTTCACTCACTAAAAATAAAATACTAGAATTCTTTATAAAAGATTTGACTCAAGTTCAAACTTCGTTGTTATACGAGTGTCTTTCCCCCATCATACCATTCCCTGTTCTGGTGAGTCCATCGCTACTTTCAAATCATGCGTGCTAAAATGTGTTTGGTAATTATACAATTAAATAAATCAAATCATCTTCAAGCTGTATCCCGCACACAGTCGGGTAGGCAGAGGTAACCTAGTGTCCAGACACTCTGTTCCCCACTTTTCACCGAGTTCTGAAGGCATTACGTGTTGAGTGGTGGAACTCAACGCCGCGCTTTGCCTCGCCACCAGCGAAGAAATGAAAATATAAATATAAATAAATATTTCATCTCCTCGAGTGGAGATCGAACTCACAACCAATTGATTTTACAGTCACACTTCGTGCCTCTGCGCCGCGACTGGCCTCAAATGGGTATTGTAGAAGTAATATATATTGATAATTATAAAGGTAGCATCGACAATACCGGTAAATTTAATACTAGTATAATGAAAATACCGGTTTTGTTTGAGGACAATGTTCCCTGTATTCGAAAGATATCGTTATTCCAAGCCCTGAAACAGGGCGAGCGAGCGTAGCGAGGTTCCAGAAATAGATAACAGAGTGCTTTAGAACCGTGTGTATTTCGATGATCCCTAGGTGTGAAGTATCGAAAGCGAAAAATCGCAAATATTATTATTGCTCTTTCTAAATATATCTCTATTTTTTTTTCAAAATTTTAAAACAATATTGAATTATACGTTTTTTAAACGTGTAGGTTATTGAAAAGTATCCTTGTTAATATTTCAAAACAGCAATAAAAGATACTTGCAATTTTTCACTTTCGATACTTTATCTAGATATTGTCGATTTGTGTATGTGTTACACAAATCGACAATAGGGCTACTGCGGATACCGAAAAAGACCATGAAACCATATGAAATTGTAAGTTAAATATAATAATAATTGATAGGAATTGTAACTTCGAGCCTCATGTTTGCGTTTAGACAATTTGTTAATTGATTAATATATTGAAATATTATTTAGAAACACAAAAATCCTAAACTTGATTCTAAACTCCTCAAAAAAAAGCCGGTATGTTAAATAAATAATTGAATCCTTTAAAAAGATAAACATAGAATAAAATAAAACAGGAAAACGAAATTACACAATTTATACGAGTTTATGTAGCTTTTATGTATGTAAAAGTTCAAAGTATAGAGATTTATCCAATTATACTAAAGATACTTTTACTATCTGACCCTTGAATTCTAGCCCTGAACGTATATTTATCGATAAGTCACTGGTTTTAACGTCATTGAATACATTAATATCATATATTAATATCTCATTACATTGAGAAAAACTAGAAAAAACCTAGTAATCTAACTCTCTGTTATTTATTTGCCATTTATTAGTGTTTTAATACTCCATTCTAATTTCCAATTTCTTTTTCAACATCTTGAATACCAGAATTTGTACAGAACAGGGTTTGTCATGTCACCAGAGCGAGCAAATGAAAATCATTGATTACTTTAATTTCCTCGCTATTGAACCGATCCGGAATCGAACCCACGACCGTCGCGTTGGCAGTCAAATCTTGTTCCGCAGCGCCATTATGGCCTAGGTGAATTAACACAGGTAACATTCTCAATATTTTTTTTAAGTTGCACCACAACTGCAATGACGTAAAGAAAAAACCAATTATATATTTTTTTTATTTTAACTAAAATTGATATGTATTTTAAATTTAATTTATTTATTTTTAAACTTTTCCAGAAATATCTAACAAATATAAAGAAAAAAAACCATCTCCGCATATCTTCGATGTATTAATCGTTTTGATCATCAATGCCAACCAGTTTGCGTGCTAACCTCAAGTTCTGAACTAAAAAATATATATTCATCTCTTTCTTTTATAAGATAATTATCTATCTATCTCTCTTTAATGGCTATCGTAAACTTGACCTTATGAACAATATTTCTATATTTCTTCGTTATTTAGTAAAAATATAGCGTATAGGGCGCATGTGTGTTTGTTTGTGTTTTTTTGTTTCTAATATATACAATATATGAGCCACGGAAAATGGTAAGAATCCTTTGAATTGTGTAAAGTGATATAATTATTAAAAAAATCCTTAAAAAAAAGGTTCTATTTATAAACTAAAAGTGGTAAGTTGACATTTCGAAGCTTGAGGAAAAAACTTTTGTATAAACATTATAATGCTTTATATCCTTAAGTTAACAATAATATATAATATAATATATAAATATTGTATCTTTAGTGCAGTGGGTAACTGGTTAGGTGGGGAAGTCGCGAATACAAGTTCCGGGGTGACATTTTATTATATTGACCGTGGACAACGAAAACCAGCTTTCATGTCATTATTTTTAGTAAGTCACTAAATAATAAAGATTGTGGTCACTAGTTCTTCGTTTTATGCTTATTTTATGTAATTTAAGATTGAATTTTAAACGGTTATAATATTAATGTACTTGAGATAGAAACAACGTAATAGAAATGTTTATCATTGTTGATCAAATGACGCGACATTTATCACTTCCGCTGTTGTAACCTATAATGTTATAGTTATTATAAATTAATTTTTATTAAAAAAAAAAATACTCGGACGGTTAAGATGCTACGTTGACTGGTGAAACTCAAAGCGTTGATACCAGAGCTGAGTAACAAAAATATAAATTTAAATGAATATACCATTTCCACGAATGGAGATCGAACCCACAACCAGTCGCGTTTACAGTCACACACTTGTGCCCCTGCGCCACGCCTGGCCTCATATAATATTTAATGATATAATATCCTCTATATAATTACATATTAAGAGATTAATCTATATCTAAAAGTCATCATCATCTCCTAAGGCAACAGCCCTAGGTTCACCTGCGGCTATTCCAAAATATGCTTATTATTCCTTCTATTCCTTTCTTTGTCCACCAATTAGGATGCCTAGAGTTTTTTTGGGTCTTATTTAACTCTTTAAAACCATCAGATCATTGACCTGACTCTGTTTCCTCGTCCAATATCGATGAGAACCAATATCGTAGAACTTGAAATATATTTGATTGTAGATAAAGATTTTATTTATTTCGTAATAGAAAATATATTTATCTTAAATAGGAACATATTATCAATCATTGTTAGCGTTGGAATCTAACAAAACATAATTGATAAATGACAAAAGGAAAACCATATTAAGTTATCAATTAACACATATTTTGACCGCCTTGTTCTCAGGAACTACTGAATTGACCAATTCTTTTTGAGTTTGTTAGTATATTTATTGAGGAAGGCTAAATAAAATAATAAAAAATCATTTCTATGTACGTGGGGAACAGAGTGTCCTAACACTAACTAACTGTGCGGGATACAGCGTGAAGCTGATTTGATTTTTTTGTTTCTATATACTGTGGGTATTCCCTGCAGGTACTTACAGGCAAAGTTACCTCGTAACCTTCGATTGTGTCACATAGGTCGTTTTTTAGTTATTTCTATTTATCAATGGGGGCGAAGCTACAGGTAATATTTAGTATTAGTTATACAGACTAAACTCTTAATATATTATATCAATCTGAATGTCACATAAATATGTGAATTTGCTTGCACGTTTTTTTTTCGCTTCACGCAGTATCCCACACATAGCAGGAGTCCCATTATGACATGAAAAATCATGTAGATAATTTACTACAATTTTCATATCATTATTCTAGAAATTTAACGTAAATTTAAATTCAAATCTTATTTTCATAGATCATCTTGAATTATATCAAACATACTCACAGTAACTACATACTTAAGTAACATCAGAACAATTTGCTTACACTAACATGCCAAAGAAATTGAGTGAGTAGGAATTGAGAACAGAATTTAACTCTAGGTTCCCAGGTTCCCTCTGAATATCCTGCTCTGTACGAGATACGTCGTGAAACTACAAAAAAAAATTTGTACATAATATAAAATAATAAGTGACGTGGCTTTAAGATCGTACTTACAGACAAAGATTAATTTTAATTAACAATTGAAACAATTCGATACTGCAATAATTGTATAGAGAGTTAATGATAATTAAACGAAAATTAACGTTTAAATGACTAAATTTATAAGTATTTATAGTTAAACCATCGTTACATAATGGGCCTTTCCAACCTTAATTGACTTATGACATCGAATATTTTGGACCTCATATAGCCATACTATTGATTAAGATTGATAAGCCGACTCAGGCCTTGAGGCCAGTTGTGGCGCAGGGGCACAAGCGTGCAACTGTAAACACCACAGGTTGTTAATTTGATTCTCTCAAAGAAATGAAATATTTAATATCTGAATTTGCTCGTTCTGATAACGAGGCAAAGCGCAACGTAGAGTTTCGCCACTCAATACGCAATGTCTCCGTAGTTCAACGGAGAGTAGGGAACGCAAATGTCTTAATGTAAACAGAGTGTGTAAACAATAAGTCCCCAGGTCCCCTCTGCCTTTTCTGCTATGTGCGGGATATAGCGTGCAGCAATAAAAAAATACAAGCTAACGATATAATGTATACTTAGTGATACTGCATACATTTTTAAGCATTTACGCGTTTTTTAAACGTGTATGTAATCGAAAATCTTGAAACTTTTGTTTTTAGTTCAAAAGAACAATAAAAGAAAACGAGATTTGAGGCGCGGTTTCAAATCCTGCCACGTTAAATTTTTTATATATTTTCTAATGAAATATTTTTCTTTCTTAAGTGTGAAATAACACTTTAAAAAATGAATAAAAACAACAAGAAAAGAAATTTATAATTTTCAGAACCGTCAAAAATAAAATCTTGGAAAATATAAATAATTGGAAATTATAATGCCCACATAAAAAGGAAACAACCATAGCAGAGTATTCTAAACAAATGGAATTTTATTTATACAAAAATCTAGAAAACTAACTATGTAACAGATATTCATTAAACGTAGAAACAAAAAAGCAATGGAATCGTTCTAAGAACCGTAACAGATTATTAAATAATTTGTCTAATTGAATGGAGAATTTTGATGGCAAAATTACATTCTTAATTAAGTATTGCATTAAGATAATGATAATTTTGTTTTTTTAACATTTATATAGGCGTTGAACTCCGACACTCAGCACGCAATGCCTCCATGATTCAGTGGAAAATAGGGAACGGAAGTGTCTTAATACTAGGTTCCCCGGTTCCCTATGCCTATCTTATAGCCATGTACGGGGACAGCGTTAAGCTGAAAAAATATTACATAAGCTGTCTTGGCTTAGCAGCATAGAGTATAACTGTAAACGTTATGGGTTCGATCCCGAATCAATTTTTTTTATTTACCCAGTAAGAAAAACACGACGCGACTTTGAGTTTTACCAATCAACATACTATGTTTAAAACGAAAAACAGGGACCCTCGCACTTTAAGGTGAAAACGAATTCAGTTTTCCCTCTTACAATGAGAAGAATGGGCAATGGGCACGAATGTGTTTACTGTAAATGCGACGGTTGTAGCATCCATTCCTATTCGAGGAAATGAATTATTTAATATTTTCCTTTCTTCGCTGTGGTAATAACGCGGCGTTCAGCCACGCAACACGCAATGCTTAGTGAATTTGGCGGAAAATAGGGAACGGAGTGTGGGGAACTTGGTACTATGTTCCCTGCTTCCCTTTGCCTACCATGCTGCAATGCAATGCTATAGGTATAAAAATGTTCGTATAAGTAAGTACATTCTTATATCTATGTTTACTTCTATACAAATATTATAAAGCAGAATTGAGGAGAGTTTGTTTGGTTGAACGCGCTAATCTCGGGAACTACTGATTTCTATGGAAAAAATATTTTGTTATTTTAAAATCCATTGTTTGAAGAAGGCTACGAACAATAGTTAGTTATTTATTTAGTGATACGACAAATTCTTAACTTATTTATATATATATCTAAATAATTTATTTCTCACACTTCGTAGACAATTTATGAATGGAATGTTTCTTGTTTCTTTTAATTGGTGATGCTACGAGTTTGTATCTCATCGGATGTATACTATCGAAAGTGAAGAGTATTGTGTAAGTGACGAAATTTACAAACCGAACGATGGGTTTCTTTGAAATAAAAATATATTTTATTTTTTGTAACATAATATCAAAAGGAAAATACTTATTCGGAACTCCAACCCGCGTCTCCTGGTCGGTTTCCAGGAGGCGCGGGTTCGGGTTCCGCTACGTTCTAATTTTTATACGTTTTCTAAATAAGTATTTTTCTTTCCTAAGTGTGGATTAGCACTTCAAAAATGTTAAACATATAACATATAAAAAGGATTTCATATGAAATATGTTATAATAATATTATACTCAAATATTATTTTAAAAAACTGAACTAGAAAACTAGAATAAAATAAAAACAATTTGATTCAAAATAGCAGTAGCATTACTAAGAACGAATAAAATGGCTCTAACAATAACAACATTTAGATTATGAAGTTGTTAAAGATCCAATTATACATTAGTTATTTATGTACTTATATGTATATTTAACGGTATTTGATTCTTATAGTTTCCATTTATAACTGTTTATTATAGTTTTCCTTTTAAATTAGTATTTATTTATGAACTTCACGCTGATTTGGGAACCGAGTGTTAAGACACTCTACCCCAACTAAATCGCTATGCCTCTCTAGTAGAGCGAGCAAAAAAAATACATAAAGAAAAGAAAACATATTTCATTTCCTCGAATGGGAATCAAACTCACAACCTGTCGTATGTTAGTATATCTACAATATGTACATATATCGTTTTAATTAACTACTAGTATATAAGTGGAACTTTTTCGTATATAATTCATGATTTTTTTTTGACGTCTTTCATCTTAAGTAAAAAAAAACTTGACGTAAGCAATTACGACGTCATAGTGTTCTAAATTAATAGATTACGTCACACGTCTATAGGTCTCTACTCACTGTGTGAAAATAGAAAATGAAGGGGATGATTCCGTTCTCGGAAGTATCTTAACATTAGGTTCCCAGTTTCCTTCTGTCTACTCTAAACTACTAGAAAAAATATCTCGTTAAAACGCCAGTTTCATAATAGCTATTCATTATTAACCTCGCTATCAACATAATAACTAGTTAAATATCTGTAACCGCATATACCGTGTGTTACAATGGGAAAGGTCATTTGAATCACAAATTATTTTTTTTGTGTAGAAAAATTATTCATTTACAATAACTACTAATATATAAGGGAATTGACCTAAGAATTTAATAAGTTATATATATTCCTTTTTGATGCAACAGAGTTGTTTAAGTATAGAAGAAATTGTTATCTTATTTGGGAATAAAAGGCTTTTTCAATTCAATTCAATTCCTTTTTACGGTTCCGTACGTCATAATGTAAAAGAAAAGAAACTCTTATAGGATCACTTTGTTGTCCGTCTGTCCGTCTGTCAAGACCATTTATCTCAGGATTGCGTAGATGTATCAAGCTGAAATTATTCTAAAATATTCAAGTCTATGGTCTCTAGGAGTATAGAAGAAATCGAGCTTCTAAGTGAATCAAATCAATAAAAAAATTCAAAAGATACTTATATGACCTATGACCTGCAGTCGTAAATTTTTCAACTTTTATAAGTTGTTTTTCCAGTTCTGAAGTTGTTATGTAAACCTGGGCGAGTGAGTCCGACTCGCACTTAACCAGCATATGACAAACCTAAATCACATACGGTAGACTAAAATGTAACATAATCAATTAATTTTGTGTTACTATAAGCCTTTTTTTACTTTTGAAAAATGTGTAATATAAGAAAAATGTCCGTCGAGGCGCATCAGCACATCATTGTAGGTACGATTCCCACTCGAGGGAATGACGAATTAATGATTTTCACGTCTTTGCTCTCGTACTTAACCCAGCTCAGTATTGAATTCCATCACTCAACAAACAATGTTTCGAAAATTGGATGTAAAGTATGGAACGGAATGTCCTAACATTAGGTTCCCTTCGCATTCCCAGCTGTGGTCAAAAAAACAATTTCAGATGAAACACCTACTTTCTAGTTATATTTAGTAAGAAAATATTTAATTAGAACACTATAAATAATATAATTGATGTAGAAAATTGCTGACATGTTCGCAAACCGCACTTGCGTTTAACGCTCAAGTTATTTTGCTATTTATATATACATTCTAGGAATTATGGATCGACGTTTTGATTGCTTTGATATAATGTTTACTTCGATATATATCACATATTCAAAAAATATATTTTAAATCAGCTTCACGCTGTTTCCCGCATATAGCAGGTAAACCTAGTGTTAAGACACCGTTCCCCATTTTCCGCCGCATTCTGGTGGCATTGCGTGCTGAGGCAACAAGGAAAAGAACTAGTACTCCTTGAGGTACAGTGAAAAGATATGCCTTAAAAAATAAATTAACTATATTTATATAGACGACGACGACAAAACAGACGAAACTACTGGACATAGATTTATAGTTTATGAATGAAAACGGCATCTCAAGATCGGTCCCATCTCTCAAGATCGATCTCACGAGCCATAGAACGTTGAAATTTTACTTACAAATAGATTGGGATTCGGAAGCAGTGAATTAGTTGAAATTTCTACTTGAAAGTGGTAAAACGAAATTTTCCACTTTACGCCCTAATGATCACGTAAATAAAGTTGCGGATAACCGATGACGACTAATTATATCATGATATCAATAACCAATTTATCTAAAAATAGTATCTAGTACTACTCGATACAAATAAAGATTTGGCCAATTGAATGTAACAGTTGTATAAAATAACTCTTTTAGAAAGTAGTTTTCTCGAACAACTAAATAAATTAAATTAAATCGGCTTCACGCTGTATCCCGCACACCGCAGGGTAGGCAGAAGGAATTTAGTGTTAAGAAAATCCCTTCCCCACTTTCTGCCAAATTCTGGAGGTATTGCGTGTTGAGTGGTAGAACACAACGCCGCGCTTTTGCCTCGATAACAGAGCGAAGAAATGGAAATATAAATTTAAATAAATATTTCATCTCGTCGAGTGGGGATCGAACCCACAACCAGTCGATTTTACAGTCTCCCCTGCGCCAGGACTGGCTTCAACACCCCCAAGTTGTTATTATGTATTCTATAAGTATATATGTATTTATATATAAATTCACGATCGATAAGTTTAAACGTAGATAAATTACAAAATGGATCTTTTACTATTATTTCTAATTATTTTTAAACGCATAATATCACATATCTAGATAGTTATGTTATAAACAAAGTTATATATGGCATGATATTGAATTGCAAAAATGAATACCTCTATTAAAAGAGTAGGCGGGCGTGACGCATGCCGTGAAAGACGCAAAAAATACCACCGCTTATACTTGTCAGACTTACTTTTTTACTAGTTTGACATATTTTTAGGATTCCGATTTACCTTTTGAGGGTACTCAAAAGGTAAAAACGGAACCTTAATAGGATCACTTTGTTGTCTGTGTGTCCATCAGTAAAGACTATTTATCTTGAGATTGTGTAGAGGTGTCAAAATGATATCAATATCGCTCGTACATTTTGCAATCAAATGATACGAGCGTTTATACATTGTTTTTGAAAATGTGAAAAAGTGAAAATATATTATAGTTATTTCATAAAAAAATGATTTCATACACTCAACAATGTTTCAAGAATTCGGCGAAAAGCTTAATAGAAAAATTAGGATAGCCAGAGTAAAGAAATAAAATAAAAACATTTAATTATAATATAACTTGAATAAGCCATTTATCAATTCATTCATTCTTAATTTTATTAAACAAAGAGAGAGAGAGTTCACTTAGGCTAGTGGTTTTTTACTACATTTTCTAGGTCATAAGCAAAATGTAGAGGATAAAAATAAGATATGAAAGAATGCATATGTATTGTTGTGTTGTAGAAAAGAATTCTTAAAACATTTATAGTATTTTCCTTATAAGAATCAGAAGGAAAGGAACAAAATAAGTAAAACTAACTACTTACTTACTAAGCTCTATTTTATTAAACAGAGTATGCATTAAACAGTATGTATGTATATGTATATATATATATATATATATATATATATATATATATATATATATATATATATATATATATATATATATATATATAAATATATATATATATATATATATTTATATATTACCATTAATGAAGCCAAATAATGCCATGTTTTACCGATACCAGAGCGAAGATATAAAACTATATATACACATTTTCTCCTCCATGGTAAAGTGGCCAGAGGGGTACCCTAGTGTTAAGACACTTTGCTCTACTTTCTATCTATTTGAGACATTGTTTGTTCTAAGACTCAACGTCGCACATTATCTATTAGAACGGGGAAAATGAAAATAATTTTGAAATGTTAAAAATAATATTGCTTTGTTCTAGGACGAGGAAACCTAGTACGCTCCGTTCCCCACTTACATTGCATATTGAGTGGCGGAAATCAACGCCGGGCTTTTGCCTTGGTACTATGGCAAAGAAATTAAAATTATGTTCATTCCCCAAAGTAGAAATCGAACCCAGAACCGTAGTGTTTACAGTCAAATGAAGACCCACAGAGTTACAATTATCTTATTTTGTTTCTTTTTCTGAAGACAATATCTTCAGTTATATTTTGCAAAATATACAATTTTCCATTATATTTCAATTTCCATCATACACCTAAAAATAAAATTTCCTAAAACACATCCATTTTCTACAGATTGGAGCACTAATTCTAGTCATAGCCCTGTTCGCGCCCACACATGAACAGAGTACACCATTATCGCCATGCCCAAACGTCTTCATGTACGAGCCGTCGGGCAACGAGCCAGGCCGGTGGTACGGGGTTGTCAACCTATCAACAGACAGCACATTACATTCGTTGTGGCTTAACGTAGTGTTAGATAGCAAAGCTGATATTTTGGGGGTAAGATTTTATATAATTTTAAAATCAGCTTCACGCTGTATCCCGCACACAGCAGGGTAGGCAGAGGGAACCTAGTGTCATACGACACTCCGTTCCCCATTTTCTGCCAAATTCTGGAGGCAGAAAGTGGGATAATTTTATATGTAATCTTATAACTTTTTCAGTTTACTCCTCAAAAAGGTATCAAATAATATATTTTAAATAATTTATAATCAAGTTGTATTTTATAAGTCAAGGTATTTTTTTACAGAATTGGGTTGGTGACGTAACAACTACAGATAATATTGATTTCAAAATAGAAAACACAAAGATGAAAATTCATCCAGGTCCAGCAGTGGCTGTCAGGTTTTTCGTACAATACAATCAATTAAACAAAGCGCCTCGACTACAAGCAATCAGGCTGAATGGAAGAGAAATATGTAATGCAAACTCTCCGCAACCGGCACTTGGTGTAGATAATATTAGGCCGGACCCCACCTCGATCAGACCTAGACCTGAAACGAGACCTGAAAGCAGACCTGAGAGGCCCATAGATAGGCCCATAGACAGACCTATCGACAGACCTGTGGAGACCAGACCGATTGAGAGCAGGCCTATCGAAAGACCAGACAAAAGAACAACGTCAAGACCGTCTATTAGACCGGAAGATAGGCCTGAGACAAAACCTGTATATGGGAGACCATCGGGGGATGGACCCGTGTATGTACCTACTCCTAACCCACCAATAGAACAGAGCAATGTTAACCCATACAGCATGTAAGTGTAGCACAAGGTTCACCTAACATTTATTATCCTAATAATGAGCTTACCATTTTCTTTTATTATATTTATCTTCGCTAAACTCAAAAATGAGGTAATCTAGAAGAGCACAGTGCCTTAACACTCTGCTCTCCTAATTTACAATATTTCTCTAATAAAAATATTAATATCCACTACTTTTATCTTTCAAAATCACTTCCAATTATTTTTAAGTTTACACAATATAAAATCGTAGATAGCAATGTTAAGCAAAACAGCTTCAAAGTATAAATTGCATGTAACTTCAATTATTTTGCCGATTTTCAAGCAAATATGGCATCTATGTAGACATGTAGCTAACATTCATCGCGCTCGTTAACAGCGGTGGTGGCCAGGTACCAGTACAAAGTGTGACGGAGAGAAGACCGTATCAGGTGACTACAACACAATATCGACCGTCCACCGACCGTGATGATGATTTAGACGATAGGTACGTAAGTGAACTTCAATGGTTGTTTGTAAGGTAACGGGTTCCAGGATTTCTAAAAGGTGACGGTTAGTGAAACGTCGTTTAATCCTTTATTTTAAAAGAAATAAAATGTGGGATTATACCTATTTGCTGGTCAGCATAATTTAGAAAATTTTATATTAGATTAATTTTTGTTCTTAAAATGTTTATTTATTTGTATATATTTTTTTAATATTAGAAATGTGTAGTATGTAGCTTAGTATATCTTTTTTAATAGTAGGAGTATAAACTCATTTTTTCATAGTAAAAAGCTTTCTTAAAATGGATTGGGTGTGCTTCAAACAAGTCCAGTGCCTCCATGGAATGTGACTAACTAACAATGCTTAATTTTAATACT
Organism: Heliconius sara; assembly: GCA_917862395.2. NCBI lineage: Eukaryota > Metazoa > Arthropoda > Insecta > Lepidoptera > Nymphalidae > Heliconius > Heliconius sara. The sequence goes on from OU860781.1 coordinate 9,124,227, forward strand.
AACTGTTTATGATTGAACCATTTCATTACAGTAATAGTAATAAGGTTGTTCGGGAGCCAATAACTGCATGGTAGGGTTGGTGGTGACATATTTAATATTTATGTGAGTGAAATGGAAAATAAAGAACTGGATCTGAATTTTTTAACCTTTTAAGAAAAACAATTTTTTGTATAAAATTAATTTTTAATTATACTAATTTATTTGGATTAGTGGCGAATATTTCAGTATTCGAAAATGAATTTAAGAAAATCCGACGTTTCGTACACTTTTCAGTAATCTGTAGTATCTTGTAGTTTTTTACATCCTTTCATTTAAAATGTGTAAAAACACAAAACATCAGTCCAAGTTAGACAATTACTCTAAATCTATTCTCGGCCAAACATTCAATCTTGTTTATACCTACTCGTATAATATATAATTCTTCCTATGTCTTTCTTTACCAAGTGATTAACAGACAACGCGCAGATGAATCTACTTAGAAATATAGGGTAGCACTTAATAAGAAAAGCTCAAAATTCCTCCGGAAACAGAACGGTATCTTAGGATTGGGATTACCTACCAAAACATAAAAATATTTAACTTCAAACATTATAATTTTCACAGTAACGTGGACCCATCGGAATACTTCACTGGAGGACAACTGATAGTAACTCCAGAAACCGCTGGTGAGATATTTGGGGGCAAATCAAAAAATGTAAGTAATGTCATAATTTTGAAATAACATTGTCAGAGTGAGAATAAAGATGACCGTGCTCAGGTTATTTAGACACATCGAGAGATTGAATTATTAAAGTTTTACGAAGCAAGAGTTAGTAAGGAGGCAGTGTGAGTTTTCGATTGACCCTCGACAATAGTATTGTTGATATTAAGAAGGTTATGAGGACACTAGGGGGGTATGTAAGAGAAGGTCGACACTAGCTGAGGCGAAATAGATAAGAATTTTTTCATTAGCTGCAGCATTAGACGCTCTGTTCTTTCTGACCACCCGGCTAAGGAGCCATAAGAGACGATTTCCCATATTTACTAGGTAATTTTTTGAAATCTGAGAACCTGATCTTAATCAAGACACTGCGTTCCCATTAGGACACTTCCGTTCCAAAAAATTCCGGCGTTCTTACATGAACGCTTAAAAATAAAAATTCCCATCTTTAAAACTAAATCGGTCTAATTAAACACGACACCGCTTGAGGTAAATCCCCGTATAACAAAGACATCGACATTCAATTCATTAAAAAAATCTTGAATTTCTAGACGTAATAACCGGAATGAATTAATGACCTCGCAAGAAACAGGTCTCTCGTATATTAATAAACAAATTTAATTTAAATTTAAAATATTGTGCTTGGTATTATAATAAATACAATGAAATTTAATTATGTAACTAATTATGTCAGCCAGATTAAATATGGGTAAAACCAGGGCCAGTCGTGGCGCAGGGGCGCAAGGATATGAATGTAAAAGTGACAGGTTGTGAGTTTCCACTCGAGGAAATGAAATGTTTAATGTTCTCATTTCTTCGCTCTGGTGTGGATGCAAAGCACGGCGTTGATTTCCACCACACACGCAATGCCTTCAGGATTCGGAGGAGAGTAGGAAGCGGAATATCTTAACACTAGGCTCCCTCTGTCTTCCCTACTACGTGTGGTATACAGCTTGAAGCTGAAAAAGAATTATCTTAGTATTATTATTGAAAATTTGAGAAAAGAAGAAGATAAATTAAAGAGTTCATCCTGATGGCCTTATACAACTGGTTCTATACACAGAAACAGTTGTATGCTTCGAGTAACCAGAGCAATGCTCATGTTAAAAAAACCGGCAAACCAAATTTAGAAACATTAAAATATAATTATGGAATAACCTAATTTAATGACGTACTAAATACTTTAAAGTAAGGTTTACGTAATATTTAACGTAATTATTTAATTTATTAAAATTATTTAATTAATGAGGCCGGTCGTGGCGCAGCGGCACAAGGTGTGACTGTAAACCGACTGGTTGTGGGTTCGATCCCCACTCGTGGAGATGAAATATTTACTTAAATTTATATTTCCATTTCTTCGCTCTGGTGTCGAGGCAAAGCGCGGCGTTGAATTCTGCCACTTAACACGCAATGCCTCCGGAATTCGGCAGAAAGTGAGGAACGGAGTGTCTTTCACTACGTCCCCTCTGCCTACCCTGCAGTGTGCGGGATACAGCGTGAAGCTGATTTTTATTTATTTAATTTTCACGTAACACAAAATAAGGCCGACAAATTGATGCCGGTCGGTTGGTCGGTCTGTAAAATCGACTGGTTTAAATAAATATTTACATTTATATTTTCATTTCTTCACCCTGGTGTCGAGGCAAAGCGCGGCGTTAAGTTCCGCCACTCAGCGCGCAATGCCTCCAGAATTCGGTGGGAAGTAGGGAACAGAGTGTCTTAACACTAAATTCCCTCTGCCTACCCTCATCAACAGATAATCATATAGGCTACTAGAGACCGCTCGCGGCTTCGCCTGCTCGAACACAATTCTTTATTTACTAATCTACATTCTTTTCTTTTCTTTCCTCAAAATAACCGTAGATCTGAATATTTGATATTAATTTACGATTGAAATCACGCGGTCTCGAGATAAATGCACTCGAAAGACGGAAAGAGAAAGAAAATAAACTGATGAGACACTAAAATCTTTAGGCTTATTTTGAAGAAGCAATATAAATATTAAAACGAATTTAGTACTTAGTTATTTGTTTTAAAGTAAATTTAAGGTCATCGAGGGTCAGAATTTGAATATTGACCCTGTAACATCTCTTGACCGTTGTTGGTACACTTAACTCCATTTATTGTTATATTAAGGATTTGTAGTAGTATTTTAGTGACTTCATGCTTTTTGCCCCATATCAAGATAGGCACAGAGAGCTAGGACACTCCGTATTATTATTTCATTGTTCAATCTAATACGCGATTTTAAGTCAACGCCGTTACTTATTTTGCCATAGTCGATTATTGAATGAAAATAATTTTAAAATTATCAAATCTTCGGGGTCTTCATGGTATAGTGGTAAATGCGCGGGGCTGTAAACGTGACAGTAGTGGGTTCAATTCCCACTCAGGGAATTTAAATGTTTAATGTTTTCATATTCTCGTTCTGGTTAAGAGGCAAAACGCAGCGTTGACTTTCGTCACTAAAAGCGCAATGACTCGAGAATTCGGCGGAAAGCGGAGAACGGAAGTGTTTTAATAAAGAACGGAGAGTTTTTACACTCTCTCAGGCACTCTCTCAGGTTCCCTCTGCCTGCCCTGCTATGTATGGGATCAGGTGAAGCTAAAAAAAAAAAGAAAAAATGAGCAGGGCGTTAATTCTGAGCATTGTTTATTAGTCTATTGTATTCTACTGTCTATATTTATCCAAGCTATTTTGATTTCAGGACCAATGTGGTCGAGTTTTGAGGAACAATCCCAACCCTCTGGTGGTAAACGGCAAACCCACGTTAGAAGGGCAGTGGCCGTGGCAAATAGCGCTTTACCAAACTCAGGTAATTTTTTCAAGACAAAATATCACACACACAATTCATTCACAGACATTCGTGACAAAATATCGTTATGATGGCGTTGAAAACAAAGATTGATAAAATAAAGACAGCTTATCAAGGCAAATCGCGGCGTTGAGTTCCGACACGCAACACACAATTGCTTCAGAATACGACGGAAAATGGGGAGTGGAGGGTCTTAACACTAGGCCCCTCTGTCTTCTCTGCTACATGTGGGATATATGGTGAAGCTGAAAAGAAATATCAGCATTTTTACAACGAATGATCTTAGAATAAGAAATATAATGTATTCAACAAAAATGTACCAGAAATAATCATATTTACTTTATACAAATACACATAAGTTGTTCATATTTAATGTTTACGGCTACTTAATTATCTTCTAACAATAATTGACCTTTAATTGTTAGTGTTTTATAGATAAATATAATTAATTTATAATATGAGGCCAGTCGTGGCGCAGGGGCCCATGTGCGTGACTGTAAAAGTGACAGGTTGTGGGTTCGATTCCAATAAATATTTAATATTTTCATTACTTCGATCTTGTGCCAAGACAAAGCGCGGCGATGAGTTCCGTCGCGTTTACAGTCACACGCTCGTGCTCCTGCGTCACGGCTGGCCTTAATTCAAATGCACACCTAGTGTTAAGACACTCCGTTCTCCACTTTCTACCGAATTGTGGAGGCACTGCGTGATGAGTGCCAGAACTTAACGCCACGCCTCTAAACCAGACCGATGAAATGGAAATATAAATTTAAATAAATATTTCATCTCCTCGAGTGAGTATCGAACCCACAACCAGATGGTTTTACAGGTAGACTTTGTGCCCCTGCGCAACGACTGGCCTTCATTCAACCGGATCCTTATTTGTTTAAATATTTCAATACTATCCACATTTTTACACAGACAGTAGACAGTAAATACATATGTGGCGGGACGCTCGTCACGCACAAACACGTCATCACGGCAGCTCATTGCGTGACAAGGAAAGGTTCCAGCAGACCTGTCAACAAGAACACCTTGACCATATACTTGGGGAAGCATAACTTGAGAACGTCTGTTGAGGGAGTGGAGATACGACTGGTGGGTACTGTTTTTATTTTTGAATTTAGAGGAAACCTCATGCTAAGACACTCCGTTCCCCACTTTCTGCCGAGTTCTGGAGGCATAGCGTGTTGAGTGGCGGAATTCAACGCGCTTTACCTCGACACCAGAGTGTTGAAATGAAAATATAAATGTAAATAAATATTTAATTTCCTCGAGTGGGCATCGAACCCACAACCAGCCGATTTTACAGTCACACTCTACGCCCCTGCGCCACGGCTGGCCTGACTATTATTAGTGTTATTTGACCATAACTACCCGTTTAATCACCATTATTCAATATAATGGTGATTAAACGGGTATATCTTTTAAATCATAAAATAACTAAATGTCTTTTAATATCTTTTAAATCATAAAATAACTAAAATTCTTATACACAGGTAGCAGAAATAATAGTGCATCCTCAGTATAACGCGTCCTCATTCAGCCGGGATGCCAGCATATTGAAGATGAGGAAGTCCGTGGAGTACACGGAGTTCATCCGCGCCGCTTGCCTCTGGCCCGAGAACCAGATTGATTTGACCAATGTCATTGGCAAGAAGGGTTCGGTAGGTATTATTTTTTATTTTTTTATTATGTTTTTTAAGTGAGAGATTTTGTTATGTTTTTTTAAGTGAGAATCTTTACAGGTAAACAGACCTTCGAAAATCACTCCATTCTTCATTTTTCAGGCTATTTGGTGATTTTATTATTTTATTAATTGTTAGTGTATTTGCCAATATTCGAGGAATTAAAAATTATTGTATAGCAATAGCTACTATGTAGAGTTAGCTTCTAAGTAATTTCCACATTTTATGGGGTAGTTAGTAAAATCCAATTGACTCTTTTTTTATATCTCTCACCTACTTACAGACACTATGTACTGGTTAGAGAAGCCCAACGTCGTATTTTGTTCTAATAATAGGAATAGAGACTTTTACTCTATTATGACGATGTGTGTGCAACGGTGTATTAGAATCCTGGGTTCGATCCATACTCGAGGAAATGAATTATTATTTGTTAATATTTTAATGTCTTTGCTCTGGCACCAAGGCCTGGCATTGAGTTCCACCACTCAACACGCAATGCATTGAAAATTTAAAAAAAAAGAGGAGCAGAGTGTCATAACACTGATTACTGTGATTGTATCTATAGCAACTGTTGGAGCCAAGTGGCCTAACCAAAAATCTGTCTGTAAAAGTGAGCGTTGTGGGTTCGATTTCCACTCGAGGCTGTAAAGTTCTGCCCCTGGGTCTCGACAATTGGGTTTCAAAGAACGAAATGTTTTAATACTAGATTCCCTCTGCCTATTCTGGTAGGTATAAGCGGGATACAGTGTAAATCCAAAAAAATATTTTACAAAATAGAAAATAAAAGTGTATTTTCCTAATAAATTTATAATATTTTGTAGAAATTAATAGTTATGCGGCGAAAAGTTGGCTCCATTTTGCGCCAGGCCTATGATATCTACAATATTGACGCAATATACAAAAGTAAACAAGAATTTGTAGCTTAACATAACAGTGGCTAAAACTCCCAATCAACGGCTAACTAGCGTATAAAGCAAATTAGAATACTATAATAAAATTATTGATATAAATGCAAACTTATGCGTATGTAATATAATTTATTTTTGTTTTTTATTAAACTACACAGTGGGGTACTGTGTAGTTTAGCATATGAAGAGAAGTTAGTGTTAAGACTCTCCGTTCTTTTTCATCCTATTTTCGTGACATTGAGTGTTGAGTGACGCAACTCAACACGGTACAAAGTTTTTGTTAAAAATTTTAAACTCAGCTAGATTGAGGAAAAACGACGCAGACCCAACTGTAAAGCTGTATTTACCAATTTTCTTCAAGCATCCGATTTTCCACTTGTGGCGGAATTTTAGCAGTTAAGCACTTGGCTCTCTCCCTGCCTAGCCTGATGTGTCCGGTATACAGCGTGAAGCTAAAAAACTACGTATCTACTAACTAATATCCTATCATCCTCAGGTAGTAGGATGGGGCTTCGACGAGACAGGCGTGGCGACTGAGGAGCTCACGTTGGTGGAAATGCCTATAGTCGACACCGAGACCTGCATACGTTCGTACAGCGAGTTCTTCGTTAAATTCACTTCGGAGTACACGTATTGTGCTGGATATAGAGACGGTAAGTTGTTTATATACATATATATTTTTTTTATTTTCAAGAGTTTTGGTTTGAAATTATGAAGCTTTTTTTCTTTTCTCTCTGCTTTTGTAGAATAGCTATCATCTTATATTATTATATAATAAACACATATTATTAAGTATGATAAGTAATTTGCATTTATAGAACTTGGGGGTCATTTTCATAACATATCAAATATATAAATATTGAAAATGAACGGTTTTGCCCTAAAGGAAAGTAAGCGTAATACTTAACGGAATTTATGGAATTTTCAATAAACCTTATCAGTTTATCGAAATCCCGATACCGACAATTTGAATGTAGCTGTTTTTATCTATGTTCATATTATTTTGCATGAAATTTAAGCATCGTGTAAGGTAAAAAATATAACTGTCAACTTCAAAAGTATTCAGTAACAGATTAAATATTCGTGCTTAATGCTTTTTTTAAGTAAAGTTAATTTAAGTTGATAGTTCGTTTTGACAAATCTTTAAATAGTATTTTACAATAAATAATAATATAACCCTACTTTATAGTGAATGTAAAACCATTTTTCCTAACCCATTATTTTATTTAAAAAAGTATTTACTATATTGAAGCAATGGTAACAAAAAAAAACTTGTATTTTATATTTTACATTTTCATTTCATTTCATATTTATTCCAGGACGGCCCGATGATCAAACTGGCATTAAAAAAAGTATGTTTCCCATACACTTACTATCGCTTAGATATGGGCATAACTTACAGCTTATATTTGACTATTTTTCTTCAAAATATCTCTCAAAATCTCTAACTTTCTGCATCGTTCGCATGATTATTTCTACTAATTATAAGCTAAAAATAAAGCCTTAACTAATTTTGATTAAGTAAAATGCCTTCAAAATCTTTAACATTTATTTATTCGCTCTTTCTTCATACTTAAAATAAATAAAAAACACTGAAAAAAAAACACAACACTTCTCCAGAGTCGAGATATATTTTAAATTGTGCTGCAATTAACCCATTAAAAGTAAAATCGTCTAAAAACTGGTTTTTTTTGTAATTTTTCAGATACCACTTGAACGTCCACTCCATTTTAACTTCTTTAAATAATACAATCCATATTTTATTGTTACGAATTGCAATAAAAAAAATCATCTACAAGTGCTCTTGACATAAAATGTTGTGAAAAAAATCTATTTCTAATGTATTTCCTTTATTCCTCAGGTACATCGGTGTGCAATGGCGACAGCGGCGGCGGTATGGTGTTCAATATGGGGGAAATATGGTATTTGAGAGGTCTCGTCTCTCTTTCTGTCGCGAGACAGAACGAATATCGTTGTGACCCAACTCACTATGTAGTGTTCACTGACCTCGCTAAATTCTTGACTTGGATCAAACAGAATGTTAATAACTTTTAATTTGTAATGAATAATTAGGTTTTTATATACTCACCATCAAAAAGAACCGTTGAATCGGCCATTTTGTTGAACAAATAGGAAACCTAAAATGACGGTATCGATTTTATCCGTCCAATTTGTATGAAATTATAAAGAAAATGTAATTTTTTATGTTTTTTTATTATATTATCAATCTGAAATATTTAGACTGATTTGTAAATAGTGCCGTATCACATAAGAATTTAATATAATACAAGAAAATTAAATCTTACTCAAAATTTAAAAAAAAAAACTTAACCTTACGCGATGCGGCAGTATAAATAAGTTATATGACAATAAAAAAATCACTAGAATATTATAAATTTTTAATAAAAAAAAAAACAAAGGTTTTCTGTTTTCCTATATATTACAAACAAACTTATACAACAAAAAGAATGAAAACTTTTATACAGAACATTCAATGAACGTAGTTAAGTAGATAAGAAAATTTCATAGATTTAGATATTTTTCTTTATTATATATTTAAGTGTTTTCACTTCAAGATCACTTGCAACTAAAGATAAATATGGTTCTAGTTGTTATATATTGTTTCGGCGTTGAGTTCTGCCACTCAACACGCAATGCCTCCAAAAATTCGGCAGAAAGTGGGGAAAGGAGTGTCTTAACACTAGGTTCCCTCTGCCTACCCTGCTGTGTGCGGGATATAGCGTGAAGCTAATTAATTATTAATTAGTTGTTATAGCTTGTGACTAAGTTGTAGGTGAAATCCCTATTCAAATCAGGCAGAATAGGCCAAAACCAGAAAATATCTCTAGATCCGCCTCATATTATCTAAAGTACGATCGAAGAGTCCCAGCCGCCTTGAAGTAAGGCATTTTGCGAAACACTGGGGGCAGAACATAATCAAAAATTTTAAAATGTTCTAAATCAAGTCGGCGCATCCATATAGAGCTATAAATATATATGTTATTTTCAACATTTTAATAGTGCCATTCCACACATAAGAAAGAAAAATATTTATATAGACGTAATACAAAAGAAAGTAGTATGAAAAGTATAAAAAAATAACGTAGCGGGACTCGAACCGTCGCCTCCTGGAAACCGACCAGGTCGGTTTGTCGGTTTCCAGGAGGCGCAGGTTCAAACTTCACTGTTCGCTTTCCACTCAAAACAGTATGTCTCCCGCATAACAGGATAGGCAGATGGAACCTGAGAACCTAGTATTAAGACACTTAGTTACGATTAAGACATTTCTGTTTCCCACTTTGCCGGATTCTGGAGAGTGTAAAATAATATGAACCAAGTTGTCCCCTGACGCCTTGGGTCTCCCTATATATAATACTCTTAATAAACCTGTTAGGCGTTCAATAGTTGATACCTTAGAATATCTAAAATATTAATAAATATTCTTAAACTAAACAATACTAAAACACCTAAGAAAAATAAAATAGTCACAGTTCTTAAAAAATCTGTGTTGCCATTTCAAGACCACGTAAGTTTAAAAATAATAGATTAAGTTTAAAAAAATTAAGAAAAATAAGGTATCTTATTTAAACGATTGTACTTTCTAAAAGTGCTTAAATATTGCATATTTAAATAATTAAGTATTTAAAAATGCAATATTTTTTTATATTATTAGATTCAATATTCATCCACTTAACTACGTTCAAAGTGAACATATAAATACATAAAAACTAAACCAACTCAATAGTACACAATATTATGTTGAATTATTACCACCAAATAAAAAATTAAATAGTATTGAAAAAAAAGAAGAAACAACTGAAACTAAAAAAACATACTTAAATAAATACACTACTATTCTGTAAAAAAATACAAGGAAAATAAATTCCTAGAATAAAATAAAATTATTAATAGGTAAATTAAAAAAATATATTTTCATTCATAATGTTGGAAAATGCATAGTCCTTGATAAGTTTTAGAAATTAATTTGACAACTCAAGTGACTCACTTAGTGATATGTCACTACAGACTTAGTGATATATGCCACTATCGTTCAAGGTCCAGATAATTTATAGTCTATCATATAAATGTAGCATACGTCACATAAATTGAAACCAATATGGCGTCCTCAAGTAGCCTTGTAATATTTGTCAAGTTTATTCACGCATTTTAAAATAAAACCATTTAATGGTATAGCAAATATTTGCAAATTTGCTTTTATAAACATTTTTGTTTTCAATATATGAATAAATTATTTTTTTCAGGCAGTACCGAATAAAAAAGGATAAAAGTTGGTGTATATTTTGTTCAAATTACATAGCGTGTACTATATAAATAAAAAATATGTTATTTATTAGTAAAGGTTACTAAATTATTTACAATATAAGCTTTTTGAATCTAACCGGTATCTTCTGAAATATATTTATCTAATACATTTGTTTAAGTGTGACAATTTAGGAATACCACGACATTACATTAAAACGAGTATTCACCTACCTAGACACTGTTTGATACTTAAAAATAGTACCAGTATACTATACTAAATTCCATTTAGATCACTCCCAACAAAACTTCAAGCAGGTAAAATCCACTAACTTAAACCAAAAAAAAAATTAAAATAAAATAAGCAAAAAAAATAAAAGAAAAAAACATATTATAGTCAATTGACCTAACATCATTCACTCATTCAAAATTAAGACAGACAAAAGAGCATCACGAACGAACCATTCATTCATTATAGATCTCCATTAATTTACAAAGGGTCAAACCATTCGTTCACCAATACGGTCCCGATACGTTCCTACATTTCTGCCCTTTCACCCTCTCTTCACCCCCATATCCTTGGCCCCAGGGGAAGTTCCTGCCTCTGTTTGCCCTAACATTTTTTTGATAATTCGGAGTGTGGCTCATCCTATTATTGACGCAAACACCGGGCCTGCATCCGTTCCTTGGTGTATTTGTATTGTTACCAGCAACAGGGGGCGTGCTGAACCCGTCCCAAGACTCCGGCATCATGCAGGTACCGCACGCGAATGGTATGTCACCTAGAAATATAGAAATTAGTTTGAATAATAAAAAGAAATTAAAAAACTATAATATTGAAAACAATTAAAAAATAGCTTGGCTAAATTATATATAGTAATAAATAAAAATGATTGATGCAAAATCAAAATGAGACTAAAATTAAATAATAAAACGGCAGAAAATTTCTGAGGACATTATAAATACAGTAATAAGCACAGACAATAAAAGATCACAGATTAACAATAAAAACACAGTAATAATTAATATTATTTATTTTTACAAGTCTACCGTTTGGCCAAGTTTGGAAGAATACTTTACACTTTTCGTTCCCTTATCTCGTCGTTCAATTCACAAAACCATAGAGAATGAATCTAGCATTAATTTAAATAATAAGTGCACGAGAAAATCAACGAATATTCTACAATATTTAATATTTTCATAGTAAATGAGCTAGCTATAATCGATTTTAGCCATTAAAAAATATTTAATGGCTAAATAAGTAATCGCTCTCTCTCTCTCCCTCTCTCTCTGCTTACCTCGAAAATATAGGAAAAGCGTGAAGACAAATAGATCACAATTAGTGCAGTAAAACGAAATTAAATAGCGATAACGATTTTTTAACAATTTATAAAACATTTTGAAAACTAGCCAATATATGAATAATATAGAGACATTACGTATATATAAAATATTACACGTATTGAATGTTTTGAGACGTTTTCTATTACCAGGCCGTCAGCTAAATGATGGCACTATAGTGACTTAATGGCTGCGTAATATTAATTATAAAGTAATGCATATAAACTAAACAAATATAAATTTTGTCTTACTTAACAAGATGGTTATCGCTTCAAATATAAAATATAAATAGTATCCACATTAATTATCACCAAAGGAGTAATATTTCAATAAAAAAAGTGAAAATGATTAGTGATTTTTCACTAGGATCACTCCACCTACCCTGTAAGATATGGTAAACCAAAATATATAGAGATATTTTAAATTGGTATAAATAATCATTTATAACTAATATTTTATGTATACAATAAAAAAAAACGAAAATAATTCTAATAACATTTCATTACCTTGTAATTGTTCAAAAGTATGAGTTAGGCCATTTCGACTTTAGCTGACGTACTGATAATTCTTCTCAATTTGCCACTGTATACAAGAATACAGAATTGTGAAAAAAAATATACTAACACTACATAATTATTTATAAAGAAATCCTGAATATTACAAAATTTTAGGACACTTATAAAAAAGTCATTGTATTTTTTTTCTACTTGACAGATTTTGATTGAGATCTACAAAACTAGTTATTCTAATATAAGATCAAATTAGTTATTAAGGGACTACGGAACTACACAATGAGCATGATAAAAGACTATTTATATAGAAAATAAATGATTTTGGATAAGAAAATATTCTTTTAAACACTTAAAAAATATATTGAAAAAAAATATTTTAAAAATTTCATTATAACATCAAGAGATTATAATAAGGAACTACTTTGATATCGCATTAATATAGATGAGAAGACTCAATATTTCCTTTTTTTTTTTAAATAGTGTACATTTACACTGTCAAAGTGTTGCCATTATATAAATTATTAAATTAATTGAATATGCTTCACTAAATATCATCATATTTGAAATAGATGTTTGAAAAATGTACTAATATTGGGTAAAAAAATCAATTTTAAACACATATAGGCGCAGTTGGCATCACTATACGCAGCCATTCTCAATCCTACCATTTAAGAACTTTTTTTTTTAATCTTGTAAGAACATCCAACTAACCCATTTTAATGCAAATGTTATTTTAACTGTCGAATATACATATCTAATACATGATCTAATATAATACGTTATTTTATTAAATAATTAAACATTTGAAGAAACATTCATTAAACCGTTTCAAAAATATACTTATCATTACATATACCAATAATGAAAAATTTATATGACAATAACTCATACAGAGTATAATTTAGCCAATTTCGCTAGACAATTTTTGAGAAAATATTACAGCTATCAAATAAGAAATTAACCCTTTTCGTAGATACAAAATAACAATTCGTAGAAAAGTCATAAATTTAATATATTTTTTCGGTTTCAATAACTACCTGATACGTTCATGTTAATTTATTATAACAATATCAAGTGCTATCTCTCTCTTTTTTAATAAACAGAAAGAGGTTATAATATAGTTTTTTTTTTTAATTAACACGAACTTATCACAGAGTAAGGAAACAGAGCCTACGTTTTTATTGGTACTATCAATATCAACTATACATAATATAAATGTATATATGTTTTTTATGTACGTATATATAAAACGCTTAATAACCACAAGGCCAATTATATCATTATAAAGCTAAGACATAAAAATTTTAAAAAGCCAGTAACAATACTTTCGTTCACATCGATACCTTACCAATCGAATTCCGATATATCGATTATTAAATATTATAATAATTATATATTAAATGACAAACGATTTATTATATAAGAAAATTATATACATACAAATATATAAATACTATAAAGAAAATACTATTAAAATGCTATAATTATAACAATTCAAGTGAACGTTAAAAGTGATCTAACATATTAAAAACTATTTATTTCTAGGTAAATTTAACAAAAAGTTATGAAAACAGACATTTTATATAACAAAGAAATGAAGTTTTTTTTTCACTTTAACAATGAACATCGACAGTATACGCTTAGAAAATACGCGTTTATGAGGCACAATTCACTTTCGTATTCTATATCTAGCATACTATAATATTACCTACGAACCAGTGTATAGTGCGAAACACCATTATAATAACATATACATAATATAAAAATAAAATAAATAAATCAGCTTCACGCTGTATCCCGCACATAGCAGGGTAGGCAGAGGGTAGGTAGAGGGAACTAGTGTTAAGTTAGTTAGTGGGAAACGGAGTATATATATAATCTATCATATTTTTAAACATTACAGAGGAAAATCTGTTTGACGCCGTCGTGGAGCCGCGGTTCAACGTCTGATCGCAAGCACGACGGTTTCAATTCAATTCCCATTCGGGGAAAAAATATTTTCATTTCTCCACTCTGATAACAAGGCAAAGCGCATCTATCAATTCCGTCACACTTCAAGATTCAATATCTTGAAAATGGGGCGATAAATGCGGAACTAAATGTCGTAACACTAGGTTCCTTCTGCCTACCTTCGTATATGAGGGATACACTGTGAAGTTTTTTTTTTCATTTTCAGCTATTTGAGGTCAGATTATCAGTAAAAAGTTTAAATTAATATTTATAAAGCTTTTTTTGTAATTCAACAGTTAAATCTAATCTAATCAAATATTATGTATTCACATACATATCTGGTAATATATTAAGTTAACATTATAATAAGAATTTCGCACTAAAATTAAATTGTTAAGAGTACATAATATCTACTTCCTTGTTGCTTATTATATTAAAACCTATAATTTAAAAAATTTATAAACTAATTAATTAGGGTAACACCGTCTGTACTGGGTGCCAGATGAAATCAGATATACTTAAAAAATAACTATTACAAAAATAATATGTATAAGCAAAAAAAAACCAAGATGGCCGATTTTCATGCAACTAAATAGTCTAAGTTCAATCTTTAATTAACTCAATTCTTCGCTAGACTTCGACTTTATGCCACATTTATAAAAAAAAACCACAGATAAAAAATTAAAAATTGTCTGGTACCCACCACAGATACAAAAGAGAGTTTAAAGTTAGGAACAATCGAGAACAACACTTATAGACTCCGAACTAACTACAGAACATTCGAATCACCGTTGAATATTGTCAATGTAGCGACCCGAATCGAGAAGAACAATGTTTAAATTGACATAAGTTACTATCGCTATAACTATATGTAATAAATATAATTTATATACAAATTAAAGTATTTTTTTTAATTTTTCAAGGAAGAACAGAAAGAAATCTGTATTTACAACAGTAAACATAAACTATATTACAGAACATTGTTCCCACGGACTCGAGCCATCGAATTGCGTAGAAAATTTACAACGAAAAATATATTAAATTGAAATATAGCATAGAAATATACACATTTAAAAACTAATAAAAGTAATTCCTGTTGCTATAAATGCGCCGTGCGAATTGAAAAAAACATGGCGATTATGTTGAATCGATAGCATGAATATTAAAAAAATATATTGTTTTTATTATCAGTAAAATCTCAAAAATAAAACTCTAATTAATATCGACAATTTAAAAAAAATAAAATTCGTGAAATTATTTTTCACTAATATATTGTATTTGGCAACTTATATTTTATTTGTTTTGTAATGTTGCCAGTGTGTGATTCATCTGCATATTTTTATACACAAATAAAGCTTGAATATATTTTTTTAACTTCTGTTTAACAGACTATTAGGTTACGATCTATTGAGCACATCGTGTGGTTCATAAGCCATTAGATGGCAACACCGTAGGCCTAATATTAACAAAGGAAAAGTAATAAAATAAATATTCTATTACAATAATTAATATATAATTAAAAAATTATTTAATAACCAGTCACCTGCCGTGTTCTTTTTTTTAATATTAATATTTAAGATATATTTTCAGAAATAAATTAAAAAGCTAAGCTGATTTAAAAAATTATAAGTTTACATTTAAGCATTTTACTAATGAAGTGAAGCAAATTGTGGGAGATGTTTAAAGATGGCCGACGGTATTGCATACAATCAACAAATTGACATACAAAACAATTATATACGTATGTTTATAATTAATAAACATCATAGCTATGTTAATTTCTATATCATCATATATATTTACTATCTAAACTAATATTACAACTATGTTAGATCCTTGTTCAAAAAATATATATATATATATATATATATATATATATATATATATATATATATATATATATATATATATATATATATATATATATATATATATATATATATAAATTGTAGTAATTATATATAGTACATACTATAATAATAATTTAAATAAAAGTATTTGGTGAAACAAAATGAGTCACACCAACACATCAACATAGAACTTAAACAATTAGTGCATTTAATGCGCGTATATATATATATATATATATATATATACTCGCATATAAAAATAGTTGTTGTTTCATCAAAATCGAATCAGTATTTCCAATGTTACAGCGTTGCAAAGTTTTATAGCTTATTTAAATTTGCGTTTCTTCGCACAGTCGCTGCGTGACGTCAAGCGACAACTGTTATGTCCGATTACGAGTGTTACGGAGTATTTTTATAATAATTTTATTTATTTCAAAAGCCATTTCAATAAAAAAAAACAATTAAATTTATAGCGAGACCTCGGGAGTTAAACGAATCAAAATCAAGCGCCTACTGGCAAGACGCAGCATGACGTGACACATTTAACCAGATTTGCTGCCGAAGCCGTACTTTAATGTTTAATGTATATCTCAGTCATTTTTGTATATAGAAAAAAAATATAAACAGCTTCTTTCTTCTCGACTGTTTACTTATTTTTTATATATGCTGATGACAAAATAACGTTGGTGTGATTCGTTGCTATTAAATATTTTATTTATTAACTAAAACATAAGTTATCAATGTATGGGTATTGTTCTTAAAACAATGATGTTATTAGAATAAGAAATTCGTTCAGATTAGTAAATAAATAATTTCTTATTTCTAGCGGTCAAAGACGCGCTCGCGGCGCATCGCTTGTACATAATATGAAAAAAATTAGATACAAAATAAAAAATGCATAATTATCCAAAGATTGACTCATTTTAATTGCAACAAATTTAAATTAATAAAATATTATTTGTATTTAAATGCTGAGAAGAATTCTGTTTTATGCTGAGATGACGCACCGCAGCATATTTATTATTGAAAACAATAAATATATATTTTTATTTACATAAAAAAATATATTACTTAAAAAGAATAACCAAAAATATAAATTATAAACATATAAATATATACAAAATAATTACAAATAAACATATAAATAAAAAGTGACACTTCTATAATATTCTAGAATCTTCATAATAAATCTAATATCATAACAATAATAGGTTTACTAATAATAGCAATATAACATTAACATACACATCGCGTTGTGGGTAAAGCTCCATTATATTTTAATATCTTAAAGCTATAACAATTTTATATATTACAATAAAGTGATTTAAAGATAAATTTGAAATAAAAAAAATAAAGAAAATAACATAATAACAATTAATCAGTTTATATTAAAACTTAACGGTGTCTATTATTACATAATTAATATAAAATATAATATTCGTATTTATTTCGATTTGTTTTTAAACGTGAGCAAATTACTTATTATATTAATTGAAAAAGAAAAAAAAAAAGAAAGCTAAATCAAAAATGCCGGTCAAACGACACTATATAGAAAAACCAACCGACCAACCCAAAGACCAAACAGTTCCAAATATGATTTTCAAAAAAAAAACCTATACATTCGGAATTCCATTTCACCCATCCTTGGACGATAAATCTAAAAACAAGGCTGTACACAACAAAATTTTGCACCAATTAGAACAAATCCAAAATAAATTAACTTAATAACTTCCGAAGAACAGCCTAAATACAACTTCATCATCAATCTAAATTTAAAAAAAATATAAAAAAAAACCGAAACACTATTCCATTTTCGAATTTCTTGTCCATGCGTCCAACAAGGCTGTACACCAACCAACATTTGCCACTAAACAAAATAAAAAACAACAGAGCACCCACAACTGACAGTCCAACAGTCCGACAGCGTCAGTCGCGCCTAAACCTTCGAGTCGGTCAGGCGGAACTTCTTACAGTATAGTCCTTTTCAAAACGGACGGTGTTGCATATAATGGGGCTGGTAGTCGCGTCGATACCTGGCCGGGGCATTTTGATGCTGCGGCATGTAATACTCCTGGCGGTGAAGCATGTCCAGTTGATCGAGACTGTGGTGCCTTTGCGGAGTTATGGGCGGCACTGTCCGAGCAGCGTGAAATGTTGGTTTTCTTTTATTATACATACCATTTATGGCGCCATTTTATATTTGTACTGTATTTTATATTTAAATAATATTATAATTTATCGATTATTAAAAGAGGTGTATATAAACTGATATTTACCTCGATTGTGATGGAATCCCGCCGCCCATCCGGCGTAGTATGCAGCTTTTTGCTTTCCATGTTCTTCTGCGACCTGCAGGCACAGAAATCAAATTATATACAAAACAGTAAGGCACCCATGTTTATATATTTTTAAATCTATGATATTTTTACCATAATTTACCTTTTTGCACAAACATCTAAAATCTAGAGTCAACTAACGAGAAATTGACGTTTCAAGAAATTATTTCTTCTGCTAATCAACTAATATCTAGCGTTAAGTAATGATATTTAAAAAAAGGAAATTCTACGTAAAGATAATTGTTTTATGAAAAATATTATTTTTATTATATATTCTACTAGACATATATATTTTTTATATTTCTGTAATTTACATGAATGTAATTAACTTTGTATAATACATCCTATTTACATACAAGACATAATGTTGTAAACAAACAACATTTATAACAAACATTCAACACACAACATCAAAAAAGCAGGAAAAGAAGAAGAGAGTGCTTCCTAAATTTATTTTTTCCTAAATGAATACATATAATAATTTATTTATTTCATTAATATTTACATACAAGATATGATATGAAATAATTTATAAATGAAATTTGATTATGAATATAATGTTAATTTTAAATAAACAAAAAATTCCGTTTTATTTTTTTGTAATTTCAATTTTATATATAAAAAAATGTACACTCTATTTGGGTGTATTTTTGGAAAGACAATCTATAAATTAATAATAGTAAATAGATTCACTTATTGAGAATATTAAACAAGTGTCTCCAAAAAAAATAAAAATAATGTAAAACGGAATTTTACACTCCTAAAAAATTAACACACAAAATAATAAATAAATTATATAAACATATATTTATATAATATATATCGCACCGTAGTATCGCTGAGCAGGCGTCGCCGCGTGCTCCCATATGTAGTGCCCATTCCCGTCTAATTTAGACCCCCCCACCAATAGAAAGCATGCAAAGACAATAAAGTCATTTTATAATGGTTTTTTGAAATATTCGTTTATAAAAGTATTAAAAAATCTATATTTCTAGGTCAAGAGTTAGTGATTGAATAGTGTTGTGCAATAAAGCGGAAGCAATCATTTAAAATATTATGATTATGAAAGTGTTGTAATAAAATATTGATGTGACTAGACATCACTATTTTATTTTAGTATAATATATACAATAGTTATATAATATGTAAATAAAGTAAGAAGAGCATTCAAAATAATACAAATAAATCATATTAAACAAGCAGCAAGCAACTTTATTATAGCTTATATATAAAAATATATGTTAATCTATAAGTAAATTTATATTTTACTATTCTGACAAATTGAAGTGAAAATATAAAAGAAAAATGCATATAACATAAATAACATACAAAGAATATAATTATTTTTAACATGTTTTAAGTGTTATTTCACACTTAGGAAAAAAATACTTGGGATTTAAACCCGCACCTCTTGGAAATCCTCCAAGTCCACCGTCGAAATTTTGATAAGTTTATAGTTTTATAAATAAATATATATATTAAAAATACTACGCACAACACAACAAAAAGAAACAACATTTTACAAAACACACACAACAGAAAAATCGAACATGCATAAAAATGTATGTAGAATACAAACCTTAACACACAGCGGCTCAGTGCCACCTTCCGGTATAACATTATTGAGAGCTGCTATGGCTTCCTGAGCTTCTTCTCGCTTGTCAAATCTGGAAAAACAAGAGGAGAATATTAAATAAATATCTTATTAATATTATAATTATGAAAGTTTATAAGGATCAATCAATATTTGTTCCTGTTTCATATAATAACTGCTGAATGGATTTCGATAAAACTTTACTGTTATATAACAAAACAAAAAGGCTATATATTATGTAAAAAATTACAAACTTTATAAGCCGCGGTCAAAAACTGTATTAAAATGGCATATTTGTTCAAAATTTATTTAGAGTGGTAAAGAAATTAAAGAAAATAAACGAATTTTGATATTATGAACTAATAAGTGGTGGTTTAGGTTTAATCTCCATTTCGGGGCATTCCCCTATATTCCCCTAATATTTAAATTTATTTTAATTTCTTGAGATTTTTTATGTAAAAGTTAACCAATTCATGGTTGCTTATAATCAAAACGTAACGTGGAGAACAAAATTTCTCAACACTGTCATTCTTTTCGGCTACACTGTCAATCACTTGTTTACGACACTTTCCTGTATTCGAGACAATGCGTGTGTCGACAGAACTTAACGCCGTACTTTGTCACACCAGTCCAAGAAAATGAAAATAATTATTTGGTGATCAAACCTCGCGACAAACCGTCGCGTTTACAGTTACTTGCTGGCCTATGCAGTGGCTTAACACTAGGTACCTATCCTTCTATATGCAGGATACAGCGTGAAGCGAAGAGAATCCATAAGTGGGCAATAGCTGCATAGATTTTAGAAAGCCATTGAAGCGCAGTGGCAGTGTGTGACTACACCAGAAACGAGGCGGCTGTGCTTTCTATATCCACTCAAAGCATTGTTTTATTTACTATATACTACTATCTACTGTACAGACAAAGCGCGGCGCGGCGAAATCGACAGAAAGTGAGTGTCTTAACACTAAGTTCTCCATTCCTACTCTGCCTTATATGTATATATATGAGATGACAGCATCAACTAATAAAATCTACGACAAAAACATTTTTTTTACAAACTCTCACCTAACAAATGCCACTCCTCGCGGGGCACCGTTACCCTTATCTCTGAGTATATGCTTCTGTACTATCCTGCCATACTTTCCGAATATCGTCTCCAGCTGGTCCTCCGTGATGGCGCGCGGCAAGTTGGTTACGTAGAGGTTGGTATCCTTTATATCGTCACCTGATGGTCGGGCGTAGGATACCTGAAAGAAATAAATAAATTTTGTAATGTTTTAAAGTGTATGAATAATAAAAATCGGTCCATATAATATAGTATACATATATTTAGAAAATATATAATTATACTTTTAGAAAACAATGGTAAATAAAATAGAATATACATACACATGCGACGAAAACAATTTCGTATTCAATGAAAACTATTTTTTCTGCCCCCTAAGATTTAAAATTTTCAACTCTGTTAAGAAAAAAAACTAACAAGCAATCTTGATTTAACAATAACTAATATATATATATATATATATATATATATATATATATATATATATATATATATATATATATATATATATATATATATATATATATATATATATATTTAAACCACAAAAAAATAAGATCTGTAAAGTTAGCCATTACTACTATAAAGAAAGTAAATAAAATAACGCTATGGGATACGCTATATCCCATACATAGAAGGGTAGGCAAAGAAAATCTAGTGTTAAGACAGTCCGTTCCCCACTTTTAGCCGAATTTTCACCAGAGCGAAGAAATGTAAATATAAATTTAAATAATAATTTTATTTCTTCGAGTGGGGATTGAACTGCTGCGCCACGTACCTTTAACCGCTTATTCCTAAGTTGGTAACCGTTGAACGTATCGATAGCTCTGGCCGCGTCCTCTTCTCTCGTGAAATTTACAAATCCAAAACCGTAACTATAGCCAGTCTAAAAAAATAAAAATATATATTAATAAAATAAATAAGAAACATGTCATATTAGCAGTGGCGTAGTGAGGGGGGCAAAGGGGGCAAGGGGGGCCATCATGCCCCGGGCGCTACACACAAAGGGGGGTATATTTTATATATACAATTATATGATGTTCGTCTGGGGGGCGCTGAATAGGTATTTTGCACCGGGCGCGAGTTACGCCCGCTTCGCCACTGCATATTAGCGGTGGTGGCTGAATAAAATATATTTAATAATTAAAAATAAATAATAAAACAAAATGAACCTGAAGTTCCGACTATTTTAGTCAAATTAAAATTCTAAAAGTAAGAAATTTCAACAACTACTGAACAACATTTGTAGGAAAATGACAGCAAAACATGACACGTTTTGAATTTTTTTTTTTTCAGTTTCCCAGTTCCCGCACAATGCCCCGAATTCTGCAGGCATTGTATGTTGAGTGGCGGAACTCAACGCCGCACTTTACCTCAACACCAAAGCAAAGAAATGGAAATATCAATGGAATCGTACCCACAACCTGTCGCGTTTGCAGTCAAACTTTGTACCTATGCGCCATAACTAGTCTCAAAGTATTCTAATTTATAAAATTTACTATTACGAACGCTTAATATATTGCATTATCATGAAAATACTAACTTTAAAATCCTTCATAACACGACAACTCTCTATTGGTCCAATTGTCATGAACATAGCGTATAAATCCTTCTCAGTCATGGTTTGGGGCAGATAGTTGACAATGAGGTTAGTCTTCGCCGTGTCGCCCCCAGCAGATGAGATGCCCCCTTCCGACATACTGCCCCAACACCTCACGCCGGCTGAACGACCTCTATACTGTTGTTGAATTTGCTGGGAAATTAGATGACGTTTCTGTTTGAATGTCAATAAACATGTCCTTTTACAATTCCGTTTGAAAAATTAAAAAAAAGGATTAATATTAGGGAATTGTATGTACGTGATGGTTGCGAACACTACAGCTTCAAAATAAAAGTATTTCATAATTAATTTTTGTAATTATATATATAACATAGCACCCTCAGCATACAAAACATAAAAATCCTGTCAGACAAACGTAAACTCTCAGACACACATACCAACACTCCCAGATAAACATACTCAAACTTCCAGACACATACTCTCACTCACAAACACACGTATACCCACTAGTGAGGTTACGATCCGGCAAAATTGAAGAACATGTTCCAGCTCTTCCATTCCGGCTTCGAAACATGTTCCAATTTTCGTTCCGGTTCCTACTATACTACTAATACACTTTGTTTAAAAGTTTTAATCTCAGAATTAACCTACTAACGATATTTATTTATTTATAGATAAATTATAAAAGAAACCCTCTGTAATCTCGGAAACAAAAAATGAAAGGAACGGAAAGGAACAGGACACAGAACAATCATTGAAAGAGTTAACGCCGTTCAAATTTAATACACCTATTAGATTTCCCGGAATACCTAAGTCCTTATAGTCGGTAACAGTCTGTTCCGAAATAGTCGTCTAGCTATATAGCATGGTGTGTTCCGGAACCATATTCCAAACGGAACGAAACACCATTAATAACCAGTAGCAGATACACGGTATAAACTCTCTCTCCATCTCCATCTCTCCAGAGAAAGCTTTTTGCTAATGGTATGGGTTTAAATCCTAACTTTTACCGGTTTTGTCGATAACATAGTGGGTCCTGTCACTCCCAACACGCAATGTTTATCTGCTGCCAACTGCTGTCGAAAATAAGAATAATAAGAAAGGATAAATAAAAAAATATATTATACTAATATCTAAAAATAAAATTTATTTCTAAGCAATAATAATCTTAAAACAGAATAGCAAAGGCTTTATTTTCCACCGCCCGTCAAAGAGGACGCAATTAAGTAATATCGTGAAAATATCATAAAGAAAATAGGTTAACATGATGACGCGTGACACTGACATTGACATTTGCGGCCTTTTAGCGCCATGTTTGATTTACAGATTGTCACTGATGTGCTCACATACTATTTATGTCATACTACTTTTACAGGGCTTTAAATACAAAAAATCTGATTTTTTATTTTACTTCACGCTGTATTACGCAAATAGGAGGATTGACATAGGTAATAAAGAACTTAGTGTTAAGACACTCTGTTCCCATTAAGAGATTTCTGTTCTCCACTTTTTGGCAATTCTCGGCTTCGGGCGTGACACATACCGTGTAAAGACGCAAAACATACCTCAGCTTATACGTGCCAGGCTTTTAGTACTTACTTTTCTAGTTTGATATATTTTTTTATAGTTTTAAGCTGTTTTTCTTACGTACATAGCGTTTTAAACAGAGGAAACTTAATGTTAAGAGTCAGTGCCCCGTTCTCTATTTATTCTCCATATTTTCGAAACACGTGTTGAGCGACGGAACCCAACACCGTTCTTTACTTCGTTAACAGAGCGAGGGATGGAAAAAATGTAATATTTCATTCCACCGACAAAATATTTAATTATATTTTATTTTTGAGGAATATAAGTTCAACTTTTAGATTTAAATGCACCACGCTGGACTCGTATTTTATCTGTCTAGTTAGAACTGAAAAAAACGATATTTTATCAGAACATAGATTCGCTATTTATATATGTATGAACAGGCATTATAAGCAAAATGTGGAGGAGGAGAAAAACAAAAAACGCCTCAAAATACGTTTTTAAGGAGAACAAAAACAATAAATGACTATTCATTCATAAAAATAAAAAAAGATTACATGAAATGACCACCCACAACAACATTAAACGAAATTGGTCAAACACCGAACATCCATTATAAAATTACACAAAAAAAGAAAGAAAAAAAAGCACAATAAGACCTTCACGGAAAAGCTATAAAGATTTGGAACGAATTTTCTGCATTACCGCATAACATGTAAACACTAAGAACGTTACAATCAACCGAAAAAGTGGAACAAGACCCTGACCCCGGACAAAGAGTCGGTACCATTTTATGCAACACTCGATTCTCGAAGTGCCAAGCGTCCAGACAAGATCACCTACGAACCATATATATTTTTTAGCTTCACGCATCCCGCACGTATGTAGCAGGATACGTACAGGCAACCTAGAGCTAACACATCCTATTCCTAACGTGCTGCCAAATTTTCGAGATATTAGAACCAGCGGAACTCAACGCCGCGTTTTATCTGACTACCAGACCGAGGAAATGAAAAAAAAAACACTACAAACGTAACAACCAACCGAAAAAGTGGAACGAGACCCTGACCCGAGAGTGCTGGTACTATTTTATGCAACACACTCGATTCTCGAAGTGCCAAGTCTCCAGCCAAGAGCACCCAAGAACCACTCGAGAATGCCGATAGAATGATCGCTATTGTTACCAAAACAAAGGCGTGAAATTTTACACGGGGGTCGAAGAAAGGATTATGTCGTTTGATATTGGTGTTTTTATTTGTTTTAATTTTATAGAAAATAGCGTGGAGTTTTTATTTATTAATTTCCTAAAATATAAGGGACTTAGTGCAAAAATAGTAGATTGATAAAACTATCATACTTTCGGTATAGGGGCAAATAGGTAGTATGTAAGTAGTTTTTTTTTTATTTATAAGCAGAGGAGAACTTGGGAATCTAACGTTAAGGGTTCCTAATCCCTTTCCGCTGAATTCTTAAGGTATTACGTGTTAAGTGACGAAACGTTACACTAATAAATATTAAATATTTCATTCCTCTAAGTGGAAATCCAACCCACCGGCGTTGCGTTTACAGTCAAAACTCGCAACTCTACGCCGCGACAGCTTCAGACATCTATCATATAACCAACAAAATACCGAAAAAAATATTAAAAATTAAAAACTATTTTGAAACTAGTAAAACAATGAATATTTTGACATTACACAAGTACTTTAAATGAATTTAACGCGAATAGTGCCGCTAAAAGGGGGGAAAAAAAATATACAAAACTAAGAGTAACTTAAGAACATAAACTTAAAAACTGTTTTCTGTATTAGATTTATATTACGGCGGCTCGATTCGCGATTCTTCGCGAATCGAGCCGCCGTAATCTGAGATTGCCTACATTCATCGCGCCGTATGGCTTTGGCAAGTCCCACCGCCGCCCCCCTGACGCCGGCACAATGTAGGAAGCATTTCCCCATAAATTCCCTTATACAACAGATAAATAATGAACTGCAGATGATTTTTTTTTATTTAATTATCAATTTGTTCTAGGACTTCTTTTTGGTTGCATTTTTAAAGAGTATTTTTATTAATAATTTATATAAACAGTTCACTTCCGCTTCCCACTTTCCGCCGAATTGTGGAGACATTGCTTATGAAGTAGCTGAACTCAACGCCGTGCTTTGCATCTGCACAAGAGTAAAGAAATGAAAATATTAAGCCACAACCTGTCGCGTATACAGTCACACGCTTGGGCCCCTGGCGCCAGGACTGGTTTTAACTGCCTAGTAAAATTGGACAACAGTAAATTGGAGCTTAGAATATTATAAGATACAAATAATATATTTATACGAACTTAATAGGCAATCACAACCAACCGGAATGTTGATTAATTATTTCTAACGTAACGCCTTCGTGGCACAGTTATTCTAATGAAGAAGACACCGAAAACTCTACTAAATACATGATAGTTTCACGTTCGTTTTCTGCTAAAACGGTAAAATAAGAAGACATTCTAATATAAATTTAATAATATAAAACAAATGCCAGACCTGGGAACCTAGTATTTTTCGCTGAATTTTAAAGAAATTGCGAATTGAGAGGTGGAACTCAACACCGTGCTTTACGTCTTTACCGGGGTGATGAAAATGAAAATATAAACTATTACCTCGAATGGGAATCGAACTCACAAACTGTTGCGTTTACAGTCGCACTTTTAGGCGGTGTACAGTAGCCACAAATGAACTTTAAATGTATGAACATAATACTTTTTAATATCTATTACAATAATATTATTTTACAATAAGAATATTTAATAAAACAGCTTCATCCCGCACACAGCAGGGTAGGCAGAAGGTAACTAGTATTAAGATACTCCGTTTCCCGTCTTCCGCCGAATCCTGGAGGCATTGCGTGTTGAGTGTTGAAACTCAAGCCGCGTTTTAGCCTTTTTGTCAGAGCGATGAAATAAAAATATGTATTAATAAAATAAATAAATAATAATTTATTCCCTTGAGTGGGGATCAAAGTCAGAACCAGAACATTAAAAGTATTCAATTTACGCGACAAATTAGATTTAAGTGCAACATTGTAACATGGCTTAAAAGAAGGTTAACATGTAGAAAAGATTATTTTTTTCTCAACTGTATTAGTTACGTTTGTTATGTAGGCTCTAGAAGTTATAACTTTATGTAAATATATTTATTATGTTGTACCACGGTTGACGAGATTAAGGCAAGCGTCGCAGGTTGAATTCCCATTTAGGACAATTTTTTAATTTTGCTGTTTAAATTGTGTAAATAGGTAATAGAAAAATACGTTGTCTTTACAATCCCATTATATATGAAATATTAGTAAATAAAAAGCAACAATATTATAGTCAAATGACAGGCAAGATGGAAATAAAAAAATAACCGAAATCAAAAATCAAAAGTGTTGTTTCATATATCGTAAAAAAATATTCTAGTGTAGAAAAAAATCACAAGCAGAGCATAGCGTTAGAGCACTTAACTACCCATTAATAGCTAATAATTAAAATAATTGAAATGAAAAAATAATTCCCCCGAGTAGGAATCGAACCCACGGCCACAACATTCACAGTCAAACGCTGACTATCTGCAGTATATCTCGATATTACATAGCGTCAATATAAATATAACCCCAGTTAAAGCACAAAAGAAAAAATATTAAGGTCTTCGTGACGCAGTGGCACAAGCGTGTGACTGTAAAAGCCACGGTTGGGAATTCGATTCATTATAATAAATTATTTAATTAACACGATTCCCATTGCTACCATCCTGCTTCACGCAGGATATAGCGTGATGCTACCAACAATAACAACAACAATAACAACAACAATAACAAAAAAAAATAAAACAAAATATTACGTATAAACAATTTATCACCCCCCGAGGCGCTCCACTTGCGGGCGAACAGCCGGCTGGAGCCTCTGGCACTCAGCCAATGTAAATGGTAGTATCTTTATAAACTTAGTAATGCATTTGTTAAGGTTTCCATTAATAATGTATGGCGGGGCTCGCCATTAGTGCTTTTGTGGAATCAAAGAGTTCTGTCAGAGAGATTGTGGAGCATTGTTGAGTCTGATTTTTAATTGAATTAAAAAATTGTACCAACTGAGAGTATAATGGTACAGTGAGATAATAATCGCGATGGTAATAGGTGCGTTTCCCAATTGGGGGAATGGTTATATATGTACATAAATTATTCCAACTGCTACACATATTAAGATGCATGACTATATTTAATTAAATAATAATTTAAAATTTAAAATTAAATCAGCTTCACGCTGTAGCTCGCACACAACAGGTTAGGCAGAGGGAACCTAGTATTAAGACACTTTGTTCCCCACTTTTCGCCGAGTTCTGGAGGCATTGCGTGTTGAGTAGCGGAATTTTTTGCACCAGAAGCAAGGGAATGAAAAACTAAATGTAAATAAATATTTCATTTCCTCAAGTGCAGATTGAACTGACAACCAGTTTACAGTCACACTTTGTGCCCCTGTGCCACAACTAATTTCTTAAATAATTAATATTATAAGTAATTTAAACACATGGCATGTTTTACTATATAGTAAATTTGTAATTTTATTTTGAATTGGTGATTCTACTATACGATGGTAACATGGTAAGATAAAAACTTGACTTCTCCTCATTTAACATTAATAATTAAATTATATTTTTTTTAGAATTTTATGATAGCTGATCAAAGAAGCAAATGTTGTTAGTGTTTCTAAACAAACATAGTGGTTTCTTGAAAATCTTAATAAAATAATAAACACTACCTCTTACCTGCTGAACAGTCAACAACAACAAATATTATTTTGTAGGACAATACTAATATTTAAGTAATCTTAAAGAAAGGAAAAATTAAATTAAAAGAAAATAAAAAAAACTGTCTGATGCACACAGCAAATAATAAAAACTAATACACTCAGCCAACTAGATTTCACTTAAATTTATAAAAAAAAATATTGAAATTCTTTAAAATATAAAAAAAAGGTTACTTAACAATATGTTTTCTTAATTATAAGAGCAAATGCAATCCTACACACAGTAGACAGATGGCACCTAGTGTCAAGACCACACATATTAAAAACTTTATTTGTGCCTTACCATACCTTAAATTTATTTTTTTTCTAGCTATAATTAATTATAATATTATATATTTATTTTAATGAGTTTACACTCATAAAATAGAACAAATATGCTCTATATACTATATACAACAATACAACACAATAAAAAGTTGAGTAATTGAGATCTAACATATTATAAACTTAACTTCACACTTTATCCCTAGCGGGGTAGTCAGAGAGAATGGAGCGCCAAATGCTACGGTCTCTACATACCTCTTTCGTCTCGTCCACTGTCATCAACCTCTTCATACATGCCCTTCAGATCCTCATGCTTTTTACGTGACCTTCCTCCAGTATCTTTGATACTGTGTTTTCAACCAAGGTCTCCCCCTACTTCTCTTACCACTCACTTTTCCATCATAAATCTTTTTTGTCATTCTTTCCTCTCTCATTCGTTCAACGTGCCCAAACCAGCTGAGCATGTTCTTCTTCATTCTCACCGTGACATCCTCGCTGGTACCGGCCATTCTGTGTACCCCTTCATTGAGGATTCGATCAGCTAGGCTGACTCCATATCCTACGAAGAGATCGCATCTCCACAGCATTCATCTTTCTTTCATTCTTCTTCTGTAATACCCACGTTTCACTGCTGTATAACAGGGTCGTTACCAATACTGCATTGTGTACGGCTAAACGCGCAGCTGTGCTGACGTTTCGCCGTCTCATCAATGTAGCCAAGGCTCCGTTAACCTTGTTACCGGCAGCAATATGCCTTTCCACATCCATCTCGTATCTTCCATATTATAAATTGATTAATAAAGGTATAAGTATGTGGTTTATGTATTATTTTTATGTAAGTCATAAAATAATAATAATTGGCTACAAATTAAGTCTTTAATTAAGTTTCATTACAATTATTTTTCTTATATATTTTTAATTGAATTGAAGAGAAAATTGAGTGATAAGATATTGTTTTTCAGTTTCTGTTTCTCATTAGTGTATGTAAAAGGTTATTTTATTAGGCTTTACGTTGTCTCATGCATCTAGCAGTATAGGTAGAGGGAACCTAGTTTTAAGACCCTCTGTTGGAGGACCCAAGAGAGGTTTTTATCTAATCTTCAATACAAGAGTGGAGAAATTCAACACATTCAACACACAAAAGAATTTATCCCCTGATCATGATTCATATCAATTTATTTAAGTACAATTTAAATTTATACTTACATTCTCTAATGAATGAAAGCTTCTATCCCAACTGCTGACCGGAGTCCCTCCGAATAAATAACCTGGGTAGCGTTCGCACATTTATCAAACTTTTACACACAGTGTGTCCCAAAATCTGCTTATATGCAAATTATAAATAATCAATTTATTATGACTCCATTGTAAACATCTCTAAGTTATTCCCTTACTTTGAACTACCTGAAAATTTAAATATAAGCTTACCAAGAGATTAAATTTTAATACATGTTACTAATGAGAAAACACAGTTAGAAGATTTTCTAGAAAGTAAAATCCAGTAAGCCATGAATTGTTGGTTAATGACCTTTAAAGAATAAAGTTGTAAGTACTACATATTAATCAAGCTAGTTGTAAAGTAAGAACTAACAAAATATTATGTAAAAAGTTAATAGATTCCAGCAATAAAACATTGTATAATTATTAGTGTGCAAAAGAAAAAAATATTGATTAATCTAATTACGAATCCTTACAAGAAAATTCTAAATACACTAAAACGTATTGGTCGTGTGTGTCATTATTTAGTTTGCTTATAAGCTTCCAATTTACCAGTCTTAATAATTATTTACACAATAATATTTAAAAAATATTTAGGCGAACTAAATATTTACTGAAACAATGCCTAGTTCGTTATTTCTATGTATAGGTGAACACACCTATATAAATACGTTAATTTAATTAAGAAATAATTCACTTACACTTTTAATTAGAAAAAAATAACAATATTCTAGATAGATTTTGTAAATTTATAAGATTTGAGGGGAATTGCAATTTGCAACAGCGCTGCTAACAATTCTGAAATGTCAGTCACCTTTTTTAATTTTTAGATGCTCTGACTCTGAATCTTGATTATCTTTATCAACCAGAGATTAAAATAGTTTTTTTCAATAACCTTTAAATCATTATTTCACAGTTTGTAGCTTTATCAATGATGTATTTTGTATAGTTATATACAATATTTTTGATATAAGTGCATTAATTTCTGAACTTTTATCTATAGTATTCGTGAAGCACCTTTCATAAAAATCCATTGTGTGCGTGTGTAATCCATTAAAGTTAATGAGACAATAATAAAGTTATACTATATTGTAAAGCGATCAATTATTACTGATTTCATAATACGAAAATTTAAAATAATTATTTAGAAAATTGAAAATTTGCATCCACGTTTTTTTGTCTCTTGTCATCTTATTATTTTCTCCTTAGAATAACATTTTTGTTTTTTGTGTAACTTTTAAAAATAAAAAAATATTAATTTAATAGGACGTTATGTACGTATCACTGTTTGCATGGATAACAATAAGAATATTTATCTACAAAAAAATATCCATCAATAATTTGCATATATTTCTTATGCTTTTACTTTTACATTTAAAAAATACTGATAGCATGAAAAAGAGTAAAAATTTATATCTGGTTGACTGCATTGCTTTGAGTTTAAATTCAAATAATATAATTACGATACCTTTATAAATTAATTGTAAGAATCCATTTAATTCATAAATTAAACAAGTACCAATAATAATGTGTATCATTTACTAATTATACTATTGGAAAAGAAGATATTAGCAAATATTTTTTATCTCACGGAACTGTACATATTTTTATAAAAATAAAATAAATAAACTTTAATTAATATGGCAATATGGCAATTTAATACCACCACGTTGTTTATGACTTATGTACGACGACGCGTCCATCGTCTATTCGCTAACGCTGCCGCCATTTTGTTAAGAATTGTAAAGAATTATAATACAATAATGATATTAGTTGTTATTTTACGTGGTAGTTAGATAGTATAGTGATTTTTGTGAATAACAATGCTTACATTATAAAAACTACTTATAGTTAAAGTTTTTACTTGTTTGTAGGTAAGTTGTGTGGTGTATTCGTTTCATAAGTGCTTCAATAGATGGTGGATTATTAGTGTAGTGTAAACAAATCGGATAAAACCAAATGATTTAATGAGCTGAGCTATAAATAAAGTCATTTTATCTCTATTTTACTAAAAGTTCATTTGATTTTCATGGTCACTAATTAACAATTAGGTATGTCAGGGCTTCAGTACAAATCATGAGTAACATGACAAGTAAAACGCGTTGTAAAAACATGTAAATGTCTAACAATCTTTGTTATTTGTACAATCAGTTTTAATAACTTGAGAACTTATCAGTTTTTGTTATGTAATACATTAGTCGTAGAAAACAAACTAAAATAAATTAGACTGCAGTAAAAAATAATAAGTAAAAGTACTAAAAATATCTATTTTAAAATGATATTCCACCGTCAGTGTATATAGAAACCGATAAAATATTTGTGCAAATCCAAAAACTGGAAAAGTCCCCTCTGCTTCTAGGTATAAATCATCATGAGCGTCATCATAAGACTACAGAATCTGCCGTGGTCGGCTAATGCTCTAGACATTAGGAATTTCTTTCGAGGTCTTTCAATACCTGAAGGAGGTGTACACATCGTAGGCGGCGAGCTTGGAGATGCGTTCATTGCGTTCAGGTAGCTATATGAAAACAGATTATAAGATACTTTTAATATTTTTAAAGTATATGCCACACTAAAGAAAGGAATTTTATAGAATACATAAAAGAATTATGTAGCGGGATTTGAAACTATGTACAATATAAATAAGTTATAGATAAACAAGCTTATAAGAATTTAGACATATATGAAAATATGTATATGGTTTAGTGAGTAATTTACAAGAGTTATGGAATCAAACCCGACTATGTTAATTTTTTTTATGTTTACTAAAAAAGTATAAACTATGTGATATTTAAAATTAACATTATTAGATTTACCTAGAACTTTGATATTTATCATCTAAGTTAGATTAACACTGGAATAAATAAAACAGTTATGAAGACATAATATTTATATTTTACCTTTAAGTTTAACATTTTGTGATAGGTTGATGTAAAAAAATAATATAAAATATACACGATATATCAAAAAAAGAACCCTTATAGCGATAAGCACATCATGTTATGATAAAGTTATCCAAGAAACACACAATATTATTCTATACATACACTAGTCAACGATCTTATAAAAGCAACAAAAATAACCAAAAAGATATATTTTAATTATTATATATTATATATTTATATTTGATATGTTTTCCACTTTATGGTCACAAACAAGAAAACTTAACTTTCTTTTGCTTATAATAGTCATTATTTGCTTGGTATTACAAAAAAGTAAAATTTTATGTCACATTTTTAATGTAAGTTCTGGATAATTACTATATATTGGTTTTCTTTTAAATACCAAAATATACAGTTATTCCTGTTAATATAATTCAATTATATTATTATTTTTTTATTTATAATTCAATTATTTTATTTAAAATGTGATTAACATTTTAAATAAAATTATTTTATCAATGATATGATCTTATCAATGATAGATGATATCAAAATAAATAAAAAAATGTAACAAATATTCCTTTGAATGGAAATTAAACCTTCAACCTCATGTGCTAAAGTTGATTCCTCTGTTGTGGTATTAGCGTTTAAATGTCTTATTTCATCATGCTGTAAAAAGTAGCACTCAGCTAAAAACATGCGACAAATTTATATTTTATCTGATGTTGTATATCACATAATACGCAAGCAATTTCTCTTATTGATATATACTGATGGACTGACAGACTACATTAAGCCTATAACACTTCACTTAGACACGTCAAATTTGATAAGTGCTAGAAAGGATTCTTCAAATTTTCTATAAGAATAGGATAAGATGAGATTTTACATGACAAAACCGTAAGGTACTTACAATACTGGATTAATAATGGACATTTTATATACTGACCTCACATTCAGAGGAACCTAAAGAACTTATTAAGTCACTGCAAATTCACAACCCAGCATGTTGCCTTATGTTACAAGACTAAAAAAAAGAAAAAAAAAGAAAAAATAAACCAACCAAGACCAATACTTGTAACTGTTTGGCGTAAAAGACTAAAAATAAAAATGTATTATATGAAATATAGACATTGATTGAGCAGACTTTAAATCCACTACCATATTAAGTGATGTTATAAATATACACAATATTATTCAAGAATCTAAAAATACAAATTAAATTATGAATGAAACAAATCAAGTATAGACATGTAAAGTTTTAGACGACCAAGCTACATGGTGACCCTACAGAAGCAGGTAGTTGCAAGTTCCCCTCATTTTATTTAGCTTTCTCATTTGTTCCTGTGTTCCAGTGTTTGGGACATTTCTTCGTGGTGAGTATTTTATTGGCCTTTTATATAATATTGATAGGGTAAATTGTTTGTGGTACACAATATATTCTAATAAATGATATTCATTTTGAAAAGTGGGCTACATTAACTACATAATTTACGACAAATTGATTTTGTTTCTTGTTATTGTATTTGCTGATGGGCTAAGATATCTTAAGTACCATTTCTAATGTTTAGACATGCACGGACTAAATGTTTATCTTGACTGCACTATGCATAAAATGAATATTCATTTTTAAGAATTATTTCTGGATTTGTATATTGCAATGTAACAGAGATTATATAATAGTTTCTTGTAAGTGTAGAGATGTTGGGATTAATTTTTCTAAGAGGATTTTGTGCTAGCTAGTTCTGTGAACTATGTATATAAAATTCATAAGAAATTATACAAAAACATCCAGAAATAGGCGAAAATAGGAGAATGGATTGTCTTAACATTAGGTTCCCGCTGCCTACCCTGCAGGGGGTACAGCGTGAAGCTAAAAAAAGTCTAATACTAAAAAATATTACCTTACATTTTAACATCAATAGTATATTTTATTGTAGAAAAAATATTTTTAAAATTATATAATTTGCACTGAAATAATTTTACGATGCAATTAAAATAAATATTATAAAAATCCATATCTGAATACTCAAATCTACATAGATGTTATGGCTTAAAAGTTTTATGTCTATGTTTTTTTTTTAACTTTAATTACGATTATTAATATCCTTTTTACAAACAAATATAGTAAACCGTATGTATTCGTCACGGAGTTTTGCGCAATTTAGTACCGAAAAAAGAAACGTTACTAGTATTCTTCGTATTATGGGTATATTTATGTAAAAAAAAATCTTTTTGAATATTGCACAATTTCTCATTTCTGTAACTTTATTTTATTTTTAGTGCAATAAAGAATATACGCATTGTTTCAATTCACACAAATATAGTTGATGCGTGTGACCTATTAAATCAAACTAAAGAATTTAGAATAACTTAAACTCAAGACTTAATTTTAGACCAGTGGAGACGCAGGGGCACAAGCGTGCGTCTATAAATGCGGCACGTTGTGGGTTCGATTCCTACTCGCGGAAATGACACATTTTTCATTTTTCTCGCTCTGGTAACGACGCATAACGCGGCATTTCATCTGACCAAATTGACATGCAATGCCTTCTGAATTAGCGGAACAGTGGTGAACGAAAGTGTCCTAATGGAAATGGAGTGTGTAAGACACTTCACTCCCAGGTTCCCTCTGCCTATTCTGCTAGGTGCGAGATACAGTGTAAGGTAAAAAAAGACTTGCTGCAAAATACGGCTATTGCTACAAAATAAAAAAGTGAAAAAAAAAATCTTACACATCTTAGTACGTAATGTATAAGTATGTTTTCTACAAATTAAGAATAATCTCGACATCGTGTGCTTACGTAATACGACTGATTCAATTCTCCAGCATAAAATAGCAAGTTATGAGGTATCAAAAGTACGATACGATTTGATATATGTGTGACGATATTTTTACTAGCCGGATTGGCTTATTAATTTATGTAAATAGAAAATTTAATATTCAATACCTTAATAGAAACTAAAATGACATAATCACTGACAATTATTATGATAATTCTCAAACCGATACCGGTCCTGTAGGTTGATGTTGAGGAGTCGGGTAGCCTACAGTTTCCAGATGATACTGCGGTATAAGTTCAACATTTCATGTATAGATAATACTCGCCTTTCATCAACTGGAAAAGAGTCGGAGCTGGTTGGGATCTTCTAATAGCTAAGATTTAAATCATAAATAAGAATGCTTTCCATTAGGTCACGTAACAAAAATCTAGATAAAAATCGGTTTATCCGGTTGGAAGCTGTGATGTCAGAAACAAACGTACAGAAGAAAAATAAACGCGTCAAACTAATAACACTAATATATATTCAGTGACGTTAAAAGGGTAGAGGTAGTAAAATAGTGTCAGTCGAAATGCATTAAACTAGGGTGGCGCCACAAGTTTTCTGAAAGTTACCCCGATACTAACATCAGGGTAACTTTCAAAGAAAGCACCAAATATTAAATGACTTTAGCTACACGTTTTCTCGTAATAATTCTTGAAGGTTATATTTACTACATTGTTTTGTACTACGCAAATAGTTTTCTACTATATGAGGATGATTCTTCTTACCTCTGCCCTCCATAAGTAAAAGATTTAAACTTCGCATCTACATTTTAATACATAAAAAAGCTATTAGCTAAAAAAAATATTATAGGCTTGGTGTTGTCTTATCTGATAAAATTGAAGACTAGATAAGTTACTAAACAGGTATAACTACAACGACTTTCGAATAACATCTGACCGACAATATACCTAAAATAACTTAAAAATTTAAAACTTCACGTGTCAAGGCTATAGTTTATGATTTTCAGGTATGCTCCACTCTTCGGGGTTGAGTCTGGGTTCTTATTTTTTTTTGTTTCAAAAGTTTTTTTTTTCAAACTTGTAGATATGATGCCGATGCGATTGCGTGCTGCTGGAACCTCAATAAATTCTCATTAAAAAAAATAAATTTCTCGTTCTTAAATAAAGTCTTCGTATATTGAGTTAAGCAAGGGTACTTACAAATTTTTGTGAAGTTAACGTCATAACTGAAAAACTTAATACTTTAATAAGAAATTATTTATTTTCTACTATTTCTTAAAAACTGTTTTATTTATACGCTCAACGTAAAATAGTATTACAATTTATGCTTTTATTATTATTTAAAAGAATTTGCTTTTGGACGACTATCCGTGCGAAATTAAAAATTTTCATTGTTCAAGAATATACTTATGTAGTTTTTTATAAGTAGCCACCGACGTCTAAGCATCTTTGCAAAATTGCTATAAATTTAACTCGTTGGACATAAGAAATTCAGTAGTCTCCTGTACAATGTTTCCTTCGCTCGTATATATAATAAAC
The DNA here is from genome assembly GCA_917862395.2 of Heliconius sara. Lineage (NCBI taxonomy): Eukaryota > Metazoa > Arthropoda > Insecta > Lepidoptera > Nymphalidae > Heliconius > Heliconius sara. The sequence goes on from OU860781.1 coordinate 9,161,856, forward strand.
TTGATATTTTATTATATATAATAAACGTGATATTTGAGACTTTTATATAATAAACTTGATATTTGAGTCCACAACCACTGCGCACAAAATAAACAATATATAAACTTCTCTATGATGGTTCTAGATGACTGAATAAATGAAAATTAGGTCAGCTTACAGTTAAGTACAGAGTTAATCAAGGAGATATGATTTTTTTTATTTTAACGAATGGAAGTAGGTTCATTTAAAATTAAAATCTGATACTTTGCATCTAAGAAAATTTTGTTTTTCTTTGCATCTAAGAAAATTTTGTTCTTTGCATCTAAGAAAATTTTGTTATTATGTATATATTATGTATATAATTATAACGTATATGTATATTAAAATAACAAACAATGTCACTTTTACCTTGAAATCTTTATTCTAATACCTACCAGGAGCGTGAAACTGATGGGACTATTTTAATAAACTACAGTGAAACTTGGTTAATTGGGATCTTAAGTGAGCAAAGATTTTGTACCATTTTACCCAGCTTCTAATTTGACGGATTGAAAATTATAGTTCTCATTTACATTGGCCCCTTGGCCCCTCTCTTCATACAAATGTATCGAATCCCAACCTGACAAATTTTCTTTCTTATATATAGGGAATTAAGTCAAAGTTCTAAGTCATATACTCATTTAACCAGGTTCGTAAAGTGTCATAAAAAATTATAATTTCAATGACAAAGTGCCAGTCATTGGACTCCTCAATAATAGAGATTACTCATTTATCCAGGCCCAAATTTACCAGGTCTTACTGTACTTAAAATTCTATAAATATTATGTAAATGGAACAACAGGAATGGATTATCTTAATACTAGGTTCCCTCTGTGTATATGCGGATACACTTTCAAATAATACAAAATATGTGTATGTATCCAGGATTTGGAAGGAGTTCCAGATTGTGCGCGGCTGCTGACCTCGACAACGTTTTTTTTTCTGAAGGTTTTCGATATTTATAATTTTCAGCAAAGTATTAGTTTTAAAATGTAAATCAACTTACATTTTTCTTTCTTAAGTGTGGAATAACACTTTAAAAATGTAAAACAATATCAATTTACATTGTCAATTCTTCATACTACATTATCAATTCAAAGAATGGCAAATACGGAAGGTATTTGCCATTCTTCTCATCTATTCTCGTTAATCATAATACATATCAAACTTATTTTGATAAGGTATTTGTTAATTTTTAGGTTGTAACATATGAAAGATGATATAGATCCGATTGTTTTTTGATAATTCAATTGAGGCCACCAGATACAGATTCAAAATTTCTCGCTAATTCAATTTTTTGTAACTAAGTGGAAGTGTCGGCACCACTTTAAATGAACCCACAGTTTTAACTACTCTTTAAAAGCCTAGTACAATATATATTTTTTTCTCGAAAATGAAAAAGTTTTTTTTCAAACAAAATAAATAACAAAATTATTGTCGTAATATAAAATACTATTTGTCAAGAAGGACCAACGCACACATAAACCTATCAAGGGGAAACCGCCGCAAACGCCTTATTCGAAATCGAGTCGTAGGAATGGGCGACAGAGTTCAAAGTTGCTTAATTTTTAGTAGTATGTGTCTACGTTATTGGTATCTATGCGTAACTGCGTCACACGAAATACAGGTATGGATAAACATCGTGAAATCAAAAAAAATCCTACGTTTTAACTGTTAAGGTATCTTGATTAATTTATTTAGGTATGGGTTTTAAATATTTTAACATAAATGCTGTTCCCGTATAAGGAGCGCTGACACTTCTACCCTGTATATTTTCTATAGCAATATTCGTCAGAATACTATTATTATACCTACGCGTTTATATGTTAATGATGCAAGGCTTACTGACTGAGGTCAATCCTTAGGAAATCTAAAGAAAATTACAAGATGCTTCAAATACGTTGACTTAATATAGGTATATGAACACATCTATTGTTAATCGGGCTATTCTTCGATGTTTATAATGTACTTTGAATTATACAATTAATAGAACAATATTATGCTTAAAAAATCTTAAAGAATAAACAAAAACATCTCGTATATACCTGTTTATTCAACATATGGTGGTCAGTGAAAATGAAGTTATGATAAGCCATTCTGTTTTTGTTATACTTCGTCTGCTACAGTTCAGTTGTGAACTAGGTGGCGGAATATGCTTCATATCTTTTCTAACCAAATAGAAAACACAAATCCCATCCTTAACATAGTGGCAGTTGGGTCCCGTCTCCAGCGAAGCCCGACCTCATGGAGACCCTGAATGGCACATGAACCACATACTAAGTGTTACTTATAACTTTTGTCCTAGTATTGATTGTTGATTTCGATCATCTTTAGTTCTAATTTGACGCAAAAAATTACTCTATTCAACGTTTATTCAACTACTAATCATTGACTGGCGAGAACAACATGACTAGATCCAATCATTTAGCAGAATAATATGATAGATATGTCAAATGGCAGACCCTGGCAATTAGGCCAGCACATGCCACGTAGAAGAACATATGAGATTGAATGATCGTAGTTCGTAGTACATAAGAATTATTATGAGATCGTTTATAATTGTGATTTTTCCAATTCTTCCCTAATTAAGATTCGTAAGGTGCTTAAGCACCCTACGAATGTTACAAAGTAGGATAGTAAAGAATAAAAAAGACAGTGATTACGTGATCTTGTATTAGTTTAAGCTCGTTTTATACTGTACAGCAGAACTATACAGCAGTGGTTTATTTAAGTAAACAGAGAGTTTAGCAGAAAAGAGGGGTCGGACTGTCGGACTGTCTTAAAACTTAGTTCCCTCTGCCTGTTGTGCGGGATACAGCGTGAAGCTCATTTACAACCAGGGAATTTGCTGAATTTCTAAAGCTTGAGCTCACAACTATATTGTACTCGTATTAAGTTAAATAGGACTTGATGGGATCAGGAGAAGTAATTTGGAAAAACACTAGCAAAAACTGACAAGTAATCAAATTAAACGATCTTGATTTGGAGACCTACCGTTAAAAGTAGAAATATTAATAATCCCTTGCTAAGGGGTTGTGTTCAAAATAATAATGAATTCTTATATGATCACTTTACTGTCCGTCTGGTAAAACAATTTATCTCAATCGCGTGAAGGTATCACACTGGACCTTGGAGCATAGAACAAAAACTAAACTAAGTCACCGCAATCAAAAAATTCGTTCGCTTTTGCATCGATTTTGCTGCGTTTTGTAGGAAATTACCCGCGTAATCAAAACTAAAGGATATTTCCCGACAATTATGACATTAAATCTAGATTTAACAGAAATATCTTATAATTTGACACACGAGTGAGAACTTGTAGTACAAGTAAAAGAGACATTCGGAAGTGGATTTATTTTATACAAAATGAGTGCATATGCCCACAACCTTAAAATTGTCAAATCTTTTGAGACGGAACTCAACGGCGGCCGAGTTCGACTTGCGTTTAACCAGTTTTTTTATATTTACATAAAGATTTTCTTCAGTATTTATCTATTTAGATGATGTATGGCGTTGGGTTTCCTTCTCAACATGCAAAATGCTTGGAAATTCGGCGAAAAGTAAGGAACTAAGTGTCTTGACACTAGGTTCCCTCTGCCTGTCATGTTCTCGGGATACAGCGTGAAGCTACATAGATTGTATGTCCATAAGTAACCTGTCATTATTAGATGACTAAAATGGGAGGTATGGTGTTGTATTTTTTTAAATTTTGCAATTTGAAAATGACATGAAATGAAAGAGCTTATTGTATCTCATGATTTTCATTGAACTCATATACTTCCTTACCTAATTTTGCCAGAAAAATATAAACGAAACTATAGTCTAAAAACTTTAATATATTTATTTATAAACTGATAAGGACTCCAGGCACTCGTCGAAAAGGAATGAAAAACCCCTTTTCTCCATATTTTATTTTTCAATATTTTATAATTTTAAATTAGTGGGTACTCGCTCTAAAAGTAAAGGTTGTGGCGCAACAGCATAGCATCACTGTAAACATTTGCTTTGTTAAGAAGAATGCGCGGCGTTGGATTACGACACGCAATATCTCAAAAAATGTGGAGAAACGGACAACGGATTATCTTAATACTACGTGTTCTCTGCCTAGCCAGCTAAATCCCCGATGCAGCGTGAAGGTAATAAGAACTGCCGTTCTAGTGATGCTTATGTAATGTCTTTAAATTAATAACATGTCTTAATGTACTTTAAGGGCTCATATATTTATATATATATCTCGGTTCAGGACGTGACATGACCGCTTTTCTCCAATTTTTCACGGCCATTTTCAAAGCTTTTTTTGATAATACCCGCACCTCATTACAGATTAGTCATTTTAGTAAGCCGTCTTCACGTAGGTTCAGCTTTCTTTCTTCTAGTATGGTGCAGCTGTTAATTTGTAGCGAAATCTCCACGACCAAGTGGAAGATGATATGGTGCCAACTTTTGGTCACACTCTGAGTAAAAATTTCCCACCTATAAGTTCTCAACAACAGCTATTAAAATTCTTATTTTAAAACAGATAAAAAAGGCAATAGTTTATTGTGCAACTCGATAGCTACGGTGTTGTCGTCCAATTAAGCTTTTCGTACATGAATATGTGACACAAGGAAACAAATAATACATTTAATAACTTTATTGTAAACCGTTATAACGAAAGACCATATAGTCTATATCTACAATCTTTTATTTTACATGTTTTTCAATAAATAGAATGAAAAGTGAAACATGATATTCGTAGAATATGCATAGAGATTTTTTATATAACAACGTTTTTTCACTTGCAATTTATTTATATCATCATTCGATAAACGTTATAAATGATTTTGATGATATTTTTACGAAGTATTAAATTATTATAATGTATCCTATTAATATATATTTGGATATATTTACAAATAAACATTATGTAGATTGCCTTTCCACAAAGAAAAAATATATATTATATAGGTATAGTTATTTAATATGTTTTAATAGATTAGTTTCTGTTAGTATTTTAAGAATTATATTGATATACATGTGTTATGCGTTTAGATCATCCAGAAATACGACATGCCGTTATTATCTATTTATTTTTATAATGTGTATCTATTAATAATAAGAACCTTAAAATATGTTATTTGAGTCAGTTAGGTAGAGAGACACTATCAAAGCATTTTCCATTTCAAAATAAATAAGAAAAAATATATTTTCTGCTTATAAGGGCAGATGGGGTAGTACGAATCTTTTAGGTTAATAGTTTATTACGACAATTAGGCTTAAATTACAGGTTTTCTACTTACCTAAACCTGATCAGGCTTTGTCTAACAATATTGAAATTAAATAAAAAAACATTTGTAAAAACAAAAACCCCGACTGCACAAAACTAAAGAGAAAATAAACAAGCCCAATAGTTATTAGGATTAACAGTCGGGAGGGAACTTTTTAAATAATGCGGGGTTCCTGGTAAAGATTTTATTGATTGAAGAATTACTTATAGGTCCGTACTGTTAATTCTAAGAAACTATTGGATTTGTTTATTTTCTTTTTAAGTTGGGCAGTCGGGGGTTTTTGTTTTTACAAATATTTTTTTATGTTTCACTTTTTTGTTAGGATTCATTATGGTAATGATAATCATAATATACCTTTTTTAAAATCCTCGTATTCAGCTCTTGAATTTGATATCCATATTGTGGTATTCGAAACGATTTTTTTTACTAAGTTCAATGGCGTCCCACAGACGCCATGATATTTTTTTTAATGTCACCTATCTAAGAAAACTTGGGCTGCGAATAACGATACCTCAAATATGTTAATCCGTTCAGCCATTCTGGAGATATGAGGTAATATAGAATATTACATACATACATACAAACTACGCGTGAAAATTGTAACCCTTCCTTAGCAGTCGAGAATAATATATGGAGCAGTATTACATTTGTACACCTATTTGACATGCTTCGTAATTGTTTATTTTTAACTGTATCTGTGTGATTTTCTACATGAAAAGGGCCTAACATGTTTGTAAATTTTTTGTAAATTTAGGAGAAATAAGAAAAAAGTTCGATATACACGTAGGATTCAATGTACACTTACACGGCGTTTTAGGCACAATGGCACGGTGTGAGATCGCAAACTCGATGATTGTGGGTTCGATTCGCATTTGGAAAATAAATTATATTCATTTCCTTACTCTGGTAGCAGTTTTGACAAATCGCAGCGGTAATTATCACCACTTAACACATAATGTTTTAGAAAATGGGGAATACACCCTGTATTGACACTATGCTGCTCTCTGCTAATAAGAAAACTATATGATTTTAAGTGAAGGGACCTTTCAAAATATTAATTTTACTTATGTATGTCTTTATTGTAATTATATCTTTATCTGTAACTCATCACTCATTTTGTTAAATTACATTTTAAGTGGTTCATATACTTCAATTCTTAATAAGAAACCATTATTTATTTTTTAAGGTATTATTCAACACTAAGGAAAGAAAAATATTTTTTTAGAAACGTATAAAAAATTGATGTTAGCGGAGTCCAAAGCCGTGACTCTTGGAAACCGTCCACGCGCTCTGACCACTACACCATACGTTCTCTTTAAGCTATGTCGTATATCTTAGATGCCTGCTACAACTTATTTATGTTAATTGTTCATAATCGACAATCACGAAGGCTAACTGTAGGTAACCGTACCTTTAAAAGTAGACCGTTATCATTCGATAGCGGCTAAAGTACGAACCTGTGTAAAATTTAACATTGTACACTTTATAGGACTTAGGGCTTCAACTGTATCCATTATTAATGTAAGAATATTTCTAACACTATTTTGATTTTTTTTTTAATGGAAAAGACACGGCAAACGAGCGTTCGGGTCACCTGATGGTAAGTGATTACCGCCGCCCACGCCGTCTTACGACACCACCAGAAGCTTCCCAACTTTTCCATCGCTCTAATAGATAGATATATTTCTATCCCTGGTAACGAGGCAAAGCACGATGTTCATTGCTGGCACTCAAGACACAATGCCTCCAGAATTCGGCGGAAAATGAGGAATGGAAACGTCATAATTGGAACATAATATCTTAACACTAGGTTCCGTGCGTAATATAGCGCGAGGCTAAATACAGAAAAATATCTCAACATTATCCTTTTATGTAGATCTTTATATAACTTTCGATACTAGCGTTTAAAACTGAAAATCTATATGAATATGTTCTTAAAAATTTTAAAAAGATGATGAATTTCTGTAGCAATTTTTGTATATTACATATAATTATATTTAAGCACGAGCGAGTGATTTTATGTAGCCAGTAGTAGCGCAAGACTGCAAGTGTGTGACTCTAAATTCGAGTGGTTGTGGGTTCGATCCCCATTCGAGGAAATGAAATATTTATTTAAATATATATTGTTAGAAATTGGAAGCGGTTATATTTTTTAAAATTCACGATAAATACACACATAGTCTATATGTTTTTAAACTATTCGGAAAGGGATACCACGTAATTGCAATAAGTGATATGTATCACCTACTAACAATACTTCACACTAGTTTCCTTTCAATAAGAGCTGCAGCCAACAAGCAATTGTCCCCGATTGACACAATTCCACTGCTTTTACCTCTTTTACACGAGTACGCTAACAATATTATTATTTCTTCCCTGTGGTGTCAAGGCAAAGCGCAGAGTTGAGTTTCGCCATACAACACACAATGATTCCAGAATTCGGTGGACAGTGGGAAATATAGTGTCTTACCACTAAGTTCCCTCTGCTTTCTCTATTGTGTGCGAGATACAGCGTGAAGCTGATTTAATTTCGAACGATTTTTTTACATATTATTTATATTATATGTAAAAAAATCGTATGAGTTAAAGTATTATATGTGATTCGGTTTACGGTGTATTCGCGTTCCGATATATCCCAATATTCATTCAAACATAAAATAAATAAAATTATATCGTTTACAATTATCAAAAAAATAAGGGAGTATTTTTTTTCAAAAAAAAATGTTTTATTTGTAGTGTCAATCTGTTCCTTAGTTCATGGAAAGGCATGCTTTGAGAATTATCTCATAAATATTCGGACTCAACATGTTTAATTGACGTCCAGTACTGCATGACTTCATACTAAAAGGTATAAATATTTGTTATAGTGGATACACTTATAGGATAACTTTCGCGTCGCGAAGAAATTAATGCCAAACTGAAATTAATATCAAATATTTAGTCTACGTTGCTTTGAAGCACCAAAAAATCAAGCTTCTTTATCTACGAAATCTAAAAGATATAATCATTTATGCATCGATTTTGCTACTATTTCTATATATGCCGTCCAATTAAAACCTATAATGTTCTCCTGTGACCTACGATGCAAATATGCAAATAAAGAAAAATTCTGAATAGTGGAATCTTATAGGTTTTTCAAAGAAAAAAATCATTACAAACTTATATTTATAGTTGATTTCGTAGAAATTTTAATGTCAACGTTTTTTGTACCGATTTCTGTAAGAAAAGGAGGTTATCAATTCGACTGTGGTTTTTGTTTGATACCTCAGAACTTTTCACTGGGTGAACCGATTTTGATTATTTTTTTTTATTTGACTTTGCTTACCGTGTGATCCCATTTATTTTAAATTATTTTCTGACTATGGTATCTATAAGTATATCGCATACTTAAATCTACAATTTGCATTAGGTATGTGCGCGACAAATGGATAAATAACTCTATATCACGCCAACCTATTCCAATGATTCTTTTTTTATTTGAAAGGATAAACTTCAACAATAGTTTGGTGAAAGTTTGTCATTTTCAACCCACTGCAAAAAAGGAAGAGGTTCCCAATTCACCCGAATATTTTTTATGTATTTTCTTGGCAATACACCTAAGAATACATAATATAAAAAATACCTAATTAAGATTGAAGTTTTACATGGGACAACCACTACTTACTGGTTTCAGGAGCATCCTACCTCTCACTTAAAATCGTAAAATAAATTAATTTTTAGTTTGTTGTTTAAAAAGGTTTTTTTTGTTATAACTTATTAAGTTAGTAAAGTCCCGCTGATCTACTATCCTGAAATTAGTAACGGAAGCCTCGAATGGCGAATCTGACTCCCACTTAACCAGTTATTTTAGCTTCACGCGTTGTGATCCGTAAACAGCACAGTAATCAGAGGGAGCCCGAAAGGAAATAATATGCTACCAAGTACTAAGACACTTTGCCCCCCTTAATTTTGCATTCCCCAATTTCGGCTGATTCTAGAGACGTTGCGTGTTAAATGACAGAATTCTAATGCGCGCTTCTCCTTGTTACCAGAGTGAGAAAAATGAAAATATATTATTTGATTTTCCAGAGTGGGAATCGAACCTACAACCACCTCGTTTTTCGCCCCTAACGATCTCCTTGGCATTCTTTAGTCGCAGTCATGCAAAAGGAGCTTACAGCCTAAGCTATTTATAGAGAATCGATGAAATATACACAGGTGACTGAGCGAATGAATAAACTATTACTGGTACTTATATCTATTGGGAAATTGTCGATTGTATATAAAAAAACTGCCAATTGAAACCCCATAATTTTCCTGTAAATAATTTAATTTATATTTTTATAAGATATTTTAAAAATTGTCATTTTCTCTTTGTTTTCTAAGTCTAAATTTGAGTTCGAGTAGAATAAGGATTCTAAAAAAATATTACCCTTAGAAACCAAAAAAAGACAGGTAATAGATAATATTAGAAACTTGCTACAGATAAAATAAGGTAAGGAAGCTGTATGCGAGATTATGCGTCGGTTCGTGATTATGCGTAGTAGTTTAAATAGATCAAAATATACAGGATGTCCCGTAAATATTAGTGATCCAACCTATAGGACATTTAGGACATTATCAGGGGAACTCCAAAGGAACAGCCATGTAAAGCTATCTGCTGTTTAAACGTAATACTATTAACATACTCCACAGAGTTCTGTGAATTAGTCACAGGCCAACTCGAGGAAATTTAATATTTCCTCGTTCTGGTAACGAGGCAAAGTGTGGCGTTGAGTTCCGCCACTCGCCACGCGATACCTCCAGAATTCGGCGAACGTGGAAAAAGTTTAAGTGCCTTAATATATGGGAATACAGCGTAAACTCGACAATTATCTGAATTCTTTTTGACAAAAAGATGGTACGACAGTGCCGCTTTTTTGGTCAAAGACGCTACGACGATAGCGGGCCCAATACTTGACCGTGACTGTAGAGCCAATTCATTCTTTTACCTTATTCTAACACAAATAATTAGGTATTAACGATTTACCATTTTTATTATTCAAAACACTGCCATTTATGCCAACTAAACGTAGTAATAAGCACAAACTAAAGAGTATTTTTGTCCTGACTAAATAATGGTTTTCCATTTCTTACGTCTCGTGAAGCAAGCGAGGCATAAGATAGGTGAGAATGAAATTTGGAGAAATTAATAAACTTGACTTAGGCCAGTCGTGGCGCAGTGGCACGAAGTGTGACTGTAAAACCGACTGGTTGTGGGTTCGACCCCCACTCGAGGAGATAGAATGTTTGCTTAAATTTATATTTCCATTTCTTCGCTCTGGTGTCGAGACTAAGCGCGGCGTTGTATTATTGTAGTAGTTGTGTTTACGTTATTGGTATCTATGCGTAACTGCGTCACACGAAATACAGGTATGGATAAACATCGTGAAATGAACTACGTCTAAACTGTTGATGTATCTTGATTAATTTCTTTAGGTATCGATTTTTCTAAAGGTTTAGAGATAGAAAAGGTAAGGAGAGACTGAGGGGAGTTGAAACGATTTTGTCATTTTGCTTCATACAGAAAATATTATAAACGTCTTTGGGATGATTTTAGCCTCAATATTTTAGTTCATTTCTTACACTTTGAAATTTGTTTAAAAAAAAGTGAAAATTGTAGGGAGAAAACGAAATTAAATGTCATCAGTAGGTAATTTTGTTTCAACATCCTTTATACCGAGATGTAAAATAGAAGTCGAGGTTTAAAGTTATTTAATAAAATATAACTTAGAAAAAGATAATATTAACATTTTATTTTATATCACATCTAATCTACAATTTGCATTAGGTATGTGCGCGACAAATGGATAAATAACTCTATATCACGCCAACCTATTCCAATGTTTTTTTTTATTTGAAAGGGTACTTAACATAGATTGGTGAAAGTTTGTCATTTTCAATCCACTGCAAAAAAGGAAGAGGTTCCCAATTCACCCGAATATTTTTTATGTAGGTATTTTCTTGTCAATATAAAAAATACCTAATTAAGATTGAAGTTTTACATGGGACAACCACTACTTACTGGTTTCAGGAGCATCCTACCTATCACTTAAAATCGTAAAATAAATTAAGTTTTAGTTTGTTGTTTGAAGTCTGTTTTTTTTTTTTGTTAAAAATTACTAAGTTAGTAAAGTCCCGCTGATCTACTATCCTAAAATTAGTAACGGAAGCCTCGGATGGCGAATCCGACTCCCACTTAACCAGTTTTTTTAGCTTTACGCGTTGTGATCCTTAAACAGCACAGTAATCAGAGGGAGCTCGAAAGGAAATAATATACTACCAAGTACTAAGACACTTGGCCTCCCTTAATTTTGCATTCCCCAATTTCGGCTGATTCTAGAGACGTTACGTGTTAAATGACAGAATTCTAATGCGCGCTTCTCCTTGTTACCAGAGTGGGAATCGAACCCACAACCGTCTCGTTTTTCGCCCCTAACGATCTCCTTGGCAATCTTTAGTCGCAGTCATGCAAAAGGAGCGTACAGCCTAAGCTATTTATAGAGAATCGATGAAATATACACAGGTGACTGAGCGAATGAATAAACTATTACTGGTACTTATATCTATAGGGAAATTGTCGATTGTATATAAAAAAACTGCCAATTGAAACCCCATAATTTTCCTGTAAATAGTTTAAATTATATTTTTATAACATTTTTTAATAATTGTCATTTTCTCTTTTGTTTTCTAAGTCTAAATTTGAGTTCGAGTAGAATAAGGATTCTAAAAAAATATTAGCCTTAGAAACCAAAAAAAAGACAGGTGATAGATAATATTAGAATTATACTTGCTACAGATAAAATAAGGTACCCGGAAGCTGTATGCGAGATCATGCGTCGGTTTGTGATTATGCGTAGTAGTTTAAATAGATCAAAATATACAGGGTGTCCCGTAAATGTTAGTGATCCAACCTATAGGACATTTAGGACATTATGTTCTGTGAATTAGTCACAGGCCAACTCGAGGAAATTTAATATTTCCTCGTTCTGGTAACGAGGCAAAGTGTGGCGTTGAGTTCCGCCACTCGCCACGCGATACCTCCAGAATTCGGCGAACGTGGAAAAAGTTTAAGTGCCTTAATATATGGGAATACAGCGTAAACTCGACAATTATCTGAATTCTTTTTGACAAAAAGATGGTACGACAGTGCCGCTTTTTTGGTCAAAGACGCTACGACGATAGCGGGCCCAATACTTGACCGTGACTGTAGAGCCAATTCATTCTTTTACCTTATTCTAACACAAATAATTAGGTATTAACGATTTACCATTTTTATTATTCAAAACACTGCCATTTATGCCAACTAAACGTAGTAATAAGCACAAACTAAAGAGTATTTTTGTCCTGACTAAATAATGGTTTTTTTCCATTCCTTACGTCTCGTGAAGTTAGCGAGGCATAAGATAGGTGAGAATGAAATTTGGAGAAATTAATAAACTTGACTTAGGCCAGTCGTGGCGCAGTGGCACGAAGTGTGACTGTAAAACCGACTGGTTGTGGGTTCGACCCCCACTCGAGGAGATAGAATGTTTGCTTAAATTTATATTTCCATTTCTTCGCTCTGGTGTCGAGACTAAGCGCGGCGTTGTATTATTGTAGTAGTTGTGTTTACGGTATTGGTATCTATGCGTAACTGCGTCACACGAAATACAGGTATGGATAAACATCGTGAAATGAACTACGTCTAAACTGTTGATGTATCTTGATTAATTTCTTTAGGTATCGATTTTTCTAAAGGTTTAGAGATAAAAAAGGTAAGGAGAGACTGAGGGGAAGTTGAAACGATTTTGTCATTTTGCTTCATACAGAAAATATTATAAACGTCTTTGGGATGATTTTAGCCTCAATATTTTAGTTCATTTCTTACACTTTGAAATTTGTTTAAAAAAAGTGAAAATTGTAGGGAGAAAACGAAATTAAATGTCATCAGTAGGTAATTTTGTTTCAACATCCTTTATACCGAGATGTAAATAGAAGTCGAGGTTTAAAGTTATTTAATAAAATATAACTTAGAAAAAGATAATATTAACATTTTATTTTATATTAAAAAAAAATCCGACTGTATAAATGTGAAAAGAAAAGATAAGACCCATATTTCATTAGATAAATAGGTATCCATTTAAATTTTACGGTGGCTCGAAGAATTTGATCGATAGTTTGAAAGGGTTTGTTATTTTTTTCTTTTAGTTTTATGCTTTAGTTGGATTTTATGTTTTTTATTTCACACTTTTTCTTTGGCAGGCTGTAGCTTCATTATTGGAATATAATTCTAATACGAAAAGCTTTGCAATTTCCTTGAGGACGCTAATATAGTGACGATTCACACACGATATAGTGACGATTGTTTCTTATCTGAAATAGCAATATACCATTTTTTTTGCTTCTAACCCCTACACCAGTGATTCTCAACCGCTGTGCCGCGGCACTTTGGTGTGCCGTCAAATTTTGCAAATATATTAAAATTTTTGTCATAAACTATTTATGCAGTGTGTTGTAGTAAGTAAAGAATTTTTATCCTTTTCTTTGTGTGCCGCAACAAAAAAAGGGTTGAGAATCACTGCTTTACACTAAGGAATTAATGAGGGTAACAATCCTTAAGGTTAAAGTTTATTCTCTCCGTATCTATTGAAAATATTTTTAATGAAATTTAAATTAAACGTGAAATTAAAAAAAAAAAGATAATTTGTAAGAAGTTTACATTTATTGTTTTCTAGCTCTATTATATATCAACCCATTAATTAACACCTACCAAAATTTGTAATTTTGCTTTTATGTATTATGTTCATATTACTTAGCTATTGTGAGTTAAAAAAAATCCAAGTAGTGTCATAACTAACCTGCTGTGTGCGGGATACAGCGTGAAGATGATTTAAATTTTTTGATATATCATGTGATGTAGATGCTTTATGTATTCAGCAAACTGTTTTAAATAGTAATTTAAATAAACGCCCGTGAGACCGTCGTGGCCCGGTGGCATAAATGCATGATTGTCAACGTGACGGTTGTGGGTTCGATTCCCACTAGAAAGAATAAAGTATATTTATTAAAGCAGAAGTGAATAAAACACAGTAGTAAATCAGTACTTATTATAATATTCTTATGAAGTTTAGCAGAGATTCGTCTTATAACACACACGATACCAAAACTAAAACTGAAATGCGGTGTACGGCCTATTTAAACAATTTGCTCCCACCCTCCGGCATTAAAACGTGAGCTGTCACTGTCAGTTTTGGCTGGCTCGTCTCTTTGGCGGCATGGCTGGCTTGGCTGGCAGGGCTTTTGGTGGCATATGCGGCTTAGCGTTACAATCGGCCATCCTGTAACAATTGCTCCCGCAATGGGAACACAATAATATGGTTAACTTTCAAGTAAATCGATTAGGTCTTCTGTCTCTACTTGTTCATCAGAACTGCTGGCACTGTCAGATATAGAAGCTACACTACGATATGGCCTTATTGAATCGGCGGACACTAATCCTACGAAATTTTTATACCCTCTTAGCCCCTTGATACTTCTAATTCTATATCTGTCATTGCCAACAACTCTAGTCACGATATAGGGCCCTGAATAGATGTCGTCTAACTTTGAATTAACCCTAGCAGCGCTACTAGTAGGAGCTTGCTTCCACAGGACTAAGTCACCCTTCCGGTAGACGTTACAATTTTTGCGACGTTTATCAAAGTTACGTTTCATTCTAGCACTAGCGGTTTCTATTCGTTGTCTTGCTTTAGTTCGCCTAGCCTGAATCGGCTCTTGTACCCTATCCGAGACTGATACGTCGCACCTGGATTTACCACTGCGTGAAAACATTAAGTCATAAGGCTTGAAACCCGTGGTATCATTTAAAGTATTATTTATGCCCCAGATGATATCTGGAAGACAATTCGGCCAGTTATTAGCGGCTTCACTGGGGTCTGACGCGCGTAACGCATTAAGGATCGTTCTATTAGTGCTCTCAACTTGTCCGTTTGCTCTCGGACAGGCAATCGCGGTTAAAGTATGCTTAAATTGTTTGTCGGTCCCGAATTTTTTGAAATTTCTACTGGTGAAAGCTTTACCGTGATCAGTTACGACTCTATCCGGATAACCAAATAAAGCGAACACTTTTTTAAGACCTTTGACCGTTTCGACCGAATTTACCGTTCGAGTTGGCTCCACAATGACAAATTTCGTAAATGCATCCGTTATAACTAATAAATATTGGTACCCTTTTTTTGTTCTACAAAACGGGCCTAAATGGTCAACGTGGATCACTCTGAAAGGTTCATTTGGTTTAGGGATAGGATGCAACATACCTTCTTTCTTTCCGTGTTCACCCTTACCGTACGCACAATGCAAGCAAGCTGTTACATATTTTCGAATAAATTTTGTCATTTTAGGGAACCAAAAATCTTTTTTTATTAAGTCCATTGTACGCTTTAGACCGACGTGACCTATTTCATCGTGATGCATTTGAACTATTTTCCATCTAGCCGGTCCTGGTACGACAAGACGATTTCCATTCAGCGTTTTTCGATACAGTCTAGCGTCCACTATTACAAAATCATTTGTTAAATTAGCGGTCGCGGTACCACTTTTCAATTGTTCAATAATATTTTTCAGTTTATCATCCTGCGACTGAACGGTATAAAACCAGTCTGATACTTCTAGACGATTTATATTAACTGCATCAATTGGATTTCTACTAAGTGCATCAACGTGTTTCATACGCTCACCGGGCCTATATTCGACACTAATATCATACTCTTGGATTAATAACCACCATCTTGCAATACGTGGTATCATATCACGTTTTGTAAGGGTGGCACGCACAGCTGTACAATCGGTTATTACTTTAATATGCCGACCTACTACATACACGCGAAATTTACGTAGTGATTCAACCACCGCTAGTGTTTCGAGTTCATAGCTATGATATATACTTTCCTCGGGAGAGGTTACACGACTAAAATACATAACGGGACGTAGAGAGTTATCTATTTGTTTTTGTAATAATATACCTGCTATTCCGACTTTACATGCATCTGTATGTATTTCTGTATGAAGTAAGGGGTCATAAAGTGCTAATACAGGCTTAGAACACAAACACATTTTTAATTTTTCGAAACTAGTAGATTGCTCTATATTCCATACCCAGGGCATATTTTTTTTTGTAAGATCGGTTAACGGGCGGGCTATTTGTGCAAATTTATAAATAAATTTTCGAAAATAACTGCAAAGACCTATAAATTGCCGTATTTCGTGAACGGTTTTAGGCACCGGAAACTGAGAAACTGCAGTTAATTTTGACTCGGATGGTCTGACTCCATCCTCAGAAATTTCATGTCCTAAATAAGTCACTTTATCTTGTAAAAATGCACATTTTCTCATATTTAACTTAAGATTTTCCGCTTGAAACTTAGATAACACCAACTCTAACCATTTTTAGTCCAGATTTAATATCAACCGAGGGTAGTAAAAATATCATCTAAAAATGCTAAAATCTCATTTGCGGAACTGTCACTGTGAGACATACTCTGAATTGAGTTAACGATTTTATTAATTAACCGCATGAAAACGGATGGCGAATTGGCTAAACCAAAAGGAACTCTTAAATACTCAAATTGTCCCTCTTGGCAGATAAAAGCTGTTTTATAAGTGTCTTCCGGGGCTATCATTAATTGGTGGTACCCTTGTGCCATGTCTAAACATGTAAAATATTTTTTACCGGCTAGCTTAGATATATGATCCTCAATATTAGGTAACGGATATTTATCTTTTATTGTTGCAGCATTGAGCGCACGATAATCTATGCATAATCTACTATCACCATTCTTTTTCTTCACTAATACTACCGGGGAAGCATAACTAGATTCGGATTCTTTAATAATACCTGCGTCTAATAACTCCTTAACTTTAGATTTTACTATTCCGCGTTCACTGTGGGATTGCCTATATGGTTGACGATATATAGGCTGATCGTGATTGAGTCTTATTTTCATTTGTATTAAGTTAGTACAGCCAAGATCTTTAGTACTACTCGCAAAACTATCTCGGTATTGAAGCAAAATATTTAATAAATTATGACGTTGGTTATCATTTAAATTCCCTATTTTTATATCGTTTAATAACACGCCGCCTATACAGGTATTGAAATTACTACTATCAAAAGTATTTAAAATATTTATTGATTTATCTGACAAACTAGATACTTTATGCAAACTAGGCATGTGAGATAAAATAGGCAAACTAGAAAATAATGGCATGGCTTTGCAACTCACCTGGTTGGTCGTAGTAGGCTCCTCACACCGTTCTGCCCGGGTCAGAACTTGTCCAGGTTCCCCCACACGATGTCCTTATCACCGGTATTCATGACTTTGATGTAACCCTGGTTCCCGCGGAGTAAAGTGGCGGGTAATGAATAGCACACACCTTGCAAATCATGATGACGTGCAGCCGTACAGACATTTACATTGTCGTCGTTTCCAGGGACAAGAATTTTTATAATTGAAATTCCGGGTGGTAATGTCTCTTGGCATGATGTCAATACTTTATACTTCTGCGGATCTTCGTTGACATTTATTTGAGTTGTGAAGTCAGGAACTTGCCTGTGTAGTGTAGCTGTACCGTTGCTTACAATAAGCGATATTTGATCTGCGTTGATCACTGGCTGTCCGATCAATAAACTGATATCTCCCATCTCAATATCTGTTAAGTATGCGCTACATGGTATACGAATGTTATCGATCTCAAGATCGAATTTCACTTCACCGTGACTTGTAAGCAGACCTCCAGAAAATCCTTTTAAAATTGTTCTTGAGGGTAAAACTTTAAGAGAGAGCATCATAGCTATTTGATTACGCATAACATTCACTTGGCTTCCGGTGTCCTACGTAAGCTTTTACAAATACCCCGTTAATTTTACTACCTTCTTGTAAGCGTCATCATAATTTTGTAGCAATTTAATGTCTTTAACATTGTTATTACTTTTCAGAGGCTCGCAGTTAGTTTGAAAGCTCTGACAACGAGTAGCAATATGTCCTTGAGCCCCACATTTATAGCAAATACGTCGATCTGGTAGTGTACAATTACGTAATAAGTGGCCTACCTTTTTGCAACGAGGACACGGGTCAATCTCTGGGTTGATTTTCTTCTCTAAAGGTGATACTAGTTTGAGCTCATTGCGGGGAAATCTAACTTCAGATGTCG
Organism: Heliconius sara; assembly: GCA_917862395.2. Taxonomy (NCBI): domain Eukaryota; kingdom Metazoa; phylum Arthropoda; class Insecta; order Lepidoptera; family Nymphalidae; genus Heliconius; species Heliconius sara. The sequence continues at coordinate 9,180,350 of OU860781.1, forward strand.
GTCCACGATAGTCGTCGAGAGCACAAAGAAAAGCTTCATAAAGTTCATCCGGTCGTTCGCATTGGAATGCACGTGCGTTAGGTTGCAACGAAGTGGGTAGACCGCGAATAATACACGAAACACTAGCACTATCCGATAGTTTACACCGAAAACACATAGCCACTTTGTCCTGGTAATATTTGGTCATTGTCTCATTTGGTAATTTCTTCCGTTGCATCATTTCGTCCAATAAAGCACTATAATCACGACGTTTGGGAAATGCTCGTAATAACATTTGCTTCCATTCGCTCCAGGTAAAATTGTATTCGTCGAGTCTATTGTACCATTTCCGAGCCTGACCGCGAAGTTTATCCTGCAGATAAAACGACTTAATATCGTCACTCCAGTTGTGTATATCTCCAAGCTGTTCAATCTTCTTTAGCCACGTTAACACGGTGCAATCTTCTCCTTCGGGATCAAATTCGGGAATAAGCGACGCTGCACGATGATACTTAGCTTGGCTGTACTTTCCACACTCTTGATCAAGATCACGAATCGCCCTGTCGACCTCGTTTACTAGCAGATGTTTTAACATTTTTCTGGCGGGTGGCGTGACACGTCACGATCGTTATCCGTTTCATATTCTTCTTGATTTGTAGGGCGTCCATCCTGCTGGGCGGACGCCTCTGCCATTATTAACAGAATGTTGGCGCTTCATCCCACTTCTGATTAAAGCAGAAGTGAATAAAACACAGTAGTAAATCAGTACTTATTATAATATTCTTATGAAGTTTAGCAGAGATTCGTCTTATAACACACACGATACCAAAACTAAAACTGAAATGCGGTGTACGGCCTATTTAAACAATTTGCTCCCACCCTCCGGCATTAAAACGTGAGCTGTCACTGTCAGTTTTGGCTGGCTCTGTCTCTTTGGCGGCATGGCTGGCTTGGCTGGCAGGGTCTTTTGGTGGCATATTGCGGCCTTAGCGTTACAATCGGCCATCCTGTAACCAATTGCTCCCGCAATGGGAACACCAATACTATGGTTAACTTTCAAGTAAATCGATTAGGTCTTCTGTCTCTACTTGTTCATCAGAACTGCTGGCACTGTCAGATATAGGAAGCTACACTACGATATGCCTTATTGAATCGGCGGGACCACTAATCCTACGAAATTTTCTATACCTCTTAGCCCCTTGATACTTCTACTTCTATATCTGTCATTGCCAAACAAACTCTAGTCACGATATAGGGCCCTGAATAGATGTCGTCTAACTTTGAATTAACCCTAGCAGCGCTACTAGTAGGAGCTTGCTTCCACAGGACTAAGTCACCCTTCGGTAGACGTTACAATTTTTGCGACGTTTATCAAATGTTACGTTTCATTATAGCACTAGCGGTTTCTATTCGTTTGTCTTGCTTTAGTTCGCCTAGCATGAATCGGCTCTTGTACCCTATCCGAGACTGATACGTCGCACCTGGATTTACCACTGCGTGAAAACATTAAGTCATAAGGCTTGAAACCCGTGGTATCATTTTAAAGTATTATTTATGCCCCGATGATACTCTGGAAGACAATCGGCCCGTTATAGCGGCTATCACTGGGGTCTGACGCGCGTAACGCATTAAGGATCGTTCTATTAGTGCTCTCAACTTGTCCGTTGCTCTCGGACAGGCAATCGCGGTTAAAGTATGCTTAAATGTTTGTCGGTCCCGAATTTTTTGAAATTTCTACTGGTTGAAATGCTTTTACCGTGATCAGTTACGACTCTATCCGGATAACCAAATAAAGCGAACACTCTTTTTTTAAGACCTTTGACCGTTTCGACCGAATTTACCGTTCGAGTTGGCTCCACAATGACAAATTTCGTAAATGCATCCGTTATACCTAATAAATATTGGTACCCCTTTTTTTGTTCTACAAACGGGCCTAATGGTCAACGTGGATCACTCTGAAGGTTCATTTTGGTTTTAGGGATAGGATGCAAACATACCTTCTTTCTTTTCCGTGTTCACCCTTACCGTACGCACAATGCAAGCAAGCTGTTACATATTTTCGAATTAATTTTGTCATTTTAGGGAACCAAAAATCTTGTTTTATTAAGTCCATTGTACGCTTTAGACCGACGTGACCTATTTCATCGTGATGCATTTGAACTATTTTTCCATCTAGCCGGTCCTGGTACGACAAGACGATTTCCATCAGCGTTTTTCGATACAGTCTAGCGTCCACTATTACAAAATCATTTGTTAAATTAGCGGTCGCTGGTACCACTTTTCAATTGTTCAATAATATTTTTCCGTTTATCATCCTGCGACTGAACGGTATAAAACCAGTCTGATACTTCTAGACGATTTATATTAACTGCATCAATTGGATTTCTACTAAGTGCATCAACGTGTTTCATTACGCTCACCGGGCCTATATTCGACACTAATATCATACTCTTGGATTAATAACCACCATCTTGCAATACGTGGTATCATATCACGTTTTGTAAGGGTGGCACGCACAGCTGTACAATCGGTTATTACTTTAATATGCCGACCTACTACATACACGCGAAATTTACGTAGTGATTCAACCACCGCTAGTGTTTCGAGTTCATAGCTATGATATATACTTTCCTCGGGAGAGGTTACACGACTAAAATACATAACGGGACGTAGAGAGTTATCTATTTGTTTTTTGTAATAATATACCTGCTATTCCGACTTTACATGCATCTGTATGTATTTCTGTATGAAGTAAGGGGTCATAAAGTGCTAATACAGGCTTTAGAACACAAACACATTTTTAATTTTTCGAAACTAGTAGATTTGCTCTATATTCCATACCCAGGGCATATTTTTTTTGTAAGATCGGTTAACGGGCGGGCTATTTGTGCAAATTTATAAATAAATTTTCGAAAATAACTGCAAAGACCTATAAATTGCCGTATTTCGTGAACGGTTTTTAGGCACCGGAAACTGAGAAACTGCAGTTAATTTTGACTCGGATGGTCTGACTCCATCCTCAGAAATTTCATGTCCTAAATAAGTCACTTTATCTTGTAAAAATGCACATTTTCTCATATTTAACTTAAGATTTTCCGCTTGAAACTTAGATAACACCAACTCTAACATTTTTAGTCCAGATTTAATATCAACCGAGGGTAGTAAAATATCATCTAAAAATGCTAAAATCTCATTTGCGGAACTGTCACTGTGAGACATACTCTGAATTGAGTTAACGATTTTATTAATTAACCGCATGAAAACGGATGGCGAATTGGCTAAACCAAAAGGAACTCTTAAATACTCAAATTGTCCCTCTTGGCAGATAAAAGCTGTTTTATAAGTGTCTTCCGGGGCTATCATTAATTGGTGGTACCCTTGTGCCATGTCTAAACATGTAAAATATTTTTTACCGGCTAGCTTAGATATATGATCCTCAATATTAGGTAACGGATATTTATCTTTTATTGTTGCAGCATTGAGCGCACGATAATCTATGCATAATCTACTATCACCATTCTTTTTCTTCACTAATACTACCGGGGAAGCATAACTAGATTCGGATTCTTTAATAATACCTGCGTCTAATAACTCCTTAACTTTAGATTTTACTATTCCGCGTTCACTGTGGGATTGCCTATATGGTTGACGATATATAGGCTGATCGTGATTGAGTCTTATTTTCATTTGTATTAAGTTAGTACAGCCAAGATCTTTAGTACTACTCGCAAAACTATCTCGGTATTGAAGCAAAATATTTAATAAATTATGACGTTGGTTATCATTTAAATTCCCTATTTTTATATCGTTTAATAACACGCCGCCTATACAGGTATTGAAATTACTACTATCAAAAGTATTTAAAATATTTATTGATTTATCTGACAAACTAGATACTTTATGCAAACTAGGCATGTGAGATAAAATAGGCAAACTAGAAAATAATGGCATGGCTTTGCAACTCACCTGGTTGGTCGTAGTAGGCTCCTCACACCGTTCTGCCCGGGTCAGAACTTGTCCAGGTTCCCCCACACGATGTCCTTATCACCGGTATTCATGACTTTGATGTAACCCTGGTTCCCGCGGAGTAAAGTGGCGGGTAATGAATAGCACACACCTTGCAAATCATGATGACGTGCAGCCGTACAGACATTTACATTGTCGTCGTTTCCAGGGACAAGAATTTTTATAATTGAAATTCCGGGTGGTAATGTCTCTTGGCATGATGTCAATACTTTATACTTCTGCGGATCTTCGTTGACATTTATTTGAGTTGTGAAGTCAGGAACTTGCCTGTGTAGTGTAGCTGTACCGTTGCTTACAATAAGCGATATTTGATCTGCGTTGATCACTGGCTGTCCGATCAATAAACTGATATCTCCCATCTCAATATCTGTTAAGTATGCGCTACATGGTATACGAATGTTATCGATCTCAAGATCGAATTTCACTTCACCGTGACTTGTAAGCAGACCTCCAGAAAATCCTTTTAAAATTGTTCTTGAGGGTAAAACTTTAAGAGAGAGCATCATAGCTATTTGATTACGCATAACATTCACTTGGCTTCCGGTGTCTACGTAAGCTTTTACAAATACCCCGTTAATTTTTACTACCTTCTTGTAAGCGTCATCATAATTTTGTAGCAATTTAATGTCTTTAACATTGTTATTACTTTTCAGAGGCTCGCAGTTAGTTTGAAAGCTCTGACAACGAGTAGCAATATGTCCTTGAGCCCCACATTTATAGCAAATACGTCGATCTGGTAGTGTACAATTACGTAATAAGTGGCCTACCTTTTTGCAACGAGGACACGGGTCAATCTCTGGGTTGATTTTCTTCTCTAAAGGTGATACTAGTTTGAGCTCATTGCGGGGAAATCTAACTTCAGATGTCGGTCCACGATAGTCGTCGAGAGCACAAAGAAAAGCTTCATAAAGTTCATCCGGTCGTTCGCATTGGAATGCACGTGCGTTAGGTTGCAACGAAGTGGGTAGACCGCGAATAATACACGAAACACTAGCACTATCCGATAGTTTACACCGAAAACACATAGCCACTTTGTCCTGGTAATATTTGGTCATTGTCTCATTTGGTAATTTCTTCCGTTGCATCATTTCGTCCAATAAAGCACTATAATCACGACGTTTGGGAAATGCTCGTAATAACATTTGCTTCCATTCGCTCCAGGTAAAATTGTATTCGTCGAGTCTATTGTACCATTTCCGAGCCTGACCGCGAAGTTTATCCTGCAGATAAAACGACTTAATATCGTCACTCCAGTTGTGTATATCTCCAAGCTGTTCAATCTTCTTTAGCCACGTTAACACGGTGCAATCTTCTCCTTCGGGATCAAATTCGGGAATAAGCGACGCTGCACGATGATACTTAGCTTGGCTGTACTTTCCACACTCTTGATCAAGATCACGAATCGCCCTGTCGACCTCGTTTACTAGCAGATGTTTTAACATTTTTCTGGCGGGTGGCGGTGACACGTCACGATCGTTATCCGTTTCATATTCTTCTTGATTTGTAGGCGTCCATCCTGCTGGGCGGACGCCTCTGCCATTATTAACAGAATGTTGGCGCTTCATCCCACTTCTGATTAAAGCAGAAGTGAATAAAACACAGTAGTAAATCAGTACTTATTATAATATTCTTATGAAGTTTAGCAGAGATTCGTCTTATAACACACACGATACCAAAACTAAAACTGAAATGCGGTGTACGGCCTATTTAAACAATTTGCTCCCACCCTCCGGCATTAAAACGTGAGCTGTCACTGTCAGTTTTGGCTGGCTCGTCTCTTTGGCGGCATGGCTGGCTTGGCTGGCAGGGCTTTTGGTGGCATATGCGGCTTAGCGTTACATTATATTAATAATATATTCGTTTCTCCGGTTTGGTACCTAGACAAAGCACGAAGTCGTGGACCATCATTCAACACGCAATGCGTCAAAGGAAAAATTCGGCGAAAAGTGGGGAACGGAGTGTCTTAACACTAGGTATCCTCTACCTACGCTGCTGTATGCGGCATACAGCGTAAAGCTCTTCATTTACTCATTTACATTACTGTCAACCAACACACTGTCTCGAATTCGAGCGATTGCAGTGACATGACTCTACATTGTCTCTAGTAGTAGATAGAGACCTACTCTGCCTTATGCGGGACAGAGTATGAAAAAAAATATAGATTATAATTCTATAAAAATATCTATCTGTATAGTGATGTCTTAAAATCAGACAATTTTTAGTGTGTAATAGGTATAGCGTTGCTTGGATAACTTTTAGAATACATATGTGTTATTTACTAAGATAAATGAGTTTTTTCTTATAGGTTTTTCTTATGCTATTTTAGGAATATATCTAGGATCAGAGAAACAATCAACAAATAAAATAGTAGAACAAAGTATATTTCAAACAAACCTTGTATATTTATCAAGAGATTGTTGTCTTCCTAAGATAATTATGGGTTCGATTCCCACACAGAATAGATTTTAAATACAAAATTGGGCCTTATGTAATTTTTTTTATTTACAATGAAGACCTTTGGGAACAAATTAAATATTAAGCAATAGAGCTAGGGGCGGCTTAACCTGTAGTGCAGGGCGCCCGTACACATTGTACGGGCGCCGCGCCGCTCCATACACCACAATCATATGACAAGCGGCCAGCCTAGGCCAGCATAGGCGCGCGGTGGCGGCAGATGTCAAACCAGGCGAGGGGCGCCAGGGTTTCGTTGCACACGAGCTAAAGCCGCCCCTAAGCTCCTAAATATATCACGACTAAAGATTATTTATATGAAATACGATTATAAAACTTTCCTTGTAGACTGAGATCCCAGGGCACCCAGACCTACATTTTAATAATGCTGAAATTTTGAGGGTTAATAGTATAATATGTAGTTAAGACTGTATGCGTACTTGAAAGGCAGGCATAATCTGGTAGGAGTAAAAGGTCCACGTAAAGGGTCTGGTAATGACAAAATTAGGTTGTTTACACTATTTTAGAAAATATATTTAATTAAATACGAGCGTTTCAAATTCAACGTACGTGAGCGTGTGCCTCAAGTTGGCGCTCTGAAAGAGCCTTATTTTTTTAAGTTAGTGAGTGCGCATGAGTGCCTTAACTACATATTAGACTTGTAGCTTTCTACATTAATAGTAAATATGTTTTATAGTAAGTTTAAGTTATGTGTATTAAGAAAGCAACCAGTAATATTTAATGGCAACGCTAAGTTCCCGTTTGGAAGTGTATCCGCCCTCGCGCTGTAAGACTACCACGTTTTCTCGCGTCGAGTGGATCCGTAATCGCTCGGCGTTAAAAATGTAACAACTGCTAATATAACTTGAAAATAAAACAGATCTTGGTAAAAACGAAGATCTGTTTTATTTTTACACTACCATGTAGTATACCGGAAGAAAAATCTAAGAAGATAACCGAGCCGTTATCCCACTTATAGACTAATAGCCCTCAACATTTCAGTTTTGCTAAAATGATGTAGAACTGGGAGACCTGAGATCTTGGCTGTTAGTAAATATATTAAAATAAAAAGTATAACTTACTAATTAGTTTAATGTAGTGTGATGCGAGAGTCCAATTTATTAGAGTAGTTTTAACTGTGATTTTATTTATTTTGTATGACATTAATAAAATATAATTATATAAAAAAATAATTTTAATTGTCTTTGTTTCAGTACGGACGAAGATGCACGCCAAGCGATGATGTTAGATGGGGGCAAGATAAAGGAGATCCAAGTGAAACTGCTCTTGAGCTCCCGCTCAGAGATGCACAAAGTGATCGAAGCGGCTCGACAGAGTGTACCGATATTGTCGCTAGCCCCGGCTCCGGCCCCCGTCCCTGTCCCCGCGCCCGTAGCGCCCCCGCAAGTGCCCACCCCGCCTCAAATCTTGCCTGTTCCTGCCCCTATTACCCCCTTTTCCGCCGCACTCAGTACTAACTCAATGTCCAGCTTTGGGATACCAGGACTTGGTAACCCTCAAGAAATCCCACAGCCCGCTGTCATAGAGCCTCCCGCGCCTCTCGCAAGTCCAAACGCCAAATCACCCATCGAAGAAGATAAGGAAGAAGAAAAACTTTCGAGAAAACGCAGCAAAGAAAAGGACAGAAGACGGTCTCGAACGCGATCGAGATCACGGGACAGAGATAGGAAAGATAGGAAAAGAGATCGTAGAGACAGATCGCGGTCCAGAGAAAGAAGAAGACGAGATAGAAGTCGCAGTAGGGACAGACGAGACCGCAAACGTGACAGAAAAGATCGTAGTCGGTCGCGAGAGAGATCTCCGCGTCGGTCACGTGACAAACGCAATGACCGGAGATCTCCTATCACGTCCCAGGAGAGATCTCTCGACGGCAGCGAGAGTACGGGCGTCGGTCCTTCTACTTATAGCAATAACTCTAATGGGCCGCCAATGGTTCAGAGTAACTCACACCAAAATGGACCAATAAATTATAACGATCCATCTATGACAGACGCATTTAACAAATTGCAAGAACTGGGGAAAAAACGTAACCCCAACGCATTCCAGGGTGATCAACAAAACGGTAGCAGATTTCAGGGAGGCCGCGGGAATAATCATTCGTCGCGCGGAGGGAACAGCTTCCGCAGGGACGGGAGGCCCTCCAGGTTCGACGAGCAGCAAAGAGACTGTTGTGTCGCGATACGCAATGCGCCGAATCATACCAGTTATGGCGATGTACGCCGTTTCTTTCCTTTCATGATCGACAAACACGGTATTAAAATGATCAATGATAATATGGGACGGAGAACAGGCAACATATTTGTGCGGTTTTGTGACCCACGCTCTAAACAACTCGCGTTACAGCGAAAAAGTAACGAACTCAAAGGTGCTCAAGTGAACGTGGAGTCGTTAGACGACGACGCGTACGATTCAGCCGTGGACTCGTTCCTGCCATACCGCGAGGATAACGATGACGAAGATAACTCCGGGTTGGTCATTGCTGACGCGGAGGAGAGTGTCGTCAAAAAGTTCAGTGCCTTAAAACTGGCGGATTTACCCAATTTCGTCAAAGAACATGATATAATGAAAGCATTTAGTGATTTTTCTCTTCTCTCTATTATATTGAACGATTGTCGTGTTAACAGAACTAAGATAGCTTTCGTTCAGTTCGTTAAACCAGATGAGGCGAAGTCTGCATACGATCGAAGGGAAATGTACTTGTTCGGGAGACGTCAGGCTGTCATCACGCCGCTGTCCGACGAGGAGTTTGCAAGGGAGAAATTAAATCATGATAAAAGTGAGCAACCGCTACTGACAGGAAAGTTTTTAAACAATATGGGAAATGATCAGGTGCAGGAGAAAGCTATGCCCCGCGATCCTCGACAGCGGCGTCAAATCGATAATGGACCAAATGTGCAAAATGTACCGCAAATACCAGTTGCACAGCCGCCATTCTTCCAAAATCCCCAATTTCCACAAAATTTCCCAACACAGTTCCCAGGGCCGCAGTACAATGCGTTTCCAGGAGCCAACAACATGGAGCCGCGCGTAGCGCCCCCGTGGGGCGGCCGCATGCCCTTCCCACCGAAACAATCAGACCAAAGAATGCCGATGATGCAACCACAGATACAAGCGGCCAAGCCGCCGGCCGCCATCTCCGTCAACATGGAGGATGAGATCCTGGACTGCGTGCTCATGAAGGGACTGCCGCGCGAGGCCACCGACCGCACCATCGTGAGCTTCCTGGCGGACACCGGCGCAGTCCCCGCGCGCATACACCTCATGCTGGACGCCGGCGGCCTGCCGTCCGGGGACTGCTTCTGCGAGTTCAGGTCCAGCCAGGAGGCCAGCAAGGCGGCGACCAAACACGGACAAATGTTAGACGGCTGTCGCGTCACCGTAGACTTAGTCATGCGAAGCGTCGTAGAGGAGGCTCTAGAGGGACCCAAAGTGGACGTTCAGCAGCAGCAGCAGCCGCAGCCGCAGCAACAAGGCTTACTGGGCAACGTCCCACCGCCCTTCTTGAATATGCAGCGAGGAGGGTTCATGGGGCGCGGCCAGTTCCGGGGGCGAGGCTTCGAGCGCGGCGGGTTCGGGCGCGGCGGCTTCGAGCAGCGCGGCGCGTACCGCGGCGGGCGCGGCTGGGCGGAGCGCGGGCGCGGCGCGTTCGAGCGCGGGCGCGCGCGCGGCGCGTACGGGCGCGGCCGCCTCGACGCGCCGGCGCAGGGCGCGGAGGAGGAGCAGGACCCCGCGCTGGAGAACTTCGGCGCGCCGGGCTGCGTGGTGACGATGGAGAACGTGCCGTTCCGCGCGTCGGTGGACGACATCATCGCGTTCTTCGGCGAGTTCGAGCTGACGCAGGACGACGTGATCCGGCGCTACAACGAGCGCGGGCAGCCCACGGGCGACGCGCGCGTGGCCTTCCGCTCGCCCTTCGACGCGCAGCGCGCGCTCGCCACGCGCCACCTCGCCGCCATCTACGACCGCCGCGTCACCCTCAACGTGCTGTAGTGCACACTATGCTATACTTGTAAACAGATAGGTTTAACAATAAAAATACGTTTTTATTTTAATTATGTAGCATTTTATTTCAATTCCAGCACAACCTCTGTCCTGTCGCAGGGCGCGGGCTTGTGATCGTGAATTTTACAATATATTATTGAAATTGTTTGCCAGTATAACTTGAAAGAACAATAAATATGTAGTTAACTTGGGCACAATGTTATAACACAGAAATATACATGCACATAAATAATATTTTTTCGAAAATCTTGCTTGTTCTCTTTTTAGGAAGAAAGACATTTTTTAACATTTTTATAAAATGGCTTAGTCTTAGCTTAATTCATATAAAAATCTAGAATATTAACCAAAACTGTGTCTACATTGATACAAACAAATTATTAACCAAGCAGATAAACAGGTTTAAACCCTGCTACAGAATTTTAAACAAAAATTTTAAAAGATTTGCTATGAAATGTTCCCTGCGACGTATCGTAGAGGGCATTGAGCAATATCTAACATTTAAACACGTATATCAAAACAACAAATACATTTAAGACAAAAACGCTTTCAACAGTCGGTTCTAATTAATAAAAAACAGAAGATTATATTATCATTACGATAAAAAAAATCCAAGTATTTATCCTGCAATAGCTTAGAATGAATTCAATATTTACCTATAATATTTAATTACAATTTAGTTAAAAAAAGTGGAGTATTTTCTTAGCCGTCTAGCGCTTTAACCTTTAAATAAGCGAAAAGTTCAAAACACAGTGACGCGACACTAAATTCTTTTTTTTTGTGACTTATACAAAACCGACTGTAAACAATACCACATAAACAACGAAACACATCTTAATTCTACACAACACAAAAAATATACACCTAGTGTTTAAGTTCAAAAATCGCATAAAAAATGTTGCAAAAATTTTTTATGCATATTTTTTTCTTTTCTTTTTATAGCTTCACGTTACGCATAAAACGGAGTAGACAGAGGGAACCTAGTTTTAAGACACTCCGATACCCACGCAATACCCAGGTTTCGAGACATTGTATGCTGATTTGCGGATCTGAACGCGGCGCTTAAACCTTAAACAATTGTTACCACAGCAAAGAAGATGACAAGTAATTCACTTCCTTCACTGAGAATCGAATCCACAACCGTCACGCTTATGACCTTAACAATGGCCTTTTTCAAAGTGCAAATTATTATAAATTTCTGTTATACCTAACGACGAGACGACTAATTTCGTTAACTTATTAATATAACAAAAATTACACATAAATTAAAATTTTTCTTAATTAGATATAAAAACGAATAATAGTAGAAATCATGTAGAAAAAAACATTTTAGAATCGAAGAATTAAAAAAAAACATTTTAGAATAATAAATGTTTTCTACTACTTAATTTTTTTATAATATCATTCATACAACACGTTTCACTCAAATGACAAGTAAATTCAATAAAAATATAAGGAAAATGTTTCATTATATACTTCAGACACAATATATAATACAATATACGTACATCGTCACCTAAATAATATAAGATAAAAAAATGTAAAAAAAAATTTACCAACAAACAAAAAGTAAGCCATCCCATTCTTTATACAATAAATAGGACGAAATATTGCATAATATATACTCGGCTGGCTCGTACCCACCCTAGAAATTTAACCAACAAACAAAAAATACTTTAATAAAAACAATCGCGGAAAACATCTCTAGACACGTCCATTTAAGAATAAAATACAAAAAATTATGAAAATAATTCGTAAATATAAAAAAAATACGTCATCGCCGTGGTATACAAAATATGTAGACGAATCAAATTATTAATAAACATCAGAAATGCTTTACAAAATTCTCTATTAGCGAATATTATTTAATTGACGATGTTATTATATACATTATATAAGTATATTTTAAAGGGAGATCTAGCGAGAAACGACTATACAAGGAAGAGAATTGTAAGAAATAATATAAACTACTGAATCATGAATATTTTAACACAGTAATGTAAAATGGAATGACCTTAATATACGTGAAATAGAATTAAAACTGTTTTTATAATAATTAATAATTGTTAACAAAAAACCAATGCACAAAATCGTATTTAGATTTTTATTATTTGAATCGAATTTTATTATTTTTTTTTTATATTATAGGCCAAATGAATTGAAAGTAAATTATTATAATAAAAAAACCGTCACTGATTATCAGCCTCAGTTTATATTATAATTTCTTATATAAATATTATTAATTTTTCATGTTTAACAATATCAAAAATATTGATTCACTGGTTGTTTTGTATTGTAAGGAAAACAAATTATAAGCCATACGAATGAATTATCTTCCATACTGGGTACGACAACCTACAAAAAAAATGTACACCGTACATAGGAAAAAATCATTATTTCTTTCATTAAAAAACGAAATAATAAAGAAATCAGTTATAAAAAAAACGACACTAAATTACAGCTTTTTTATTATTAAAAAAAACTTATAATCAATACTAAAGCATACAAGAAACAAAATTACACAACCAGTCAACCAACATACAACTCTTGAAAATTATTATAAAAAATCCATTTAAGCATAAAATGCTTTATTGTTGCAGAAGTACATAATTATAATAAATAACATGTTCATATTCGAGACTTACTTCTATACATTGGTACAAAGATAGATTTAAATAGTTCAAAATATTGTATATATAGTTTTTGTTTATTAAAAATAAATGGAATATAGCTTACCAGTGTAAGTTATAAGTATACAGAGTTCAAAAAAATATGGATTCCTTGAATATTATAAAAAAATTGTTTCTTTTTATCATAAAAAGTCGTAGATAATTATTTTATTGGAATCGAACATTTGTAATTAATTTTGTATTTTAATTTATAAACAATTTATGTTTGCGTCGATTTAATTTCAGAATAAAAAAATTGAATACACATACAAAATATATATATTTAGTGTAGAATTGAATAATACCACAGACTACATAACATCATACAATATTATCAAATATTGGAAGAGAAAATAATTACTTTTGAACAGAAAAATGTCCACAGATTAAAAACATTTGATAATTTATATAGTATTACATAAATGCTTTCATTTTTACATATAATGGAATAATATATAATATCATCAGACATTAGCTATTAACTATCTATTTCTATATAATAATTATTATATCAAGTAAATAGTGAAAAGTATGAGGAATTATTGTTTCGATAGGTAACGGCTATATTTATATTTATATGATTTATTTTATTACTTTTAAAATATATTCAGGATAATCAACTAAAGAACTTTCAATTTTTCTTATCTTTATGCAGCATCTCGTATACGGCAGTTTAGACAGAGTTATTTTCCTATGGGAAAAAGGAAGTGATACTACTGCATTCCCTCAAGAGAGAATCGAACCCAAAATTGTCGCGTTTTATTAGACACTGTACCACTGCGCCATGATACCCTCAAGTCTTTAAAATACTAATTATATGATTATTCATATAAATATAAAGCATAGACATTGAAATAAATATATAAATAAGAGTATATAATCCAACTACGTGGTCCCCGCAGTTTAAACCCGCCATTAAAAATTATATTGTGAAAAATTCCAATACCTATTTAATGTTTTATTAAAAAATATAATAATTATTCTCAAATGAAATCTATTATCAATATACGAATTTAATAAAAACAAGAATCGTACAAACAATTTCTTTAAAATAGATGGGGAAAAAATCAAAATGGCGGAGTATCTGTCAGATGTCATTACAACGTCAATAGGCGTTGAATTATAAACATTTCTTACAAATCAACTGTTTATATATAGTTATAGTACACATGTATAGACACAGTCACATTTACAAAGAGAAAACATTCATAAATTACAACTTTTAATTTAATATTTTACTTATAATTATTGTTATTATTAATTATTTATAGTTTACAGAACACAACAAAATGCCTCCATGTTTTTCCAAAAAAAAAAAAATAGTCTACAGTAACATGTATAATTAAAAAAAACACCTTAAGAAAGACATACACCAATCTATATTTTTATATTAAAATCTGTAATCAACAATAATAATTCAATTAACAACAATAATAATTCAATTAACAAAAAATTATGATAAAAAAATTACTAGACCATTTTTTTTTAATAATTCCTGTCAGTTACTGTAGAATATTTTACATTCACAAATAATATTTTGAAAAAAAAAAAAAACTTTCATTACAAAATTCTCATACAAAGTACATTATTAAATCATATTATAATATTCATATAATATAACATTCAAGCTATTATACGACTTGTTGATAACTTCCTGTTAACTTATCTATAAGATAACATAGTAAATTATGTGTCAGATAAATTAACAGTAAGTTATTTTCACTTAGAAACTGGTAGGTCCTTAAATATATATATAAAAAGCAGACATCCGAGATCCTGTAATTAGCTTATCTTTCATATATCGGTGGAACCTCTTATGTTGTTCTGAAAATAGATATAAAATTATTATTAATATTTGACAATAGTTAATATGACAACACAATTAATTTCTTTAGTTTTCGCGACATTACTTGGGTGTTAAGTTGCGGAACTCAACGCTCCCAATTCATTCCCCCAAGTAGGAATCAAACCGTGTGCCCTTTATATGGAATATGTATTTATATTTATGGTTATTTAATATATACGTTATACATGTTACTATTTAATAATATTTTTTGTTCTATATTTTGTTACTGTAATTTTATTGTCTTTTCGACCCTTTCCCTATATTCCATAGGTTGGCTGAAAAAAATCTTTAGATAAATCAACTTTTATAAATAAAACTCGATTGTCCTTCTCTTATTAAGAACAGTAAAGAATATTAGAAGCCGTCGCGGTTCGGCGGCAGAACATCTAACTGTAAACGTGACGACTTAAGGTTCCATTCCTACTCGAGAGAATCAATTATTTTCATTTCTGATAAGACTTGAATTGTGCTACTAAGCACGCGATATCTCGAAAATTGAACAGAAATTAGGTAAAAGAGTATCTTAACGCAATGTTCCCACAATCTACAAAAAAAGAAAAAAAAAAGAAATATATAATACACAAAAAAGAGAGATCATACACTGTCCTATAAAACAAAAACACTCACTTCTTTTTATTATTCCTTGACGGACTGTGGTCGGAGTGGTTCGGACTATCACTCAACTCGGAACTGGAGCTCCTTATGTCGCCGTCCATCTGAAATATAGTCATTAATATAAAAAACGAGAACTTTTGAACAGTGTATATTGTGTATTTTATTAATTTAATATGCTTTATTATATTATTATAAAAAAATTGAGCTTCTCCCTGTACCCGTATGTAGACACTGGTTCCCCGGAGGCGTTGCGTATTGAGTGGTGGAACTCTTACAATGCCGAGTTTTCCCTCGACACCAGAGCGAAGAAATGAAAATATTAAATATTTCATTTCCCCGAGGGGCCTCGAGTTGTGAACCTGACGCGTGCACAGTCACACGTTTGAGCCTCTACCGCCATGTATTTGTATGAGTTACTTAACAAATATATTAGCATTTTACATTCCGTCTCCTCTATTACTCCGTTAATATAATTTTCTTAAAAAGAGATAGAAGGAAATATACGGACGGAACTCGCTCATATAATAATTGTGAGTTCAATTAAAAAGTTTTAATTAGTCATACATTTGAATATTACAGTATCGATCAGCTAACAACGTGCGGCGTTAAACTTCGCAACCTAGCACGTAATATATCTTAATAGACACAAAGTTACTCGCTGAGTAACTTTTATGTCATTATGTACGTCATTAATTAACTATTTCGGCTATCTTATGAAAATTCAAGACATACCTGTGTATGGTTAAATATATAAAAAATGTTTTTTTTTTTCAATTTTCACAAATACAACAGAATTTCGATTCAGTTATACGCAATTGCGACTACCATATATATTAAATTCGCGACAAATTATATTAAATGTGGATCAGAATAAGCGAATACCGAATGTATTTTGAAAAATGTATGTCTTAATATATTTCTTAATAAACATTGTTCATTAAACGTTTACGTTTATATGTATTTGTTGTTTTAATCATAACATCATGAGGCAAGTCGTGGCGCAGGGGCACAAAGTGTGAGTGTAAAATGAACTGGTTGTGGGTTTGACCCCCACTCGAGGAAATGGTATATTTATTTACATTTATATTTTCATTTCTTTGCTCTGGTATCGAGGCCGAGCGCAGGAACTCGGCGGAAAGTGGGGAACTGAGTGTCTTGACAATAGGTTCCCTCTGCCTATCCTGCTGTAAGCTGGATACAGCGTGAAGCTGAATTATTTAATCATAACATTATGTGTACTACATACGTTCTTAAAACCAGTCAATTATTCGAATGCCAATGAATTATTCTGATAAATCGAGTTTCAACTATGTTAAAATTTACTGAAACCTAATTTTCATATTATATTTTAACACTAAAACATAAAATTAGTAAATATAAAAGAAATATCACCTGTCCAGCCTTAACAGCTTTGTATGCGATTTGCAATATCAGACACGTCCATACAACATGCAGTACCAGAAGCAGGCAGAGTAGGGAATTAAATATATAGTACGCTGGGAACATTGGCAACAGCATGGGAGCACGGATTGATGTACTGGAAAAAAAGAAGTAATGTATTAGAAATATGTTTTTAACTTTCTTACACTGGGAATCGAACCTGTACTCAGGTGAATAGCTGTTGTAAGGGCATTAAGTGACTAAGTTATTATAATAATTAATATTTAATTAAATTAGTATAAATTAATCAGCAATTTCGTTTTCTTTTACCATAGCAGAGAAATTAAAATGACTTAAACTTATCAATATTCTAAATAAGGCCGTTGTGGTGCAGTGGCATAACGTCTGATAGTGATCGCGATAGTTATGACTTTGACTATCGACTCGGAGAATAAATTATTTTCATTTCCTTAGAATGATTTGGTAACAAGAAAAAACACAGCGTTGATTTTTATCGCTCAACACGCAATGCTTCCAGAATTCGGGGGAAAGTAGGGGACGGAAGAGTTTTAATACAAACGGAGTGTCTTAACACTGGACCCTCAGGTTCCCTCTGCCTACCCTGCTATGTTCAGGATACAGCGCGATGCTAAAAAATATATATATTACCTCCATATAATATAAAAGGGGTAAATGCCAACTCTGGTGCTGATCCACGTCACGATCAGGCCGAGGAACAGCGTGTCGCACAGCTTCTGATAACTTGCGTACTTCGCCGCTTTCACCGACTGGAATGTGGGTTGATGAATTTATTATTATCTTATTTATTAATACTTACATTTCTTCGCTCAGACATCAAAGCCCGGCGTTCACTTCCACCATTTAACAGGCAATGCCTCGAAAAATTCAACGGAAAGTGGAGAACTGAGATTTGAGCGCTAGGTTCCCTCTATAATCGCGAAACAACGTGAAGCTGATTTAATTTGATTTTTTATTAACATTCTCTATCTATATAAAAATAAGAAAATATATTAAAAAGAAATCCTAAAACAAAAACTGAAATCAAATAATCAAATGTATTACAACAGACATACTAGTTTATTACTATATTAAATTGACTTTTTCAGATTGCAGTTATACTTCTAATATTATAAAAGCTTAAGAGTTTCGTTTGATTAAATGCATGTTGATCTCAGGAACTACTTGGATATTCCTTTTTGTGTTGTATGGTCCATTTATCGAATACGGCATTTTTATCTCATTCATTGTTTCAACCTAGACTACTAACCCACTGTCTAATGTACCTCAAACTCTTAGAATATATCACAATTCTGTTAATCACAGTTGCCCACGCGGGCGAAGCCGCAAAAAAAAAGTAATATAATAGATATATTTTAACAAAAATGAGATATTATCAGAAACAATGTGTAGCACATTTAAATTAGCAAATTTAAAATGTTAATTTTATGTTAAATAATGTGTTAACATAGTTTAATTGTTTAATCGTTATTTGATACAGTTCAGAAGTCTATAAAAACAAGACACTAAGAAATAAAATTTAATTTAAATTAAAAACAATATTTGATTGTGGCTCTAGGCAAAGTAGCATGATATTTAATTAGAAAATATTTAAATTTTTTTTTTAAATATTCGGATAGGATATTAAATTTAATGAATATGGGCCACATCAAAAAAATCATTTAACACAACAAACACTATTTTATTTTAATGAAAAAAAAGAAACTAAAAACATTCGAACATTACGGCCTTTTTAGGTATTTTTGGTTACCAGCTAACCAAAAATACCCAAAAAGGACATCAAAGCAAATAGTCACCTCAACAAATATATCAGCACAATCGTGTAAAAGGAGGACGAGCGTCCCGATGCGGTGCAGGTTGCAGACCCAGCTGAAGGAGAGCAGCGCGATGGTGGCGATGTGGTGCACGAACATCTGCCAGAAGTCCTTGCGGCGCACGTCCCAGAACTGCGACAGCGTCAGCGACCAGTAGAACGCGGCGCTGATCATGTAGTACCACCACACGTCCGTTGTTAGACCCTGAGATGTGACGGAGAATTTGATCACAACAAATAATTATTAAGGGTAGTTGGTTTTTTGAAGGAGTTATTTACACCTTAAGACATGTAAGTGAAGCAAATAATTGTTTTAAAGTTCTTTAAGATCATCTCAGTCGTACCTAGTGGAACCCTTGTTTTTTTTTTTATTTAATGGCCTGATTTGGCGATGACAGACGCAATATATTATATGGCTGTATCACGTATAGTAGAAAAAAAACACGAATGATATGAAGCAGTAAATTTTGAGAGATATTATAAACTGATATTAATGGAACCTTTGTTAAAGCAGATCGGTGGAATTGAGGTACTGTCAAATATCAATGTTTCCAAATATATATATATATATATATATATATATATATATAGAGGCCGGTCGTGGCGCAGCGGCACAAGGTGTGACTGTAAACCGACTGGTTGTGGGTTCGATCCCCACTCGAGGAGATAAAATATTTACTTAAATTTATATTTCCATTTCTTCGCTCTGGTGTCGAGGCAAAGCGCGGCGTTGAGTTCTGCCACTTATCACGCAATGCCTCCGGAATTCGGCAGAAAGTGGGGAACGGAGTGTCTTTCACTACGTTCTCTCTGCCTACCCTGCAGTGTGCGGGATACAGCTTGAAGCTGATTTATTTATTTTATATATATAGTATCATCAAGCAAGTCAGTAACCCAACATACAACAAACGCTGTTTTTCGCTACATTGATATGGCGAAATGATAGCAACTCTGTCTAAATCTATTATACTTTCACTTCAATTCAATAATCCTAAAAACAATATAAAAAAATATATCGAAAAATACATGACCAAAACCACGACGGCTGTACGCAAAGGTCAATTATTATTATAAACCCAATTCTCGCGCTGTTTACTATTACTAGTAAATTTTCCGTTTATTTTTTTTTATAAAGGTTACGCGTCAAAACCAGACCTTGTGTAACCAGAGCAGATCGTAGTTGGTATTGTGATAAATTAAGACAAAAAATAAAATGATTTTTGCCAATTTCTTGACATTTTTAGTAACCTTGACTAAGATATCGCTATCTTTTTTAGCTTCACACCTTATCCCCTGAATCGTAGGTAGGCAAAAAACATAGTAGTCTCAAGTCACGACGTCTTTCTTTCTTAAAACAAAAAAAATAATCAGCTTCACGCTGTATCCCGCACACAGCAGGTTAGGCGGAGGGAATATAGTGTTAAGACACTACCGTTAGCCATTTTCCGCCAAGTTCTAAAAGCATTGTGTGTTGAGTAGCGGAACTTAACGCCGTGTTTTGCCTCGACACCCGAGCAAAGAAATGAAAATAAATATTTCAATTTTCTCGAGTGAAGATTGAACCTACAACCAGTCGATTTTACAGTCACACTTTGTGTCCCTGAGCTACGGCTGGCTATTTAAAAATGATAAGAAAATATTGCCTAATACATAATATTTCCTTATGAGAAGAAAAGAAGACGAATAGTAATAATGTGTCAATATTATTATTAACATATCTCCAGCTTACCTGATGAGGATATCCAATGTAGCACTGATCGATGTCCCACAACCAATCCTTGTCCCACAGTATATAGAGACCAAAGGAGAAATTGACAATATAGAAAGTACATTTGAAGGCATTCTCGCAGAACTTAACGAGTGTAGACGGTTTGTCTTGACACTTCCGTTTCCGCAACCAACGCTCCACCTGACGCTCCGACATATCCAGTTGCTTCGCTAGAGCGCATAATTGCTGAAAAAAAGAGACAATCACTTATATAAAAAAAAAATAACTATTTTATTCAGCTTCACGCTGTATCCCGCATATAGCAGGGTAGTCAGAGGGAGCTTAGTGTTAAGACACTCCGCTCGTCACTTTCCACCGATTTTTGAAGATGCGATTGCGTGTTGGCGCGCTTTGCCTCGACACCAGAGTAAAGGAATTAAAATATTAAATATTTAATTTCCCTGAATGAGAATCGAACCCACAAGCGGTTGGTCACACGTTTGTAGTCATGCGCTAAGACTAGCCTCTTAATATAATTAATATATTGAAATTACAAAACGGTTATTGTATAATTTGAATAATATTTCATTAAAAAGATTATCATAATCACTAATAGCACGCAATCTATTCACGAAGAGTTTCAGGTTTTTTAAAGTAAGAATTTGTTACTTTTTACTTAATAATTCTACGAACGAGTATTTTTAAATATTATTATAGATTAAAAATGGTTTTAATGTTTGGAAATTGTTTGTATGGAAAGGAATTTAAATAATCTCGCATGTTAAATGATTAATGAAAAATATGGTAACATATTGTGTTGTATTGTTGTGTAAATGACAGGCTGTCGTGGTGCTGGGGCACAAGCGTGTGACTGCATGGCGATGCTTGTGGGTTCGATCCCCATTCGGGGTAAGGAATTATTATTTATTATTACTATTT
The DNA here is from genome assembly GCA_917862395.2 of Heliconius sara. Classification (NCBI taxonomy): domain Eukaryota; kingdom Metazoa; phylum Arthropoda; class Insecta; order Lepidoptera; family Nymphalidae; genus Heliconius; species Heliconius sara. Next base: position 9,201,835 of record OU860781.1, read on the forward strand.
TCATTTCTACGCACAGGCACCAAGGCAAACGCCCGGCGTTGAGCCACCCGCCTTTCCCCTTTTGCCACTCACCTCACCTGCCTCGAAAAATTCGGAACAAAGTAGGGATCGGAGTGTCTTAAAACTTGGTTCTCCCTCCCTACCCTGCTATAGACCAATAAAATACAACCTGTTTATTTAATAAATAATTTGCATTTGATAGTTAAGAGTCACTAACGATTTTATATAGTTGGATCGACCTTAAAGAGGCCAAATCGAGGAAGTTGATAAATGAAAGTCATTATTCTTAGTTACAGATGGTTTTTCCTCTGTATATTTCTTACAGGTAAAGGAGATGTATTCTAAAGCAATTCTTATTTAACAAATTATCCTCAAAATGTAATATAATATAAAATTCACATATTTCTCGTAATCTTTGAGCTCAGTCGTGGCGCAGGGGCACAAGTATGCATGTGACTGTAAATAACAGAAGAGGAAATAAAATATGTATTTCAATTTATATTTTCATGTCTTCGCTTTAGTGTGAATGAAACGGAGTGTCTTAAAATGTTAAGACCTAATGAGGTTCCCTCTGCCTACTCTGTTGTGTGCGGGGTACAACATGAAGTTGGTAAAAAAACATATATCATATTTATTTAAATATTTTTACCTTTTAATTTTGAGGTTTATTAACTATGCTTACTTATCAAGGTAACATTAATAATGTTAATTTAATCTATAGCTTTAGAAGTATTTCAAGTTTTTAACTAGTATTATGTATAATGGATTCACATCCTATTTAGCCTACAACGTTTATTTTTTTTAACTTCACGCATTATCCGAGAAAACCTAGTGACTCAAGACAATCCACTCTCCATGTTCCACAGTGCTTGTTGAGTGGCGCAACTCGGCGCCGTGCTCTTAATAAGAACGTGATAATTGTAGTGGGGAAAGGAAGTGGCTTAATGGAAACGGTGTGTCTTAACACTAGGTTCCCATGTTCCCTCTGCCTACCCTGCTATGTGCGAGATATAGCGTAAAGCAGGAAAAAAATAATTATATGATATTTCCTTTTAAAAATAGCATATTACATATTACTATAAAGAATTTAATAAGATCATTTGTATATTGAAAGTATTCGTTCTAAATAAATGGTTGCGGTTTCGGGTCGAGATAAATATGTTGTTGTAAACATTTACACATAGAGTGAAGGATTTACGCATTATTAGGCAGTTTGTTTAATATCTTGTTCTGTGTGAAAAATTTTTGCAAGAAGGCCTTTACAAAATGCCTTTGAAATATGAAATAATGAATAATTCAATTCTAAGATATATTTACTTCGAATACAGTCGGTACAAGCGTGCGACTGTAAACGAGACAGGTTGTAGGTTCGATTCCTATTCGAGAAATATTTAGTATTTTCATTTTCATCTTCGATGTGTCGATAGGAAATACATCCACGGCGTAAACCAAATCAAGGAATTAAAATCGTTACTCTTTTAAGCTAGTTTTTTTGCTTCACGCTGTATTTCACACACAGCAGAGTAGGCAGAGGGAACCTAGTCTCAAGATACTTATTTCGCATTTTCTGCCGAATTGTGGATTGCGTGTCAAGTGGCAGAGCGCAACGCTGCGCTTCGCCGTGACACCAGAGCGAAGAAATGAACACATTACATATACACATTTTCTCAAGTGGGAATCGACTCCACAACCTCGTTTTCACAGTCACAGGCTTGTGTCTTTGCGCCACGATTGGCCTCATTATTATTTCTTTCATAAGCACATATATGTTAATATAAACATTTAGTTACTTTACATTAATTAACAAATTCAATTAAATATTTAATTTAAAAAACTACGTTTCTTTTGGTAATTATTTTAATTATCTCGATGATATTTTGGCGTTTTCCTATATTATATTATTTTGGTTATGTTTCGCTTAAATTGTGCTCATTTCAAAAGTCGTGGTGGAGTGGCACGAGCGAGTGACTGTAAAAGAGATATGTGGGTTGGATCCCACTCGAGGTATATTAATTATTATTTTCATTTCTGCGCTCTGGCGTAGTGGTGTTGAAAGAGAAATGCGGAAAGGAGTGTCTTAACAATAGGTTCCCATGTTCCCTCTGCCTACCTTGCTACGTGTAAATTTTTTTAAAAATTTTTAGCCAAAAAACGATATAAAACTCATATCTGTCCCATTTATGTAAATAATATTTTTCAGTAAAGATCTTAAAACTAATAATAGATTTCTAAAACTACTAATATATAGTTGGTGAGAAAACCTGTTCTCAAGGCAACATTATGCATAAAATTACAAATTCTTATGTAAGAAGACAAAATGACTAGTAATTTTTGTGTAGGTAAAGTTAATAATGCATACTTGACAAAATGAGGAAGGACACATTTTATTATAAACATTACTTTTTATGTTTGACATTCACATTTTGTCCTATAATAGCTATTATATAATATCTAGCAATTTTAAAATTAATAATGCGTAATAATTTTTGGATTGTAAGAGCGATGGTCCTGAGTTCGATTTTCCAATTATGTTAAGCAAAATGCAAGGCGATAAGTTACACTGTTTAAAAAAAGCAATGGCCTTGAAGTGTAAGGGGAGGTGGTTTCGTTTTTTTTTCTACAAATGTAGACAAACGTGAACAAACCTAGGGAAAGAACAGTTCTTTTGGACAATAAATAGTTAAACAGAGACTAGAACCACGGGTTCAAATCCCGTTACGTTCAAATTCTCATTTACTTTTATACCTTTTCTAAAAAAATATATGTAGGCATATTTAGACTATATAGTCTTGAGGCTAGTTGTGGCGTAAGAGCAAGAGCGTGTAACTGTAGCCGCGACAGGTCGTGGATCCTCACTTGCGAACATATTGAATATTTTAATATTTTCGCTCTAGTGCTGAGGCTAAGGCGGCGCTGAGGTCCGCTCCTCAATGCTTTCAATTCTGATGATTCTTAGCGGGAAGTGGGAAGCGGAGCGTCGCAACCCTAGGTTCCCTCTGCCTACCCTGCTACATGCGGGATACAGCGTGAAGCCGAAAAAAATATCTAAACATTGCTAACAATATTATAAGCGGACTGCTTGTTCTAAATTGCGTGCATATTCGAGTTACTTTATATATGAAATCTTATAACTATAAAGTCACTCTAAACGCGTATTATTATACTTTAATTATATATGATTAGAAACATTTTTATAATTAAATATAATTAGAAATATTTATCTTGAATTTTATCAAAGATACTTAAATAAAATGATAAAGATACTTAAATAACCCGCACATAACAAGGCAGTAAGAAAACCTGGGAACCTAGTATTAAGACACTCTGGTCCTATTAAAACACTTCAGTCTCCCACTTTCCGCGGAAAGATAAAGAGATTACTTGTTGATTCTCCGAACTCAACGCCGCGCTCCGACACTAGAGCGACGGAAATACAAATATCAAATATTTAATTTCGTCGAGTGGTAATCGAACCCACAACTTTTCGCGTTTACGCGCAACGATTGGCTCTACATTAACTAATACAACAGTTACGCAGACATTTTTCTAGGTCACAATTTGAGCAAAAAAAGTAGAACAGGGTAATGTGTCTTAAAGATCTTTTTGTTTCAAGCGTACTTGAAATGAATGACAACCAGCAACGATTAACCACCTACTGTTACTAAATTTTAACCTTTTTTTATTTTTAAATGCGTATACGATATTATTATTTTACTTAAAAAACTGTAAATTTCTGACTATAAAAACGACGGTTACGAATGCGTTCTTCACAGAAAAAATTATAAAATAAAATATGAAGTAACTATAAAATAATAAAAATAATTTTCATGTCCTCATTTTTGTAAAATTTAATGCAGTGTTAAGTTCCGCCGTTTAACACGCAATGTCTCGAATTCATGTACAAAATAGATAAAAAAATCATTACACTAAAAAAGCATTAATCTCATTCGAGGGAAGGCAAAGTTACCACTAAGTTCACTGTTCAACCATTTTGTAGTATCTTATTAATTTTGATTTCTTTATAGTGTCGATATCTAATAGCGTTCCCGAGATAATGGCTTTTGACAGACAGCGAGACAGACAGACTGGCGGATAAACAAAGTGAACTTATAAGGGTTCCTTTATTCCTTAAAAGTAACGTAACCCTAAAAATATATAAGCATAAATAAGTTTCTTCTAATGTGATATAATTTATTTAAGTAGAAGAAAAACGTGTCTTAATAAATTAATAAGATTATTATAGACAAATGCTCGTACGCTGCTTGAACTAGCAGAAATGTAACAAGTGAGAGATTAAAATGCCTATCATTTATGGCTTCTTTTGATCCACCACACAGTATATTTTTTATAATGGTATGTATAATATTGAACTCTAAGATATTTATATAATAATAACGATTGAAACCTTCGTGGCGCAGTTGCAGAAACTTCTGTTGTGGGTTCGACTACTTATACGATATACTCTATGATATCAATTATTATTTATTGATGCATAAAGGTAATATTGGGATATTACCCACACACGTTACACCACTGGGGTGGTGAATTTCGACACAACACGCAATGCGTCGAAAAATCCGACGGAAAGTGGGGAACAGAGTGACCTAACACTCCCAGGTTCCCTGCCTGGCCTGCTATATGAGGGACACAGAGGAGCTGCATTTTTAAAAATATTTTTTACATATTTGTATAGCAATCACGACACTCTTGACATTGTATCAGTTCATTTTGTAGCAAGTGGCAAAGGTGAGACAATATCTCGCGTATAAATAACCTAATTAACCACTCCAAATACACTGTTTTACATATTATTATGACAGCTTCACAGCAGCAAGGTAGGCACTGGGAACCTAGTGTTAAGTCACTCCGTTTCGTTTTGTGTAAACAATTTTGTAAATTGCAATAAAATTACTGTTTTATTGAATTGGCTGAAATTTTTGCTGAAAATCAAATGAATTGATCTCAGTTTCACGATGTATCCCGCATATATCAGGGGATGCAGAGGGAACCTAGTGTTAAGACACTCCGTTCCTCAATTTCCGCCGAATTTTTCGTGAAATTGGGTGTTGAGTGACGGAACTCAACTCCGTACTTTTGCCTTGATGGGGGAGCGAAGAAATGAAAATATGTATAAACATAAAATAATAATGCATTCCCCCGAGTGGGGATCGAACCAACAGCTGTTGCGTTACAGCGTCACTCTTTTGCCTTGCGCCAGGACGGCCTCAATTATGTAAATTACTTTAAAATATATATTTTCTATTAAAACCAGGAAGTCACGTCTACGCGAGAATGTTGTGTCTATTATTACTATTATTGTTTATAATAGAGATAAGTTTTTTTATTACTATTATATAATTTATATTCGAGTAAAATATTTAAGATAAGAACTTATTGCTATCGCTAAAACTATATATAAATGGCCGTATATAAGCCAAAAAGTGTTTATAAATCTCTCTCAAGTCTTGAGATGCTGTTTTCCTTCATATATATAATTTATGAATTAAAACAGCATCTCAAGATTGATCTCAGCCTTCAGAGCGATTTATAAATATGGTCCTTGTTTCCTCTGCCTATACTGCTAAATTTGAAAGACGCGTATAGATAATAATAAAGTACGTAATGCGACGAGATCGTTGTGGCGCAGTGACACAAGCTGTGACCGTAAACGCGACAGTTGTGAGATCAATTCCCACTGGAGTAAATTAAATATTATTTATTCATATATTCATTTCTTCGCTATTTATTAATGCAATACCCAAAAAATACGGCGAAACGTGGGGAAAGGAGCGTCTTTACGCTAGGTTCCCTCTGCCTATCCTGAATGCCTATAAACGGGATATAGCGTGAAGCTGAACAAAAAAACCCTAAGGCGTGTTTGTTAAAATGGGTACGACTAATAAAAAAGCACATTTTTTAACTAAAATAGCTAAGCTTATCTCAGCCATTAACGTATATTGTCTTTAATGTGTTTTAAACAATGGCTAGCTGTGGGAGAATGCCAATTGGAAAATAACGAATGCTCCAGTTACTGACTGACTGAATGGACATTTGCATGACGATTTATATATATACTTTTATATATATATATATATATATATATATATATATATATATATAATAGAATAATACTCTTAGTGACACATTTCTCTACATATTTTTTAAAATTTTACAGCATAATTCGACGAAAAGTGGGGAACGAAAGTGTCTTCAAGGGAACAGATTGTTTTAACACTAGGTTTTTAAAGGTAAGAAAATATATTTTTATTATAGTTCTTAAAATTTATTTTGAGATCGAACCCACAACCTGTCGCGTCCAAAGTCACACGTTTTGTTTGTCTTAGTTTGTCTCCCTACGCCACGCCTGGCTTCAAAATTTATCAAATCATGTATCACACATACAGCAGGGTTCCCAGGCAGAAGGACCTAGCGTCAAGACACTTAGTTTACCATTTTCAGCCGAATTCTGGAACCATTGCGTGTTGAGTGGCAGAACTCAACGCCGCGCTTTGCGTCCACACCAGAGCAAAGAAATGAAAATATACATTTAAATAAATATTTCCGTTTCCTCGAGTGGGGATCAAACCTACAAATAGTCGATTTTACAGTCACACATTGTGCCCCTGCACCACAACTGGCTTAATATTAATTATAGTATTATTCATCCCGCCCGTATCGGATATACCCACATCAAAAGTAATTTAGAGATATAAAGTCCTTTTAATTAATATTGTTGGATCAATTTGATCATAATGTACATAAATGTAGTACAAGAAGTTTCAGCAATAATAATAACAGTAGTTTATTACATATAATTTTGGTGTTAGCGGGTTCACATACCACTAGAAAAATTATAAAAACTATATATTTAACCAGTGCTCGCTCGCAAATTCGCGTGCGTGAACAAGATCATTGATAATTTAAATCCCATACATAAGAGTTTATAAAAAGTAAGCTAACAATTAGAAAAAATTACGAACACTCGTCATAATCACCTTTTAAACAACAAAACGAAATCAAAATCGATTTATCCGTCTCCGACAGACACAAAAATATAGCAACTATCTGTTCTAAAATAATGGCATTTCGTTTTTTTTCTGTTTTGAGAACTCTCTTAGTGTTTCATGCTCAACACACAAACCATTGGACCATGGACCTTTTAAATTTTATTTATATGGATATATTATATGTATTTAGTAGGTAACAAACAGTAACCTGTTACTTTTTTACAATATATTTTTTATGAACCAATTTATTTATACTAAAATACCATGTTGTAATAATATGGCACCTTGGTTTCTACCACAAAATATAAAATATCCAAAAATATTTTTTATTATTTTTAAAAGGTTTATTCCACACTTAGTAAAGAAACATTCTTATTTAGAAAACATATAAAAATTTGAACGGGACTCGAACCCGCGCCTGCTGGAGGCCAACCAGGCGCTCTGACCACTAAGCACTTTTGTATTTTTTCCAAATAAGTATTTATCCATAAATAAGTTTAAGATATATAAAAATAAAGATAAAGAAATATATATTGCAGACTCTATAGTTAACATTTAATGCAAAACAATAAAATTTATAACTGACCACAACCTTTAGGGAGCAATCTTATTCATATTCATTATTACATATTAATAAACTTCATACTTTATAGGCTTCACAGAATAGGTGCATAACACAATAACAACAAAAGTACATTGAATGCAATGAAAAAAGAAATGCATCATGATTTTTAATAAGTGCGTAAATATAATTATATGTATATTTTATATTTCAAAAATAAAATGTTTCTTATATATAATATATTAAAATTTATTTGTCTGTTTTATCAACAACATTCTGTTTCCATATTTTATATTTCAAAAATAAAATGTTTCTTATATATAATATATTAAAATTTATTTGTCTGTTTTATCAACAACATTCTGTTTCCATTTTTCACGGTCTCCTATATGAGTATATTGAAAAAATCAAGGAGAATCAGGTTGTAAGAAATTTTATTGTTTAAGAGACAATTGGACCCCCGCATCATTGAAATAATAATGTAAAATATATTAATAAAAAAATACCTGTTTGGTTATAGGTGATTTGTACACAGCCTCTAGTTTAGAATTTGGTGGTGGTTTCTTAGGTTTTGATCCCTTAATACCTAGATATCGACCAAATGGTGCAAACACAAATCTAAAACAAAACATATACAGTTATAAATAGCAAATATGATATAACATGTTGCCTTACATAATGATATAATGTATATTGTCAAGAAATTAATTATAAAAAATTAAATTAAATTAGCTTCACGCTGTATCTCACACACAGCAGGCTAGGCAGAGGGAACCTAGTGTTAAGATACTCTGTTCCCCACTTTCTGCCGAATTTTGGAGACATTCTGTGTTGAGTGGCAGAGCTCAACCCTGCGTTTTGCCTGGAAACCAGAGCAAAGAAATGGAAATATGAATTTAAGTAAATATTTCATCTCCTTGAGTGGGGATCAAACCCACAACCAGTCCGTTGTAGTCACACTGTGCCACTGCGCCACGAGTGGCCTCTTATTATTTAATAAATCCTCCTATTACTTATATTAAATTAATTATTATGTTAATAAATTGAATGTAATAAGATTTTTTCATAGGTTTTACGTAAGTCAACCAGAACTCATACAATAATGGAAGCAGTCGCTTATCTTCATTAATCAATATTAAAACAAATTGGTCTAGATATCATATTTTCATATGGTCATATTTTCCTTAATTTTGCTTCACGCAGTATCCAGTTAATTAAGAGATTTGGTAGAGTTCACAAAGTCAAAAAAATCTTTGCCTTGAAACTTTGTGTTTCAAGAAAAAGCATCCATCCAACATTCTACCAATGTTGAGTTGTTAAAGTCAATGCAACACTTAAGAGTGAGCATTAGACCAAAATGTGAAATAATACTTATTGTTTTCCCCGATTGGGGATTGAACCCACAACCAATACATTTACCGGCAGTCACTTCCTTACTATACAATAATGGCCTTTAGCAGAATTATACCTATATAACCTTAATTGAGAAAAGTATCACGTCTTCTCAATATTTTATGAATATGTTCATGAAGCAAAATTTCAGTTTTGAGATATAAAGATATAAATTATTATTAAGATAAGATTATATTATCTGATATAAAGTTAAATAAATTTTATCTCTGTGACATATATTCTACAGACATTTTAACATTTGTGAATTGTCAAATAATCGAAAAAAACTAATATTTTTTAACATAAAAATTTGCACATAGCGGGATTTCTATATCTTTTCTAAAAAGCATTTTTGTTTCCTAAATGTGGAATAATACAAAAAATATGAAAAATAAATAAGATTAAATTGTAAAATAAGAAACATCAATAACAATAATATATTTAGCCTTGTGTTTTGGTCTTTATTATTATATAAAGTATTTTGAAATTTAAAGATATGCTTTATATATATATATATATATATATATATATATATATATATATATATATCAAAATCATCAAAATGTTTTAGTTATCATTTGGCATAGAGTTCAATTAAAAATTTAAATTTAACCAGTTCTATGATTCAGATGAGTAAATGATGTAAATCATAAATCTAATCTAGAGATAAGTGTAATAAAATAACTGTGGTTCATTCTCATTTTAGTTTCTTTACGACTAAAATTAGTAGAAAATATAATAAAATAATTTTACCTAGAAATGTTTTATTTTATCATAAAATGAGGTAATGTATAGATATAATTAATAATACTATACAAAACTTATATTGTATTTTATTTTATAAACCCAATATTTTATCACTGTTTTTGGAATATGCATAAAATTGTGTGTAAAATTAAATAATAAAAATAAATAAATCATTTATCAAGAATAAAGGATTAATGTCACATGACGATAATAAACTTTTTATATTAAGACAAGTTATTGTTTGTGATAAGATAAACAATTACGTCAAATATAAAAAAATACATTTGTCAATTAGGAAGTAAGTAAAAAAAAATAAAAAAATATATTTATGTACCATAAAATACTAATGATGTGAAAATGCCACTTATGAGGAAAAAAACAATATTATTTATAAATTTACTTCGAAAGTTACATGTATAATTCATGATAGCACAAAAAACTTATGACTCAAGGTACCGTTTACGCCCCCGAAAACTAAGTGCGTGACGGTGTCCCAATTATTTATACTTGATAGGTTAGACTCACCTCTCCAGTACATAACGTATTGTTATGAAAACCAGCGCTAACGGTATAGGGAAGAAGACATGACGATGATCCGTATACACCACTGCCTTATCGGGACCGGGCGCGAGGTCCGACCATGTAGTATTAGGCGGTAACCACACATCCTCATTCCAAAACGCATTTACGAGCGGCCTAAGCATTGTTTTATTTATTTTAATATTACACTAGCACTAATTCTAGTATTAAAATACTAGAATATTATTTCACTATTAAATCCATCAACTGCTATTAATTTGATTTTAATGACGGACGGAGCGCGGCCGCGGCGCGGAGGTGAATGTCACAGATAATGTGGAAACTTCAGTGTCAAAGAGTACAAAGTTACGTCAAACTTATAGTGGTGACTAATTTATTATTGTACAATTTTATATTTACAATTATGATTATCAACTAAAAGATATTAGAGAATAAATCGATTATGACTATTTATTTATGATTAAGAGATAAATTTAATATTTTTTGTTACTATTTTACTCTGTATGTTGTTCAGTAATATTTTATATCGATAAAAACTTAATTGTTCGTAAGGTTTTTCAAAATTTGGAGAAATGCAAAGAAAATGAAACTCATGAATGGTATTGCAATACTTTTTATATTATTTAACGATTTGGTCGCATACAAAAACATAATCAATATTGTGCATAACAAAGCTCACCCATCCCTTACACATACACTGCACAACACTGCACATATTATTCACAACACTAAACATATCTTTTCGATACAAAAAATGTTTTTTAACGAAATAGTGATTAGAGCAAAAAAAAAATCCTAAAGCAGTCTTGCTTTTTATTAAAACTTTTACTTATAAAAATAACAACAATAAAAAATAATCCAAATATTGAAATGAATTTGTAAAAGAAATTACATACAAAAAAAAAATACACTTTTACTCATGTCAAAATACATTACAACTGAGACGCAGCTCTGACATGCCGTAACATTTATTTCACTGTACTTTAATTAATCTCAATTTTTACAACATAAATGGGTTACATTCTAGGCTCATAATAAAAAATATAAAATATACAAAAAATAATTATAAAATTTATTATATATATTTTTGTTTCATTAAGATTAACTCTTCTTGGTTAATAATATATGCTGCGTGCTTAAAAACGCACATAGTAAGCATTTTCGTTTTAAAAATTAATAAAAAAATCATGATGAGCCTTAACCCTAATATTATCCTTATTCTAACAATTCTTGCAATAATAACATTTAAAAGGCACGAAACATCGCATAACGACATTATACTGACTTGACGTTAAAGTTTCTTAAAATTCAATACTTAATAATAATGATAACATTATTTATGTTATTTTGCGTCTGTTGGGACTGTCAATTATAATTGTTATGTTTTTGACAAAAGAGATTTCCTTGAAAATATTTAAGTAGTTTTTAAAGAAAAAATATAAATAATTAAATTAAACAATTGTTTACATACATAAATCTTGTATGTATCAAAATATTTAAAAAAAAAAACATTTTTGAACAATTTTAAAAGCCTTATAATAGAATTTTCATTTAATACATATTTATATTATATGTTAACATAATTGTAAACAAAAAAAATCAATAGTTTCTTTTGGAAAAAAATCATATATAGAATGGAAAATAATATTTAAGCATGAGCTTAAAATTTTTAAGTAAATATTTCACATTCAAAATACAACATATGTAGCTTTTTTATCATTTTGCCTTAATAAATATTTTAGGCCCTTCCCGAAGCATTTGTCATAAGAAAAAATATGTATTGATATAATAAAAAATTCTATATCTACGATTATTCATATAAAAAAACAAATATTTTTATCCTATAAAAGCGTCTTTGGGTGTATTTGCGTAACATAGTAATATTAACCTACTCACAGTGCAATTTATACACATTATGTCAAATGATATGGATATTTTTTTAATAATTTTCTAGAAATATCTACTTTAAGTGATTAACATTTTTACTATAATATATTTAACAATTGGTTTCATAAACTGTAGTATTTAATTCTTAAACGTTAATTATCCGTGTAAAAATTCAGTATTTTTAGGCCGTAAGGGACTTATTATAAGCTTTATATAAATAATAAAAAAAACGATAGTAACAACCCGATATCTATTACCATATCAAAGAACACAGTGTAAGGCTGAAACACTGGCGTGACAACTATATTGTTTTGAAATACAACTTAAAATAAATAATACAAATTTAATTAAATAAAAAACCAAACTATTTTATAATAAATACTGCAGAAATTGGATAGAACCTACAACCATCGCATTAACAGTCAGATGATTTATTCAGAATATATTCAATAAAAACTAGGTTTATTATTATTTTTCCAATCGCAAAATATAAAGAATCTTTTATAAACCATTATTTCCCCATAACATGAAATGATAATTAAAGTTATTATCATAATAATAATAAATTAAAATAAGAAATTAATTAATTAATTAATTAGCTTCACGCTGTATCCCGCACACAGTAGGGTAGGCAGAGGGAACCTAGTGTTAAAACACTTCGTTCCCCACTTTCCGCCGAGTTCTGGAGGCATTGCGTGATGAGTGGCGGAACTCGACGCCGCGCTTTGCCTCGACACCAGAACAAAGAAATGAAAATATAAATTTAAATAAATATTTTATTTCCTGGAGTGGGGATCGGACCCACAACCAATCGATTTTACAGTCTCACTTTGTGCCCCTGCGCCACAAAAAATATTTTATTATTTATTTATAACTTTTGGTATAATTTAATATAATTTCAAACATTATAACTGTCACAAAAGTGTTTACAGAATAAAGTGTATTATTAATCTAACTATTATAATTATAACAATAAAATTATTTACTACATTGGCTAGTAGGGCTGTGCCAAATTCGAATTAGTTCATTTATGTAATTTCTTTACGAAAATATTTAAGATATAACCATATTATAATATATAAATAATAAATACATTATGTTTTAGTACAACATGAGAATGAATTCTGCTTTCAGATTCAAAAAATACATTTGTTCTTTTTTTTTAGGTATTTCTGATATCATAAGTAAATTATTATTGAATTTGACACCATAACCCTTTTTGGAGAAATTAATGTGAATTCAATTCACTATTTAACATTAAGGTTTCGTATTATTATTTAAAAAATTTCTAATAGAATAAAAAAACAGGCTTTTTTAAAAAAAGTTAATGCAAAAAATATATTTGTTTATAGTAAAATAAGGTACAATATGTAATGTGCGATGCAAATATGTTAATAATAATTGTTAAGTCATGAGGAATCTCATATAAACTAAATATAAGGCGGCATTTTATATGGGAATCTACCAAACGCTTATTGAAATAGTTAAATTTTATAACTACAAGTGATAAATACAGGTTTAAAACCAAATTGTTTATGTATATAAAAATGTTATAACAAAAATATAATAAATAAAGAAATATTATATGTATATATTTTAATTTTTTGACTCTAGTGTCTAGACATTCCGTTTTACACATGACGACTAAATCGAGGCATAACTTGTTCTCTCATTCTGGTAACGAAACAGCTTGGCGTTGAGTTCCGCTACTCAACACGTAATATTTTGAAAGTTGAGTGGTGCGTAGGGAAGACTGTCACTAGGTCTTCATTTTAAATATATACATAAATAAATGCACAATTAAGGAACATTTTTCTAGCTAATAGAATAATATCTACGTTTTGGAACATAACATTTTTTGGTATAATTTTCAATACATCAAATAATTAATGGAATTTTTTAAATTATTTTTAAAATTTGTGACTATTTTTTTTCACTTTTTTTCTAAATATTAGTATGGCTTTAACACTTTGGTAGAGAAAAGTAAACTAACAATTTAAACATAAGTATTTTTTTAAAAACAGAAAACATTTTATATATTTTATATAGTTATGAATTATTGACAACTTTTAAATTCTTATAAGAAAATTAAAAATATATTTAAAAGTCTATAATTTGATGGTAAGCTAAAGACTAGAAGTACATAATGCCTTAAGCTCATAATATGAATTATAATAAGCAAACAAAAATGGCGGATTTCGCGCCCAGAAAATATTAAAACGAATTTATGTATAAAAACATAAAGTATAAAAAAAAATAATTGCAAAATTTAATACTAAGCATTGAATCTATGTAAGGTAACACATATTGTAGATTATTTACGATTTTAAGAAGGGTCTTTCTATTATTCTAGAAATTTCGATGAACAATCTCCAATATGGCGGCATTGAATATTAATTATAACACCTTTTGATATAAGTTTTTTTTATCAACTTTCACGAATTGTTAAGATAAATGTTAGTATAATAAACCGTGAAAATATCCGATACTTGTATAGATAATAATACAGTTTGGCGACGGACGCCATGTCAAGTACATCTTGACATAACGCTGCTGACCCCTATGTGTCTCTGGAAAAAGAAATTTTAAATGTTAATAAAATTAAAAGTTTTTAATTACTCAATTAAAATAATATAAAATTAATTAACGAATAAAGATAATTAATATAAATACAAAAATGTCAGTATTGTCAGTTCTATAAAACTACGAGATAGAACGTTTTAGTTTTGAGAAATAACATAATATTATAAATATTATAATTAGGACTAATGGAAAATTTTCACATATGTTAGTGATAATTTTCGGGTACCTTGTGATATGTGTGTACTCCCAAGGCTGTAGTCTTGAATTTAAGAGCGTAATCCTATTATTGTAATATTCTATGAATACGAATAGTAATATGTTAATCAAAGTAAACATATATTTTTTTATTATGTAACGAAATGCTTGTATGCACAACCATTGTATTTTATACATATGTACTGTGTCAGGATAGTGTCATAACTTGTGTTAATAAATATTCTCATATTATCACCGACTTTTTAACGTCACGTTATAAAGCATGGGATAAGAGTTATCCACAAATTAAGCATTGCGTGTTGAGTGGTGGAACTCCCGCCGATAAAAATTTAAATAAATATTTCATCTCCTCGATTGGGTATCGAACCCACAACTAGTCGCGATTACAGTCACATTATGTGCCCCTATAAATTCAAAATTCAAATTCAAATAATTTTATTTGCATAAAATTAAAATAATAAGAAGTTACATGCTTCATTTTTTGAACATCAAATAGTTTACCACCAGTTCACTAATGTTAATGCCTCAGACCTGAGAAGAACCGGCGCAAGAAACTCAGCGGGATTTATTTTTTTTAAATTCATTTTAAACAAATACATATTTATTTATCTGTGACAATGATACCTTTGAAACAGACTGGAGCGAGCATTTCATTCCCCTGGTGTGTTACCATTTGCAAAATCATTATTTAGATAATAACTTTTAACACACAAATGTCTTTTGACAATTCTTTTAAATCGTGATATAGAAAATTCTCTGACGTTTTCTGGGATCCTATTGTAAAAGCGTACACATTGTCCCATAAAAGAATTACGGATTCGATGCACCTGTAGGTGCACCAAGATCATGCCTATTTCTAGTGTTAATATTATGAACATCACCAATTTTGGTAAAATTATTAATGTTTTTCTTAACATACAATAATTTCTTTAAGCTTTTGCCTTAAGAAGTCTTTAGGACCTAAGTTATACATTGCACGAATAACTCGCTTCTGCAGGAGAAACCATGGTTGAATACCGGCTGCATTACCCCAAAGTCCCATAGGACATAATACTATGGAAGTAACTGAAGTAAACAAGTCGAGCCGTTTCTACGTCAGTTAGTGATCTAATTTTTTTGACTACGAAAGCTGCGGAGTCTATTCGCCAATCTATCAATATAGGGGTCCCCACTGTAATTTGGAGTCTATGGTGATACCAAGAAATACCGTAGAATCAACAGGATCTACGGGTTCACCATTCAAGAGTACATCGGCTTTAACAACTTTCGTGTTAGGTTTTCTAAAAATAATACATTTAGTTTTTTTCCTATTCAATAGTAAGTTATTAACACTGAACCAATGTACTGTACTGTTTCACTACAACTGGATGCACTATTAAAAACTTATAATTAACAAATTCACTATAAATGTTTATGTGAACTCACTTTTTATTATTAATCCTATTCGGCGTGCTGTGGTTCGAGTGGGAGCTGTCGCTTATGTCCGAACTAGAACTCCTAATGTCACCCTCCATCTGTAATATTTATCAATGAATAAAATAAAAATATAACATTATATATATTGAGTTCTGCCACTCAACACGTAATGCCTCCGGAATTCGGCAGAAAGTGGGGACGGAGTGTCTTAACACTAGGTTCCTTCTGCCTACCCTGCTGTATGCGGGATTCAGCTGATTTAATTTTAATTTGATTTATTACATTATATTGTTATATATTATTTTCTTTTTAACTGAACATTATCCATCCATTATTACTATATCCATCTTACGATGATAAGCAATAGGTGTAAAACAAATGGAAATAAATGGTAGTCTTAGGACAAATACCCTTAAATATAGTATATATTTTTTGGAACGTTAATTTAGTTAAAATCTCATTTAGATATTTCTTTTACCGTAACGCATTGTCGCGCACATAGTTACCCACAACTATTGCGATTTCATTGTCTTATTATGTCACAATGATGATGATTATAAATGATCGCATTTTGTTATAATCGAGTTATATAAAGTGCGATATTATTATTTTATTATATATTAAATTTTAATAATGATTTATTTGTATAATTAATCGTCTTTCACAAAAACACTGAGATATCAAATATACACCAAATTTAATTTTATCATTATATTATTTATTTCAAACATTCGTTCCTATAAAAAATAATATACATTAAAACTAGACTTAAAACATGGACTTTATAATATTAATGGACTTAATATTTAATTAATTTAAGAAATAATAAAAAAAAGCTAACCTTCCCAGCATTAATAGCCTTATAAGCCACCTGCAATATAAGCCACGTCCACACCATATGTAGACCAAGGAGAAGGCAGAGTAGGGAGTTAAATATATAGTAGGCGGCGAACATTGGTAGTAACATTGGGGCACGGATTGATGTGCTGGAAAATATATATTATAATTAGTTAATATAATTTACTAGCGGGCGAGCGCACCTTCGCGTGCTTTTTTGCACCCTTAGGAGTGGGAGTAGGAGAAAATAATTTAATGGTCTGAATTTAATTTTTTTTAAAAATTGGTGGCGATTTAAAGATTTTTCCGTTTAAATTTTCAACCCCTTATTTGAACCCTTAGGTGGTGAATTCTAAAAAACCATGAAACACGTGTTCAAGGAAATATTTTAAAGTCTGAAATTCGAATTTTATAAAAATCGCTATTTAAAAAAAAACCATACAAACTTTCAACCCCTATTTCATCCCTCTAGGGAATTCTAAAATTTTTCAAAATCCCTTCTTAGTTGATGTCCAGATTACAAAACTAAACATATGCCCAAATTTCACGTTTCTACGCACAGCGGTTACGGCTGTGCGTGCGTCTTACCTCAGTCAGTCAGAACAAGTCCTTTTATATATATAGATAGATAAATACTAGCCTCTTATAATTATTATTATTTATTTAATACTAGCCTCTAGGCCCACTAAATAAATGTTGAGAATGATGACAATGACGATGACATCATTGTCGTCACGTTTGTCATCATCATCACTGTCAGCCTTGACATGTCCTCTGGTATATCATACTCTAACAGAGTGCTGCTTATGTCTCATAAGGAAAATATAATTTGCTTTTTGCATCCAAATAAACCAGTAGATTTCAATGTCATACAATAACTATATAAGACATTAATTTAAATATATCAAGATAAAAACGCGGTATCGAAATATCATTAGTATCAAAATAGCTCGAGTGGGAATCGAACCAACAACCGTAGCGTTTACAGTGGCACACTCGTGAACCTGCGCTGACATCCTCTATTTGAAAAATATCCATATTCAATTGTATTATTAATAAAAAAAAGAGAACTAACCTCCATATAATATAAAACGGATATATTCCCAGTCTTGTTATTATCCACAGTACGGTAAACACTGTGAAAATGGCGTCGCACAGTTTCTGGTAATTTGCATACTTCGCCGCCTTCGCTGCCTGAAATTATTCGATGTGGTTTATATATTTAATAAGATTAAGGTTCATTAATAGTTGATGTAAATAATTAATGTCCATCCACTGGCTGTTCCGAGCGGGATTTTAGTTTTAAGCATAATCGTGTCCGCCAACTGGTAATCAAACCCATAACTATCAGGTTTCCCCACAGTAGAAGTAGGTTCGTAACACTAACCTAGTGCTACTGTGGGGGGTAGGTAGGCAAAGGGAACCTCCCTTTGCCGACCCACCTGTGTGCGGGATAAAGCGTGCAGCTGATTTTAAATCACATCCACATACTCGTTGGTTCAGCGATTACAGTGATTCAGTATAAACAACATTTATATATTTCAAAATTTGTGATTATGTGAATAAAATCGGATTGAAGAAAATTGTAAAATTTAATATTTCCTAATTTATATTAAATTTTAATATTATTAGTGTAAAACAACAAAAATATATTATAAGGAACCTCTGGAAACGGTAGACCTCGTAACGTAACGTACACCTCCTATTCCCCCTTCCCCCTTTTTCACATTTCTAAGAAAGTGAAAATACATTACTTCTAAAAATATATCAGCACAGTCGTGTAAAAGGAGGACGAGCGTCCCGATGCGGTGCAGGTTGCAGACCCAGCTGAAGGAGAGCAGCGCGATGGTGGCGATGTGGTGCACGAACATCTGCCAGAAGTCCTTGCGGCGCACGTCCCAGAACTGCGACAGCGTCAGCGACCAGTAGAACGCGGCGCTGATCATGTAGTACCACCAGATATCGCTTGACAACCCCTGTAATATTTTGAATTAACTATGACATAAATGGGTTTAGAGTTTAAAAGTTTCATTGAGAAAAGTTTATAATATATTTTTTTGTTTCAATGTTCTGAAATTCGAAAAATCATTTTCTATTTTAATAAAAAAAAGACAGAATTTTTTGATATTGAAAGACGTAAAAAGTAGGTACATACCAGCTCAAATAAAAGCAATTTAAAATTAACGATACTTATGAGAGCTCATGCATGCATTGTAACCAATCGGGCTCCGCCTGGACGGTAATGTTGTTTTGCTGACAATTTTCGTCCATTTTAGTCAAATTTTTGATTACTAAATAAATCAGCTTCACGCTTTAACCCGCACACTGCAGGGCAGGCAGAGGAAACCTAGTGTTATGCCCTGCATTCCCCACTTTCCGCCGAATTCTAGAGGCATTGCGTGTTGAGTGTCGGAACTTAACACCGCGCTCTACCTCGTCACCAGAGATATGAAATCTAACAAACCTGATGAGGATACCCAATGTAGCACTGATCGATATCCCATAGCCATTCCTTATCCCATAATATAAACATCCCATACGAGAAGTTATATAGGTAGAATGTACACCGCCACGCGTTCTCGCAGAATTTGACTAACGTTGAAGGTTTGTCTTGACTTCGTCTAAGCCGCCACCAGCGCTCCACTTGTCGTTCTGACATGTCCAACTGCTTCGCTAACGCACAGATCTGTGAAGAAACGTATATATTAAAATAATTTATTAAAATATGTTTTTGTAGCTTCGAGAATATAATTATTCTTGGTTTAATATTATAGTTTTAAACTATTTAGTTTTAACTAAAAGCAACATGTGTGAGGCAGAAATGAAAGCTCAACAGTAAAGCTGAATCTATACTAATATAATAACACGGAAGAGTTTCTTTGTTTGTTTGTTTAAGCGCTAAGATCTCTGGATCTACTGGTCCGATTAACTTTCTTTTTCTATTGTATAAAATCTGCATTCTTCAGAAGTGCTATAGGCTACAACAAAGCATTGCGGTGTAAGGAACGCCATCGAATTGCTCGCAAAAGATGAAAATAAGCTACAACTACAAATGAAAAAAAACCATTTTAATTTTTTATTACATAGTCGATAATTATTTGTTATTTGTTACGCAAGTTATTAATATAATTGACGTGGACGTTTGAAATGAAACTCGATTTTTTTATTATTCACAATGAGACAAAGCACAGCGTTGATTTTGCGCCGCTAACTACGAAATGTCTCGAAAATTGGGCAAAAAATGCTTGATTTTCAAGGCCACTGTACAGTGTATTATATTTCTAACTGTACAACAAGTGGAGAACAGAAAATAGATCAGAAATGATATTTTTTTCAGCTTTACACTGTATCTTGTATATAACGGGGTACGCAGAGGGAGCCTAATGTTAATATATTCCGTTTTTCACTTTCTATCAAACTCTGAGTGGGAATCGAAATTACGCTTCAATGGTCTCTAAGTTATATATGTACCCCACAATAAATTAATACATAATATGTCCCATACACGTGTAATTGAAAATGCACAGCTATATGAATAATTTAAATAAGAACGAATAAAGGAAAAATATTACCTATATACCAGAAAGAATGAGGGGGAAATATTAACAGTTCATAATTTTAAATAAAATTAAATTAGTAATTATGTTTACTTAAATGTAAACCTATAGTAAATTACATTCTTTTTTATGGACACAGCAAACGAGCGTTCGGGTCATCTGATGGTGAGTGATCACCACCGCCCACGGCCCCGTGGAACACCAGAGGAGTTACAGGTGCGTTGCCGGCCTTTAAGGTAGTTGGGCGCCGGGGCCCGGCATTACCTGATGCGAAACGCAGTGGCATAAAGCCACTACTTCACGCCGGTTTTAAATGCCGGGGGTGGTAATGATCCGGCCGAGTCTGCCCATGCGTGTTGCCATTGCTGGCGACGTGACTCTACCACACGTCTCTTACGACACCACCAGTACCAGGACGACTATTCTAGGCCGAGGTTTATTAATTAGCTTTCAGAATTATTTGTAAAAAGTTATTTTATTTTTAATTATACCACTTTAATTTTCCCTATAACAAAAGCGACGATATCATATTAAATTATCATTTATTAGTAACATTCTTTAATGAGCACAGAATAAAAAAGATCAGCTGCGTGTAAAGTTGCAGAACTCAACGCCGCCCATTTCGTCTACACCAGAGCAAATAAATTAAAATAATAAACGATCCTTCAACCTGCCGCGTTTACAGTCACAAAAAGGAAGTGAAGAGTTAATATTAAAATAATAATTTTGAAAGAAGGAAAATTGTTACACTTAATATTACGTAACACTATAATAAATATAAATTATCGTTATTATACAGAATACATTGCTTGGTAATGAATTAAAATTTATTAACGTAGATATTATTATTTATATTTGGTATAAATTCACGCTGTATGCCGCAAATACCTGTTTAGGCAGAGGGAACCTGAGAACGTAGTGTTGAGTCACTCCCGTTCCCATTAAGACGCGTCCGTTCCCTACTTTCCGTCGAATTCTGGAGGCATTGTGTGTTGATTTTAACTCAACGGTGGTCTTTGCCTTGTCACCAAAGTGATTTTTTTTTAATTAAACACTTTCTCGATTGGAAATCGAATTCACAACCTGTCGCGCTTAAAGTCGCACGTTATGCCCCTACGCCACGACTGGTCTAGTATAAGTATGTAGTTACACATATAAACGTACACAATTATATAGAAAAAAAGATTAGACTCTGCGACCGTACAGTCATATATTTATTTATACATATTTTTTTTCAAATTCAAAATAAGCAAAAGCAATTTATAAAAAAAAAATACCAAACTTTCTTGACTTTACAGCCTTAATTTTTTGTCTATAAAATGAAAATTGAATGAATTTGTCTATAAATGGGTGGGTAAAGACCCCCTCTGGCCCATTGTGAGTTGACGGGATATAAATATAAATAAATAATTTGAATACGAGACCCACTCTCTATAACATTTTAGGTTAATTGTTCATAAAACAAATGACATGTATTAATACGACAATGAAGATCAAAAGGAAATTTACGAGCCACAATTCAGCAGTCGATGTAAAAATACTTCTAATTAATTAATATTACAGCTGCAGTGCTTTGCTTGTGATTCACATACATATTGGGTATTTCTTCCCACATAAATATACAGAGTGTTTTTGTCATCACCACTTTAAATGAAACCACAGTTTAAACTACTCTATAAAAACTTAATACAATTAGAACAAGAGATTTTTTCAAAACTGAAAAAGTGATTTTTTTCTAACAAAATAATTCATAAAATTGTCGTTGTAAATTAAAACGCTATTTGTCAAGAATAACGCACACAGACACAAAAATTTCAAAGCCAAACGCTGCAACGGCTAATACACAAAATCGAGAATCCCTTTCTCTAGTATATTTTTTGAGGATGAAATATAAAATAGTAGATTTTGTAGTAGTTAAACACCTAGTTTACGTATCTATTCGTAACTGCGTCACACGAAATACAGTATGGATAAACATCATGAAATGAAAAAAATCCTACGTCTTAACTGTGGAGGTATCTTGATTCATTTCTTTAGGTATGGATTTGAAATATTTTACCCTATATGCAGCTCCCGTAAAAGTAGCGCAGACGCTTCCACCCTGTATAGTTTATACAGGGTGGAAGCTAAAATATTAGCTAGAAGAATGCGAGCGAGATCCAAAAGACTGTTTTGGGAGGGCGAGGGAGACTGTAGATCTAGAAAGAGTATGGTGTATGGATCAGATATTTTCCCTCCGCACTCACGGAAACGATTGTGGCCGCTTATGGACGTTTGACAGAGTTGTGAGAGCAAAATTATGGGAAATACTACCAGAAATAAATAATTTAAAGAATTGTGAAGAAAAAAGACCAAAATATAAGAATTTCTTAGAAAGTGTGAATTTGAAATATCTTAAACAATATGTATGGTAAGCAGAAAAAAAAACCTTGTGTAAACTCAGTTGTCTACGTTCCGCCCGGATTCGAGGAAAGTATATCTATTAAAAAAAATCTAAAAAATATTTATTTTAATTACATTATGTTATGTTTAATACATTAATTACATTATGTTTAATATATTTTTTATACTCTCAATTTTTTAAATATTATTTATTTTTGCGTCTGGAGTTTGCGTTAGGTGTCAAAAGAAAACACAAAGTATATTTATGTACAAATTTTAATTTGAACTCTACAGAAAATAAGACTCGATCGATCACATATGTCACCTTTTTTATGCCAATTCAACTTCTATTTATTAATAAAATAATAAAAACGATCATACTTTACATACAATAAGAGAATCATTTATCATATTATAATCTAAGAATACCATCTTGATTCTAGCTGTGTTCCTAAATAGAATCATTACCGGAAGCGACAGTGCGGATTGATATTATTTTTATATCGAGATGCATTCGTCCTCAATATGCCTAATATTAGGTATATTGAGGACGAATGCATCAATAAATTATTGTCATCTATAAACTATTACCCGCGGCGTCGCCCGCATAGTAATATGAATAAAATCCTTGAGGTCAATCTGACCGCAGCTACAGTGTGTTATATAGTAACGATCAAATTGATGTATCAAGTATGAATTATCGATATAAATGCCACAGGTTGTAGGATCGATTCCCATTCGAGGAAATTAAATATTTCGAAGCAAATCTTCACCTCCAGAAATTGTCGGAAAATGGGAAAAAAAATAATATTTATTATAACCACTGTCTATCCGATAACAATGCATATTTATAATTTGAACCAGTACTTCCTGAGATTTATTGTATTCAACCAAACATATGCTTATCTTTTACTTTATATAATTAGCATAGATGTATTCATTTACATTTTATTATCAGAGAAACCAACTTTTATTATTCAATCAACTTTTATAATTTTGAAGAGAAATAAAATACAAACTATGTTGTATAAAACAATCATACATTTTAACGAATATGTATTTATATATCTTTTGTATCTTTTCGTCGTAACTATACAGCTAATATTTGCGAAATATACGCAATGGTCGAAAATCGAAACGCGGGAAACAAAATATGATTTACATACATATGTATATATAAATCTCAATATATCTCAATTTAGATTGATAATAAAATAAGAATAAAAGTTAGTTAGAGGCCAGTCGTGGCGCAGTAGCACGAAGTGTGACTGTAAAACCGACTGGTTGTGGTTTCGATCCCCACTTGAGGAGATGAAATATTTACTGAAATTTATATTTTTCATTTCTTCGCTCTAGTGTCGAGGTTAAGCGCGGCGTTAAGTTCTGCCACTCAACACGCAATGCCTCCAGAATTCGGCAGAAAGTGGGGAACGGAGTGTCTTAACACTAGGTCCCCTCTGCCTACCCTACTGTGTGTGGGATACAGCGTGAAGCTGATTATTTATTTAAAAATTAGCTTCATTCCGCATATAGGAGAAAAACCTAGTGTCAAGACACTTCACCCTTAATTTTTCGAAACATAGCGTGTCAAATGGCGGAACCCCGCATCGCCAAAAATATAATAATTAAATTAAATTAAATATAATAATAATTGATGTAATAATTTTTAAATGAATCTTATTTAATAAAACCCGCTTTAAATCATTAACTTAATCCATATACATTACAAGGATAATTAAATACACGTTAAGGAAAATTATCAATAACGCTTTACTAATGGTAAATCGTAACCGTGTATTAAGCTATAAAAGTTTCCAATATATAATCTATAAATATAACTAACTCCATTACTCACTGACAGACGACACCGGTAACCTACGTTAGTTAGAAAGTTGACATTTGGGAGCACCAGAAAAAATATCTTAAAATTTCTATGGGAAGCTGAAAATACAGAAAAAAATCAGTTTCATGTTCCCACACAAAGCAGGATAGGTATAGGGAAGGTAGTGTTAACACTTCGTTTTTCACTTTCCGCCGAATTTTTCGAGGCATTGCATTTAAGTGATGTATCAACGCAGGCCTTTTTGACTTGGTGGTGGTAAAATATTAATAAGTAATGATCCATGGCCCCGAGTGGGTATCAAAACCACAACCATGCTTTTTTAATAATCTGCAAATAAACTATTCCGTTATAATTTTTTTGAAAAATATATAAAATTATGTTTTTCAAAATAGTTTTCCTTTTATGTGAGGTATAACACTTTAAAAATGTTAAAGATATTATCCATTATTGACTGACTGAAAACGACATACAGCCCCACTCTTACAATGTCACGAAAATTAGCCTGCCTTAACTCTAGGTTCCCTCTGCCTCCTACCCTACCCTTATATGAGAAATAAGCTTTACTTCTTATTACAGATAAATTTTGGTCCTAATTATATTATATTCTAAAACGACGAACAAGTAATTTAAAGGAAATGTAAAATTATATAAATAAAATATATATTGAATATTTGAAATTGATGTAGAGTAAATGTAAAGTCGAAGTTCTAATTCAAGTCAATACATAACATAATTTATATCACAAAAAAATCTGTGTAAGTGCACCTACATACAAAAAGACTTTGAATTGGAATCGTTAAAGGAATTCCGCAAATGCCTAACCAAGCGCTACTACGAGCGTGCAGATGCCCACTCCAACCCACTAATCGTCGAGCGTGTAAGTACGTCCTCACCCACACCTGCTTCTTCGACGCCCTCGCAGCGTCCTTCTAGATCCAGACGCACCAATTATAGACGCAAATGCCCAATATATAGGCAGGATATACACTCCTCAATATCACGACATACTCTACGCCGTCGTAAGAGGCGCCGGGGCCAGCCTATGCTATCTCCTACGTTGATGGGGCCCAACGGCCAACTCCCCGCTGATTAGCGTATCCAGGGTATTCCCCTGTGATCGCCAAGTCTCCACGGGCATAAGAGTGTGACTGTAAACGCAACAGTTTATGGGTTCTATATAAATCGAATATAGTTAAAAATAATATACGAAGAAGTATTTAGTATAGTATTCAGCAACGTTCTTATAAATATTCTAAAGACACTACAAAGTATAGATGAAATGATTTTTAATAAATTACGTTATCTTATCAGTATCGACATTGTATATTTAATTATTTTTTTCTAGGTAAAATAAAAAATGATATACTGTAGGTACACTTTTAGACACCTCGAAGTAACAGAATAGATCACGACCTCATTAAAACTGATAATTTAAAAAAAAATACATTTCTTTTATTATAAGAAACAAAAAGAAGTTTATTGACCTTTGTGATAACATGTTCATGGGGCACTTGCTACATTGTTTAGCTGAACGCTATGGTTACGAAGTCGAATAAATTTGATTAGCTTCACGCCGAATTCCAAACACATTGCGTGTTGAGTGGTGGAACTAAACTTTTTCATCTCCTTTTCATTTCCTCGCTCTGAAGCCAAAGCAAAAGCCCGGTATTAAGTTCCGCTAATCAACACGAAATACCTCCAGAATTCGGCGGATAATGGTGAACGGAGTGTCTCAACACTAGATTTTCTCTGCCTACCTATGCGGGATATAGCGTGAAGCTGATTTAACATTTTATAATGTTAATAAGAGATTAAAAAAAAAAGAGAAAAATACATTATAATAAAGTTAATAACTCGGAACTATGCAGGTACTATAGATATCTAAGTTTAATCCTTATCGAAGGCATGTAGCACATCATCTGATAAACGGCTTATCAATACCATTTTACAGTCAAACTCCAAGGTTTGATGAATACGACGTAGCTTCATTTTTACAGTTAAATATTGCGGTAACAATTTTTTCTTACAATATTTTCTTCTACCTTCACACTGTATCGGGTAGGCGAAGGGAACCTGAGAACCTAGTTTTAAGACACCAGTTTCCTTATATTTTTGTCCTCCACTTTCTGCCGAATACCACAAGGGGGTTGCGTATTGAGTGGCGGAACTCAATGTCGCGCTTTGTCTGGAGACCAGAGTGAAGAAATGAAAATATTACTCCATTTCCTCGAGGGGGCATCGAACCGACCCAAATCTTGTCGCTTGTACAGTCACCTACTTTGGAGTCTGCGCTACGACCGAAAATTCTTCATTATTATAAATTCTTCATTTATAAAAAGAAACGAAAATCCATTCATACATAATTTTGAAGTATAAAAAACATCCATTTCAAATTTATCAAAGACTCCTAACGAAAAAAATATCATAAACACCATTTAACCCATAGCAATAAAATCAAATTATCCCACAACCCAAAACAACCAGCCCACTCATTAGCAGAAAAGCAAAGAGTCGAAATTGCAGGTGCTTACGAAACTGGGTCGCGGCTCGAGGCCCGCTTTAGTGCTCGTAGGCGATAATTGTGAGACGTTCAATGGACGCTCGTTGTACTAAACTGTTGCGTGGAGAAGGAACCATACATATATACGTATATAGTATATATATATAAATATGATTGGACGTCTGTTCGTTTAAGGTAAAGCTATCAACTACAACCTAAAGACATTGATAGCAAAAATTTATATGTGAGTCTCGCGTCTACATTTTTTCTCAATTTTTCGCTGTAGCCCGCATATGGCTGGGTAGGCAGGAGGAACCTGTTGAGATACTCCGTTGCCATTAAGACACTTTCGTTCCTCAACTTCCGCCGAATTCTGGAGGCATTGTGTGTTGAGTAGCGGAACTCAACACAGCGCTTTGCCTCGTTACCAGAGCGAGAAAATCAAAATTTAATATTACATTTCCTCGAATGGCAAACGAACCGCAAAAAAAACATGTGCGTCTATTCCTCTAATATCTTACTTTTCCCTAAATTACACATTTAGGGAAATAATTAAATATATACAAAATATATAATATAATTATTAATATACAAGACTGAATTAAGCAAAAAAGTCACGTAACTTTTCAACAAGAAAAATGTCACTGCCGTATATTTTTGAACGGCGTTAACGCTAGAAATATATTAAAGTTCTTAAGCCTGTTTGAAACAAAAGAAATTCTGGACTCGAGAAACAAATGAGGGCAATTTAATTTCTTATTCTTACTATTTCTTGATATTTAGTATTTTTGGCAATTATATATAGTAAAAAATGTCCATTTAAGAGGAATAGAACTAAGAATTGGGTGTCAGGAAGTCGTGGAGAATTCCCTCAAATAGAAATGGAATCAACAACTATCGGGCCAGCCTTGGCACAGAGGCACAAAGTAAACGCTGAAGTGACTGTAAACGCGACTGGTTGTGGGTTCGATTCTCACTAGAGAAAATGAAATATTTTCTTATATTTATATTTTCGTTTCCTCGCTCTCATGACCAGGCAAAGCGCGGCGTTCAGTTCCGCCATTCAACACGCAATGCCTCCAGAGCTTGGCGGAAACTGGGGAACGGAGTGTCTTAACACTAGGTTCCATCTACCTACCCTGCTGTGTGCAGGATACAGCGTGAAGCTGATTTTTTTAAAATTATCCGGTACATTTCAATATTCTTCCAACTGCGCTTTACGCTGTCAATTTTATAAACGTATTTTTCTGTATCTTCATGCTGTATCCCGCACATACCAGAGTAGGCAGACAGAACCTGGGAACCTGAGAACCTAGTGTTAAGCCACTCCATCCCCATTAAGGCACTTCCATTTCTCACGTATTTGTTTCTCGGCAAATACTGCCTCGTTCGAAGAGCGAGTAAATGAAATTATTAAATATATTTTTTTTTTCAAATGTGAATCGACCCCACAACTTTTCACGTTTACGCTCGCTCACTCGGTTGTGCCCCCGAACCACAACTGGCCTCAAAAAACTTAAATATAAAAATTATAAATCATATTATAACGACATTTTTTAAATATACGAAAAAGTTTTATAAATATACTAAAATTATATTGCAACATATTTAATATATTATATACAAATTATAAACAAACTAGAGCACAGCTAACAGTGATTAGTACAAAAAACCCTGAAAGTTTGAAACATTCTAAAGAAATATCGTACGATTCAGTCTGCAGTATTACCGCACTGCGGCTCCAGTATTACGCACGTATATGTATGTACATACTTATAATATTTTCAATTTATATATTATATTCACATTTATATTATATTTTAAATTATGCTAGAAACATGTGAAGAACGTAAAGAATATGCACAGCATCGCTTCTCCCCCAATGGTCGAATAGAAGAATATATAGAAAACTAGAGACCAGATCTTCGCCCGCTTAAAAAACTGAATTATTTGAAAACAGCTTCACGATGTATCCCGCACACAGCAGGGTAGGCAGAGGGAACCCTAGTGTTAAGACACTTCGTTCCCCACTTTCTGCCGAATTCTGGAGGCATTGCATGTTGGGTGGCAGAACTCCACGCCGCACTTAGCCTCGACACCAGAGCGAAGAAATGGAAATATACATTTAAGTAAATATTTCATCTCCTCGAGTGGGGATCGAACCCGCAACCAGTCAGTTTTACAGTCACACTTCGTGCCGCTGCGCCACGACTGGCCTCTTATTCGGCCTTTTATTTGAAAGCGAGAATAAATAAAAGAAACATATATTGTATGTCTGAAGAATTCTAAAGGGAAAATTAGGGCTGCATTTTCGTAATTCCGATAAAAATAATTCAATTGTTTCGAAAAAATAAAAACAACCCAATCTCATAATAAAATTATAGCTCGTCGGTGTCTGTACATTGTAGATATATTAGAAAATTTATTATTAAGGCCAATTCAAAATGTAGTAGAACTTGGGTTCTATTACATTTTACACTGATTTAATTATTTTTAAACATTTTTAAAATGTTATTCCACGCTTAGGAAAGAAAAATACTAATTTAGAAATGGTAAAACGACCAGGTCCTGGTCGGTTTCCAGGAGGCACGGGTTTGAGGTCCGCTACGTTCAAATTTTTATACGTTTTCTATTTTTTTTCTTCTTACAGTCTGTACTTTGATAACAATACCCCTTTCCTCCCACCCCCGCAGCGTCACCCGTTATGCAGCGCATTTTGATATTGCATTATTTTCTTTAGATTAATATTTATAAATTCGTTATATCTTTTTAATAGAATGTACGATCTTAATAACTTAAAAAGTATTTTACTGCTATTGAAATTATCTTTAAAGAATATCACTTAAATAATACGGAGAAATGAATAATACGGTTTGACTGTCGGCACTTATATCAACTTTGAAAATGTAATAAAGTAGCAAAATGGTTGGACACACGGTATCGGGGACTTTTTTTGTAGATATTGATACGTTCTATAATACAGTAGGATATTTTTTGTTCTATCATCAAATAGTTTCCGCAGCACACGGAATGACAGAGTCTTTATAACAATTTATTTCACATCTCGAGTTTCATTTCATTTTTATTAAGGATTTTTTTTGATAATATAATGTCGCTAATGTCGCCCAGTTAAGATTCTAATGATGAAAGTTTTTTTTAAATCAGCCCAGTAGTTTTTGTGTGAAAATATTACAAGCATACATACAAAAACACAAGTGTTTCCTCTTTATAATATTAGTATAAGTACATATAGATAAAGGAAAAAGTAATCAAATGAAGATAACTAAATCTCGTATTTATAAACCGCTCTCAAGTCTGAGATCGATCTTGAGATAACGATTTCATTCATAAATTACACATATCTATAAACAGCAAACAGCATCTCAAGATAGATCGCAGACTTGAGATCGATTTATAAATACGGGCCTATAACATTTCAACATCTCGTGTCCGAACGATGTGTCTTAAAACAGAAGTTCATGATATTAGTGTGTTTAATCAAACAAACTATACTGATATTATAAACTTTATATCAGTATAGTTCAACATTCTTGCTTTCCATTGCAATTAACGTAGATGAGGATATATTAACAAAATTGTTTACCAAATAATGAAGTGAGAAAATATAAAAAATACGCCAAAAAAGGAATGAATTTGCTGATATTTATTTTACTGCAAAAATAAATAAAAGGTAATTTTATCAATGTAAATATAATAATAAAAAACCCTGAAAGTTGAATAGTTGCTTTTGAACGATTTAATATATTTAACGGGAAGACCGAGTTTAATATTTTAATATATGATTGCAATATTGGTGAAGCCTCTTAAATTTTTAGGCAAAAATTCTAGTCTACCATTACATATAGACATTTTGTTCAAAATGGTAGGAGACCTCGGTTTGAGACCATTTGAGAATATAGCATCAATGACACTGGAAGACGCTCGTGTAAAGCATGTGGATTCCTTGGAAGACATTTACTCTTTATATAAAGAGATTGATGGATGACGCGAAAGAGGCATGCAGACACCGTGGCGTTTGGCGCTCCGTTCTCTCAGGCTACTAGGAATAAAGTTAAACAAAAAAAAATTGAACCTAAGTCTATTTTTGACGAGAACAAGAAGTGATCGGAATCAACATAGCAACTGTCACAAAGGAATGAATCTTGGAGTGAACTAACAAAAAAATATGTTATTCAGCATTCCATTTCTTAACAAATTATATATTTCTATCGACGATTAGATTATGGAACATTAGTAATCGAATATTCGGCTCCTTATTCGTTCCCCTACTGACGTGAAAATAGCAACACTTAAACTAGATAAGCTTTAAGGAGTTCGATGTCAATAACGCGTACTCTATACTTATTTATAACAACTATTGATAAAACACAACTGACTCATCAAACACCCTATTTATATGTCCCTATTTGTGAACACAAGAATTCCAATCGTATGAATAATTCTATTAGCAAGAGTGATGTAGATAATTAATGTTACTGTATACTAAGGTCCGTCGTCCGTCGACTTGTAAATCGCTCTCAACTCTGAGATCGAATTTGAGAACGATCTTGAGGAGCAGTCACATTTTTTTTTTATGGAAAACGCACGGCAAACGAGCGTGCGGGTCACCTGATGGTAAGTGATTACCGCCGCCCACGGCCCCGTGCAACCCCAGAGGAGCTACAGGTGCGTTGCCGGCCTTTAAGACGGGTTGGGCGCCGGGGCCCGGCATTACCTGATGCGAAACGCAGTGGCATAAAGCCACTACTTCACGCCGGTTTTAAATGCCGGAGGTGGTAAAGATCCGGTCGAGTCTGCCCATGCGTGTTGCCATTGCTGGCGACGAGACTCTACCACACGTACTTTAGTCGCCTCTTACGACACCACCAGTACCAGGATGATCCTATTCTAGGCCGGGATCACACGGCACAAAACATATTGTAAACTATGAAAGAAGGGCATGTCAAGATTGATCTCAGAATTGAGAAATGTTTATATATACGGACCTACGTGTGATAGTAGTCATTTTATATTTAATCTATGCGTGCTACTGTAAATTCGACGGTTGAGAGTGCGATTCCCACTAGGGGATGAAATATTTAATATTTTCAAGTCCTCGCTCTCGTAACGAGGTAAAACGAGAGATTTTGATGCCCGCCACATAGCTGCTATACCTAGAGAATTCGGCGGAAAGTGGAAAACTGAGTATCTTTACACTAGCTCTGTTATCGATTTTAATTTTACTTAATTTTATTCTATTCTAGTTTCACGCTGTATCATTAGCGCGGTAGGCAAGGAGAACGGAACGCCAAACGCTACGGTCTCTGCATACCTCTTTTGCCTCGTCCACTGTCATCAACATACATGCCCTTCGGGGGTCCTCGTGCTTTTACGTGACCTTCCTCCAATATCTATAATACTATGGTTTTGAAGGTCAACCGAGGTCTCCTAAGCGATAAGAGAACCGCTCACTTTTCCGTTATATATCTTTTTTGCCATTCTCACATCACGCATTCGCTCGACGTGCCCCCCAACTAGCTTAGCACGTTCTTTTTCATTCTCACCGTCACATTCTCCCTAGTACCTGCTATTCTGTGTGTCTCTTTATTGTGGTTTCAATCAATTAAGCTGATTCTGCATATCCTATGAAGAGATCACATCTCCACTGTATTCAACATCATCATCTTTCATTCTTCTTCTGTAATTCGCTTTTCGTTTCGCTGTCGTATAACAGCGTCTGTGCCAAAACTGCATTGTGTACGGCCAAACGCGCAGCTGTGCTGACGTTTCGCCGTCTCATCAATGCAGCTAAGACTCCGTTAAATTTGTTACCGGCAGCAATATGCCTTTCCACATCCCATCTCGTATCTTCCATCTCTACTGAACATATTTTCAAATTATACCACTTCATTCACTTGCTCTAACATCTTACTATTTACTCAAATATTTATGCGTTTATAATATTTACCATTTTCCGTAAAATTAAATAAAATCATCGATCTTATCATAGTAGGTAAATCAAAGCAATAATCATTAACAGTACATTTATAATTAAATCCATAACGGAGCACGCAGTCTTGAACGGTACATTGTCTCATCAAGTCTCATTACATTATGTTCTATCTAACGATATAAATGCTTATTCAGCGTAGAAATAAATTTATTGGGAATTTATGCGACTCTGGTGAGTTCGATTCTCACTGGAGAAAATGAAATATTTAATATTACTATTATTCTCGCACTGGTGCAGGGGTAAAGCGCAACGTTGAATGCCACCACTCTTAACGCAATGTCTCCAGAATCAGGCGGAAAGTGGAGTGTCTTATGGGAATGTAGTGTATTAATATTTAACTTCCAGGTTCTTGGCTTGGGGCACCAAGTGTAGTCACTTAAATCGACTGGTTGTAGGTTTGATCCCCACTCGAGGAGATGAAATATTTATTTAAATTTATATTTCGCTTTCTTCGCTCTCGACACCAGAATTCGGCAGAAAGTAGGAACGGAGTGTCTACCCTGCTGTGTGCGGGATACAGCGTGAAGCTGGTTATTATCTATTTCATCTATTTTTTATGTCAATTAACTTACAACATATCTCTACAACCTACTATACTCTACAATTGGAACAATCACACTCAATGACTTTAATGGCGTCTGTATACGAACAATTGACTTTTCAACCTATCAACCATTGGATTTCTATGACATGGGACACATATTTAGATAGAATTCAACCATGATTAATGGGTATAACGGTATTTTTGGGGTTCCGCACCTTAAAAGGTAAAAACGGAACCCTTATATGATCATTTCGTTGTCCGTCTGTCAAGACCATTTTTCTCGAGATGGCGTGGCGTGGCGTGGCGTGGCTTGAAGCGCAAACAAAATTAAGCTTCTAGGTCAACACAATCAAAAGATATGAACATTTCTGCATCGATTTTGTTACATTTTGTATTAAATTCTACAAAACTATACGGTATTTGCCTTCCCCAAGGACCTAGAGTCATACAATTTGACACGAAGTGAGAACTTATACAAAAACTTAAAATACTAAACTAGCTTGACGCTGTATCTCTAGCGGGTTAGTTAGAGAGAACGGAGTCTTTGCATATCTCGCCTCGTCCACTGTCATCAATCTCTTATTACGTGACCTCCCAGTATCTTTGATCCTGTGTTTCTGAAAGTAAATCGAGGTCTCCCTCTGCCTCCCTTACCGCTCTGTGTATCTCTTCAATCAGCTAAGCTGACTCCGCATACCCTACGAAGAGATCGCATCTCCACAGCATTCATCTTCCTTTCATTCTTCTTTTGTAATAAGCACGTTTCGCCGCCGTATAACAGCGCCGGTACCAACACCACATTGTTTACGGTCAAACGTGGAATTCTTGCCCGCTGCGACCCCTGCCAGCCCTTACGAGGGCTGCAATGTTCTGAATCCGCGACATTCTGCTCGCTAGATCGCACTAATAGGGCGTACTCCCCGCGCCCACAGGCACGTGCGTCTGTGGGTCCCTGCTAGTGTGTCAAGTGGTGACGAGTGCGGCGTTGGGGACCGCCACCCAACACACCAAGTCCAAAACGGCGGGAGGCGGTAGACGGAGCTATAAAAAGATTACATTTCGATTTTTTTCCTTTATTTGTATAAGACAAATAATAAGTGTTAATTATAAATTAATTTATGGTATTTCATAAAAAAATTACAAATTTATATTTTTATTACAAATTTAATTTATATTCATACAAAATGAGTGCATATGCCCGCAAGCTAGGCCTACAATCCTGAAATTGGTAGGGATGCTTCGGAGGGCGAGTCGACTCACACTTAACCGGTTTTTTCTATTTAAGTCGACACTATAGTGATACAGTATATTATATTATAATTTACTCAAATTGTGCTACAATTATAAATTCTAATACATAGCAGAAATAAAAATGTAAAATCTGAACAGTACGTACAATAATAATTAATTTTCCGATTTCTCTTGACTGGTAAATAGCAATTTAAATGATTTCAATGCAAAATATGTGTATGACGCCATGTAAGCAACGTCATAAATAGAGTTATAAGTACTAATTAAGTTAATACGTTACCCATATTATTTAAGAAAAAACACTAAACAGAACTCTTTTAGGTATAGCAAATCGATACAAACTCGTTTAAAAAAAAATGTTGATTGAAGGTCATCCCAGAAACCTCGAGCCTCTGTGGAAATAGCACAGTAATTTAACAGTTTAACACACCGTAACACAAACAGCGTTAAAAGGTCAAATAAGGAATTATCTTAGTATTCTTCTGAAGTATGAAAAACAATCGTTCAGCGTTAATGAGCACGGCACGGTTGTTAGTTATTGGTAGCGAATTGTAAAAAAGTTGTAAATGGAAGGAAATACATGATATGTAGGCCGTCATGGAGCAGCGGCACAGCGTCTGGTTACAGACGTGACGAGTATGGGTTCGATTCTCACTCAGAGATGTGAGTGATTTCATTGAGCGATGTTGAGTTCCGCCACGTTGAGTGACATTTTGAAAATTAGGCAGCGCACAGGGAATGCAACGAAGTGTCTTAACCCTAGTTGTTCTGTTGTATATATTCAAGAACGATATCTCTTTCTGTGAAGATAAATTTCTCTATCATTTGTATTTGATGTATATGTATTTGATTTTTAAAAATATTTTTATTTTTGAAAGAGCGTACTTGATTACGGATTCCTGGTTAAATCGAGGGAAAATTGCAAATTTCATAGGTAAGGAGATAAAACAAAGTAGTTGCTTGTGGTATTATTTATTTGATCATATTGCTATACTGATGATGATAGGAGACGCAACTCTTATACCTGCTTCAAACTTATATAAAGCTAGTGATATACTATCAAACTATTCAAATCAATTTCTTTAATAAATTAATTCAAAAAATAGTGTAAGTATTAAATACTTTTAGTGCCTATAGATGATGAAACTAATATCAATAAAATTTACATTAACAAAAATAGGAGTGCTCCAAAAGTATATAACTTAATCAAGATACAAACTGTGTTCATATGTTATCATTAAATTTGCTTTTATTGGCATTAACCATAATATCAAATATTTCCGCTCAATAAAACATATACATTTTTGTAGTTACTGTGTACGCGACAACCAAACTTCAATTTATTACATCATCATCATACAGAATTATAATAATTGAATCAAAGAACTTAATGCTATTATGCGTTGCGAGTTACGACACTATCGTGGATCGTAGATGGTGACTTGGATACTAATCTCATTCGACGAAAACTTATTTAAAATATCTGAATAGTCAGCAATGAAAAAGAAGAAGAGGCCAGTCATGGCGTAGGGACACACAGTGCGACTGTAAAACCGACTGGTTGTGGGTTCGATCCCCACTCGAGGAGATAAATATTTTGAGTTCTGCCACTCAACACGCAATGCCTCCAGAATTCGGCAGAAAGCGGGGAACGGAGTGTCTTAAGACTAGGTCTCTCTGCCTACCCTGCTGTGTGCGGGATACAGCGTGAAGCTGATTTGATTTGATTTTATCAGCAAAGAGCTGTAGATTATAGTTGTGCCCAGTAGAGTAATAAGTAGTGGACTAAGACAGGCTGATGATGATGATTTAAAATATATTATACCAGAGGGATTATACCACAAACATTGGAATGAAAAGGATTTTTCATTCTTGTTATCTTCCGCCGTCCATTACATAATATTATCTATGTTTACGGGATTTAATAATCGCTAATGGTATTTAAGTTATTACGTTGAATAAATATGGGTTGTATGTTACCGACGTTAAGTTCCGCAACTCAACACGCAATACCTGCAGAATTTCGAAACGGAAATGTCTTAACGGGGACCGAGTATACATAACACTAGGTTCCCTCTGCCTACTCACAAAAAAAAAGTTTATTGAGAAATGAATGAATCGGTACATATTAAGAACTCCAGTACAGCATTTAAGTAATACAAAAAGGGGAGCCGTTATAACAGCATAAATGAGTTATTCATATCACTAATTGGTACAAAACGAAGCCATTTCATAAAAAAACAAGGGGCGAGTAACGGATAGCGTTTCATTCATTGTTTGTTTTTTTTTTAGTGGTTAATAATTTTTGTCATTTGGCACCGTGGCGCAGCGGCACAAAGTGTGACTGTAAAACCGACTGGTTGTAGGTTCGATCCCCACTCGAGGAGACGAAATAATTACTTAAATTTATATTTCCATTTCTTCGCTCTGGTGTCGAGGCAAAGCGCGACGTTGAGTTATGCCACTCAATACGCAATGCTTCCAGTATTCGGCAAAAAGTGGGAAACGGAGTGTCTTAACACTAGGTTCCCTCTGCCTACCAAGGCGGCGCAAGAGCACAAAGTGTGACTATAAAACCGACTGCTTGTGTATTCGATCCTCACTCGAGGCGATGAAATATTTAGTTAAATTTATATTTCCATGCCTTCGCTCTGGTGTTGAGGCAAAAGCATTGCGTTGAGTTCTGCCACTCAACACACAATGCCTCCAGAATTCAGCAGAAAGTAGGAATCGGAGTGTCTTAAGACTAGGTTCCCTCTACCTACCATGCTGTGTGCGGTATACAGCGTGAAACTGATTTATTTAATTTAATTTAATAAACATAGCTTCAATATATCGAATACATTGCGATTTTCAGTAAAAAAATAGACCTCACCACCGACTTATCTAGAACGGACGACATTTTCGACAAATAAAGATTAGATAAAAGTTAAGCTAGTTAACTAAGAATATGGCACCTATATAGCTTAATCGTTTTAAGAACCGTACTCAAGTGTTGCATTTTATGTAAATACGTAATAAATATTTATAGTAATAATTTCCTCGATGATCTTTAACAATACTAGAAATAACTTATAATATAGCTCTTTGAGATGAGTTTATGAGCAGTAATTAAATTTTATTCTAACAATTAAGAGTAAGAAATTGATTGACGCCACCAACGTAAACGTTTCCACTGTAAACGCGACAGGTTGTGGATTCGATTCCCACTCGAGAATATAATATCTATCTATAGTAATATAATAAAGCGGAAGAGTTTGTTTGTTTAATCCGCTAAGATCTCTGGATCTACTGGTGATATTTACTGATTTTTGGTGATCTTCAGGAGTGCTATAGGTCTTAGTTGGCCTTAAACAATGAAATAACCATAATAATGAACACTCGAATTGCTCCAATCGTGTGCGCTACAAAAATAGTAAAATGAATGTCAGTACATTGTATGGAAGAAATGTTTTATTTTATTAGTTCTAAAAAAAGACCGTGATACATATTACTATCTCTTATAACTAAGTCGCAATAAGGCATTTTTGTGATAAAAAAGAATTAAAAATTGCAAGGTGACATTTCAGCGGTATTTATTTGATGAAAATATTGAAATGTACGAGGGAAATTTATTCCATCATTGAGAAAATTTTAGAGAAGGTAAGCTTTGGCTTTTATCGTCTATAGTAGTATTTTTTTTTTTACTTTGCTCTGGTAATAAGTCTTAGCACTACTTTACTCACTGGTCCTGCTTTATGCGGGATACAGCGTGAAAAAGAAGCAAATCTACTGTACTATATTATATTTTACAAGTATTTATCTCATCAATTATTATCAGTATTCTAATATTAAACGTAAAAAAACACGTGTTGTGATAATATAGGCTCTATCTTAAACCAGCCTAAAAATGTGTCTTGACAAATTGATAATCGATCGCGCCATAAATTAATAAAGATAATTTTAAAATACAATAAATTATATTATTTTACCTACTAAATGATAAAAAAATATTTCTTTTTGCCTACAATCTAGTCTTTTTTTACTTCGAAAGATAGAAACTTGGAATATGTATTGAATACCTAATATAAATAGTTATCCAACAATACTGTCATATATGTAAATAAAAAATAAATTATTTTATCGGGCGCAGGTATTGTTTTAGGAAGCCCGTCGTTGCGCAGGGTCAAATGTGCGACTGTAAACGCAATTGGTTGTGGGTTCGATACCCACTCGAGGGAATGAAGTATTTATATAATTGTACATTTTTGAGGTCATTTTTGAGGCACTCGACACGCAATGTCTCTAGAATTCGATGGAAACTGCGATCCACAAATGTACGCCGCACTGTCGAAATTTCTCTCATTCATTTTTAACGCAATCGACACTACAAGATAATTTTAAGATAGTGTACTAAATTTGAAAGTTACCAATTTTTTTTTGTTTAGGTATCTGAAGGTCAGTCGTGGCGAAGGGAAACAAGAGTGCGACTCCGAGTAAACCCGGCTGGTCGTGGGTTCGAGTTCCACTCGAGCTAATGCAATATTTTCATTTCGACGCTCAAGTAAGGAGGCAAAACGTGGCGTTAAGTTTCGCCACTCAACGTGCGAAATTTGGCGAAAATTGGGCAGCTGGAGTGTTTTAATTGGGATAGTGTCTTAGTACTAGGTTCCCAGATTACCTCTGCGTGCTCTACTGTGTGTGGGATAGACCAGCTAAAAAAAGTAATTGTATATACATACTATGGATATATGTATGAAAATAATGTATAAGGATTAAGTCACAGTCACAATATATAGAAAATATTTACGTTTACTGTCGAAATTTCTAAAGCTTAACAATTATTTAAATTTAATTTAATTAAAGCACCAACATCTAAGTGGCAAATAACTAAATACAAGTGTCAAGCAGAAGTGGCAAGCTTAATTAATTTAATTTAATTTTGGACGTTGACATAATTTCATAGACAACTAAAAAATGTCTTAAAAAATTCCAAGCAAAATAAGTAAAAATAAATGCATATAATATTGCCTTACTATCATTTTTGTAATAAAAAAGATAGATTTATAAATAAATAATAAAATCTCAAATCATATCAACATCCTGAAAGTATAATTTTTAAAGGCATTTTAAGAAATCTAAAGAATAGAAGCAGTCTATCTATTTGTACTATGTAATACAGTGCAACATTTACCTCTTCCTTGCTCAAATATAACTGAAAAGAAACGAGCCAAAGTTAGAGGATTAACTAGCTTAATGCACACACATTATAATAATTAGCATTTTTTTTTATTAAAACTATCACAAATACAAAGCTATCAATTAAACATTGTTCTTATTTTACAAACTCAAAACAATTACTAAAATTTCAATTAAAAAAAAAACATTTTTAACCGTAATACTATTCAATTATGTTATGACATTTACAATGTACACATATGTCAAAAAGGTTTATAATATTAAAAAAAAAAACAGATTATCCAAACAAATTATAGCTTCGTAAACACACAACACTTCATGCACATACATTTCACATTTATTATATTTTAACTACACTCTCACAACAAATTTTGATAATTACCAAGAATAAATATTATATCCATAAATTATTTATAACTTAAGTCCTATTCTATATAATGTTTTCTTATTAAAATTGTAAATTTCATTTATTCTTACCATAGTCACTAAATTGTTTATTGTTCATAAAAAAATCCTTAAGACTTAATTATATTGAGTTATTAATAATTTTCAAAAAAATACTATTATATATAGAAACATATCAAGAACATCTCATAAAAAATTGAACAGGATTCGAACCTGGGCATATTGTTTACTATTGCCATCAATTTAATCTTTCGTTCTTATGAGGGTTCAATGAAATTCTTATACAAATTATTTATGTTGTTAGCATCTTTTTAAGGATATTTTTACATAATATATTTATATTCCTAGTGTAGAATATTTTAAGCAAAAATGTACAAAATAATATAATTTTTATGAAATAGTTAAAATTTTATTTTAATTAAATAGTAAGCATTCTTTCTTACCTGTTTATGTTTTATTTTGGGACAATCTATGTAAGCTGCTTCCAATTTTGGATTGTTAGGTGCTTTTTTTGATCTTGTATTCTTAATTCCTAATGATTTTCCAAAAGGTGCAAACCAATATCTAAAAAAAAAAGAAATATTTATACAAAATATTTTGGTACATATTATATGCAGTTCAGTAATCACAATAAAAATATTTTCTTAGTCCATCATGGTTCAGTGACACAGCATTTGACTTTTGCAGTCAGATTCTGTGTGTTAGTTGTGGGTTTGATTTCCTGCTTAATGGATGAATTTTCATTTCTTTGCTTTGGTAACAAAACAAAGAGTAGCATTGTGCTCCACAATTCAACATACAATATCTCAAGAAATGGGCAGTACATTAGTAGGATTGTGTCAAAACTAAATTCCCTCTGCCAATCCTACTGTAAACAGAATACAATGTGAACCAAATAAAACAAATTTGAAATTGTTTTGCAATAAAATGTACAATAGGCAAACCTTCACATGAATGTATTTTATTATATACAAAGTGTAAACAATAAGCTTACTGATTATTTATCATTAACTTTATGCATTGTGCATCATAAAAGAACAATGAAAGAGAATTTAATTAAAAACATGTTTATTATTATTAACAATCTATAAGGTTGTGTGACCTAAGCAGATGTTGTTTGTAAAAATGTAAAAAAATATATTTTATATGTAATATTAAATTTACATATATAATATTAAATTTAATGAAACATTAAATTTACAAAAAAAAATATAACAAAAAAATAATTCTTATAACATGTAACAATTAATAAGCAACCGATAATAATTATCGTTTAACTTAAACTGATAAATTGTGAGTCACAGTGCATTGGTAAATAGGTGAAAATCGGCATAGTGACCTACATACTAAAGAACTTGGAAAATCTCACTACTTACTTTTCTAATATATGCCTTAAGGCAATAAGCACAAAGGCTAATGGTATTGGGTATAAGAGGTGCCTGTAGTCAGCATACACCACTGCCTTATCAGGACCAGGGGTGATATCCTCCCAAGTGGTGTTTGGAGGCAGCCAAACATCCTCATCCCAAAATTTATTTAATAATTCGCGCAACATTGTTGCCACTAAAATTACAGCACTTCACTATATTTTTCTGTCACTAAATTATATAGTCATTAAATAAATAAATAAATAAATAAATCACGCCATAAATACACCCAATCAAGATCGAAGTCTAACGTAATGTCAAAGCTATAAGACAGACGACTTCGACTGACGGACGGAGATTTGTATTTTTTTCAAGAGGCGCGCTTCGGTTAAGGCACGTACATATTACGAATATCACAGATAGGATAAAAAATGATTGTCATTGAAATATTACATCTTATTCAAATAATGAACTGGACAAAATAATATTGAAATTAAGATTATTAATAGATAAAGAAAATTTAGATATATAAAACTGGATTAAAGTAAAGTTCATATTAGGAATATTTATAAAAAGATGAAAGACAATACAAATGTTTTCCAATCAATCCACATAATTTTATTATCTTAATGGCATGTAAAATATTTGTATCTTGTAAAATAACGATAAATAAAAATATTTGCTAATATTGATTATCTATTTTAATTCAAATTATCCGTTTTAAACCATTTTTATTATTTACGCTAGGTTATGTATCCTATGCTTTAGTATTTCATTTTAATATGCTAGTAACGTTAAATATCTACTATATTTGTAAATTTGGTATGTATATTCTGTGTTTATTACTAATTGCCAAATGCCAATGTCACTGTCGTAAACACACTTCTATGCAGCATAGTTATAAAATGGTCTTTAATTAAAATTAGTGAAAGAAATAGTACATTTTTAACAGAAGAAAAAAGAAATAGGTGTAGAACTATCAAAGTAATTATTCTTGTAAAAGTAAAAAATACTATAAGATGATATCAGTTATCACTTCCTTGAGATAACAATGTTATTTTGTCCAACGT
Source organism: Heliconius sara (assembly GCA_917862395.2). Lineage (NCBI taxonomy): Eukaryota > Metazoa > Arthropoda > Insecta > Lepidoptera > Nymphalidae > Heliconius > Heliconius sara. The sequence goes on from OU860781.1 coordinate 9,245,132, forward strand.
GCGCGAACATTTTGATGGTGGAAGAGGCTCCAGAGTCAGGACTGCGGTACGCTTGCAATACTTGTCCTTATGTGTATAATATAAGAAAAAAAGTATCGTCTAGAACGTTCCCAAAATTAAAGGTAATATTAAATATTTTTATTATTGCATCATACATAATTGCATATATAGACATTTCATTTAGTTAATACTTGATAGTTTGTATTTGTTTACGTTAGCTACTCTATTCTTTCAGGAACTAGACTATATTATGGGTGGTGCAGCTGCATGGGAAAATGTAGATTCAACAGATGCAGTTTGCCCCAAATGTGGTCATGGTAGAGCTTTCTTCATGCAACTCCAAACTCGCTCTGCTGATGAGCCAATGACAACTTTCTACAGATGCTGCAATCACAAATGTGCTCACAACTGGCGTGATTAATTTAAAAAAATACTTGTTGTTTTGAATAATTTCAAATTAAAACAATAGGTAGATTATGAACTTTTTCAAAATAATTAATTTGAGTAGTTTTTATCTTAGAAAAAGTGTATCAACAAAGATGAAGATAGACAAAATGGCTGCTATAATTTCATGTGAAGAAGAAAAATCATACTGCAAAGCTGCAGATTTCTTAAGCAATGATCTTGTAATAGCTGTCCCAACAGACACTATTTACGGGCTGGCTTGCAGTGCTAATTGCCCCGAGGCAATTAAAAAATTATACACTATTAAAGGCAGAGATGCAGCTAAGCCTGTTGCTATATGTGTAACTTGTATAGCAGATATCAGAAAGTGGGGTGAAGCATCACATTTAAGTGACAAATTACTACAAAACTTGCTTCCTGGCCCTGTTACTGTAGTTTTACAAAAAACCAAATATTTAAATAATCCATATTTAAATCCTCAAACAACTAAAATTGGTATTCGCATACCTAACCATGAGTTTATTAATAAAATGACGAAAGTGTTTAACAATCCAGTGGCATTAACAAGTGCTAATTTCAGTAATGAACCATCTACTTTAAGTATAAAAGAATTTGAGCATTTATATGGCCATCTTGGTGCAGTATTTGATGGGGGAGTCTTAAGTCAAGGCTTAGACCACAATAGAACAGGCTCAACAGTTATTGATTTATCAAAAGTTGGAAAGTATGATGTTATACGGAAAGGAATATCATATGAAAAAATTATTGATATCTTGCAATGTTACGGTTTAACTAGTATTGTTAAGTAGTTTTGTTACTAATATGCTTTTATTGTAATAAATTATAAAACATTTATATAAGTAGTTTTTTTTATAAATAGTGATTTTTTGTAAATATTGAATTAAATTAAAATTAACTTAACTACTATACTATAAATGAAGTTATTGTTAAAATGTAATTACCTTAATTAATTAACTCAACACAACATAATGCAAATCAATTTAATACATAGTATCTATTTATTCTATTTACATGTTAAATATATTTACAAAATAAATCTATATAGCTAGACTGAGTGGTTTCCTATTTTCCGGCAATTTAGCCTCCAAGCTTTGCCATCTTTCTGGTGGCCAAACTATACAAACAGCTTTTGCATTGATTAGACCAACGGATACAGGTCCAAATGTATTGCTGTCTAGAGTGTGACCGGTGTGATCACCTTCAACCCAACAATGACCTTCTGGAATTTTCACATATTGATTTTTATAACCGAGTGTGCTCACAACATCACCTTCCAAAGCTACAACGCGCTTTATTATCTTTTGATTTGGATCTTTTGGCGACACCAGAGAGATTATATCACCTCGATTGACTTGAAATTCTCTAACAGCCCATCTTGATAGGAACACGTAATCGGTATTTCTTGACTCTGGATTAAGTACTGGTTGCATAGAAATCCCCTCAACTCTGGCTACATATCCCACTGAATCCAAAAAGGTTACGCCAATTGGTACGCCGAAAAGTATAGACCTAAATAAACTTCGGAACAACATTAATAAGCCGGTATTGGTTTTTGGCAGTGAAATATTACCGACATAATCGGTTTATATTATTCTTTTGTCAATCTCATTTATAAAACATTACATTTATTCGTTTTTCTATTTATAGCGGGCTAGTTATAAAATATAGACAAATGAAATGTCACTTGTCAGTGATTTCTGACTACAATCACATTTAATTTTATTAGTTCGTTTTACATTTTTTGACATTACGTTGTTTTCAAAATCATTGACAGAGAATGATAAACGAACTGATGTTCAATTTACTTATCATTAAATTTATATTATTTTCATATCTTTAATATAAAACATTAATAGCAAGTGAAAATATTTATTTAATTAAATTTACATTTGAAATTTTTTGTCATATTTAAAAATATTATAGTATAATCACTAATAAAATATGAATATAATTATATCAAAAGAATAGCTTGAAACCATTTTTATGTTATATAACATTTAAATTTTCTGTATCAATTTTTGTAAATAGTTATTTTCATAAACTGGTAAATTATACACTGTCACGTCACTCAGTTAACTTTTACGAATGAATGACCATAGATTATAGACCTTCAGATTCGGTCTTTATTACAAATACTCAAAAAAGTGTTGATGCTTTCTGTAGTAAATCACAACCACCACCAACCAAACATAAATTTTAGACATTTTATTTGTGTATACCAAGTATTGTATCAATTAAAATTAAAGTAGTAAACGATACTTTCTGTAATTTGGGGCCGAAAAAACGTTTAGAGAGGACTATATACAGATGGATGTGTTCCGTGGTCAAGAAAAACTTACAACCTGCATAATCAGCTGTCAGTGAGATAGATCATCTGTCCCTGTAAATATAAAAGCTAAAAGGACCATAACACGATATTGTGTCGCGCGTGTAAATAATGAAGTGACCAATGATTCCAAGATGTGAGCACCACGCTTCGCTCGGCGGGCCTCGACTCGAATATAAATATGGGATAATAACCTATCAAGAGGCGAGATGATCGCGATGACTGGAAGCCCGTGAGGTTACTAGAGGGGTTTCTCTTTTGGAAGGTCAGTAAATGCCACAACATGTCCGGTGACTTTCCTTTTGCGGGCAAAATTGTAAGTCCCCTAAAGTGTAACGAGAAGCCCTGGGATGTATGGATTGACGAGATCGGGCACCAGTCGCCGCGACGGGATGAGGACACCTCGGGGTTCACGCTACCGGCGGCGGTGGACGGTAAGAGCAGCGCGACCGCCCGACGCACTAACGATGCTCATCCTTACAAAGCTGGGGACAGGACCAATACCCGATTTCGTCGCGCTGGCGTCAACCGCCTCAGGTACGACAGTATGAGCCTTCACGGACTGTTTCCACAAATGGACAATTTAAATGCTACAGTGTGTCATATGTGTGGTGTTATAGTAAAGTGTAGTGCAGCTTACAGACATTTACTTGAGTCTCACACGGGTGCTGAGCCTATACTACCGCCACCTCCTCCCACCGTCAAACTTAAATCTGTTCCCAGTAGAAGTCGACATAAAAAGGAGCCTCCTCCACCAGTCCCCTTAGAATTACCCAAATTGGAGAAACCTCCTATTCATACTGCCCCCAGTCCTGTCCCCCGAGTGGTTGTGCCTCAACAAGACTTGCAATATGTAGATGATGCGAGCACCTCCGCTCTTGCAGAGGTTCAAGTCAGTATGGAGAGTGGAGAGTTACCAGTAGTTAGTATACAGGACACAGAGGAATTACCCCTCGGTGAAAATATAACAGATGATATTTTTGCAATAATGTCCTCTGAGGGCATTCAGAGTGCAGATGACATCACAAATGCAACAGACTGGAAAAATATAATTAGGGATATAGGAAATATGCAAGAAATTAATTTTTCATCCGCTACTGATAATGTACAATCACAAGACTTATACCCCACAGTGGACGCCTCACTGGCAAGTTACACCATCACTGATTCGGACCTCTCTAGTTTACAATTCGCCCCAAGCACATCCCCCATGCTGTCGTCTGTGATAGATAATAGTGTACTCAATGCTCAAGCTTTAAAACCCGCACCGGCCACACCGAAGTCTTCAACGCGCAAATCTAGCAAGACCAAGTTTAACTTAAGAGAGTACGACCCGAACAAGCACTGCGGCGTGATCACCGCCGAGAACCCCAAGCCCTGCACCAGGTCCCTCACGTGCAAGGCGCACGCGCTATCACTGCGGCGTACGGTGGAGGGCCGGGCCAAGCCCTTCGACACCCTGCTGGCGGAGCATCGCGCCAGCAGGGACGCGGCCGCCGCGCCGCCCCCCGCGCCGCTCCTAGTCACCGCGCCGGACCTGGCGCTCAACGGGCTGGCGGCGGAGCCCCCGGACGAGGCGGGTGAGGACGCGCCCGCGCCACCCGCGCCCGACGTGTGCTGGTACGCGGCGTGCCCGCGGCCGCTGGCGCTGTGCACCTTCAACGCGGCGCACGCGGGCGGCGCCGTCACGCTGGGCAAGAAGTTCGCTACCGTGCGCAGCAACATCAAATCGTCGTTGTCGCGCGGCGCGCTGGGCAAGGGCGCCTACTGCCCCGGCCTGGCGCTGGCGCGCCCGTTGCAGGCCGCGCAGCCCGAGGTGCGCCAACTGGTGGCGGCGTGCGGCGGAGTACAGCGCGCGCTGGGCGAGCTTCTCGCGCACGGCGCGCTCAACGGGCACGCGGCGCACGCGCACGCACACAAGGCGCGCGCGGCCCTCAAGGCGGGCAAGCGCGGCACGGGCGCGTCGGCCGCGGCGCTGGAGTTGGGCTTCGCGCTGGACCCGCTGCTGGCCGACGAGAAGTGCTGAACTTTGCGATCGTATGCTCGCTCAGTGTATATTTATTTGGTGGTGTACAGATCGGAGGACCGCGAGTGCCGATCGTTGCGATGATGTTAAATCTCATTTTTTGTCGAGAGACGAACTGATGTTTGTATTATTTTGTATATTATTTATAAGATTTTTTAAATCGCCGAACGAGCGTCGGCCCACGACGGAGAATTAATAGAATTATGCAGAATGGTTGTATTTTTTTGAATGACGTAACTCATTGTTGAAACCGAAATGAATACTGCGAAATGGCCTAGGATTAATGTTTAATGTGATGAAAATTTCCATGTAAAAATATAAATACTATTAAAATAAGTCTATCCATAATAGTAAATCGCCTCCTTTTGAAGATACCTCAATAACTAAATCGACGTGTTTTAATTTACACAGACACCTCTAGAACTTGTTTTTATATACGATGTGTTCCCACGGCGCGGTGTCGGGGGCCCACCGCGGTGAAAGTCGCGGAAGCGAACTACCGAAGCAATATGAATTGATATCAATTATGTTTTTACATTAAATTATCATTTTTAACAAAAACAATATCTTTTAGTTAAACTAAATATGACACATTCAAAGTACACATTTTGAGCCTCTCTCTTTCCCGTGCGTGATTATTATTTTTTTTGCTTGTGAAAATTGTATGGATATCGATCTATTCGTCGAAATTGCTACACAAGTTACACAAAAATAACGAATGCCACAATGTTTAATAAAATGTGCCTTAATTTAAAAAGAAAAATAATATGATAATTTTATTTAAATCAAAAAATTTAATCAGCTTCACGCTGTACTTCGCATACAGCAGCGTAGGCAGAGGGAACCTAGTGTAGTGGAAGATACTCCGTTCCCTGTTTGCCGGCGAATTCCGGAGGCATTGCGTGTTGAGTGTTGGAACTCAACATTGCGTTTTGCATTGACACCAGGACGAAGAAATTAAAATATAAATTTAAATAAATATTCCTCGTGTGGGGATCAAACCCAAAACCGTCGTGTTACAGTCACACCTTCGTGCCCCTGCGCCACGTCGGCCTAAATAATAATTTTATTTATTTCTTTAAATTCAATAATATTAAAGTAACTTAAATACATGTACCTATACTTTTAACAAAAATATGTAATAATATTTTATCATGAACTATTTAAGAATTAACTATAACGAATAGCTGTCAGATTTTTTACTGTATCGATTTTGATGTATTTTCGTATTTCGAGATACATTTCAAAGATGTAGGTTTCGTTTGTTTGGAAGTGGGCCAGCGAAGCCTAAACATAGCAATTTATATTTAACACTGAAGTCTCTTTTGTGACGACTAAACTTTTATATACTGCTTTTATCTATTTCTAGGGGTAAGTAAAAATAAATGGAACGTTGTCGTTTCCTATTTAAAAAGACAGTGTAGGCTGTTGTGGCGAAGCGGCACAGAGTTCTACTGTAATCTCAACGGTTGTGGGTTCCATTTCCACAAGCGGGAATGAAGAATTTTTATTTCCTTTCACTGTTAACGCTTTTTGGACAAAATGTCGTAAACGGAGTGTCTTAACTCTTTAAGTTCATTCTGTTATAGGTTCCATTCTGGTATTCGGGATAAAGCGTGAAGTTGAAAATAAAATTAGATAGATTAGATATTTTAAAAGCAATTGTTGCGCAGATATCGTAGGTATGAAATGGTTATTTAGTGTTGGGAAAAAACTTTAGCTTAGAAAAGCTTTACATTATTTTTACATTCATAGTAGGGAATTGTCTATTCTAGTTTCACTCTGCAAGCAAGTTTGGAAGAGGGAACCTAGTGTTAAATGAGAACGCAAATTTTCCACCGAATTCTGGACGCGTTGCGTGTTGAGTGGTGGATCTCAACGCCGCGCTTAACAGCGTCACCACAGCGAGGAAATAAAATAAAATATTTAATTCTCCAGTGGAAATCAAATCTATATCATGTCCCGTTTACAGTAACCAATGCCTCATTATTTTATGAGCAGAAAATGTAGAAAGGATTGTCTTAACACTAGCTTCTCTAGGGTGACGTCCTTGGAGACTAAACAGCGGCAGGAGGGAGGATGTGCTTTAGCCATCAACATGGAGTTTTCTAAGACATAGTGAAATTAATTTATAGTTGAACAGTAAGTATTATAACAAATTTCAACTTCACGTGACTTTACACCCAACGAGCTTTACACATTAGCGTATCTAGAGCTATTTTCTAAGGTGGGTCTGGACTTTAGCTTGGTACTTATATGTTGTTTTTTTTTTAATTTTCGGCTTAAATTTTGTCGTAAGTACAATTTTTGGGCTGGGCATGGTCCACACGGCTCCCCCTCTTCCAACGCCCTGGCTTTACAGCTTAGCATTTGTAGTGTAACTAAGTCTATGTATATATATAAAAAGACATGTACCTGACTGACTGAGAAAGACGCACGCACAGTCGTAACCGCTGATGGTAGAGACGTGAAATTTGGACAGATGTTTATTTTTGTAATCTGGACATCCATTAAGAAAGGATTTAAAAAAAAATAACTCTAAAGGGATGAAATAGGGGTTGCAAGTTTGTATGGAAAAAAAATTAAATCGCACTGATTTTTATAAAATTTGAAATTCAGACTCTTTAAAGTATTTCATTGAACACGTGTTTCATGGTTTTTTACAATTCACCCCCTAAGCGTTCAAATAAGGGGTTGAAAGTTTATATGGAAAAATCTTTAAATCGCCACCCATTTTTATAAAAATTTAAATTCAGACTATTAAAAATTTTTTATTGAACACGTGTTTCGGGGGATTTTTTTAGAATTCACCCCTAAGGGTGCAATAAAGCGGGCGAAGCCGCGCACGCCTGCCAGTGTTCTATATATTTTATAAACTTTCAGTATTAAACCACCCTTGGTGACATTTGCTGCCAAATATATTCGGGAGATTAGTGAATCTAAACAACTAGTATATAGATAGTATAGTAAAGTGTAGTAGTAAAATGGAATTATATATTACTTATAAATAAGTACCGACGTATTTAAAAACTTAAGTTTGATGTTGAGACCAGTCGTGGCGCAGGGGCACTAAGTGCGACTGTAAAATCGACTGGTTGTGGGTTCGATCCCTACTCGAAGAGATGAAATATTTACTTAAATTTATATTTTCATTTCTTCGCTCTGGTGTCAAGGCAAAGAGGTAGAGCGGCGTTGGGTTCCGCCATTTGACACGCAATGCCTCCAGAATTCGACGGAAAGTGGGGAACGGAGTGTCTTAACACTAGGTTCCTTCTGCCTACCCTGCTGTGTGCGGGATACAGCGTTAAGCTGACATCTGTAAATATGTATGCGAGGACCGTAGCATTTGCACACAGCAGAGTAAGCAGATGGAACCTAGTGTTAAAAGTCGTTTCCCATTTGCCGCCGAATTCCGGAGGCTCTGCGAGTTGAGTGGCTGAACACAGCGCCGCACTTTGCCTTGACGCCGCGTCGTGCAAATATACATTTAAATAAATATTTCAATTTCACGAGTGGGGATCGAACCCACAACCAATCGCTTTTACAATCACACACTTGTGCGCCTACGCCACGTAAGGCTTCAGCCACCACCACCTTCCAAGATCTTTCAATCGGAAGACAGAGTATCTAGTGAACCATAATAAAGCGGGAGATATATTTTTCCTTCTTTATTATAGCTGTCGACAAAGTAGATATTTTTTAAATCGGTACTAAAAATAGTTTACCTTTACGCATATTTTTAATAAGATTAGACTTCTTGATTTTACTCGGTTTACCATATTTAACATATCAATTTTGTGGCCGTCATGTCGCAGGGGCATAAGTTCGTGACCATAACCGGACTGTTATTTTAGGAATGAGTTCTCACTAGGAGGAACAAATAATTACTTTAATAAATATTTACATTTCTTTGCTCTGATATCAAGGCAAAAGCGCTGCGTTAAGCTCCGTTACTCAATAAGAAATACATTGAAAATTCGGCGGAAAGTGGCGAACGGAGTGTCTACAAATTAAAACTAGGTTCGTACTCTCTACCCTGCAATATGCGGGATACAGCGTGAATCTATTACAATAAATGTAAATACAGTACCTTAACCTACTAAAAACGTGTTTATCGGAAGCATTTAGTCATAGCTTAGAAGTTAATTTATATCCGTTACAAAATTTGTACACACTTTGGTTTTGAATAATTTTAAATATCTTTGTTCTAGTTAAATGTATGTATTTATATTAATTAAAGTAATGGGGGAGAATTAGGTTGATTGATGTTACTACGTTCCTGAAATTTCTCTGTAACTGAAAGTGGGAAAGGGAACGGAGTGCCTTAACACTACCAGGTTCCATCTCTCTACTATGGAATTTAAATTTTCATAAAATGAGGAACGGAATGTCTTAACACTAGGCTCCCTCTGCCTACCCTGCTGCGTGCGGGATACAGCGTGAAGCTGATTTATTTGATTTTAGTTAGTTTAGTTGGTAAACACCACCCTTACCTCTACAATTATCATCGTGAATTTGTTAAATACTCTCAATTTCTTTAAAATTGCAGATGAAATTAATTTTTGTGCATATTCTAACCTTTATAAGATCACTCTGCTGTCCGTCTGTCTGTCTGTCTGTCAAGAGCCTCTACCTCAGGAACGCTTGGAGATATCAAGATGAAATTCAAACCATACACTCAGATCTACAGCCTCATGGTTTTTAAAAAAATATATATTTCTACATTTACTTATAAATAGATATGGCTGTTCATATGACAAAAAACGGGTGTGTAGTGTCTAAATACACTACAAATGGAATCAAAACAAATAGGGTACTTCAGATTGACCTACGATTGTCAAATTTGGCAGTTCCAGCATCTATAGGTACTAATTCAGGGAAAACTATACATTTTTGATTAAATTCTAAAAAATAAAAGCCTTAAAGTCGGGCAAAATTTGGTATTAAAGCTGTTAGTTCGAGTGACATATCAGATGAAAAGACTTAAGACGTTAAGCTTGAGTTTTTATTTTAAGAAAAAGCTCGAGACCTCCAATCTTTGTACGGAACCCTTGATGGGCGATCTCAACTCACGCTTTTCCATTTTTATTTCGTTAAAAATGGGCACTTTTAAAATCACTTTGTTGGTGCATTTTGATTTTTTTATATAATTCGGATGCAAGTGCATCAATGATGACGAGAAATTTATTACTTTGAAAGCATCAAACGCGGTCATACTCATTTATTTATTGGGTATTCCATTAGAATTTTATACAATACACGGTGTCTACATCACAGGGTATTGGGTTCGAATCCTGTTGGGGTGAGCTCGTAAAAATGTTCCTGAAAAATCCTGTGGTTACATGTGTAGATGTATTCACGTGTGGATGTACTATGACATGTATTTCCACTTCAAGTTAATTGAGAATGGTCTTCCAACAAAAAAAGAAATTAATAGGAATTTTGTAATATTTTTGTTGTAAGTAAGAATAAAATTAAATGAGATGATGTTCCTTAGACCACACAGCTCAACTAAAACTTCTTTAGCACTATCTACATTCGATACCCTTTTCTATTGCGACATGTCCTTCTTACCTATACAGTAATGTAACGTACGAAAAGGCATCTTATAAATTCATTTTAAAATCGATAGAATATTATCATCATTTATCATTTACCATCTAAAATAACGATCTCTTAATGGGAACGAAGTGTATGTACACTAGGTTCCCACTTTCTTACCCTATTTTGTGCGGGATACGGTGTGAAGTTAAAAAATAAGAAAGAGATTGATTGAAATAAATATATCACATAACAAATGAAAACACAAATGAAAACTTCTCATAAGCTTTATTTTAATTTCGTATTTCCTAACAATTTAACATCGCAAGGCTTTGCAGTCAATATTATTAAGCATTTCCACTTATATATAATATAAGATCACTCTTGACCAAAAAGAAACGCATAAAAAAAACAATATACATTATGGTATTCTGATAATTTAAAGCAAAATTTCGGTATTGTAAAAGCAGTATATTGTCTATATGTCGAGCTGTTTTATTGGATTTAAATGTACTAATAATTTCTCTTTCTATCTTTTAAGATATTAATCTTAACATTTTAAATATATATTAATAAAAACAAGTTCAACAGCAAGCACTTACAAGTGCATTGAAAAAAAAAAAGTATTTTTTTTTTTAAATGTTTATTTCATTTAACGTTTTTAGAGGTTTATTTACTATAGTATTTCTTTTATTACTTAAATTCGAAATTAGAAAGTTTGCAAGATATAAATTAAAATCACTATTTATTCTTTCTTCCAACTCTGACGCCTTTTGCTTTTGATTTCACGATGCCTTTGAATTGTTTTGTTGTAATCGCTTTTTTTCTGAAAAAAAAAGAACAATAAACTAAAATGAAACAAGTAATCTATTTATAAACTAACAACGTTATCATTAAGATACTTCCGTTCCCTATTTTCCCCTCAAATTCTGGAAAGATTGCATGTGAGTGGCGGAACTCAGCGCCGCATCGTTACCACAAGAAGAAATTAAAATATAAAATATTTATTTTTTTCGAGTGGGGTTCGAACCCACAATCTGTTACGTTTATAATCGTACCCTTATATCCTGAGCCACGAGTGGCCTCCTTTATTTAAAAAAAAATATAATAAAAATATGTACATTTAACCATGGTGTACACTATTTTATAAAACAAGGCATAATCGTTAGTGTAAAAAAAAAGTGGTTTTCTTTTCATTTAAAAAATTAAGACGCTGTGGTATGACAGAAGGGCACTAACGGACTGCTGTTTGCTGTTTGTGAGTTTGATCCTCATTCGAGGATATAAATTATTTCCATTTTTCGCTCTAGGTTCACCCAACACGTCATATCTCCCGTCAAATGCCCGAGCTAAAACGGAGTGTCTAGACTCTACTACCCCTCATCGTCTATATTATATGCGACATACAGCGTAAATCTTAATTGTCTGAATCGCTGGGACGAACTCTAAAAAGTTCAGCTTTATATCATGCGACATTTTTTATCACGTTTTTAAATATTTTTCTTATGCAACACCCATCAGTTATTTTACTCCTGTCTAAAAAAAAAAAGAAATTAATAAAAAAAAAATACCTTTTATTAAGATTCTTCCTTGATAACGGTAAATATGCATACGGGTCGGGTTTTCCTTGCTTCTTAATATCTCCTTTAGCTTTCTTCGATCTGTATTCGTTCCCCATTGACGACGCGACGGACGCGGCCGAGCCCAGCGGTCTAGAAGATAAATGGACAATATTTTAAAGAATATAATCCAAAATCATCATATTATATAAAAATTGAACAAATCCTATAAAAATGTTTTTTATAAATGCGGCATTCATTCATTCATTCTGTAGTTCAGATGAGTGAATTCTTTAATATTTTCTTTTTTATTTTAATAATTTTCATGAAATATTTAATATTTTGATCTCCCTCTGATAGTAGTTGAGTTTGTTGAGCCACTAATAGTGGAACTACGCAACACGCAATGTCTAGAGCATGTTGAAAGTGGGGAATAGAGTTTCTTAACACTACGTTCTTTCCCCTGTGCAATGCAGCGAGAAGTTGTAAGACAAATATTTACATTAGAACGCCGACGTAGACCAACGGGGCACTGTCTACTTCCAGTCCCTTTCATGATAATGATATTATGTTGAAATTATTTTCATTTTCCTCCACCGACAAAACCAAGCGTTGAGTTCCACCACCAAATGACAACTCAGACAGAAAACAAACGAAATGAATCTCTTAGCCCTCGTTTCCCTCTACGCTGCGAGGCGGAGAGAGCGTGAAACTTACAAAAAAAAAAACATTATTTATTAATGAAATAATAAGCCATACCTATGAATTCCCTTTCCGCCAGTTTTATATTTAGATCCAACGGTCACAGTGGAGGCTCTGCTTCTGTTTGTTCGTCCGCTCTTTATACTGAGGATGTCGTCGTATCGACGTTTCGTTCCCGGTTTGAGTAATTTTGACGATTTTGTGTTATTTTCTTCGTTATCTGTGGGTTTAACGACATTTAAAAATATATTTTTTTCTATTACTTTTATTAGTCTTTAATTGTGTTAAATTACACTATAAGAAGTTAATCTAATGTGAAAAAAAGCTAAGCCATCACACAACTATCATCAATTGTTTAATAATTGTAATTCACTTATAATATTTAAAAAAAAAAAGAACTAAAATATAAAAAAAACTAAATAAATAAACAAACCTGTATCATCTGTGTCACTGTCCACATCACCACTGGGCCTTGGCTCGTCATCATCACCATCGTCATCGCCGAGACCTTCATCACTGATAATAAGTCTACCATCGGGTGCTGTTTTGAACCCGCCATCTTTCTTCTTTGTTTTTTCTTCTATTACATGTTTCCTTTGAGTTGGATCAGTTGCTAGAATAAAATGAAGCAGTTGTTTGAAATATTATATACATGTCGCTCTTCTGTATGTATGTTTGTCACCCTACTCGTTCTAAACGACTAGATCGACTTGTAAGAAATCTTAATATGGAATTGAACCTGATAGGTGAACTGAACTCTAGTTGATAAGTATTGTAATAGTCCCGGTAAGTTTTAAAAAGTCAGGATACAAATTATAACATGTATAATCTCATTTCCAAAATCAAAATATCAAACTACCTGTAATCTTCCTAGCAGACGCCACGTCAGCCAAATCCACAATATTTTCTGGATCATCCTGGATCCAGGCCTGGTTCCTGCCTTTCACTTTCTTCTTGATCCTGGGACGCTCTTCGTCATCAACGTGCTCCATGTCCGAATCGGAGTCCCTGAGGATGTCTTCCAGTGTTTTGGTACCTTTGATTTCTAGATCTGATGATGAATCGTCTTGTTCTCTGAAATGGTATTGAAAAATATATATATGTTTTTTTTAAGATTTTCATATTTATATATAAAAAATAAGAACGTAGTGAGATTTCAATTTACGCCACTCGGAATCCTCCAAGTTTTCTGACCACTGAGCCATAATATGTTCTCATCACACTACGTCGATATGTTTGTGTGCTTGTTACAGTTTTAATTGTAATGATATTGTTAGTATTTGTGTAGGAAGATTTTTACAAATTTGTGATATTGAATATTTTGTTTTTACAATTGTAGGAATTACTAGGAATATCGTAAATACAAAAGTTGGGAATTAACCTTGGGAATTTTTTTGTCTTTAATACAAAAAGTATTAAAGACAAAAAAACTTTTAAAAGGATATCTTAACAAAAAAAAAATAGCTAACCGTTGCCCCTCCTTCATCCTCTTCTTCCTATTATCCATTTTCCTTATATTCTTCAGCCGTTTCAACATAACCTCGTCTTGTTGGGGAATCAACTTCTCTATAATTTCCGCCCCGAACTTCCTCGTCATTCGCGTTAAGAAATAACCGATTTCTAAGCGTGAGTGTCGTTTGCAATCATCAGCCATTGTTGACAATGTCTTGAAGATCAACGGTAAACTGCCCGACAGTACGTCTGTTGGTATCACTTTTGTGTATACCTGTTCGATTTAAATTAATAAAAGTTATTTAGAATCTATATAAAATATTTTATTTTAATAAGGGGTTATATCGTAAAAATAAAAATTTAAAAAAAAATATCAATAATAGGACATAATAAATAATAACAAAAGGCAGTGAGCAAAATAGCTTAAGAGCTTAATTGATTAAAATTAAAATATTAAAAAGTTTTAACTAAACCACTGGTTAATTGTTTATTTTAGAATTCTTATAATTCTGCACAAATAAATGTAAGAAATTGTTAAAAATATCAATAAACAATAAACATATATTTTTTTGTAATTTAAAGGCAAAATAAAAAAAATCTACTTAATATCACAAATTCTAAAGCAAAATTAGACATTACAATATACCACTAACCTTCAAGAAACTCATACAAGCAGCAACAGTCTCCCTGTTATTCTCCATCATGTGCTCAGCCACCTTCTCCAGCAGACTCTGGACCGTCTCCAGACCCATGTCCTCGCTGAAGGTGAAGAGGGCCGAGGCCAGGGCGCGGAGAGAACAGCTCTTGACACGTGGGAGGGGGGCGGAGAGACCAAATAGTAAGAGGTTTATGTAGGATTGCATGCCTGAGGGAAAATAATATTTAATAAAATAGTTGTAGTGTAAACCTGCTAATATCCTTTTAAGCAAATTTTCAGAAGAGACTAAAAATATTTTCAAAAAACTGAGTATAATTCTCTACTACGAAAAAAAATAAAAATCGATCTTGTACTTTTTTTTACATTATCGAATGGTATAAAAATGTAAGAGCACATAACGACCAATAACAAATTTTTAAACGATTTGATTTGTAAATATTAAATCTTTATTTATAACTAGCGGCTCCCTCGCGGCTGATATTAGGGTGCACAAACACATAAACACACAAACAAAACTTAAAAACATAAATGCATAGGGTTCTAATGATATCATCATCATCATCATCTTCCATGTATATTGTATAATTGTAAAAATTCAACAAATTTCGAACATTTGAAAGAAAATACCTTGAAGAAAAAGTCCAAACAAAATTTACAATAACATCAGAAAAGCAATTTATAAAATATTTTCACATTAAAATATATTTGATCTCACCTCCATCCTGTCCTTTTAGTACATTTCCAATAGTATTTATAACACTGAAGGCCCACTGTCGACATTTTGAATTTATATCTCTTGTGCATATAACAGATTCTGCGATTGCACTCTTTATTAATTTACTTTCCGCGTTCAAGTATGGTGATGTATTTATTAAATGTTCTATACACCTGTAAATAAATACAATATTTATTCAAAGCTTCTTACTATTCTGCGCATAGCAGTTAGACAGAGGGAACCTGGGAACCTAGTGTTCCATTCCTCAATTCAAATTCATAAATAGAATCTGAATTATGTTATAACAATAAATCTAGATTTATAGCTTTCCTGAATTAATAAATTAACATAAAACTTTTAGAATACAAGAAAAAAACGCATTTATTTCTTACAAATAAACATACAAAGTAACCTTTTTTTTATCAGCTTTACGCTGTATCTCGTACACAACAGGGTAGGCAGGGAACCTAGTGTTATGACACTACATTCATCACTTTCCGCCGAATTTTTTGGAAGCTATTGCGTGTTGAGTGGCAAAAGTCAACGCCGCGCATTGCCTCAACACCAGAGCGAAGAAATGGAAAAATAAATTTAAATAAATATTTCATTCAGTTGAGTGGGGATCGAACCCACACCCACACTACAGTCACAACCTTGTGCCCCTGAACCACGACAGCCTGACATTTTCTTTATCTATAATACCAATTTTAATAATCACCTTAACCTAGCCGCCTTACTGCTATCAGCCACCTTATTCAACGACGTCATCAACAACTTCTTAATCTTCTTATAGTTATTCGACAAAAACTCTTTACAACTATCGTTATCACTTTTAAATATCTCCTCTAATATACGATAGGCCTTTTTATGTTCCATTTCAAGCAATTTAGCCTTGTCTTTATATTTTAATTGTGTTTTTTCTTTGTTTTCTTCTGTATCCATCTTCTCTTTTCTACTCTTTTTGAACTTTTTAGGATTTTCCAGGACGGTCTCGCATAGTGGGAAGACCCAATTGTCGAATAATTTAGCTATTTGGTCGCCGTTTTGATATAGAACTAGTAGACGTATTACGTCCAATATGGATTCCCTTTGGAAGTGATCATCTTTCGACACTTCCAGTTGCTGTAGGGCATTGTTGAATAATTCTTCTCTTAGATTTTGATCACTTATTGTTAGGTAAACCTGTGAATTAAATATTTTTATAGTGACATCGTTTTTATATTCACTATAGTTATTTTTTAAATTCTAATGTTAAAACACTAGAAAATAAATTTTATTTTAAATTAAAGTTGCGTTTTGAATGGCGCAACTTAACACTGCTCATTGTCTTACCAGAGCAAGGAAATGATAATAAATATTTATTAATTTCCTTTAATACTTTTAATTCTTACAATGTAATTATAAATAACATCTTATATAAAACTAATTAAATATATAACATTATAAACAAATAAATACATACCTGTATAGTTTCCAAAGCGGCCAACCTCTGCCCCTCACCCATACTACCCTTCACGGGGGACATATAAATATTTAACAGTATAGGCAAATAGTTTTTGCCAAATCTTGCCAACTCCGCCTTATCCTCATCTTCAGCAGAAGAAATCAACTTCCTGAGCGCCTGCATCACAGACAACCTAAATTCCGGATTATCCTTTAAAACGTTCCCCAACACTCTGGCCATCATTTTGAAACTATCTTTGATATCCTTGGGATGATTACAAAAACTCGGCAACAAAGCCCACAGTTGATTACACAATAAATCGTAAGTGTGGGACGCGGCCATATTCTTTTCCTCGGCCAATTCTCTACATTTCTTACGGCAGAAAGTAGCCATTTCTAAAATCTCCGTCGCAAAGAATTTTAAATTTGAATTGGTTATTTTCTCTTTTAAAACCGGTAAGAGCCAACTTCTGTCCAAGTTAATATTCATTTCGTTTCTTAGAGGGATTATTTTTAATACAAATTCTGGTCCTAGGGATTTGATGGCGCACCCTGTAGCGTATTCTGCCTCTTTTATGTTGTGGAAATTATGACTTTCACGTCTTTCGTTTAATTTTTTTAGTAAAGGCGCCATTGCATATTCGACCTTTTCGTTGGCTATCTGATGTTGGGAATAATTAAATAGTATTAGTTATATTCTAAGTTTCTATATAAATATTTAAATTTAAACATGTTTATAATAAATAAAAAATACATTTATACTGATTTTTTTTTAAAATCAGATATATTATTAGGCCAGTCGTGGCGCAGCGGCACGAAGTGTGACTGTAAAACTGATTGGTAGTGGATTCGATCCCCACTCGAAGAGATGAAATATATACTTAAATTTTATATTTCCATCTCTTCGCTCTTCAAAGCGCGGCGTTGAGTTCTGCCACTCAACACGCAATGCCCCCAGAATTCGGCAGAAAGTGGGGAACGGAGTGTCTTAGCACTAGGTTCCTTCTGTCTACTCTGCTGTGTGCGGGATACAGCGTGAAGCTGATTTTTTTTTAAGTAATTCTCACGAAATTTTAACTCGCTTACCTCAAAACACACAGCAATAGTCAAAATCACGTGTTTAATCGCTTGATTGAAGGGATTATCGAGTCCTGTCCCTATACATTTAAATATGGCGTCGACATGAGATTTGTATTTTAAAAGACTTTCATCTGATTCTATTGCTGGTTTCACACAATCTAAGAGCACGGCCTGAAATGTAAATAACATGACAAATATAATAAGAACTATATCAGAAAAGACAGTCCAAGCGCTCGTTCGATTTTAAAAAATCTTAACAATTTTGAATCGGAAAATTAAATATTTAATATTTTTATTTTCTCGTGAAGTTATCAATTACGTAAATACGCAATACCTCCACAATTCAGACTACACAGAAAGTAGGAAACGGAATTGTCTTAACACAAAGTCGTGCGGGACACATCGTGAAATTAAAAATACTCACTTTCAAGGCGTTCGTAGATGCAGCGTTAACATCCGCCACGTCCGAGAGCCATAGCTCCGAGACACAGATATTTACAAATTGCGGTAGATTTGGCATACATAAGTTAAGGTCCAAACTGTAAAGAACATATATTTATAATAATTACGTTTTGAACTTAAAAAACACACTTTAAAATTACCTTCACGCTGTATCCCGCACACAGCAGGGTAGGCAGAGGGAGCTTTCTGAATTCAAAAACAAAATAATCACAAATAAATAAATACCCAGCAAGACACCCATATCCCTGTTGCAAGACCGTAGTCCACGCCAATATCTGTCCCGTATCGTTCGCAGGTGGCCTTGCCGCCATTAGTGCTCTTGTCAATTGAACGGAGAGATTCGCTGTCAAGTTGCATACGTCCGCCGGCGCGGAGAACAGAGAGTGCAGAGTGTGGAGGCAACAGGTCTTTATGTATACATTGTTGTGGGTCATTAGAGATAGGATGGCTTCGCATATTGTCTGAAACAAAACGTATTTTACTATATATATTTTATTTTCGTGAAGTGAGATAATATCCCGAAAATTAAACGAGAACCTCTGCTTTCTACGTGTAAGTGTGAGTCTAAGTTATACAATTATATAATATAAGAAAATAAGTTATAGTATATAAAATGATTAAAAAATAATTTAAATTTTTTGGATTTTACAAACAAACTCACTTTAATATTCTCCTTACTAAAAACAGGTAAGACGTCTCTCAATAAAGTCAATGTATGCAAAACCGTGCGATGTCCAGAAAGAAGTGCTTCGGAATTAATTTGGGCGAGACAGTGTTCAGACACTCTGTTTGACGCTGGATGGAGTTTTGGCACCTGAAATTATAAATTAATAATATGTATCTGTGAAATAATAACTTTATATTATAATGTAATATTCAGGCCATCGTAGAGCAGCGCCGTAGCGTCTGATTTTACAATCATTAAACACGATGATTGGGAATTCGATTCTAACTTGAAAAATTTTTTTATCATTTTTTTTGGTTCTAATAAAAAAAACTAAATGCGGTAGTAAGTTCCGTCACTAAACACGTAATATCTCACGTAATGAACTTAATATCTTCACACTAATGCGAGACGTCGTATATTGTAATACACAATTTTTCGCATAATTGAGTTAATTATTAAAAAATATTTTACCTTGGTTTTTTGATCTTCAGACGGTATCATGAAACAGCTTCCTCTAAGTATGGCAGTTACCGCATGTTGTGCTGCTTTACGAACCTACAAAACACATATAAATAACAGTTAAAAGTACTAAAAAAAAAGGATTTTTTAACTTAATCCTGTAGTGTAAGCGGAGGGAATCTGTGAACCTAGAGTTAAGACACTGTTCCCATTAAATCCGACCTTCACTTTCTACCAATTCTGGAGGCATTTTGTATCGAGTTACACAGGAATCGAGTTAAACAGGAATGCGCCAATACTGGCCTCAAGTCAGGAAATTAAAGAATAAATTAAAAAATAATTAGAAGTTTTATGTTTAACTTCTTATTATAATCTACACCTCAACTGTTATATAAACAAAAAAAAATTGGAGAATTGTAAATATAGTAACCATATATCTTACATTTACTGAGCAACACAATTATACTATTTCTTATCGTTATAAATTATGTATGTATGTAATTGTATATTTATCTATGTAAGTTTATTGCATTATATATTTACTGATTAATAGATGTATGTATTTCATATTATTTTATTTTATTTAGGTATCTATGCAACTAGTTTGTAATATATAGAATGTAATTTTTTCTTTATGTAGGTTTATCATATTAGAATAACATATTTTATCATTTGTACACCAGCCAATATCCACACATTCTTTGATCTTTTTAATGGTAAGGGTTGCCTGGAAGAGATCACCGTTGGTGATAAGGCCGCCTTTACACCATACTTTTCCATTGTTTTCTTTGTATATTTTTATTATTAAGTTGGTGTAATAAAGTATTAAATAAATAAATTAATTTTTTTTTCTTATTGTAAAAAGGTTCAATAAGGATAAAAATAACATGTAATCAAAAATACAGTACAATCCTTGAATCACTGCCACCCTGAACATGCTTGATTTTTTTGTTGTATAATTTACATTTTCTTGACTTGTCAATGCGAAAAGAAAATACTGAAAGCTAAGAAAAATCATATATTGATCATAAAATAAAATCAAATCTACATCTAACTTTATGGTGGCCAAGACTCATTGACTCAACTGTACCTTAAACTTGGAATAGATATTCTTACTTAAAATATACTTTCTCACCTTAGGCTTAGAATGCAATACAAAGGCTAGAACACATTCAAATACTCTCATAGTAGACGAGTCCCCCCATATAGCATATTCTTGAGCTCTCAACAAAACAGACAGACAACCTATGGCACTTCGTAGTAAAGTACCATTTTCAGATTGTGCATTTTTTTCCAGGATTTCAGTAAAAATTGATGCTGAATCAGAAAATTGTTTCCTTAGAACTGCTTGCGGGACTGATTTTATGCCCATGGATAGTAATGATAGGGTGGCGATTAAGCTGGTTTCCTCTTCTGATGATTTTAGTGTTTGCATCTGAAATATTTTTTTTATTGTATTACCTTCAAGCTGTATCCTGCACATACCAGGGTAAACAGAGGGAACCCAGAGTTAATGACACTCCATTTTCGACTTTCTGCCGAGTTCCTCAGGCATTTTGGGTTGTGCGTTGCCATTGCGTGTGTGTGCACTTTGCCTCAAAACCAGAGCAAAGAAATGAATATATAAATGTAAATAAATATTTAATTTCCCCAAGTGCGGATTGAACCCACAACAAGTAGATAATAAAGTCACACTTTGTGCCCCCGAACCAAACAAATGGCTTTTTAAATTTTATTGTATAACACTAGCATTTACCTGCGGGTGCATCTACCAGTCTAATGGAAGAAACTATGGGTTTTGTATGACACATGGCCCAAAAATCAACTGATATTGATTTTTGTTCAACTGATGTTGATTTTTGTGCCATGTGTGCTTGGACCACAGGTACAGTTACATTGAAAAGATTATTATATTACTTCCTTGATAAATAGAAACTATCCCATACAAAAATAATTATCAAAATTAAGAAGGTTTAGGAAGAAAATGAATTATACTATTTTGAATATAGATAAATAATACCATACCAGGGCAGCAAAATATTCAGTACTGCTTTCCTTCCCGCCTTCCTCTTTTATTACTTCAGTAACAGCTGCCAATACTGCCAACATGTCTTTATGAATAGCATTATTTGAGTCAAATCTTGTTAACAATCTGTAAAAATTGTTATTGATTTTTGTTATTATTCTTATAATATTATATTGAAATTTTATAACAGCATATCAACATCTAAAAAAATATCATGAAAAAGTTGTGAAAATCCATTGAATAATAAATTTAAAGTTTTACATTTAATATTAAGATAAATTATAAGAAACCATTATTATTATGTGCTACTCACTTGCTAAAACTAACATTGGAACACTGACTCCAATCAGAAGCAAAGGTTTGAAATGTTTTAAAAGTGCCGGATTTCATCGACCCTGTATATTCAGTATCAGAGCCATCTTCTCCAGTTCTGACAGACATGTTTTCAAACTCCTTTGCAATAGTCAATGTGTTCTCTGCTTCAGATTTTGGTTTGCTCGAGCTATGTCCATAGGTCATCATTGCATTGTGTTTTGATATAGCTTGCTGAGTTAGACCGGAGTTACCTAAGCATTTATTTAAACTATATAAATTTGCCCACAAATACTAAACATACAAAATACATTCACAAGCAATTATAATACTTCAATATATTTAAATTCATAAGGCAATGATAGATGTAATTTCATTCCAGTAATTACATTATATTATTACAAAAAATGTGTCTATCTTTGCAGTTAATTGTTTAAGGCATAATTAATATAATGCTTGAACTTACTTAAATTCTCTTGAAAGAACCGGGACTTCGCCATCTCTCGATATTTTTGAGTTTTGGGATTAGAATTTGATGACTGACCCTTTTGCCATCTTTTTCCTTTTGTTTTACCTTTAATTTTTGATCGAAACTTCCCCATTTTTCTGTATAATATTAGTTACTTTTAATAAAATAGCCCAAAATAGTACTGCACGTGGGTAAAGGATTTTTGTTTTTGAAGTTAGCTACGCATTGCTGTCAATGTCAAACGTACAAACAAATGGCCATCAATGTCATAAAAAAAAGACAATTCTTAAGTTACATTATATAAATTCTATAACTATTTGCTTTTTACATAAGATATTAATAATTATTTCAATATATAATGAAAACAATTTTAATGTATCTAAAAGCTACATAAACGACTTATCTTACATATAGTAACAAAATGAAAAAAAAATATACAAAAACATGTAATTGGAAAGAAACGGTGAAACGGAGCGACGACATTTGTTTTTCTGATTAATTTCTCTTCATTCACCTCGCATTCTTGTTTCATTGACGTTCCTGTTGTTTGTAAATAACAAACTCTGGAAATAGTACGCAATGTGGAATTACGCGCATACCTCCATCGAGCGTACGTTACGTAAACTCTAGTCCGATAATTATACTATAATAATAAGAAACTAACCTATAGCAGGAAGTGAGTGTTCGTTGTTAAAGAAATGAAACGGGATAATGCCGCCTTTTAGAAGGAAGAAAGCTGCCAAGTCTTTCCCAGTTAAAGTGTGTACTTTGGATGCGGAATTAGAATTTGACCTTGAGGTAAAATATAATATTTTCTAATATTTGTAGACGGTAGTCTGTTTACAGCGTATTTAAGGGTATGTTAGTATAAATTAACACAATGGACCCGTTGTGAGTCATCGGATGACCCCGGGGTCGGCTTATATTTGTTTTACTTTATTAAACCATTTTATTTTGCATTAAATAAGAGAAATTAACTAGAAGTTTCGATGTTTTATTTCAATAATTGTCGTACATAAGTATGTACTCCAGCAGTAACTGCATTTTATAATTCGATTGATAAAAAAATATTTTTATTGTTCCATATCTTTTAAGGAACCCTTATAAGAGCAATTTGTTGTAAATGTGTCTGCCTGTCTGGTCTGTATATTAAAAGCCTATATCTCAGGAACACTTAGAGATAGCGTTGAAGTTCAAACCATATACTTAGATCTACAGCCCCATGATTTCCTGAAAAACAAACATATTTCAAAATTTACTTAAAAAAAGGTATGGCCATGTGGTATGGTGTAGATATGGTTTATACAGCATAAAATGCGTCTTTCGACACTAAAGGGCATCAATATTAATAGGGTACTCACATTTAACCTAGAATTATAAAATTTGGTATCTAGTCATCTATATGTATTTCAGAAAAAAGATATGAAAACTATACATTTGTGGTTGAATCCTAAAAAATAATAGCCTTAAATGGGGAAAAATTTGGTATTCAAGCTGCTAGTTCAAATGAGGAATCAGATGAAAGGGCTCTGGCTAAGCTATGCCTGAACTTCAGATAAAACTCGAGATCTCTAATTTTTTTACAACCTTGGTGCTCTACTAAATACTCATACATTTCTGGTTTTTTAATAATAACATTAAAGTAAAATCTGAAACAATATTCAATATTAATTTATCATTAATGTATAATGAAAATGTTTTTATTTAAACAGTATTTTCTTACAGTGGAGAGCAACAGGCAGAGATTTATTTGATTTAGTATGCAGAACCATAGGTTTGAGGGAAACATGGTTCTTTGGACTACAGTTCGAGGACACCAAACATTTTATAAGTTGGTTGAAGTTGGATAAAAGAGGTATATGCCACTTACTAAATGTTTTAAAATTTTTACTTTATAAATAGAAGATACAGTAAGAGTTTATACAATCATAGACATTGTCTATAATATTTTATATGATTTATTAAATTATTATATTATGTGTCTTCTAAAACACAGTGTTAGAGTGAAGAAGTCATCCGTGATTTTAGTCTATGGCACTACAAACTTACCAGTCTGTCCATAGATTATCTACTCTTGGCACCCGCAGGCGCCACCTACCGTAACGGTTGGCGCGAAAACATCTGTCAACTCAACACATAGCATTTGTGATTTTTGACGTCGAAGCATCAAAAAGTTAACAAAGTTGAGAAAAATATCGCTTTATGCTTTATTTTCTTTGATAAGATAACTCACAGTGTTTTAAATTAAATAAGAACGCAGTTTTTAAAAGTGCAGTGTAATAATGAATCAGTCTGAAAGAGGTGAGAGTGCGGCACCGAGCCAGGTCGCCTCGGATGGGGGACAGGCTCGGTGTAACATTTTAACATCGTCCTCGTCTTCATCCTCGGAGGAAGAAGACTGTGCCTCTCCACCGCCAAACAAAAGACGTAGGCGTTCGTTACCTTATTCTGACCCAAGAGTCGATAATTTAATAACTCAGGTAAGTTATATTTCCAATTTTGTTGCGCATATGTCTGATCAATTGCAACCGCAGACAAGTCGATCTAATAATTTGCCTTCAGGATCACATATGAGTGAGAAAACTTTTCTTGTAGATCCTAGTAGTAGTAATACAATTAATACATTGACATTAGGTGATGTATGTATCGATTATGATGGTAATAAAATTATACCTGCGGCTGACGAGCAACGGTTGCGAGAGCTTAATAAGATACAACAGTTTAACTCACAATCTTGGAAGGGAATAAGATTTAAAAAGGCCATGCAGTCCTATATTGCAGAACCTGGTTTTATGGGTTTAAGAGTTAATGAAGAGTTATGTCATTTTAATAAGTCTAAGGATTATTTGGCTTCAACAGAGCTTTTATTGAGTAGCTTATCTAATGTAGCCTTAGAACAAAGGCATCTTCTAAGAGAATCATTACAGTCTATAGTGGATTGGGCCTCAAGAGAACCTGCTAGTGTTAATTATAATACATTATTTGAAAGATTCACTACTATGTTTGGCCCGACATCATCTTTTGCAAAGAATTCAGATAATATGTTGCAGATTATATGTGGTAAAAGAGCTGAATGCATTGAGATAAGACGGGAGAGAATACTTAAGGAAATTGAAAATGTGAATCTTCAGATGACCTTAAGAAGTGTGCCACCGAGTGCAGAGTATTTATTTAGCAAAGAGGCATTACAACCCATTATACAATCTTTAGGTGGATCCCAGGTATGGCTGAATACACCAAGTTATTTAAAGAGAGGTCAACAAAAGAGACAGACTTTTGACCAGAACTCACATAAGAGACAAGATTTGAAGAAACTTCCACAGCAATATCGTGGTAAAAAAATAGACAAGAAGTCGAAATATAAGAAGCCCTTTCGGCGCAGCAATACCTCCAATCAGTCCAATACGAGACAAGATTGACTGTCAGCTAAGGGACTTCAGGGGGGGTTGCTTAAAAGACTATATATCAGTATGGCAAAGTCAAGGTGCGACTCAATTCATTTTAAAAATAATTACAAGAGGAAGAATTCCATTCAAGTCCAAGCCCCCTATGCAGTATCCCTACAAGAATGTCCAAAGGAGATTTTGCACCAGAAAAACTCCCCTGATGACGGAGATGATCAAGGAGTTAAAGGAGAAGGGAATATTAGAAAGGCCAACAGTGCTCAATCCCGGTTTTCATTCAAGAATGTTTTTGATAAAGAAGTCCAGTGGGGGATTAAGGCCCATATTCGACCTCAGGGGTCTCAATGTTTACATTTCTCCAAAGAAATTTCATCTGATATCTCAGACAGAGGTATCAGAATTCCTACAAGAAAACGATTGGTTAACAAAAATCGACCTTCAGAATGCCTATTTTCATATACCAATTTCAGAAACTCACAGGCGTTTTCTGCGGATAATATACAATCAGGAAGTGCTGCAGCTAACAGCACTTCCTTTCGGTCTTTCCTGTGCCCCACAGATTTTCACAGCGGTGTCCAATTGGGTTGCGGAAATCCTAAGGACCAGGGGGTTCAGGTTACTGGTTTACTTGGACGATTTCTTGTTGGTGAACCAAGACCGTTCCAGACTAGACACTCAGGTTTCGGAAATGCTGAGCTTGCTAGAGACTTTAGGGTGGCATATCAATTACCCAAAGTCTGTTTTAGAGCCGACTCAAGAGATAGAGTACTTGGGTATAATCTGGAATACCAACCAGTTCACTATGACTCTACCTCAAAAGAAGATTTGTACCATAAGAAAGATGATCACAAATCTCAAAAGAAAGGGTTCCGCATGCAGTCTGAAAGAGGCCCAGAGCTTATTAGGCCACTTAAACTTTGCAACTCTCACCATTCCCAAGGGCCGTCTTTATTGCCGAAGTATGCAAATATTTTTAAAGGGATACAGGGACAGAAGGCCCAGGGGGATAAGACCATTACCGCCCAAGGTGTGTCAGGATTTGGGATGGTGGGTGCAAGCAGTGCAAAGGAGCTGCAAAACACTGCGTCGAAGAGAAGTATCACACTTCTTAACCACCGATGCAGCGGATGCAGGGTGGGGCGCTCAATTGAACAACCTTTACTTGTCAGGTCAATGGGCCCCATATCAGAGAGGGTGGCATTCAAATCTCAAAGAGATGTATGCGGTGTATGGAGCGATAAAGAGCCAACAGAAAGTATTGAAGGCGGCACATATACTTGTACAGTCAGACAACCGAACATTGGTGTCATACATAAGAAACGAAGGGGGCACTCGATCAACTGCCCTTCTAAAATTAACAACCAAACTCTTGAGGCTCACCGAGCAGCTCCAGACAACGCTGTCGGCTTGCTACCTCCCGGGGAGGTTAAACGGGATTGCAGACCGCCTCTCAAGAGGCCGAGAACTGCCCGAGTGGCATCTGTTACCCCCGGCCACAGAGGCCATATTCAAGGCTTGGGGCGTGCCCGACGTAGACCTGTTCGCGTCCAGATTAACAGCCGTCGTCGAGAGATATGTAACGCTAGACTCGACAGATGGGTACGCAATTTTTTACGACGCCTTCAGTCGTCAATGGGAATGTCAATTGGGATGGCTATTCCCACCTCCCAATTTAATACCTCAGGTACTGTCCCACCTAAACAAGGCCAAGGGAACCATCATATTAATAGCCCCTCAATGGAAAAGATGTTTCTGGCTTCCAGACTTGCAAGCCAGAGCTTTGGAGAAACCACTTCTAATAGAAAAGATTCGGAAGAATTTGATAGACATTACAACAGGTCAGTGCCCTCCACAAGTGGAACAGCTGGGCCTCATGGCATGGAAAGTTGGGGGTGGGGACAACAAGTCTCGCACTGGACTGTAGAAGAGATTAAGTTATTAAAGAGGAGTTGGCGAGAATCTACACTTATGACTTATAAGAGACCAATACAAAGATGGATAGATTGGTGTGTAGAGCAGGGCATAGACCCTAGGACACCAGATGGCAATGGTGTAGCTAGGTTCTTAGCAAAGCTTTATTTAAATGACAAATTAGCATATAATACAATTTTACTCCATAAGTCAGCTATTTCAACTTATTGTGCTACATCAAATGAGTCATTTTCAAAAAATTTTTTTGTTCAACAAATTTTGAAAGCTATTTCTCTAGCTAGGCCTCATGTACAAAAGCCACCAGTTTTTGATATTAAACTTCTGTTTGATTGGCTACAGGAAAGAACATCTTTAGATACATTATTTGATGTTTCTCGGAGAACTGCCTTAATATTATTACTGGCTTCAGGGCGAAGAGTTCATGATTTGACACTTTTGGATATATCAGGTGAACATTATTCTGAACAACATGATAGAATTGTTTTGCATCCAAGATTTGGTTCTAAGACTGATACTAGCACTCATAGACAGTCAGACTGGGTGTTGTTAACACATGATAATGAAATGATATGTCCAGTGAAACATATTAGACGACTGATTCAATTGACTAACAGTAGGCGATTAGTAGAGAACAAGATCACAAGCTTATTTCTTACTATAAAGGGTGCAGTAAGACCGGCTTCTAGAACAATTATAGGTGGTTGGATTAAGAGTATTTTTAAAGATATAAATATCAGTGCACCTCCTGGTATTATACGTAGTGCGGTTGCCTCTAGGGGCTGGTTTGAGAACCACCCAGTAGAAGAGATTTTAAAAAGAGGAAATTGGAAGAGTTTTCATACATTTAGAAAATTTTACTGTCGTAAAATAGAATCAGCAGATAGAGATACAAGTGCTGACTTACTTTTTGAAAATTTTTCAAGTGTTTAATTGAATTATGGCAAGAGCGGTTTTTAGATTTTTTAGTTAATTAATTATTCTTTTTATTTTTAATAATTTGCAAGTTTAGTACAAATTATTGGTATTGATCTCATTATAGAAGGTTTTTTGTTATTTTTGTGCAATTTCTGCAATAATATTGTGTTGAATTTTTGAGGATTACATACTGTTATTATTATTATTATTTTTTAAGGAGAATTCTATATTTGTTATTTTAAATTTGTCTACAGATGCAGGACATTTAAGTTTGATCAGTATTTTTATTTGAATTAAAGTTTTTTAATATGATAATTAATAAATGTTATATAATAATTTTGCTTTTTCTTATCAACATAGCATTTTTACTTGACACCAGCAGATAACAAACAGATCTTCACTCTAACACTGTGTTTTAGAAGACACATAATATAACTGTTTTGCATTACAACAAAACAATTATTATGTGTTGGATAAAACACAGTGTTAGCAAGTAGGACTTGCTGGTGATTGAATGAAACGTGAAGACTATGAGTTGACAGATGTTTTCGCGCCAACCGTTACGGTAGGTGGCGCCTGCGGGTGCCAAGAGTAGATAATCTATGGACAGACTGGTAAGTTTGTAGTGCCATAGACTAAAATCACGGATGACTTCTTCACTCTAACACTGTGTTTTATCCAACACATAATAATTGTTTTGTTGTAATGCAAAACAGTTATATTAAAATTTAAATAAATAATTTTCAGTTCAAGACCAATGTGTTTCACAAATGCCGGGCACACCATTCATGTTGCTATGCAAGTTGTACCCTGAGGATGTAGCAGAAGAGCTTATACAGGAAGTTACGCAACACCTACTATTTCTACAAGTAAAACAAGCAATTCTTAGCATGGATATATATTGTCCTCCGGAAGCTTCTGTGCTGTTGGCTAGTTATGCTGTTCAGGCTAAGGTATGGAAAGATATAAAATAATATACATTGATTGGTTCTTAGTAGGATCAGATTTGTTTTGTGAAAACATTTATATTTATAAAGTTCTTTTAAAAATATTTTCCAGTATTTATTTACAAACTTTTATTTTTTAACTTCACTCTGTGTCTCACACATAGCAGAAACCAGAACACTTGATGTTAAGACACCTCATTCCCCACTTGCCGCCGAATTCTGGAGGCATTGCATGTTGAGCGCACCTGTAGCTACATAGGGTCTCCTTTCGCTCGTGTGCCTTGTCTTTTTCCATAAAAAAAATATTGAGTGGTGGATCCCAATGCGGCGGTTTGTATTGTTATCAGAGCGAGGAAATAAAAATATTAATTATTTCATTTTCTCGAGTTGTAATCGTACCCGCAACCTATCGTGTTTACAGTGGCTTGCTTCTGCCACTGCCCTTTATTTAAGAATAATGGCTCAATGTACCCTTTTTAAAGTAAAATATTTTTTAACCAACTTCTGAAAAAGGAGGAGGTTATCAATTTGATAGCATTTTTTTTGTTTATTACCTCAGAACTTTTGACTGGGTGAACTGATTGTAATTATTCATTTTTTATTTAGAGGCTAGACGTGGCGCAGGGGCACAAAGTGTGACTTTAAAATCGACTGGTTGTGGGTCCAATCCCCACTCGAGAAAGTGAAATATTTATTTATATTTATATTTCCATTTCTTCGCATTAGTGTCGCTTAAAACGCGGCGCTGAGTTCCGCCACTCAACACGCAATGCCTCCAGAACTCAGCGGAAAGTGGGGATCGGAGTGTCTTAACACTAAATTCCCTCTGCCTACATATAGAAGAAACCTACTGCTTACATATACCCTGCTGTATGTGGGATACAGTGTAAATCTGATATAAATTATTCTTCTAGTTAGTAACTATAATATAATGTTCCAGTACGGTGATTACGATGAAAGCGCGTACAAGCCAGGAATGCTGGCCAGCGAGGACTTGTTGCCACAAAGGGTCATAGACCAGTACCAAATGACACCAGAAATGTGGGAGGAGAGGATTAAGATATGGTAAGTTGTATGATAATTTGTCTTTAAAAATAAAATTATTGTATTCTTTCCTATGTCTAATCCATAGGAAAAAATTATAGTCAATAATTTTAATTTTATACATTAATCTACAATACTTGTGTTTATTGAAGTATGTGTGCATATTCTAATTAGTGACCCTGGAGTTGTTTACGATGAAATACACAATTCACAAATGCAAATCAAATTCAAATAATTTTATTCAAAATAAGAAATTATATGCTTCATTTTTTGAACGTCAATAATTTATTAATTATTATCAGTTCACTAAAGTTAATGCATCAGACCTAAGAAGAACCGGCGCAAGAAACGAGGCGGGTTTTTTTAATTATCTGTGACAATGATACCTTTGAAACAGACTGGAGCGAGCATTTCATTCACACTAAAATATTATTTTAATTTAGACCTGTAGTTCCAAAAGTAAAAACATTAAACCAACTCATTGAAACATTGCAGTATTGGGATCCTAATAAACCATATTTAAAGTGTATAAATTAGTGTCCAAGCACTAGTTGCTCCATTAATTTTTTTTTTAATTCTTTTTATTTCTAAGTTATATTTCTGAGCAATCTTTTTAAACTAGGTACGCAGATCACAAAGGCATGTCGAGAGATGAAGCTGAAATGGAATATTTAAAAATAGCACAGGACTTGGACATGTATGGTGTTAATTATTTTGCTATTAATGTAAGTACTCAGTTTTAGTCACTCAAGTTGTTCTTCAGCTTCACGCTGTATCCCGCACAGTGCAGGGTAGGCAGAGGGAACGTAGTGAAAGACACTCCGTTCCCCACTTTCTGCCGAATTCCGGAGGCATTGCGTGTTAAGTGGCAGAACTCAACGCCGCGCGTTTGCCTCGACACCAGAGCGAAGAAATGGAAATATAACTGTAAGTAAATATTTCATCTCCTCGAGTGGGGATCGAACCCACAACCAGTCAGCTTACAGTCACACTTTGTGCCGCTGCACCACGACCAGTCTCAAGTTGTTCTTTTTTTGCATAATTAAAAAAATGTGAAATTTCTACATGATTCTCTTTTTTCTTTTGGTAACAGCATATTTGAAAATAATGTCCAAAATTCCATAACAATCAGTTTTTTTTTGTTCTACATATGAAAATTTCAAATTTAATTGTTATATAGTTCTGTTTTTGATCTCACATCGTTTGTTTATGCTTCATAAAATGCAAATTAATTAAATGTCCTGAAAGTGTATAACAGACTGATGTATTTTTGAGTTTTTCTATGAATGTAGCCTAACTGTATATGTATATTATTAAAAGTGAAAAAAAAATAAACAAAAATGTTATTTATCTATATTTTTCTTCTTGAGACCAGTCGTGGCGCAGGGGCGCAAAGTGTGACTGCAAAACCGACTGGTTGTGAGTTCGATCCCCACTTAAAGAGATGAAATATTCTTACTTAAATGTATATTTTCATTTCTTCGCTCTGGTGTCGAGCAAAGCGCGGCGTTGAGTTCTGCCACTCAATACGCAATGCCTCCAGAATTCAGCAGAAAATGGGGAACACTAGGGTTCCTCTGCCTACCCTGCTATGTGCGGGATACAGTGTGAAGCTGATTTTTTTTTTGTGCTGTATCCCGCTATAACAGAGTAGATAGAGGAACCCTGGGTTAAGACTCCTGAACGTAGTGTTGAGATTCTTACACACAACAGTGAAAACAAATACCCATATTAATACACTTCCATACCTCACTTTCCGCCACATCCTGGAAGCATTGTTTGTTGAGTGGTGGAACTCAACGCCGCGTTTTGCCTTGTTACCAGAACTAGAAAATGGAAATATTAAATAATTTATTTATAATTTACAGTCGCATGCTTTGCTTCTGCGCGACGACTGGCTTTAATACAAAAGAAAACAATATTATAAAATATACCATAAAATATCCTAATATATATATTTTTCTCTTTCCACAGAATAAAAAAGAAACAGACCTGTACCTTGGTGTAACTGCCCTCGGGCTAAACATATACGAGAAAGATAACAAGTTAACACCAAAAACCACCTTCCCCTGGTCTGAGATCAAACATATATCATTCGATGATAAGAAATTTGTTATCAAATTCGTTGACAAGAGTGTAAATAATTTTATTTTCTTCTCACCCAAAGGAATGAATAAATTGGTAAATATTTTATTCTTTTAACATATACTTTTATTAACTTTATATTTATAGATAAATCTTTCTTTTTTCTATTTCATTATTTTAATAGGTTCCCTCCCACTGCTTACCACGCTATGCGGAATAAAGTAACGTATAAAATCATTGACCTGAATGGGAATCGATCTCACAGCCATGGCACTGCTCTTCTGCGATCCTTTAAAAAAATGTATTAAAATGACTTAAAAAAAAATATTTTAAAAGATTTTAGATCTGTGTATCGGCAATCATGACTTATACATGAGAAGGCGGAAACCCGACACTATGGAAGTACAGCAGATGAAGGCTCAAGCGAAGGAGGAGAAGCAGGTACATATCAATATTTTTACTATGGCAAATTGTACTTATTGAGGCCGGCCGTGGCGCAGTGGCACGGAGAACCGACTGGTTGTGGGTTCGATCCCCACTCGACGAGATGAAATATTTACTTAAATTTATATTTCCCTTTCTTCGCTCTGGTGTTGAGGCTAAGCGCGGCGTTGAGTTCTGCCACTCAACACCCAGTGCTTCAGGAATTCGACAGAAAGTGGGGAACGGAGTCTCCTAACACTAGGTTCCCTCTGCCTACCCGGCTGTGTGCGGGATACAGCGTCAAGCTGATTTGATTTGATTTGAAATTGTATATTTTATCTATAATTTTGTGATGATATCATGTCAAAATGCGACAGCGTTAGTAAACGTGATGATTTAACCCACTCGGAGGAATAAATTATTTTGATTTTCCCGCGCTGTAAAACATTGCGGCGTTAAGTTCCGCTACTCAACACAGAATGTTTCAAGTAAGCGGGAAGTGTAGAATGGAGTGTTTAGATACTAATATCTTTTAAACTACCCTCCCGTACGCGTGATACAATATGAACCTGAAGAACGTGAAACCACAAGATATGAAATATCTATATCATCTATATTTATAAGCTTTATGAGATTTGTTTTTGTAAAATGTTTTATATATTTATTTATAGCCTAGTAATAAGCCATTTAATTTTTTCCTTACATTTTTTGAAATGCATTTTGCATTTAAAAAGTCTACTTTTGAATATAAAATTAAAACTAAGAACAAGCCCGTCGTAATGCGAGGACACAAGTGTGTGACTGTTGCGCGGCGGTTGTGGGTTCCATTCGCACTCAATGGGGAATTAATTATTTTTGATTTATGTTTTCATTTCTTCGCTCTGGTACCAAGGCAAAAGTGCGGCGATGAGTTGCGGCACTCAACACACAATGCCTCGAAAATTCGGCGGTAAGTGGGGAATGGAGTGTCTTAATATTAGGTTCCCTCGGTCTACGATGTTAAATGCGGGATACAGCGTGAAGCTGAAATAACAGTTTGACAAACAGAAAACTACAATAACATATTTATTCCACAGCGTCGTCAAATCGAGCGTAACAAGTTAGCGCGTGAAAAACAATTGCGTGAAGCGGCGGAAAGGGAAAGAGCCGCCATGGAGCAACGCCTGTTGCAATATCAGGAGGAAATACGACTCGCTAACGAGGCTTTGGTGGGTTTTAATTTAAATAAGACTATGTAATCCCTCTTTTTCCACTGTCACACCGGCAAATTTTTTTTGAAAAAAAAAATTTATAAATCCATCATCGTCACGTGACTGCGGTTTCATGACATACAGACAAAAAAACCTTAAATATAAATTTTAAAATTAATTTTGTTGTTTTATGAACTAAGATTAAATTTTTCGAAAAAAAAATGTACAGCTCAGATATTGTCTGCTGTACTTTTTTTTTATATATAGGTGCTCTTCAATTTTACCATTAACTTAATATTATGATTACTATTTGTATCTCTTTCAGCGTCGTTCAGAAGAAACGGCAGAACTTCTAGCAGAGAAAGGTAGAGTGGCTGAAGAAGAAGCTTCTCTCTTAGCGCAGAAGGCGTCAGACGCTGAAAGGGAGAACGCACGGCTGCGGTTATCTGCCATCAAGACCGAGGAGGAGAAGGTTAGTGACGAAAAGATTTGAAATGGTTAATTTTTTTTTATAACTATAGCTAAAAAAATAATAGTAACATTACATTATTACTAAATTCCAGGTCCATTTAGAAAGAAAAACACGCGAAGCGGAGTTCCTAACGGCTCGCCTTGTAGAAGAGTCAGAGAAGAGAGCAGCGGAGGCGGAGAGACTGAAGGCAGAACTCGTATCCGCCAGGGTTGCGGAGAAACAGGCGAAGGAGAAACTGTTGAACTTCCTTAGTAGGACGTCCACCGGATCATTGCCTCCGCCGGTTAATATCACTTTAATATAACGTGTTCATTTATTTAATCACTGCCATACAAAGTGCAGCATTGATTTTCCTCATTTAAAGAATTTTGGCGGTGCACAGGGAACATAATTTCCTAACACTAGGTTTCCTCTGACAACCCTACCATAGAGAGAACCAATAGCCTTCCTATGCCAGACATGGGCACATGGACAACGTCGTTTCTAATATATATTCTAAGAAAATATTTAAAAAATGAGCTTTATAATTTAACGAGAGTTCGGTATTATTTTTTGCATCTTAGTTAGTACCTAATAACAACCAAACTGAATTAACTTCATATTCCCTGATAGTACTTACTGGTGATGGGTCCATGCGTACAGAAACTTTCAGGCTTTATAAGCTAACGAAGCGAACTAAGTGATATTATATGTTGAAAAAAATTTAAACCGCTTCTAAAATTATTATTTTCAAATTTTTTTTTATTGTTTTTCTATATTAGTTATAAATGTAATTTAAATTGTGGAGATGTTGCGTCAAAGAAAGTAAATCTCTTTTAAAAAAACAAAAAATATCAGCTTCACGCTGTATCCCGCACGCAGTAGTGTAGGCAGAGGGAACCTAGTGTTAAGACACGTCATTCCCCACTTTCTGCCGAATTCTGGAGTGGTAGCAGAGTGGCAGAACTCAACGCCGCGCTTTGCGTCGACACCAGAGCGAATTAATGGAAATAAAAATTTAAGTAAATATTTCATCTCGTCGAGTAGGTGTCGAACCCACAACCAGTCGGTTTTACAGTCACACTTTGTGCCGCTGCGCCACGACGAAAATAAAGCCTTAAAGAATATATATATTATAAATATGTTTTTATTCCAGCCATCGTCCACTGTGCCTTCGTCAATGTTCCCATCAACGTGTTCTCTACCAGCCGAATTGGGTGGAGAAGTTCTCCAAAATGGCAATTCTGGTGAAGAGCTCAACTCTTACCAACTGGTACCAGACGACGACCCCCACGTGCACCGTCTCTCCCTAGAAATAGAGAAGGAAAGGTGAGTGATAATATGGAGAAGATGGAGAATTTACCGTTTAATGTAAGCGGTAAGTAGTGTATGCGAATGATAGTTATATAGCAGTGGACGGAGTTAAGTGGAGAAGATGGAGAATTTACCGTTTGCAATAAGCGGTAAGTAGTGTTTGAGTGAGAGATTATTAATTTTTTTAGTGTGAAAGCTCTATTAGAGAATGGAACCAGTGGAGAAGATCACTTATTGTTTACAATATAAACGGTAAGTTGTGATAGTGAGAGTGGTAAGTTAGTTAGGAATGATTGATGATACTATATGCGTATATTAATTTTGACAGCAGTTTGAACGTTTTGTATATGAATAAAAAGTTATGATACGGTTGCGGAAGGGGGAGAATAAGGAGAATGTACCATTTTAAAATAAGTAGTGATGTGATAGTGGTACAGTGGTATATGATAGTGTAGTGT
The DNA here is from genome assembly GCA_917862395.2 of Heliconius sara. Taxonomy (NCBI): domain Eukaryota; kingdom Metazoa; phylum Arthropoda; class Insecta; order Lepidoptera; family Nymphalidae; genus Heliconius; species Heliconius sara. The sequence continues at coordinate 9,281,618 of OU860781.1, forward strand.
TAGTAAGTAATTTTTAAAGCAGTATGTTATATGTATGCGAGTATTGATAATCAAATGAAATTCTTTCAAAGGGTAGTGAAAGTGGAGAAAATGAAGAATTTATCATATAAGCTACGTAGTTATAATTAACTCTAATGAGTGAATGGAATTAGTATAGTTATTGTTATGGCACTATATGAATATGTTATTGTGTTTGTGAATGTTAAAGTTTATAGAAAATGTTGAAATAGTAAATTTGTATGTGAAGGAAAGTATCTTAGAGAAACACATTATGTAGGTTAGAGGAGAGTGGAGAAAATGGAGAATTTGCCGTTTACAAAATAAATAAGTTAGCGAAAGTAGTGATACTATAGTGATAATTACAGTGACATGTTAGTGATATGTGAGTGTTGGTATATAAATCATACACTATTCCATAAACGGGTAAAAAATGGAGAAAAGGGAGAAATTTACCGTTTATTAATAACAGTAAGTTATGATAGTGACTAGTTAGTGATAGAGACGGAGTTTAGTGATTTATATTGATTGAGTGAATGAATGAAGATGCAGATTAATAAGCGAAAGCAGTGTTCGGTACCAGGAGCCCATGAGCCGGCGGGAGGTCCTCTTGAACGGCACCGTCGACGACGAGATGACCTCCTACGAGCTGATGGACGACGACCACGTGCAGCGCCTCTCCGCCGAGATAGAGAAGGAGAGGTGAGTCGTTTGACACTTTGACTTACAAATGATTTTTGATAATACTGATATGATAGTAATTAAGGTTTTTTTTTATTATTAATTTAATAATAAATAAATGCTTTATAATTATGAATTGTCTTTTGTAGTGTAGCTAATCCACAGAAATATATAAAGATGTTCTCGATATTGTAACTTATTCGTAAGATAATTCTTCAAAAGTAAAGTTTTCGATTTGCTATTTGGGGGATGTAAATGTGACTGTTGTCAGTTTGATTCCCTCTCAGAATAATGTTTATATTTAGATTATTTTCGTTCCGTTTCCCAATATTAACCTGGCGTTGAGCCCAATCCCCACTTAACTGTAAGTGTTGAGTTGTGATTGTAAATCATAGTATTTAAAAAATTAAGTGAAAAGGAAAATCAGAGTGTCATATCACTAAATTCGCTCTGTTGCATGATATGCAAGTATTAGATTCCATTAGAATATAGTGAATAGTAAAATGACTTTCGATTGCTTGAAAATACATATTTATTATTATTTTATATTCATAACTTTTTTTTAAAATCTATTCTTTTAATTAAATATAAAAGGCGAATTAAATTTATACCTTTTTGATTTTATGTATTTTTTTTTTTAAATAATTTGAAACAAATAAATGACGGTGCCATGTTATACCGAAATATATTTTAATCATCCACATAAAAAAATCTTAAATAATGGTACTAAAAAAATGACGAATGATTCCAGAGTGGAATACCTAGCCAAGTCCAAGCATCTACAACAGCAGCTCGACGAGCTGCGATGTGAGTTCTCCGTACTAAGGGTCGAAGGGGGAGGCGGAGGACAGGGCAGTGGTGGGGGCGGGGGTGGAGGAGCAACCCTTGACCGTCTTCACGAAGCCCAGGCGAGAAGCGGGGATGATAAATATAGTACTTTGAGGCGGTTGAAGCAAGGGTCTACCAGAACTAGGGTGGCTTTCTATGAAGATCTTTGAGTTTTAAGTAAGTTATCGCTTTTATCTTGTATAGAAGGTTTTTGAGGCCAATCGTAGCGCAGGGGCACAAACTGTGACTGTAAAATCGACTGGTTGCAATTTTCATTCCTTTGCTCTGGTGTCGAGTCCCGCCACTCAACACTCAATGCCTCCAGAACTTGGTGGAAAGTGGAGAACGTAGTGTCTTAACACTAGGTACCCTACTGTGTGCGGGATACAGCGTGAAGCAATTTTTTTATTAGAAGGGTTTAACCAAAGGAAAAAGCGAGAGGAAGAAATGAGATGGCGAACAATAATCTCTAAGGTCAAGTGAGAGCTGGAGATGATAAATATAGTTCATTCAGACGGTTGAAGCGATACTTGCTAAAAGGATTTGTTCTATATTTTAATATACTATAAAATGATTTAGAAAGGGCTTAATGTAGAGTGATAAAATTACTGTATATTTGAGAAATATTACCTTTTTTCTGTGGTTTTAATACGATTAAACCCAAAATTATAAAAAATTATAAGATAATTATTGGAAACTCACTTTTTTTGCCTAGACACAGATGGACACCATTTTTTGCATTACAAATGAAATAAAATAAATAAATAATTATTTTAGTTCTGGGCTTTAATACACTGGACCAACTGTCATGTAAAAGACGGAAAGTGGAGAGAATAGTACTTTACCATTGGTTTTTATCTTTTTTTTTTTTTCGTGTGATAATCTAAAATATATTTTTATAATTGCAGGAACTGTCAAGTAGCATCATGGAATCAAATTGTGGGTTTATTACTATCAAAAGGTTTACAAAAAAATGTGGAACTTACTTTTTTTACTTTTAAATTATATAATTAAGTATAAGTTGAAAATGGTGTCATAGTTGATTGTCGATAAATGTGCCTTAAAAATATTAAAGGGAGAGAGAGAATAACTATAGTGAGTATTGGGAGAATTGGAAAGAATGATAAAATTTTAATATTCGTTATTTTTCATTAATAATAAATAACTATATTTTTTAAGAATTAATTAACAAATGAACGTAAAAGTAATTTTATTTATGTATATTATATTTTATTGAGGTCTTCGTGGCGGAACGGCACTACTATGTGTCCGACTGGAAGAGTGGGTTCGATTCTCATTTGTTGGAATGAATTGTTCTCATTTGCTCACTCTAGCACAATACAAAGTGCGGCGTTGAGTTCCGCCACTCAACCGTCGATTTCTCGAAAATTTAGCTGACAGAGAAGAACGAAGGGTCTTAACAGAAGCTAGCAAAATATTAGAAGTTGTTTTATTTTTTTGTGTTAAATTCAATTATAATAATCATTTATAAAATAAATTGATCTCCTCATTTTGTATATAACTACTAATATAAATATTATATGAATTAGTTATTATACCTTTTTACACATTTATACTTTAGTTTTAATTGTTTTTTTTTTCGTTTAATAATTATGCTTGGAACAAAATTGCTTAGAGCCAAAATATATACAATTTTAGATTTCGTATATTTATTATAAAAACATATTTAAGTAAATAATAACAATAAATGTTGGTCCTATAAGCGTCATGGATGGATCCTCTATATCTCCAATATTTTATTCATAATAAATTAAATACTATATATTTTTTTATTCAATTGTTATTTTAAAATACTTTTTTTAAATAGCAATTTTTGTAATCGTACCTTTGACCAAATTTAAATTCAAATTGTAAAAAAAATATAGATTTTTTTAAATATTGGATTTTATTGAATCAATTCTAATGAAGGGATTATTTGGAAACAAAAAACTCTATTGCATGAACTAAATTTATGTAATAACAATAGCGCCATTAAGACCGATCCATACGTCGTTGAATTTATCAAAATCTGTTTAACAGTTACAAGGGAACAAAGGAACGGACATACATATGCGCTAATAACATAACCCTACTTTAAGGCTATAATACAATCAAGACTTTTTGAGTAAGAACGCTAGACGCACAAAAAATATATATTTAAGGAAAATTTCACTTCACTTTAGTTTAATATACACCATACATTCTTTCTCGTACCTTTATTTTATATAGTAATATAGCAATAAAATAAATGCTTCTAATAAACTTAATAAATAAAAAATAAATCAAAACTTAATACTTTTTTTAATCATTAACTTACTAATTAAAATTAACGTTAATATGTATACTGTATTTTGTGGATATATAATAATATATAAGAAAATAAACAGGATTTCATTTTAGTTAAATTATGTTTAACGGAGGCCGGAGGCCGGTCGTGGTGCAGCGGCACACAGTGTGACTGTGAAACCGACTGGTTGTGGGTTCGATCCCCACTCGTGGAGATGAAATATTTACTTAAATTTATATTTCCATTTCTTCGATCTGGTATCGAGGACAAGCGCGGCGTTGAGTTCCGCCAATTAACACGAAATGCCTCCAGAATTCGGCAGAAATGTGGGGAACGGAGTGTCTTTCCCTAAGTTCCCTCTGCCTACCCTGCTGAGTGCGGGATACAGTGTGAAGATGATTTACAATATTTTTTTTTGTGAGCAAATCGATCAATCAATCGAGCCTCTCTGTCTTATACAATAAACACAATTTCAATAAAATTGATCTAAAAACAAAAATTAACTATATATTTATTTTTAAATGTCTAAAAAGCCCCTATTTAATTAGATACCTACATCTACATTCGTGTATTTCACAAATTGCCAGTTTTTAGGTTTAATTTTTTATTATGGAGAGTGCAAAATTGTGATGTATTAAATGTTACTTTGTATACGTGCCTTAATGATGTTAAGAAAATCAATATTTTGTAAATATATTTTTAGAAAATTATTCGAAGTTGTTTTTATTTTTTTCCTTGTGTTTTTACAATTCCAAGTCTATTACTACCATTTATTTAATTTATACTTAACTGACGCTGGTGGTGGCGCAGAAGCTCAAAGCGTGATTGTAAACGCGACTGGTGGTGGGTTCGATCCCCACTCGAGGAGGTGAAATATAAATATTAAAAAAGTTTAAGAGAGCGACGCCGCGTTTGAGTTAGCAGTTTTAGAATTGTTTCAGAAAATTATATAATTTTGATTATAAAAATACTGACGTTAGATACATATAAAAATGTTTTGTAGTATGATTTAAATTGGATTACCATATATGGGGATATACATATAAGCTAGCTAAATATATTATAATATTTTTAAAATTCTATTAAGGTAAGAAAAATATAGAATAGAGGCCGGTCGTGGCGCAGCGGCACAAGGTGTGACTGTAAACCGACTGGTTGTGGGTTCGATCCCCACTCGAGGAGATGAAATATTTACTTAAATTTATATTTTCCATTTCTTCGGCAGAAAGTGGGGAACGGAGTGTCTTTCACTACGTTCCCTCTGCCTACCCTACAGTGTGCGGGATACAGCGTGAAGCTGATTTATTTATTTTATTTAAGAAAAATATTTGCTTTTAGAAATTGTGCGTTTTTGATTCTTAAGAGGCGGAGACAGATCCAAATCTCGCTACGCTGTTATTTTTTTTTAACATGATTTCTATAAAAGTCAGTAAACATATTGTTATTAATTGGAAATATTTATACATTTTTTTTCGTATAAATTCAACTATAAATACACTTTTAGGTATAGTTTCCTCTGCTGTACTCATAAATCAATCGTGAACAAAAGAATTAAAAATAAGTAAACATCATAATGATTGTAACTAACGTGAGTTGTGCCGTGTGATCCCGGCCTAGAATAGGATCATCCTGGTACTGGTGATCCTGGACTAAAGTACGTGTGGTAGAGTCACGTCGCCAGCAATGGCAACACGCATGGGCAGACTCGACCGGATCATTACCACTCCCGGCATTTAAAACCGGCGTGAAGTAGTGGCTTTATGCCACTGCGTTTCGCATCAGGTAATGCCGGGCCCCGGCGCCTAACCCATCTTAAAGGCCGGCAACGCACCTGTAGCTCCTCTGGGGTTGCACGGGGCCTTGGGCGGCGGTAATCACTTACCATCAGGTGACCCGCACGCTCGTTTGCCCTCTCTTTGCCATAAAAAAAAGAGTTACATTTTCGAAGTACATAATATTAAAAAGTATCCTGCGTATAACAAGGTAGACAAAGGGAACCTCAGAACCTACTATTACTCCATGAAAAAGTTAATGGGAATTAAGACACTTGACACGTGCACCACCTTCCACCAAAGTCTGAAACCATTGCGTGTTGCAACTCAACGCAGCGCTTTTGTTTCTTGCTCTTGCTTGTTACCACAGCGAGAAATGAACGTATTACATATTCTTTTAACTCACATAAAAATATGTAATGATACTTATATTTTTAAAATTAAATAAATAAGCCTCACGCTGTATCCCGCAAAAATCAAGGCCGAATTGTTGAGTAGCGGAACTCAACACCGCGTTTTACTTCGACGCCAGTGCGAAGAAATGAAAACATAAAATTAAACAAACATTTCGTTGCCACGAGTGGGGATCAAACCTACAACCAGTCGCATTTGAACACTGTGCCCCTGCGCCACGACGGCCTCAATATTTTTTGATCATTTTTATTAACTTTCAAATGAAAAATGGCTTTCGTTTGAAAGGGAAATATGAGAAAGGTTATTATAGTTAGTTGGGATCCATTTTTGTTCGTTGAAATATTCTCAGAATGATAACCGATAACTTAATTTTTTGTACTTGTGCTAGATAAAACACAAAGTATACCAAAATCAATATTTTCCTTAAAAACATTGATGAAATATACGTATCGCCAGTCCTCCAAACCACTCCCCTAACAGCCGCGCCCAGTATCAGTATATTAGCCTTAATGTTTCGAGTGACTGGCAGTATCGCGATCATCTAGAAATCAAAGCCAAGCAAGCCTCGAAGAAACTGGGGGTTATCAATAGAGCGAGACGACACTTCACACCAAAACACCGTTTGGCCCTATATAGCGCCCAGGTTCGGCCTCATATGGCGTACTGTTCATCTCTGGGCCGGTGCACCCCAGTATCAGCTTGAACAATTTGATAGCATACAACATAGAGCCGTTTGAATCGTTGGGGACCTGAATGATCTGGCTGGTTCATATTAGCTTTGCGTAAAGACTCTCGAGTATCCTCGTAAGAGTATGCGTGAGAACGCACAGCGAGGATTTATCACGGGAACTGTTTGACCTGTTCCTGCCGCTGAATTTTCTAACCGCACAGTACGTCACAAATTCTAGTATAATTCACATCATCTTCATACGTTCACTCTACTCCACTACTGTGTGATTTCGTAGGACCTCTCTTCCTTCCTTCTCAACTGTGGAATTACCTTCAAAAAGCGCGTCTATCTCCACCTTATAGGCCGGCAACGCACCTGTAGCTCCTCTGGTGCTATACGGGGTCGTGGGCGGCGGTGATCACTTACTACCAGGTGACCCGTTAGCTCGTTTGCCGTTCTTCATAAAAAAAATGAGGTCGTCGTGGCTCAGGCCTACAAGCGTGCGACGGTTGTGGGTTCGATTTCCCATTCAGGGGAGTAAAATATTTAACATTTTCATTTATATCCTTCTGGTTACGAGGCATGGCGTCAAGTCAACGCACAATAACTCAAGAATTCGGTGGAATGTGGGGAACCGAAGTGCCTTAACACCAGATTCTCAAGGTTCCTCAGTCTACCATGCATCATGCTGGATACAATGTGAGCTTTAAAAAGAGTTTAAGTATGCTGGTAAAAAAATGTAATATTTTTCATATGGTTAAATAAAACAAAAATATATATTTCTTAAATTTATTCAAACTTCATATACAATCAACATACATTTGCTGCTTTATTTTAAAAATATACACCACATTCTTATAACAATATTAATAATTATGTTTATATTATTAATACATTTTTATGTACAATTTAGAGAACTTTTATTAATAAATAAATGATTAAATTAATAATAATATTTCAGTTTTCTTGACTCAGAAATGTCATATAAATATTATAGGAAAAAAAACATAAAACTTTCATACTATCTTATTATATCATTACTTTGACTGCTTGTAAATGAATAAAGAATATCAGAATGAAGAAACATAATATACAAAATATTTTTTAGGGTTGTTGTAAGACGTGTAGCCTTGCACAAAGCAGAGGAAAACATGAGAAACTAGTGTCAAGACACTACCATTCTTCCTTTTTCGCCTGAATATTAGACATGGCGTAATTCAATGCCAAACTATATCTTACCTTACAGAACAGGAAAATGATAATAATAAACTTCCAATGGGGATTGAACCCACAACTATCATATTTAATTATATAGTATCCCACTGCGACATAACGGTCTCGCATGACAATGTGTTAATTATTGAAGTCCTAAAATCAGCTTCATGCAGTATCCCACACACAGCAGGGTAGGCAGAGGGAACCTAGTGTTAAAACACTCCATTACGTGCATTGTGTGAAAATTAAATTATTAATTTTCATTAAGAAATCAATATATCTCAAGACTGGGCTTATGCCTTGGTGTCAGAGCGAAGAAATGAAAATATTAATAAATAATAATTCATTTTCTTCAAGTGGGGATCGAAGCCACAACCGTCGCGTTACAGTAACACCCTCACCGCCACGACGGCCTCAATCAGGCTAGTTTGTTTAAACAAAATAATTATATATTATTAAGTTCAATAGAGATCAAAATTGTAACAATATTTACAAAATGCTATTTTGTTTATCTACAAAATTGTAATAAATGTAAGTAAATCATATTATGTATGAATTATGACTGAAACCTGAAATTATGTATAAAATTTATATATGGTATATAGTTATAGTAAGTGAATTATTAGAACAAAGTTTTTAACTTTCCATCTGAAAACAGCCTTATCAGTTAACATAATATTGTTGGCTTATATTATACTGATATGGCTGATTACAGCCTATTAAGCAAATTTGGAATAATATGGGAAGAATTTAACAATTTAGAAAATTGATTTCTATTTTCTATTATATGAAATAAAACAAAGATATTTCTTTTACACTTTCAAAAGTGTCAATATGTATGGGTACATAAGAACAAAAAACTGATTTAACAGGTTGACACTCTATACCAACTATATACAGTAAACATTATAAATAGTCCAAAATATGTAATGTTGTAAACAATTTATTAAGCATATTCAGTTATATTTAACTTAAATTATGCATTATATATCTTTAAATTATTAATTTTGATTAAGAAATCAATATATTCACCAATTATAACACTATTTGTACATGGCAGTGTAGAATAAGCCACCTATAATTCCATTAACTCATCTGCTATAATAACGTCAATCTGTAAATATTGAAGCATAAAAATATCTATTAAGCTTTATTATATAATCTTTTGTAACTAATACTTGTGCCGCTATCACAAAATTCATTCATAATAATCCTACATAAGAACAAATGGAACATTACAATTAGAACTATTATGGAGACCCAGAATAAGGGGTTTAGGCCTCCGAGGCTGTGGCCATGTCGGTGTAAGGCGATGACATGGTGTTCATGAGCGGGAGCCTCTATGACTTCATGTACATGGATTGCGTGTCTTAAGTCCTCCATGTGCTGCTTATCAGCTGTTATATACAAGATAGCAGTTAAAGGCTCGGTAAGTTTTACTGGGAAATATTTCCTATATGGTCCAAGTTGCACAGGTGAGTCTAAGCAGCCAGCATCGCAAGCATAATATGTTTTATCAGAGCGATCTAATGCTACAAAAATGGCCGCCTTATTATCTTCCTGCAATATAACACTTATATTGACATGAGTCATGTTACCATAGTTGACTCGACGGAATAAAAAGTCTCTATGTAGTTTCGAAGGGTGAATATTATATTCAAGGTGTTGATTACTGAATCTAAGGCTTCCAAAACTAAGTATCATTGCCTGGTTGACGCCACTGGCTCCAGCTTTTAAAAGATTGTGGCAGCCCTGTTTCTCTAAGGTTAAAAGCCAAATACTTGCCACATTATTCAAATTAGAAAGACTGTTTAGTGGTTTCCATAAATTAAATGCATCCAATGTTGAATAGCCTTCATAGCAGCCCTCTGAATATGTAAGGGTTCGGAGGATTTCAGATTTAGTTATTAGTTTGATGTGCTCCTCATGTTCATAGCTTCTAACTTGTGAGAGGATAGCATAAATAGTAGCATTAATTCTATCTCCATTGATAACACCATCTGCTTTTGAATCAGATATATAAAATCCAGTGTACCACAGTCCTTGCCATACTCTAGCATGGTTTTCTCTCAGCTTTCTCACTGCAACTCTATCTCCTGTTAATGCTATAGCTTTTTCCATTTGATCTATAGCTTTCTTTTCCACTATGTCCTTTTGACTTGCATAATCTGCTTTCTTAATGGGTTTACTATATTGTACTGTTGTTAGAATCAAAAGATCCAAACCGTCTCTGGCTTCAATTTGTATAACATTGCTCAGTTTCCTACAGACAACTGAAACTGCTATCACATTCTCACTCTCTGGTAAAGCTATCATACCAGTTACAACCTCATATTCCTTGGCATCAACTCCTTGATGCAGTTTGATAGTCTGTTTGACAGATGTAGGCCAATCAGATAGTCTTGGTATTGTCATGTGTAAAGTCTTAGCTGCATTCAAAGGGTTATTAATTAAAATTTCTTGTACAAATAGCGATGGGATAGTTCTATGTGCGTAATACTGGTAAGAGACATGCAAGCCTGTTCCACTACATTGAAATCTATGTACAATACCACTCTTATAGTCTACTAATGTAGATTCTTTCATATCTAAGTCATCTATTATGTATAAGGGGTGATAATACACTGGTAATGATAGGGTTCTCCCATGTTTAATATTCAAATGTGAATCGTGTTCTAAGGCAAGTCCTAGTAATCCATTACCTACATAAGGTACGTAATTGTGACTTAGCGAACTGAGCGTGGCAGCTGATTCCAACCTCAAATAAGCATCATATTCGTTAAGACGGTCTTGGAAGGGGTTTAAAAAGTTCCGGTGACAAACATTTTGGTTACTCATTAGGGAACCCTCTCTGTTATAAAATATATCCATAAGCGTCGGTCCAATGTAAAGCAAAAGGAAAACTACCACTAGAACTAATAAAACCAGTTTTTTTCTCGTAAGTGGTCCATCTGTAAGTCTGTTTATGCGTCTAAAAATCTCTCCGGCTCTCCGACTCATGTCGCCAAAGTTATTGTTTGGTCTTTCCATTACCCTGCAGTTCGCTGTATCCTACACTTCCCACAGCACCAAACATATAAAATTCACGTATGATTTAATGTTATCATTGTAAACATGGAAAATTATTGCAAAATTTCAATTTTACTATACTCTGCTTCACAATAAATAATCACAAAGTCAAGCGAAACACATGACGTTTCATAGATAATTGTGTTCGGATACTTGTACTATAAATAAAACAATTTCTATTAATTGTTATTTTGATTGTATTTCATTTAAAATTAAAATATACGCAGTTATAGTAACTAAAATTATTTATGATAATTTTTATATACTAATAGATAATTTAAAGTTTTGAAACTGGTATTAATTTTCTACTTCCATACAAAATATATAATTTAAAAATCTTTTCTTTTTCAATCACTGTGTCTGTTTTGCTAAATGGCAGTACAAAATTACCTATACAATAATAAAACTTATGACGGTATTAATTCGAACATTTAATTTAGTTAAATTTCATATCTATTTGGTTCACAATATAAAGAAATATGTATAAGGAATGAAACAAAGAAAAACACAAATTACTTTAAAATCTTATATTCATACAACTATCACAAAATTGTGTTAAATAAGTTACACTAATATATAAATATAAATGATACAATAGCACCAATTTATTTATTTCTATATTTTCTGCTTTATAAGAATGTAAACTTTTTTGACAACGTATTTTTAAAAAAATATATTGTAATAGCTATACATAAAACTATATTATTGCTTATAAATATTATTGTTAAGAGATTCACATAATAAATTCACTTTAGTGTTAGTGTTGAAATTTATAAAGATAAACTATAGATAAACTGTAATAGGAATGACTGTAGCTATTATTTATTATAATTTCATAAAAAATAATATAATAATTAGAAAGAACTTTAACACTAAATTTTAATATTTTGTGACTTAAATTTGACATCATTTTTGTGTAATATAAAAAAAAATACAACAGTATTTGTGCTTTTAGTATATAAATATCGTAGCTTTAGAATATAAGCCCGTTAAATTCATTTAAATACATTTTTTTTAAATACGTTTTATTAAATACATTTTTATGCCATTAGAAAGTGTTATAAATATATGTAGGATAGAAGACAGAATATAGTAGAATAGAATACAAATAAACTTTCGAAATTGTAAAAACCTTCTGATAAAATATATATACTCATTGTTTTTTAGAGAATATCTCTTGATTTGCCTAATAGGCTGTTGGCAAGTTTACACTCTAAGTCAACAGAATAATATATATATTCGTTTTTATAATCTATAGTAAATATACAGATGCATAATTTTCATATATTAAAATTTTATTATTAAATCTAAGTAATAATATAGACATAGAAGATTTTACTCTATTCGAGTAAAAGTGATGCTAATAACTAGTTATTGCTTTGCTACCTAATATTCTTGTTTAATTGTAAAGTGTACTAAATAAATTCTAAAATAATTGTTACAATTAATAATGGATAAAATAATTTATTTTCTATAAACTAGCCAAAAAGTGTGATATCAAAATATTTTATTATATAATACTGCAAATTTTGAGAGTATCATTTCGCTGGAATAAATTTAATTTCAATAAAATCTCCAAAATCTTAAAATATAATGCAAAAATATATGATTTAAATACATAAATTGATTCTAAAATTTTTTAAATAGTTCACAAATATAAACTTGTGTGCATATATTTGTTATTGATTTAAAAAAATAGTTATATCTCTTTTAATTCGTAAAATTTGTAAAACTAATTTATTATTATCTGTGCGTTTGACGTTATAATTATATTTTAATCTATAAGATCTATAAGAAATGTATGTCATAAGTTTTAAAATATGTTTCTGTAATATAAATTTTTAAGTATAATTAATATAAATTACAAAATCGCTTTATAATATTATGTGCAATTTTTATGTATATTATACAAATTACCGACAATCCATTCATAAATATATATAGTATCGACGTATCTAGTGATACATTCTAGAAGATGCCTTTATTTTAGTTTTAAACTGATCTTTTTATGCATAACTTAATAAGACTTAATTGTTAGTATAAATTGTTGAGTGGGCACCAATCTTCTGGGGTGGGCACGAAACAGCCGACCCCTTTCATTTCAACGCCCATATGGAGTATTAAATTACACATTATTAATAATATGTAGTATAATGTAATTAAATTCAAGTATATTAAAAAAAATCCAAAAAAATGTTTCAAGCCACTGCTATGGAAAATATTTTAAATGCATCCATTTTTTATTTGTGGAATGATATTTTATGGAAAATAGAAGCAAAAATATATTTTAAAAATATTATTTTACGTAATATTAATGTGATTAAAATTTAATTTTCTTCTTTTTGTACCCTAAATTTAATTAAATAAAATTTAATTTTCTTCTTTTTGTATGTCTTCCTCCGAATCTGTGTCCGATGGCGGTATTTCTTCATCGTCGTAGTATGGCTTTTTAATAATGTCTATAAAAAAATATTTTTAATTAGCTTCACTCTGTATCCCGCACATAATAGCGTAGATAAAGGATACCTGGAACCCTGGTATAAAGGCACACCGTTTCCCACTTTTCGAATTCTCAGGGCATAGCGTGTTGAAGGGCGAAACTCAACGCCGCCCTTTGCCACGTTACCAGAGAGAAAAGAAAATAAAATATTTAAAAAACCTAGTCCGGAGTGGGAATCGAACTCACAACTGTCGAGTTTACAGTCTCTTTTCAATGTTTGCCACGAAGTCATTCGCCACTCGAAACGCAATGTCTCTCAACTTCGGCGATAAGTAGAAAACGTAGTGTTTTAACTCAAGGTTCTCTTTGTTTACTCTACTAAATATATGCGGAATATAGCTAGAAACTAGAAAGAATTAAAGAAGAACAAAAAAAAATACCATAACCACTCTCCCCATCGACAAGTGGTCGTTTATCTTCTGAGGGTAGTTGTGAAAACGCATACTCGCGTCTCGCAGCGCGCGCGCGGCCCCGCCACCCCGCGCACCACGCGCCGCCCACCACCAGGGTCACGCCCACAACACCTGAAAATAATTTATTTTATTTTTATTTATTTATTTAATAATTGAATAATGAAAAATATCAAATCCGTACCATATGTAAATGTATGAAATTCAAATGAATTTCATACAGTACAGTCGACGAGTCGTGGCCGCCCTGAAGTTAGCTGTAGATGACTGCGTAGATTTGATATTAGGAATTTTTGTTTTGATTATATTCTTCTTTAGTGTACGATGTGCAAAAGTTCAGAACGACCGCCACTCGTCGATCATATTATACTTATCTTATTATATCTTTTATTTGTTGATTAGATCAACTAGTGACTATAGCATCAGACATTAAGAAGAAAGAAATACAAGATAATACTTAAGTTTTTTTATTTTAGTCCAATTTGTTTAAAAAATAATTTTAATTAATTTGATTGAACATGCTAATCTCAGGAACTTCTAATTCGAATTGTGTCACACATACTCTTATCCATTTCCATTTGACCAGACGGGCGAAGCCATCATAAAATTGAATACATATATAATATATGAAAAAAAATGAATCTCCACTAACCTGCTAACATAATAAAGACGAGTCGCGGCATTCCCAATACGTTGCCGTCTTGGTCCAATTTGAATAAAATATTCGGTGTAACATTCTCGCTGCTGTTTATCTGTAAAAAAAAAATGAGATTCTAGCTTTATTTCGTACATAGTAAGGCAGAAAGTTGTGTTAAGACACGTTTTCCGCTTTCCGACGTAATGTTAAACAACAAAGTTTAAGTCACGTAACTCAACGCCGTACTTTGTCTTGCTAGAGCGGAGAGGAGAAAACGATTCAAGTATATAGTCTGTCAAGTGTTTTGTTTCGTACCTGCGCACTTTGATATACTTTTAAATAGTGATGTACTAATTATGATTTAGTTACGTTAATATATTTGCTATTAGTGATATATCCATCACTGCTAAATGATAGCGATACGTCTATCACAACTTCATTTCCCGCTGTACTTATACATGCCAATAGTGATGTACCTCGATTCGACGTGCTCGTTTATAGGGACGTATTTTAATTTGCTTTTAAATAGTGGCGCACCTTAATATGTTTGCTGATAGTGATGTACCCATCGCTGCTAGCAGACAGCAACACGTCCCGCCCCATATATGTAACGGGGAGGGATGCGGAGAAACGGCCCCATTGATCGCTATTTGCGGTGGACACGCCTCTTTTGGAGTCCAATGGGTAAATCTTGATTTGGGTATTGGGTAACGGCTTGCTGTTGTGGTCTAGGGCCAAACCTGTGGAAGTAAATTGGGATTTATACGGGAAAATGGGCTTAAGTCTGTTAATTAAATAATTTAATCTTAATGGCTTTATACAACGAAATAATACAGTCAATGTCAAACTTTATAAAAATATTACCATACATTACCATGTTACAACAAGTCACGATACTCTTTATTCTCTGCAATTTTTGGATTCATGCAAAATAACATCGCTTTTAAAGTAAATACATTAAATAATAAAAATATCCTGAATTAGAATTAGATGATATGTAATGTGTATGTAGTGAACCTAAGTCTATATATATATCGATATTTTTATTTAGTTATTGCAAAACAACGCGTATGAAAGAATTTAAATACAAAAATATTTTTTTAAAAGGCCAGTCGTGGCGCAGGAGCACAAATGTGATATTAAAAACAACGACAGGTAGTTCGATTCTCAGTCGTGGCAATAAAATTTTTAATATTTCCATTTCTTCGCTCTAGTGTCGAGGAAAAAGGCGGAATGTCTAGACACTAGTCTCCCTCTGTTCATTCTACTATATGCGGGATACTGCGTGAAGCGTGAAAAAAATACTGTTTAAACTCTACCTGTAACATATACAGTATCAGAATTCCTGTCCAGCGGCACATCGTCAAACTGTCCTCCTGGTAGGTGGTCGGCGTTGATCCTGCGCAAGATTACGTCTTTTTTCTTAATTTGTCCTTCTATTACGCGCCATGTTAGTGTCTGAAAAAGGTATAAAATTTTTTAATGTAACTGGATTTGAACTGGCACTTTTAATGAAAACAATTCTAATTATTGTTTAGAAATATCTTGTGTTCAAGTTATAATACATGAAATGTAAATATATATAATTTTAATATTTTTTTCAACTTGACGCTTTAGAAAGTAGAATGTATTTATTTTTATGATTAATGGGTGTTAATGAAAATGATTCACTCTGGGACATCGAACCCACAATAAACGCATTTACAGTAACATTCCATCCCATTGCGCGATGTGCGCCATGATGCCTCCATATACAATAAATATTAATATTATACAAAACAGTACGGACGGAGATATACTTGGCACAATTATAGAGAATGCAGAATCTTAATATATATTTTTAAATAATGCAGAAAAAATAATTTAATTAATAAAACAAATATAACAAACACACAATCCATACATTTGACAATACATAAATTTGTATAGAGTGACACACACGTTGCTATGGCAACGCGTATTGTACGGTTTATTCAATTCGTTTTCCAGTAATTATAAACTTACCTGATTTTCGTATCCATGACACTGTACAACCACTTTGTAATCCCCCGCTGGTAGCAGAGCGCGGTAAACAGCCAAGTTTTTGCTGACTGAGTATCGCCGGTTCAAATCCAATATGTGGAGGGAGGCGCTGCGCATCGGGGCGTTTTGTTCATTGTGTATTTGGCCTGTTATACCTGAGGTTAAAAAAAAACGTTAGATTGGATTTTTTATTTTGCGTATTTTTTTTTTTAGTTTCACGCTGTATCCCATATGTAGCATTCAGTTTATTAATAATTGAATAAATCGAGGCTAGTTGTGGCGCAGGGGCACGAGCGTTTAGCACTAAACGCGGCAGGTTGTGGGTTCGATTTCATATTTTGATTTATTCGCTCTGGTGTCGAGGTAAACCGCAGCATTAGCTTTCGCCAATGTCTCCAGAATTCGGTAAAAATTGGGAACAAAGTGTCTTAAGCACTAGGTTCCCTCTGCCTAACCTGCTGTGAGCGTGATACAGCGTGATACTGATATTGAATACCAAATAAACTCAAGTTCTTACCAGTATTAGCCTGTTCAATAAACTTCATAATGCCATGCAAATTCTTCCTCCAGACCCAGGCGATGTCCACCTCCAGCGGCATCTTACAACAGCTCATACCAACAGACACGATAGGCGTGTTAAACCTCTCGTACAACAAATCCACTAAATTCTCGTGTTGAACATTGAAATACTGCTTACAAGGATATTTATCTATAGGCGTCCTATTATCCTGATACTTTTGAGCGAATTTTTCGTATATATTTTTGGAAAAATTCGGAACAGTCGCGTCTTCTGTGCCCGATCCTAAATCAAGGATGAGATCAAATTCTTCAATTTCAAGCAAATGCGCGAACGCTTTTTCTCTTGTATAATTAGATAGCGGATTCACATTCTTATTAGTTAAATAATTATATAAACTGTCACCAAATTCTTCTTCCAACGCTTGTACGTCACATTTCTCTGTATGATCGTACGTTTTGAGTATTTTTTTAAATAGTGGATCTAGATTTGGTATGAAATGTAACACAGTGTTTTCTAATAATTTTTTGTGTCTCGGCTCTCCGATAGTGTAGGCGGTGGATATGTGACGCGCGAAATTGATGAGCATTTCTTGACCTAGAGGCTGAGAGCCGTAGAGATTACTTATGAGGGCAACGTGGAATTTCTGCTCTTCAGGTGATCCAGACTAAAATAAAAAAAACATTTAATTTTTTAGATTTTCTTTGTCCATAAAAGTTCTTTTTAAATAGGATTTAGATGGTATCTTGTGTATATTGTTACTGTGCAATAATTGATCTCTATTGCAAAAAATCAAATCAAATCAGCTTCACGCTGTACAACAGGGTAGCATTGAACCTAATGTTAAGACACTCCGTTCCCCACTTTTTGCTGAATTCTGGAGGCATTGCGTGTTGAGTGGCAGAACTCAACTCAACACCAGAGCGAAGAAATGGAAATATAAATTTAAGTAAATATTTCATCTCCTCGAGTGGGAATCGAATCCACAACCAGTCGGTTTTACAGTCACACTTCGTTCCGCTGCGCCACGACCGGCGCTATTACGTTTAAGTTAAAAAAAATTATAGCATTTAACTCTATTAAAATTTATTGAAAAATTATACTAAAAAACAATACTATTTGATCTCATTTATAATTTATAATATATCAATATTTTTTTCTCATAAATATGTTAATAAAATACATACCTCAGCAGTGAGCTTCAATTCGTGCAACATGGCGGTCTTAAGGTTATCCCCAGCACGAAATTCTGCTATATCGGGATATTTGTTTTCCAATTCCGCTAATATCTCGTAAACTTCTAACGGCGTGTGATATCGAGTGTTCATTATGTTGTCTAATACACTAAAAGAAATAAGAAAAATATATGATAAAATAATTAATTATAATAAATAGTAAATAAACAGTAAAAGGCCGGTCGTGGCGCAGGGGCAGGTGTGACTGTAAACGCGACTGGTTGTGAGTTCGTTCCCCACTCGAGGAGATGAAATATTTATTTAAAATTATACTTTCATTTCCCAGCTTAGGTGTCGAAGCAAAGCGCGGCTTTGAGTTTTGCAACTCAACGCGCAATCATCCCAGAGTTCGGCGGAAAGTGAAGAACGGAGTGTCTTAACAATAGGTTTCCCTCTGCTCATCCTACTGTTTGGGAATGGAAATATAGTATAAAGCTGATTTCATTAGATTTTTTAAAATTTTATTTATATTTATTATAAATTTACACTTAGTTGAACAAATAATATAATACAAAAAATATATTGACTACAAAAAAAACATTTAAATATTATAGTACAAACACACTAAAATACCAACATACAACTAAGCAAATTTCGAACAATGTTACTTATAATTATTTTGGTTTTAGGTTGACTCTGTATTACATACATAGCAGAGTAGGCAGAGGGAACCTTGTGTTACGCCACTCAGTTCTCATTAAGACACCTCCAGTCCCCATTTTCCACCAATTATGATTGATAAGTTAAAGTAAATCCAATGATTAACTCTTCTGGTTTCATGATGTTTTTAAGAGAAATAGAAAAAAAATTACGAATGTAAAGTAACGCATCTAATCAATTCGATTTTATAACTAAATAACAAGCATAGTTTTCTATTTTCTGTTTTTATAAATAATATATCTAAAGTAATTTCTTCTCCCTACCATCTGTATGCGGATGATTTGCAATTATACCGGCACTGCAATTTTAGCGATTTACCTGAGACTATCGAGGCTTTAAATAATGATCTCGCTGCTATTTTAACTTGGGCCGAGTCTGTCGGACTGTTAGTAAACCCAGGTAAGTCACAATCTATTATCATTGGAAGCAGCAAACTTAGACATAAAATTAATTGGAATTCAACGCCGAAGATCCTGTACTCAGGAGTAGAAATCGAATACTGTGACAAAGTAAAAAATTTGGGCCTAATATTTGACAGTAACATGTCCTGGGTACCGCACGTTAATAATATCAGCAGACGCATGCATTTCTCTTTCCGTTCTCTTAAGCGTCTCCAATACTACCTACCTCATAAAACCAAAATTATGCTTGCACAATCCCTTCTTTTACCTATTCTTGACTACGCCGATGTTTGTTATTTGGATGTGACCGAGGAGCTTCTTAACAAATTAGAGCGACTCCAAAATCTCGTCATACGCTTCGTTTACGGTTTGCGTAAATATGACCATGTCTCTCAATTTCGTGCTCAGCTTAATTGGCTCCCAATCCGACTTCGCCGAGATATGCACATCCTTTCACTCCTTTTTAAGATCCTTAACTACCAGAATTTTCCTTGTTATCTTCGTTCCCGCTTTAACATTCTACCTATCCCTACACGCTCAAGGAGGTCTGGTGTCATACCGACACTTAACGTACCGAAGAGCAACACCAAATTCTTTCAGAAATCCTTCTCTGTATACGCCGCATCCCTCTGGAATCAACTCCCTAAAATTATCCAGAAAAGCCCTTCCATAAATTCCTTCAAATCCCATTTAAAACAACATCTTCTTGCAACGTTAGACACCTAATCTTTATCAATATAGTGGTTCACTTTTATATTTTTACTTCATCTTATAGTTAAACCTTATTTCTTTTGTTCTTATATATATACTTATTTTAAAAGTATTTCTTATACATATATATTTATATTATATAGAATATGTATTTATTATATTATATAGGATATGTATATTTATATATATTTGTTATATTGTATTATTTATTTTGTTTAGCTATATTTATATTTATATATACCGTGTTTGTAATTATTATTATTTTTATGTTTATTATTGCCATTTTTATTTTTTTTTTAATTTCTCAATTTCAAAGCACTGTCTTCTTGTCTTTCCCGCTACTTTGCACTTATCCACTTCCACGGGTTGGCTGGAAGAGATCTCTTCTAGAGATAAGTCCACCGTTGCGAATGAAATTTCGAATTGTATGTTTTTTTTCTATTATGTACGAATTTGGTGCAATAAAGAATATATATATAGTTTTATTTAAAAAAAAAACGCATTTTGGCCTTTTATGTACGGAAAGTAAGAAAATTATTAAGCAATATTTTTATCGTAGATTATTAATAACTAATAATGCATCGTAGATTGATAAATTGTTTGAAATGAAATGTAACTTATATATAATATTTGATAACTTTCCGAATAAAATATGTTAGGAATTGTAAATTTATAATTTTACAATTTAATTTTTTCTAGTTTAAAATAAGAACACTATTAAATATGTTAAATATGGTAGCAAAAATAATATTATACACAACCTAAAAATGGAAGGAAAAATAAAAGGTGTTATGTAAGTTAGTACATAGAAAGACAGTTAGTGGAAAACAATACACAAATATGCCCAGAAATATATACATTTATTAGTAAATATAAATTATTTATATAAACATAAAAAAAATCATGCATTTATGTATATATAGTAATAAAATAAAAAAAAATGCCTAAACAATTGTTTTACACATTTTAATTAGATTATATATATATAAAAAAATAAATAAGTATGTAATATAATAAAATATTGAGAAATATATAACTAGACTCCACTAAATATTTTTGTAAAATTTATATATTCATAAATTGTCATAAAAAAGCAACGTGAGAACCATAATTTACAAAAAAAAATTATAATACACAAAAAAATAGACCCATAATGGATGGAATTGTTTGTAAAAAAATATACTAAAATATAGCTTAAAAGTATTCAAAATCTGTAGTAAATAAGCAAGCCGTTTTAAAAACACATGTTAAGGTATAAAAAAATGAGTATTGTGTTGAGTGTTATCGTCAATCGATTGATATTTTATCAGTTATTTAATTATTAATCTCATAACAACATTCACTAAAAACTATAAAATTATATAAAAAAATAAAACTTACACTTTTACCCAAGAGTTAAAAGTAAACTCAAAATAAAAAAAAAACAATCTTGACATCTGACAATCAACATCTGACATCTGACATTGACAGCTAGAGTCACCATTGCCAACTTACCGGAAGTCGTACGCAGAGGACCAGTGTTGCGGGTCGTCCGGCATCAGCGTGAAGTTGAGGCTGATGGAACCGCTGGGTGGTACTGTCACTTGTTCCGTTATTGATTCGTAGCTGTAATTATTTTTAAATGAAAGTTATTTTTTTATTTAGAAATCAATTTTTTTTTTATTATTTTGTTTGATTCCTTCTCTTTATGTGGGGACGAGGCGTGAAGTTGATTTGCGCCACTCAACATGCAATGCTCTTAGAATTCGGAGGAAGAGAGTGGAACGAAAGTGTCTTACTGGGAACGGAGTGTCCTAACACTTGGTTCTAAGGTTCACTCTGCTTACCCTATGTGTTCAAATTAACGCAAATAACAATTTCGTTCTATAAATTAAATTAAAATTATAATTTATAAAAATCGCCTAAGTAACAATTATAAAAAAAAGAACAACAAGAATAAAAAAAAATTAACTAACCCCTCCTTACTAGCAGTAACATTATACGTCCCCGGCATCAACAAACGCCAGTAGTCGCCATCTTTGCCAGTGCGTATGTTGTGATTAATACCGGAAACGGAAATGATTGCTGAAAGGCCATGTCCGATGTGACTGTGAACGAAGCCGTGGACTCCTTTGTGCACCTATTGGATAGAAAAGGTTATAATTAATTTACCTAAAGATATATATTTTTGTATAGAACACATGTAAATTTATAATTTTAAATGATCAATTAATTGTTCTTTATAAAAATGCTTTCTAGGCTGTTAATCATAAATATTGTTATACAATAGAAAATTGCTATATCATAAATATAAAATATTTTTAAATAAACTAAACTACCCATATGTTGTTAGTTGTCATTTGGCAACAAACAAGTTATATAAGTCATAAAAAGTTTAATAATAAAAAAAAAATTCTATAATAATCCCAAAATTGTAGAACAAATCACATGATTCGAACTTTAATTTAAAAAAAATACTAACTTGTTCAATAAACTGTATAAGGGCGTCTCTGTTATCCTCCCAGTAACTAGGAAGATCGGAGGCCGGAGGGAATTTGTAACAGCCAAGTTCAAGTGTGATTTCCATATCATTTGTATGCAAGTAGTTCCAATCTTGCATACCTCCCGATAACACGTACCTGGAGAATGTTGTATGAGTTAATAAATTTAATCGAAGCGCAGCGGAAGTAAAGCATGCGATTGTAAACGCAAACTGTTGCGGGTTCAATTCCCCCTTGGGGGAATGTAACATTTAATATTTGTTTCCTTGGTAACAACGCAAAGTAAAGAGCAATTTAGTAAAGTTGGGGATGAAAGTATCTTAAAGGGAACAAAGTGTCTAAATACTATGTTCCCAGGTTTCAGGTGCGGGGTACAGAGTGAAGCTAAAAAATATTTTTTTCTTACCAATCAGCACCATTTACTATTCCACCCGGGAACTTCTCATAACTTTGACTTTTGCAGGGCAATCCCAAATGCATTTTATGATGAGCCTAAAACAAAAAGTATATTGTTTATTTCTATATTTCTTTTAAAACTCTGTTTTTGTTGTTATTCAGTTAAAAAGGAGGTTTTAAGTTCCAATTGACAAAAAAATATATGAATGAAGTTATATATATTTAGATAATTATGAATAAACAATGTAAATCAATTAATAATAGAAAAAAATATACAAACGATTTAAACTTTTCATCATTTATCCCAATCCACAAAATTTTAGACAAAAAAAACTCACATCTGAATAGACATGGGCAAGATGAACAAACACACTGTTATCCGGAGTCAGATTCTCCTTTCCATCCTTCATATCCTGGTTACCGTCGTACGGATAGTTCGCTACTAACGAACCGCCGTGCAAGTTGGCGGATAGAACAAACGGGATGGATTGCGTCCAGTTCATTATTGCCAACGTTTCGGGCTCTTGGACTTGATTATCCTGGAAAATAATGATAAAGTTGATTTAAGAGAAATAACGTAATATAACCGAGATAGATAAAAGATACGGGATATCCCGTTCATATTACTCATTGCGTATCTTGGAGCTGGTTGTCATGGAAAATAACGCTATATTCTCGACATCATCAGGATTGATGATGTGGAGCAGTCTTGGCGCTGTGACAGCATATAATTATAATCGCGTCGGTTGTGAGTTCTGTCTGAGTCTCCTAATTAATTATTTAATGAATAAAACGAAAAATGCGTCACGTTATATACCGCATATAGCAAGGTAGGCGAGGAGAACCTTATGTTAAGACACTCCATTCCCTATTCTTCTCTGAATTTCCGAGATATAGTTTTAAAGTACATTTCAATATTTTAAAACTAATATACACAGTACCTGCGTAGGCCCAAATTGGTCTGGGAAGTTTCTGTTTAGATCAACATCGTGGGCATTTGCCCTTCCTCGGACACTGCTATAATCATCTATATAAGAAAAAAAAATTAAGAATAAAAAACGTGCAGTTGAAAAATCGCGTCAAACGTGAAAAAATGTTGAATAAAAAAAAAGACAAGCTTCACACCACTCGTGCAATTAAATTTTTGTACACACAAAAAAAATATAAACTATGTTGAAAACAAAAAAAAAACTGTATGACACAATTGCAAGCAATTACAAAAAACCACTCAATACCAAATTTGATTACAACTTACTCTTTCCTTTATTAGAAAACGCTAAACACAAAAAAGAATACTTTTAATAACTCCGTATATGTAACAACAACAAAAATTGTAAGAGTTCTTATAATTAATCATATTTATATTTAAATTGATAATGTTTTAAAAATAATTACACCAAAAAATGTTTACAATTCCTTTTAAAGCAAAAGAAGAAACCTTTTTTATGAATTAATTTTTTATCTTTCTTTAACTAAACCATCACAAGTTACTTATAAAATACACAAAAAAAATAAGCCACTCACTGACAGTAGCATGCTCATATCCATCAGGGTTCATACTCGGTAGAAGATGGACTCGCGTGGTGTTCAACAGAGCTTGAACTCTTTCATTTCCAATTGTATACTGTTGACAGAGATATTTAGCTAAAAGAAGGAGCATTTCTCGTCCCACCACTTCGTTTCCGTGCATGTTCGCTACGTATTTGAATTCTGGTTTGCCTGTGGGAAAAACAGTAATGAATTGCCAAGCGATAATAGGGCAAATTTGTATTTTAATACGACGGTTGTGGGTTCTATTTCCACTCGTGCGTTTGAATGATTATTTATTAATAATTTCATTTCTTTGCACTGCTACCAGGGTAAAAAGAGCAAAATTGAGTATCGCCACTTAACAGGCATTGCCTGGAAATTTAGCGAGAAACAGAGTGTCTTAACACTACCATTGTTTTTTTTTGATTGAGTACTATTTTCTTATTTAGATTTTTTTTTAATAAAAAATACATACCAGGTATATGCCTTCCAGGGTCTTTTGTGATCTCAAGTACATACAACTCCCTGTCTTCCACACTCTTCCCGATGCTCGTCAACTTAGTGATGTAAGGGTAAGACTCCACCAAGTCCTGGAGGAACCTCTCCATCTTCAGATAGTTGTGGTGCTCGAAGTCCACTGCGGGAAGACCATCATTGGCGATACGTGGGAACCTGTTACGCACTGTTTTGGCCCTTAGACGCGTGTTTTGTGTAATTTTTATGATATATTTATATAAAGGGTTAAATAATTGTGTTTTCACATATAGATGATACTAAAGATACAGCACTACAGATATAACAACAAACTATAGATAAATTAATTTAAAAAAAAACCTATATTGAATATTAAGACGAAAGACGTGTTTCCAGAAATATTCTTGTGTAACGGTAAGTTTGATTATAATTTGATTAAAAAAATAACCCTATTATTACGTTGAAAATGTTGTAAATTATTTCTCATTGCTTGTTAAAAGTAATAAAAATAGAAATGTTTCCATTTTTTTAAACCAAACCCTACCCTTAATTTAATTAAGCTAAATGAACATATAATTTTTATTCATTCTAAATTAATTAATTTTTTACATTGTTTGTATAGGATAATGCTACTGCTACAAATACCCCATGAAAAATAAAACAATTGGCTAACTTAAAACTTTACAGACAAAAATAACAAAATGGGAAACAAGGTGAGTTTGTCTTTCTAATATAATTACAAAAACGTATAGACATGTACCAAATACAAGCATAAACTATAATAGGTACAACAAAGATAAGAAAAGATAAGGGGCAAATTAACAGTGCGTAACAGAAAAAAAAGAAGTGACCATCACCGAGTAGCAAAACAACAAAAGATATAAAATATTGTTGTTTTTATTACCTTGTTAAGATATAAAGAACCAAAAGCTAAGCTTTTTAAGCACACTACTTACTTACTTACCCAGTAAAATAAAAAAAAAGAAAGAAGGAAAAAAAATAGAAAAATGAACTGAAAAAAATTAAAACAAGTATCAATTTTTGGACTCATTTTATTATATAACATTATTATAGTATTATAATAAACAAGATTTATGTTTAAAAAATACATAATATATACTAAAATATAATTTATGAGCAAAAATTTTCAAGATGACATTAACACGTTCATTTTTCTTTATGATTTTAAAATAATACAGATTATAAAATATAGTCAGAAATAAGACAACAGAAACAAAAAAATTAACGTTTCGTCTCTAGTGGGGTAGCCAGAGAGAATGGAGCGCCATACTCTACGGTTTTTACTAACTAACGTATCAATATGGTAAAAAGTAGCACTTATAGACGCAAATTAACACTTAACTGGTATTAAAACTGACTAATGCTCTTTTTATCTTTCCTCTATCTATTAAGTCAAATACTAATTTACATCCTAAAGTGTAGAAGTGTTAGCATATCGTAACATATTTTTTCTTAATAATTAAATGTAATATATCTAATATTATATAGGAATTGAAAATTTTAGGCAATAATCGATGGCAGTGATCAATTATAACTACAGTAGTGGCCCTTTATTATTTATAATTGTTATATAAATGTATTATTAAAAAAACACTATTAATCGATTTTGTATAATGATATAATATGGTATTCATAAAAATATTTATCTTAAATTCTATATGATGAGGAAATCTAATCATTTATGATATGATGACACAACCACCAATATTTAGTATACATTTTTTTAAGAAGTATCAATTAGATATAGTTTAGAAAAATAAGATTCTGTAGATGATGATAAGAGTAAAAGAGAAGGAAGACCCCATTTATGTTTTTCATTAATATTTATGTTAGTTAAAAAAGAAAAAATATAAATAAAGAATCTATTTATTATGAATTTTAGTATGAATTAAAATTACAAGAAAATATATATATAACATAAAAAATTGTTAAATTGAACGATATACAAATCTTTCCTCTATATATTCTAAAATCATTACTTCTCTAATTGTAAAATCTATTTGATACTCCTTTTGTATATACATTTAAAAATATTATTTATTATATTTACAACAAACACCACTGGTTAATTTTTTTTATTATAAATATTGTTATCTTATATTATGTTTGTTATTTTATATACATTTGTATTATACAAATAATAAAGCAATAAAGAGTATGTATAAGTATAGTGTGCGAGTGTGTATATAATGTTGTTTTTATTTAATATATTTAATATAACTATAATTTTGTTTAATATTATTCAATATAGTTTTAAAGAGGTAAAAAGAGAAGTCAACGGTAAATGGGGGACGAAAGTATTTTAGTAGGAACGTATTTTAACACTAGGTTCCCATATTCCTTTTTCCAACACGGCTATGTGCAGGATACAGCATAAAGCTAAGAAGCAGAAACGTATAGTTAAAAATATATATTGATAATTATGATTTATAATTTCAACCACTTTAATAATCTTACTTGATTTTAATTTTTACCAAACCTCAAATACGAACTAAAAAAATAATCATAAACAGTCTTATTTACATTAACTTTCGATAATTTTAAAGGAACTACACTATAAACATTTTAAATAACACCAATAAGTAATATTAGGAACGATTAATTTTACAAATGTAATTTTTTTCAAATGAAAGAAAATTCTAATTTACTTCTTTGTATTCCTTTTTATAATTAATATTAGAGATATAATAAGCCAAAAAAAAATAGTAGAAATATGGAATTTGGCATGTATCTATGTACATTTCTTGGGGAGTGTAGGGAGTATTACTATATTGTGGAGAGAGAGAGAGAGAGAAAGAGAGAGAGAGAGAGAGCGAGAGAGAAAAAGAGAGAGGGAGATTGGAAAATACGAGAGTGGAAAAGTAAGAGACGAATTCTATGAACATTAACGAGAATAAATACGGGATCAGACGATTTCTTGTGTAATATATACTTAAGATAATGAATTTTAAGCTTGTAATATAAGAACTAAAACGAAATTGAAAAGTAGCCAGCAATGTGTGACAGTGACGGCTGTATTGTGTCGTGTCGGGTCCAATAGTGTCGCGTTCATTAGAGAAGTGTACGGTGAAGTGTCAGACATTGTGTCTCGAGACTTACCGGCTGTCAGCGATCTAGGACGGCGGTGTACGGTGAAGTTTGCAATTGACGGTTTCTCGTTGGACACCGTGACAGTTATCGGTTGAGAATCGGTGTATCTGAAATTAGATAAAATTTGATATTTTTTAATTTTTTTATTGAAATAGATAAAAATAGAATAGCTATTAAAAGTAGAAAATAAAATATGAAGGGTAGAAATTAAACTATACACTTTTTAATAATAAATAGAAACAGAATGAAATAAAACATAAAATTCAAATCAATCTTTTTTTTTACATTCTTTAAGTATTAATCTACACTTAGGAAAGAAGAATACTTATTTAGAAAACTTATACAAATTTGAACGTAGCGGGACTCGAACCAGTGCTTCTGTCCCTCTAAGCCTATATACGTTCTCATCAAGCTACGTCAAAATTTTTATACGCTGGTTACAATTTGATGAGAACGTATGGCTTAGTGGTTAGAGCACCTGGTCAGTTTCCAGAAGGCGCAGGTTCGAGTCCCAATACGTTAAAATTTTTATAGTTTTCTAAATAAATATTCAAATCAATCTCTTAAAAATATATATAAATCTAATTAAAACAATATTTTAATTTTTTTTAAATTTTAAATATTAGTATAAACTTAAGCTATTTTCTTAAAAAAAACGCATAATAATTAAGGACCAGATCAGACCGATAAAGCCTATATGCAAAAAAAACTATAAAAAAAACACAACATACCCCGGTGCCGATGCGGACACTTCATAGTCCCCGGGCAAAAGGAGACGCCAGTACGCGCCATACTCCGTGGTTTTCACAGTATGGTTGATACCGTGCACTATTATTTGGGCGTGCTGTAAGTAAAAAAATATATAATAATAACGTAAATTTGGTTAATTTTGATCCATTCTTTACCGTCAAGTCATTTAAGTAGAGGTAGTTGTGTGTTGAAGCAAGCGCGTCGGTTGTGGATTCGATTCTCAATTGGGGGAATGAATTATATTCATTTACATGCCCTAGTAACAAGTTAGAGCGGCGTTGTGTTCTGCCATCTAACATGCAATGTATCAAAAATTAGGACGGGGCTTACTCTGCATGTGCGAAATACAGCGTACAACTATTTTTTCTAACGTAACATTTGAATAATAATATTTTTTCTTATTAAATAAATAAATAAGTCCCGCACACAACAGGATAGGCAGAGGGAACCTAATGTTAAGACATATCGTTCCCCATTTTATGCTGAATTTTCCGTGTATTAATCACGCGGAACTCCCCGGGTTTCCCCTTGGTGCCAGAGCGAAAAAATGAAAATAATAATAAATAATAATTCATTTCACCGAGTGGGGATCGAACCCACAACCATGTCGCTACAGTCACATCCTTGTGCAAAATATTTTTTTCTATCCATTAAATACATAAGCCAGGTTGCTCAAATAAACGACTATCGTTATTTTCAATTCAAATTATACTATACAAATATATATAACATATTTTATACATACCTTCACTGGTTTATTTTCTTCATCCAAAACGAAACCTTGGACTCCTATATTGGTTTGTTCCATAAAAGCCAACAGGGGTTCCTTATTTAATGACCAGAACTTAGGAAGCTTGTCGGCCTTTGGGAATTTGCAGCACGACAGTTCGAAAGTCACTTCGAAGCAATTTGAGTGGAGGTAATTGAAATCTTGCATACCACCTGGAAGAACGATGGAAAGCAAAGCGTTTTATATTTATTAAAAACATTAAATTAAATTAGCTTCACGCTATATCCCGCTATATTTCTATTTCTTCTCTCTGGTGTCAAGGCAAAGCGCGGCGTTGAGTTCTGCCACTCAACACGCAATGCCTCCAAAATTCGGCAGAAAGTGGGGAACGGAGTGTCTTAACACTAGGTTCCCTCTGCCTACCCTGCTATGTGCTGGATACTGCGTGACGCTATAAAAAAAATGGGAATGAAACATACTTAACAAGTTAACAAATGTTGAATGTTTACATCACAATTATTATAGGTAATTAAATCATGATCTAATCTTTTTAATCTGCTTAGATATTTTTAAATATTTATTTTTTACTATTGTACTGCATACAATTTAAAGTGAAACAATAAGTACATACAGTGACGTCATACTAAACTCGATGGTAGTGAGACTAGAGACTAGTTCAATACAAATATCGAGTAATAAATTATTTTATTTTTTCTGTACTGGTAAGATAAAGCACGGTGTTGAGTTTCACAATAAAACACCCAATATATGGCTTTAGGCTGGGGAGTGAAGAACGCCGTGTCTTGCTGTATATCCTACTAAGCGGGATAGGTTGTAAGCAGGATTTAGGGAGCTTTCCCTTAAAGCTGAAAAAAAAACAACAATACCTTACCTTTCACAGAATACCAATAAGCACCGTTAGTGAGACCGTTCTTGAACTTCTCCACAGGACAGGCGTCTCCCTTCTTCATCTCCTCATGGTTAGAGGCGTAGACGCCCGCGAGATGCTTGAATATGGCGTTGTCTGGGGTTAGGCTCTCTATACAGCAGTCTTTGTCGGTACTGTAATTACATTTTAAAATATTTTTTTTTATTTAATAGATAGTAGAAACAACAAAAACAATATTGTCACTTTTTTAAAAGTAAAAATACATATTCTGTTTGAGTTTATTTTATTAGTATACTCATAACATGTAAATTAAAACAAAGCGCAGCGTTAAGTTCAGTCATTCAGCACGCAATGTCTTGAAAATTCAGCAGAAAGTTCGTAAGAACGTAGTGTCTTAAAAGTATCCCTGCACCGAATAACAATGGTGATGAATCATCATTATTTTTAAAGAAGTGATTACCTCACTTAATTGCATTTTATTAATAAATTTTATAGTAAGGATTATTTTGAAAGACTTTTTCACCTACATCTAGGTACCCTCTTTTACACGAGTTTGCTAACCGTACAATAATAGGGTTTTAGTTTTTTTTAGATTCACGCTGCATCCCGCACATAGCAACGTTGGCAGGGAAACTGGGAACCTAGTGTTAAAACACTTCCGTTTCCCACTTTTAGGCGAAATTTTAAGCTTGTGCCTCTGCACCGAGACTAGCCTCGATTGTGTCGAGAGATTTCAACTGTGAGAATATTTACATTCCGTTAGTCATGAATAATTCCTTATAATATAAACATGTTACGAAAACTTTGCAATATTCTATAAATAGAAATTGTATCATATTGTATATCTAAAAGTTAAATCATAAGGTCATTATGGTACAATGCTACACTGGTGCAACTGTCAAGGCGACGGTTGTCGGTGCGATTCCCACTCGTAGTAATGAAATATTATATATTTTCATTTTCCCGCTTGGGGACGAGGCAAAGCACAACGTTGAGTTCCGCCACTCAAAACGCTACGCCTGCAGCATTCTTAACATGTCTTAACAATAGGTTCCATTTGCCTTCCCTTCCCTACTGTGGGCGGGATATAGCGCGAAGTAAAAAAATAATTGAAACTTTTTTATCCAGGAAATCAGTTAGTGTAAATCAGACATTTATAAAGCCCTTGGTCAGTAGGTCCAGCAAGTCAGTCCGTAGGTCGAACCTACATTCAAATTTGGAAATCTATCAATCGTCTCCGTTGAAACAAATTTAGTTTTTGTTTTTAAGTTTACCAAGAAGAGATCAGGCGAGATCAGAAGTAAATAATATTCTTATAAATTTTTAAATCATTAAAAGAAATCAAATGTTTTTAAAATTATCAGCATAATAAGAGAAAATGGACGAGTGACTGACTGTAAGCGTGGTAGTTGTCGTTTCTCTCTCGGTGTGAAAATGGATTACTTTCTTTTTTTTCGACTTTCTTTCAAAAAAAATAAAAATACAAAATATACGCGATTAATCCGGTTAAAATAGTTTAATTTAAAATGTGTAATAATCGTGAACATCAAAGAACTTATTACTCTAATCCAGTTCAAAATCTAGAGGAAGATGACACAGCCCTCTATTTCCCGCCTAAACGGAGGCCTTAGCATTTTTGTCGCAATTTCATCTTCTCGAGTGGGGATCGAACCCACAACCAATCGGTTTTACAGTCACACTTCCTGCCACTGCGCCACGACTGGCCTCGTTGAGATGCAACTGTCAATATATAAATTTCTTTAAAGTTTTGCCTAATCTCATGATATGAATCTCATGATAGTTAGACAAGTTTGAAATTTTCACAGATTATTTATTCCTACAACACATACTAAAAATAAAACAAATATTTAACATAATTTTATTGTTTTTATAGAAACTTGCGTGCGCGCATCCGACTCGCACTTGGCCAACCATTGGATACGAAACCTTAGAATTTTGTTTTCAAAGGGTACCTAACATATTATTTATGAAATCTAAAAATAGAAATGATCTTGTTATGCAAAAACTTGTTACACAAAACTAAATTATATAAAAGTGAAATTATAAAAGCGAGTAGGTAGTGTGATCGCTCACGACACCATTCATTCAATAGTGAAAGTTACGTAACATACTTATTTAGAAAACGTATAA
This sequence comes from Heliconius sara, assembly GCA_917862395.2. NCBI lineage: Eukaryota > Metazoa > Arthropoda > Insecta > Lepidoptera > Nymphalidae > Heliconius > Heliconius sara. The sequence continues at coordinate 9,314,155 of OU860781.1, forward strand.
AAATTTGAATGTAGCGGGACTCGAATCCGCGCCTCCTAGAAACCGACCAGGTAGTATATCCTGGTCGGTTTCTAGGAGGTGCGGATTCGAGTCCCGCTACGTTCAAATTTTTATACGTTTTCCAAATAAGTATTCTTCTGTCCTAAGTGTGGAATAACACTTTAAAATGTTTTAAAATATTATGTAGCATATATTAATATCTTTTTATAGTATTCATAACATAACTTACGTAAACGTTTTACATTTTTGAAATAATAAAAATGTTCATTTAGTATTTAGTAGATATAATATTATAGTTAACAGGAAATGATGAAAGGAAACACATACTTGAGACGTAAAGCGCTGAGTTGATATCCGAAACTCAATACGCAATGCCTCAAGAATTCGGAGTGTCTTAAGTTTCCTTTCTGACATTTATTACTTTAAAAAAATGCAATAAATGTAAGAATATAGTGTGAGATAAAAAGATGTAAGAATATCTGAAAACCACATTTATCGCGTTCTGTGTGATATCACTTAAATAAGTTAGTATGACGCCAATCTAGGATAGGTAAATCATATAATTCCACTCATCCGAAGAATAATGTCCTATTAGTAATGGAGTATTAAATTCAAAATTATACTTAAATAAATATTGGTACACATAAGATTATACCATGTGACCAGTCGTGGCAAGCACACGTGGCAACAGGGGCATAAAGTGTGACTGTAAAATCGACTGGTTGTGGGTTCGATCCCCACTCGAGAAGATGAAATATTAATTTAAATTATATTTTCATTTCTTCGCTCTGGTGTCGAGCCAAAAGCGCGGTGTTGAGTTCTGCCACTCAACACACAATGGCTCCAGAATTCGGCAAAAAGTAGGAAACGGAGTATGTTAACACTAGGTTCCCTTTGTCTACCCTGCTGTGTGCGGGATACAGCGTGAAGCTGATGATAATGATAGTAATAATAATTAGATTATACATTTATTTATTTCCTTTTCAAAGGAAACAAACAGTAAACTAAAATTATAAAACATATTAAATTAAACTAAACCAATAAAATTACCACAGATTAAACACAACGTAAGCGAAATCAATACAACATTTTATACTAATATTATAAAACTCAAAAGTTAATTTATTTGAACGCGCTAATCTCAAGACCTAGGATTGTATTTCTTCTTGTATTGTTTAGTCAATTTAACAAGAAAGGCTATATACTATTCACATTACATCACTTCACTCGTTTGAACTCACCGTTACCCGATGAATCATACGTAAATATAATTCATTTAAATTTGCCATTCTCACACGGAAAAAAGTATTAATACTCCTTCGCTCTGGCATCAAGACAAAAGCGCGGCGCTGATTTGCGCCACTCATCTCCAAAAATTCAGTGAAAAGTAGAGAACGGAGTGTCTTAACACTACGTTACCTCCGCCTACAACGCTATATTTGAGATGCAGCACCAGCTGTAAAAAAAAATCCAATCACCTTGTATCATCATAAGGATAACTGGCCACGATCGCACCACCATGCAAGTTCCCGGACAGCACGAACTGCTTGGACATGACCCATCTCATCAGCGCGGCGGTCTCGGGCTGGCGGCCGCCGAACAGGTACTCGTCGTCGTTGGCCTTGTTCTCGTCGAACTGATCAGGGAAGTTCCTGTTCAGGTCGACGTCCCTTGCGTTACTGCGACCTACGTAATTTGGCAGCGAATCGCAGTTGCCTTCCTGTAAGAAAAACATTGAAAATGTTATCGTGGAGCAGTGGCACTAGCATGTGACTAACTGACTAGAAACGCGACGGTTTTGGGTTCGGTTTGCGCTCAAGAAAACGAAATATTATCTAATAATATTTTTATTTCTCTGGTAACAAGGTAAAGAGCGGCGTTGATTTCCATCTCTCAACACGCAATTGCCTGCTCGAAAATTCGGCGGAAAGTGGAGAACGGAGTGTCTTAACACTAGGCTCTTGAAGCTTATAATTTTCATCGAAATATTAGACTGAAAGAAATATCTAATGACAGAAAAAAAATGAGTGATATTTACTATTCTATGCTTGACTGTAAAAGAATATTGTGAAATCAAATTCACTACCCAATTAAAGGAATGGTTAATTAGGATATTTCGATCGCCGTGGTTAGAAAATGTGCGGTGTTAAGTTCTGTCACACGATAAATTCACTTCCCAGAGCCTAACAATGTATAATCATAACGAAAGTAAGAATAAGTAGTATAGTAGTATAATGTTCGATAATGTTACAAACAAATTTTTTTTAGACGACATCTTTTTTAGTCATCTCTCGAGTCTTATAAAATAATTAATTATGAACAATATGTATAAGCGTGTGGAATCTAGCAGATCATTTTATATATCTATAATAATAATATATAGTTTTAACGTTTTACTCCAAATAGTAGTCCTTTATTGTAGTGTTTTAGTAATTCACAATGTCAAAAAACCGATTAAGCTTTTGTGTTGAGCTTAAAAATAAAAACCTAGAAAAAAACTAAACAACTTATATAATTTGTGAATGTTTTAAAGCTTATAAACTTTCATAACACCGTTAAACAAATATCGTTAAATATATGACTTCAAGATATTTTATTTTTTAAATATAAATGAGAGGCCAGTCGTGGCGCAGCGGCACAAAGTGTGACTGTAAAACCGACTGGTTGTCGGTTCGATCCCCACTCGAGGAGATGAAATATTTGCTTAAATTTATATTTCCATTTCTTCGCTCTGGTGTCAAGGCAAAGCGCGGCGTTGAGCTCTGCCACTCAACACGAAATGCCTCTAGAAATCGGCAGAAGGTGGGGAACGGAGTGTCTTAACACTAGGTTCCCTCTGCCTACCTTGCTGTGTGCGGGATACAACGTGAAGCTGATTTCTTATTGTTTTTATTACAAATTATCTTCAATCGTTAATGTGGTTTAACAAGTTGAGTAAAGGTATCGATCGATATATTTGTTGTAACGACGCCGTAGATCGTAAAGCAGTGGGACAGCGGTTGTGAGTTCATTTCCAACTGGGTAATAGTAATATCATGGTCGAGGTCTTCAACCATGATATTACTATTCAACACACAATATCTGGTCAACTGGGCGGAACGCGGAATGTGAAGTGTCTTAACACTAGCTTCTCTTGGCCTATCCTGCTATCTGAGGGATAGAACGTGAAACTATTTAGTACATAATATATTGCATTGTTATTATTATTAATTCTTTTTCTTAAAAGATAAGTTTCATTGTTTATAAAATAATAAATATTACTCATACGTTTGCTGGAAGAACTCATATTTTTTTATTGAGTGGTCGTCTTAATGTAATTATTAGTATTGAATATTAATTGTGTTGTGTTGTTTGTATATTAAAAACAAAAAATAATGTCACTCTGCATCCCTCATAGCACGGTAGACAGAAGGAACCGGAGAGCGTAGTGTTAAGACACTCCTTTACCACTAACACACTTTAATTTTTATTTTCCGCCGAACGCTGGAGGCATTGCTTGGTGACTGGAGGAACTCAACGCCGCGCTTTACCTCGACACCAAAGCGAAGAAATGAAATTAATAAATAAAATTTCCTCGAGTGGGAATCGAACCCTCAACCTGTCGGAATACAGACTGACCAATTCCAACTAAATATTGACCTATTCGAGTAAATATTTAGATTTTATTATCATTTTCGGGGATTCCTATAGATAAAATAATGTAAATCTTTTATGTTAAGTTAGACACGATACAAGGTCGCCATTCGCTGCAAATGACGTACGTAAATAAGACTATAATACGGTCAACAAGTCTTGGCCGCTCTAGATATAGCTATAGGACCTGTAGGTATTTTTTTTTTTTATGGAAAAGACGGCAAACGAGCGTGCGGGTCACCTGATGGTTAGTGATTACCGCCGCCCACGACCCCGTGCAACCCCAGAGGAGCTACAGGAGCGTTGCCGGCCTTAAGATGGGTTGGGCCCCGGGGGCCGGCATTACCTGATGCGAAACGCAGTGGCATAAAGCCACTACTTCACGCCGGTTTTAAATGCCGGGGGTGGTAATGATCCGGTCGAGTCTGCCCATGTGTGTTGCCACTGCTGGCGACGTGACTCTACCACACGTACTTTAGTCGCCTCTTACGACACCACCAGTACCAGGATGATCCTATTCTAGGCCGGGATCACACGGCATAGCTGTACAGATTTGATTTAAGGATTTTTTCTCGAGTAAACTTTACGCATAAGCTCAGTAAAACTAACTTCATGGCGGCCACGACTTGGTAACCTTACTGTACTATTCGTTATTTAATTTCTCAGTGTCGTCTGACATTTAAGTAAAAAGTGAATAAACAAGCGTATTTTTTTTGTTCATTTTTACGAAACTATTCAATAAAAGTCTGGCTTTTGGACGTTTGAGGAAATCTTTTAAAACACCTTTTAAAACTGTCCAATAGTAAAAATAAGAAAAACTGTTTTCTATCAATATTAAGATAAAATAAGCAAAACGATCGTCGATCCATAGTTCCATCCACGCAACTACATTTTAAATATAATAGTTAGAACAACATAAATTAACTGTTATACTAATAAAAGCGTTTAAAAAACCTTCTTTTCCGCGTGCCAAATGGTGGAACTCAACGCCATATTTCGCCTTTTTATTAGGGAATGATAATAAAAACATTAAAAAATCTACTTCCTGAGCAGGAATTGAACCCACAACCGTTCGCATATACAGTACTGTTCCGGGACGCCAGGATGGCGTCGATTTTTTATTACTATGCCACAACTAAATAATACCCCAAACAGTGATGAACTCACTACTAAGTACACATATAAATTTTTATGTTACCACTACATCATTAAAATCATGACACATTTTATTTAACTAAACAAAGTACTTTTAAAAGTGGAACACTTTTTATAGTCAATAGAAATTATATCATGATATTACACCTATCAATTGTTATCATTCAACTTTATCTACATACAACAAGTCACTTTTGTAATAAAAAGCTAAGATAGACATTATGGGAAAATATGAGACAGGTTTTAACCATGAACTTGGTATAAGCCCTTGCAATGGTTTTGGGTTTAATTTCCAGTTATATTAATTACTTTCATTTCCTTTGTTACGGTAACAAGACAAAGTATGCAATAGTAGTGTTGTGTTTGGCGTCCTGTCCTCTCTGACTATGTCGATAGGGACACAGCATGAAGCTGGTTAACGTTTTTTAAGTCTCAAAAATAGAATTGTGTGTGGAGTAGTTTGCTTTTGCTTACCATACTATATGTGGGATACAGTGTAAGGGTTCAAAAAGTTTTTTGGTATAACCACAAGCCACAGGTAGAATAAACCAATATAATTTAAATTATAAAGATTGAACATCATCAACAATGAACACACAAAATTTGGTTGAATGAAGAAGCTAAGGCAGACCACAAATCTTTTATCTTGATGGCATTAAAGATAGATTTAAAAACTTAATGGTTGTAAATAAAAATATTTGGGATATTGTTTAGAAAGATATTCTATTATGTGTTTCCTATGATGATGTAGTTTAAGCCATGTATAAGTGTGTTGAGTTCAGTAAATGTGGGGACTCCAATAATTTTAATATTTTTTAATTGCATTCTATATTTATAAAAGTAATATATTCAATAAATCAAATTAAAATTATCAAACTGGTAGGTTTTTCTTAACTAAATGTAACATTTCTTGGAAAATTATAGCATTGACCCATTTGATACATAAAAATAGTCTCCTCAATGTATTTTGCCATTAATATTGACCTTTTTTATCAATAGGACTGTGCAAATGATAAGACTGTTTATTAGAAAATGTTGTGTGTGTCCGTTATTGCATTTATTATCTGAAAGTATTGCTATGGTAATTGCTTGGGCTTACAAAGTTATAAGCATAACTAATTATGCTTTAGATTATTTTTATAAATAATATCACTAATTAAGTAAGGCAGTGTAAATATTTCCTTTTTTTCATTCATCCATAGATTTAAGCTAATTGGTTAAGAATATTTAGAAAATTACACCTGACAAATTGTGCATGACCATTAAGTTTATCAAGTAATTAGATTGCTAAAATAATTACTAGAAGTAGTTACTAACAACTTAATAAAAATTAATACTTATTATAATTTACCTATTTATTTCAAAAATCGTAAAGTAATATTTTTTGTCAAAAAAATTTATAATTTGATCAAAAAAGAAATTGTTATTCTTATTGGCAAAGTCTCTTTTCTGAAATCCATTATTTAAGTTATGTATAATGAATGTAATATAAAAATAACACCAACCTTACTGAGTTCAAATCCATCAGGATTTAAGGAAGGCATTAAGTGAATCTCTGTGCTGTTCACTAATTTCGTTATCCGGTCGTCTTTGCCATAATTCGTCAATAAATACTGTGCTAAGTAAATAAGCAATTCTCGGCCGACTGATTCGTCACCATGCATGTTCGCCACATATTTAAAGGCTGGCCGCTCTGGATGCACATCTTTGACTCCTTGAGTTATTTGTATCACCAACAGTAGACGTCCTTCTACAGACTTTCCGATCGAGTACACTTTAGCGAGATCCGGGTATGACGACTCTAATTTATTAAATAAAATAACCACCTCCTCATAATATCTATACTTGGGAGCTATTTTAAGAAAATCATCACCATCTTCTATAGAGCGTGGCGCACAATCACTCACAAAAAGAAGAAATATCACAAACAAAAAGTTAAGAGAATGTAACATTTTTGTAAATGCCATTGCTCGGACAATTATATCACGATACAATGCAGAAGTAGAAACAAATTGTTCACTTATTACACACTGCTAACATTATTATCGGGCGCCGCGCATTACTAATTGCAATAAAAGTAATGAAAGGCGTCTCAAAGTAGGTCCACTATTCACACTAGACAGATGACGATTGACGTAGCACCTCTCATAACGGCGGGCGGTCGACTGTCAAATGTCAGAATCAAACGTGAAGTATTCGATGACCTGTCAGTTTTGTATTTTTTTTTATCTAGAATATTTTATCTGAATTCTAGGTTATTTAGAATAGTAGGAACACAAATTGAAAAGTATTATGTATTATGATATAGTCAGTTATATCTAACGGGATAAGTTTTGGGTCCGCTCAAATTCGTCGTCTTTTTTAGAGAGGAGTTTTATTTTTTTTAGTATTTCTTTATTTTTTCTCTACGTCTAATGATACTTTCTTTCTTTCTTTTTTTAAACGAGACATTTGTACTTCAGTCGATTTAAAATGGAACTGTCGAGTAGGCTTTCGTTTCTTTAGAGATATCCTTTCATTTTTTTCTCGACGTCTAATGGTGCTTTCTTATAGTATAATCACCCTTTGGGTATATGTGTTCTGTGAGTATAATTGGCTCCTTTAACAAATAATGAATACTTCCTTTTTTTTTAAACTAACGTACTGTTATTATTACGGAGCAAAGTTTCTTCGTAATTATAGCCAATCCGTAAAAACGGGACACTTATACGTCCCAGTGGCGTTTCAGACACCGGGACACGACCGAAAAACGGGACAGGGACTATCCCGTTTTCCAGTCTGATCACGTTAGTTATATCATAATATACAATTAATTTTGTTAGTTAATCCACTATTTTATTGTTTTTCTCTTGAAGGCATCAAGGGCAAAGTCAGGCGTTGAGTTCTACCACACACACACGATGCTTTAAAAAATTGGACGGAACGTGACACGGAGTGTCCTAACACTAAGTTCCCTCTGCTTACCCTTCTGTATACAGCGGGATGCAGCGTGAAATCTTATCTGATTTTTAATTTCTTTTGCAGGTTAAATATTACAATAATGGTAGATATATAGATTATTTATTTTTTAAATAGCTTCGGAACAATATCTAACTTAAGAGAAACATTACTTTATCATTTATTTAATAGGTTTACTTTATGATATCTTAATCTTTTCAAGCGCAATTTAGAGGTATAGGGATTGAATAAAACAATAAGATAATTAAAAAATGCATATAATTATACTCATTTAAAAATACGTAATAGTGTGCGCTCCATTTATCATACAATACATTAACCTAAAATAATAATTCAAACAAACACTTACCTATAGACATTTAATTCTATTTGTTTACTTCGTTTTGTAATAAAAGAAATAGAATGTCAATCATATAAAAAAAAATATTCTGATATATTTTTCAATTACAGCTGCACTTATTAATCTGATTACATTTAAATTAATAACAATTAAAATAATTAAAGCTAAAACAAAATAATAATACAATGATAACTTTATCACAGTTACTATTGATTTCTATTTTAGTTTAAAAATGTCCATAAGAGTATACAAGAGTATACTTTTATGGCATGACATTATGTTGTGTTTTCTATTAAATATGATGGACAAATTAATGCTTAATACGTAATAAAAGCACAGTAAGAAGAATTCTAATAATAAACATTGTAGCATTTATATTTTCAACTGCCATCTAAGGTCTACTTTGGAAGAGAAACAATTATGTAATAAATAATAAAACAATAATAAAGTTACACATGTAGCTGCAAAAGGAAATTTGTTCAGTTAAATTATTTAATATTTTAAAAGTAACGAAAAAATTACAATTTGGTCATTCATTCTTAACTTTATTTTACTATGGCAGTGTAAAAATTACTCACATACTTCAAGCCAATGGAAAATATTTACATTTAAATAAGTTAGAGCCTTATGTATAATTCGATTCGTGGAATTTGAATTCGCACCTATCAAATAAATTCGTGTAAAAGCTATATAGTATACATTAAAATTTTAAAGTTACAATTTTCATATGTACAGAAAATATTATAAATTTTCTACATTTTTTTTAAATAACTGAATTTGAAGCCGCACCTTTTGAAATCCAAACGCTGTAAACAATGTATAATTGTTTACAGCGTTTTTGAGTAAAGGGATATCGTAATAAAAATTTTGAGAGAAAAACAATATATCATCATTTTAATGAGGCCCCCCTAATAGACGACCAAATTGAGTTTTAATATGAGATAATCAAAATCGATATAATATATATCTAATAATTTATAACAAGTTAACTAAGTGTAACTTTCTTTGCTTTCCAAGAAAATTTTAATCAAGCAGGCCAAAAAAATATTTGTACAAAAATGCATCATATCACCTTTATCCTGGTAGGCACTTATCGAGTTAAATTGAAATTCTTATACAATTGTTTAAGTTAGCAAAATTCATTTTAAAATCGTTATAGTATACAATACTATCATTTTCACAGTATGTGAATATTATACTATATTTATATAATAGCTATCACTTTAAAAAAAAAAGTAAATATATTAAAAAGTGTAAAAGCACAATAAGGCACACATATTGTTCTTTCAGTGCATGAGAAGTACATATTAGATTTAAATTTTAAAAGAGAAGCATGTATTTTAATATTTTTTAATAGTATGGTAACTTTTAAATGTATATTTATCAGAACTATATAAAAACAATTATATAATATACAACAAAATATAATAAATATCTAAAATTAAAATGACTAATAGTTGAAGTGTGTTGTTGTAAAGTTGTTATAAATACCTAAATTATTTATTTCATACATGACTTAAAATAAAAAAAAAAATTAATTAAACTAAGGAAGTTCAAAAATGGCAACACTGTACAGGCTGATTGATTAAATTGTTTAAATTATATAAATAATTTCAACTTCAACAATCATCCCGTAGCACGGGGATGGTTACAAAAATATTTTAAAGTATAAATTAAAAACAGTAACCATTTTAATTCTAAATTAAACGATGTGGATACAATAAATAATACTTCATTAAAATTAACTAAAATATTTAAATATACATAGAAAGTACCAAAAGAGTAGAAAATCGGAAAATACTTTCATAAGGCAAGAACAGTTATTTATATATAATACTAAAGTTGAAATACTATTGTAATATTTAGTCTTTTATAAACAGACACAAGTTAGTCTGAATTTCATTTTATATCAAACCTTTGGCTCTAAGTCAAATATTTCTTTTTTTAACTGCAATTTTTTTGACAATATAGTGTCAAGTCGTTCAGTTCTTCAATTTCCGCCTGAACGAGATATTGCTTGCAAAATGCCGGAATTAAACGCCGCGTATTGTCTTTTTAAAGCAACTTTACTATTAATAGTTAATATTTGTTATGAAGATTAGCAGATTTACTTTTTTCCTATGTGCACATATATATAATGTACATAGGTATATAAAAAAGTTATTAAATTTTTATTTATTAATACAAAATTCAAAATCTCATATAAAAATTTCAACAAAGTTCAAAAGAAGATTTTCAGTCTGTACACTTTTTTAGCTTTACGCTATATATCGCACTAGCAGAGTAGACAGAGAGAATCTAGTGTAAAAACACTCCGTTCACATCATTAAGAAATTTCCTGAGATATTCCGTGTTGAGTAGCGGATCTAAATCGCCACGTTTCCCTTATTACTACAGCGAAGAAATTAAAATCAATATCAAATATTTAAGTCCCGTGAGTGGGAAGTGAACCCACAACCGTCGCATTAACAGACACACGCTCGTGCCCCTGCGCAATGACGGCCTCCAGCCTATATATTCATATTTTTATTTAGTTTTAAGATAAAAAAAGTAATACTGACGTAAACAATTAATTAGGCCAAAAATAGGCCATTAATCAAATACATTGTATTTATTTTTTAAAATTGAGCATTATTCTAATACAAATAAGACATCATCTTTACTATAATTGACGAGTTCTGTTTTCTGTAAATAAAATTAAAAGGTACTTATATATTTTCTTACATAATAGTATTAGCAATAATTTACATTACGAAAGGCATATATAAGCAGCCAGCAAGAAAGAGACATAACCCACAAAAGTATTATGAAAAGGAAAAATATATATATGTATAATATATATTTTTACAATTTTGGTCGTTCTGCACTCTTTGCCTTTAGATATTGATTGTTGTTTGATTATTAAATATCTATTTAACCAGACTGAGAAAACAAATACACTTTGTCACCGTATCCCGCTCATAGCAAGGTATACAGATGGAACCTGGGAACCTAGTGTTAAGACACTACACTAGAACACTAGGTTCCCATAAAGACACTTCCTTTCACCACGTTCCGCTTAAGCCTGAGGACATAGTATGTTGAGTCGGAATTCAACGCTGCGCTTTGCCTATAACATTTTCATCTCGCTCTAGTAACTAATATTTCGTTTCATCGAATGGGAATCGAGCCCACAGCCTGTCGCGTTACAGTCGTACTATTTATTACTTGTAAATTTTACAAATCTCATAAAGGTAAATCATAATTATTATATCAAATTCACTAGTGGCCATTTATACTAAGAACAGTAGCTACAATATTCAAATAAACTCTATACATAATTGGCTAACTAAACATTTTTGGTCATTTAAACCTACCAAATACGTACAAAACATACAAATTCTACTAATATTATGAAGAAAGCTTGTGAAGATGGATATTTCTTTCACTTTAACTCAAAAACTGCTGAACGGATTTAGATGAATATTCATACTAACATATCTCATACATCATAATAACACATAGGCTACAATTTATGTAAAGATTTTGTAAAATTTGGCTTAAATATAACAATAAGAGTTTACCGTTCTCAAGTCTAAGAAGCTGTTTTCATTGAAAGATTATAGAACTTATAAATGAAAACGTCATCTCAAGATCGATGTCAGACTTGAGAGCGGTTTATAAATACGGGCTAACGGACGAACCCAAAAGCGGGTTCGTTCGATTCGATCGCTAATACGTTGTGAAGTAAAAAAACCTACCTATATACCTTAAATATTTATTAAAAATCACTTAAAATGTGAGGTCCAGAACACATTGGCAAGGACGCCAGCGATCATTAACGAGAAATATAGTACTACTGCCGCCCACCATAAGCGTTTTTCCCATTTTCGCTTCTCCAAGTTCCTCAAAACACCAATACCTACTAGGAGACCTGGAAAATAGAAAAAAATATTTTTATATGACGTTAATAAAAAAATTGTAATTCAGTTTGTCGCAAGTTTTGTGTCTATTTTTACATATATCGAGATGAGTCTAGAACCAGTTCTGTTTAATTAAATCGAAAAGTACAACAAAAAATAAATAAATAATATTATTCTTCAAGTGGCAAACCTTGTTTTTTTATAGTAAGTAAGTAAGTATAAAGTAAGTAAGTATAAAAATCAAATGAAAATTCACGATTTAATTTTAAAGATATCATATTTTTCTTCACATTTTTACAAATCCGCTATAACGCTACATACATACGTTTATGGACTACTTACTAATAACATGGAGATTCTCAAAATACAATTCACAAAGCTGGAACTAGATGCCGGCGTGGCGCAATGGCACATGAGTATAACTGTGAACACGACGGTTGTGAGTTCGATTCCCACTCGGGAAATACATTCTTATTTTTGGTGGATGGAGCATGAAACTGAGAAAGGAAAAAAAAACCATTTGAATCTTACCAGCTACAGCGCCAGCCAAATGGGCAACATATCCTATATTCTGCTGCAAGTGCCTCCAGTAACGGTCGTACACCGCCGTGCCGATATCCACTGTTGCCAGTAATAGAAACACTAGGAGTTGAATGATGGCGAACTCCATTTCCGCCCAGTTCTGAAATTTGATAATATCACCTGATGGTAAGTGACTACCGCCGCCCACGACCCCGTGCAACCCCAGAGGAGCTACAGGTGCGTTGCCGGCCTTTAAGATGAATTGGGCGCCGGGGCCCGGCATTACCTGATGCGAAACGCAGTGGCATAAAGCCACTACTTCACGCCGGTTTTAAATGCCGGGGGTGGTAATGATCCGGTCGAGTCTGCCCATGCGTGTTGCCATTGCTGGCGACGTGACTCTACCACACGTACTTTAGTCGCCTCTTACGACACCACTAGTACCAGGATGATCCTATTCTAGGCCGGGATCACACGGCAAAAATATCATTTTCATCATCGATTTTTTTATTAAATTCAATGTGTTTTTATAACTTCATTCTTTATTTCCAAAATAGGAGGATAGGCAGAGAAAATCTAGTGTTAAGACACTCCATTGTCCACTGTAACCCTGATATAACCCGTCGGAGCGAGAAAATAAAACTAATTCAATTCCACTAGTGGAGATCAATCTCACAAACATAGCAGTTGTCAGAGGCTGTTCCACTGCCCTCCTAAGCAGCGAAAAAATAAACTCTTTATAAATCTATTTTACCTATTATACCATAACAACATAAACTAAGTATGTATTACCATAATAATAGTTGCAATATGAGCTGCAACCAGCGCGTATACTCCACCAGAAGCCCCAGCCAAATACACTTTGGGGTCGGTGAGGCTGGTTGCCAGGGACCCCGCTGCGACCCCAGCGAGATACACCAGAACAACCCGCCACCAGCGGTGGACCATTTCTAGTGGGACCCCAAGGAATAACTGAACTAGAAGATTAACGAGGAGATGTACTACGCTGAAAAAAAGGAAGATGATTATTAGTTTCTTTTTATTATTTTTATTTAATGTTATTTATTGTGAGTTTAAGAGAAAATATTATAGATCGTAAGTTATTTTTCATTGGTCTTTAACGAACCATAGAAATTTTGATATTACAAAAATAATTTATTACTCCGAATGGGATTTAAGTCTAATGTAAATTAAATAGTAAACGAGAAAATTAAGGCTGTCGAGGCGGAGCGGTACAGAATCTGGCTGTAAATACGACGGATGTTGGTTCGAATCGCACTCGGGGGGAATTTATTATTTTCAATTTCTCACTCTGGTAACAAGACAAAGCGCAACATTGAGTTCCGCTACTCAACATGCAATGTTTCGAAAAATCGGCGAAAAATTGAGAACATAGGGTCTTAATAGTAGGTTCCCTTTACGTACCTTACTATATGTGGAATACAGCGTAAAGGATACTTATTCTAATAAATTGATTTTTATTTATGAAAAAGACACGGCAAACGAGCGTCCGGTCACCTAATGGTAAGTGATTACCGCCGACCACGGCCCCGTGCAACACCAGAGGAGCTACAGGTGCTTTGCCGGTCTTTAAGGTGGGTTGGGTGCCGGGGCCTGGCATTACCTGATGCGAAACGCAGTGTCATAAAGCTACTACTTCACGCCGGTTTCAAGGTGGGTTGGGTGCCGGGGCCTGGCATTACCTGATGCGAAACGCAGTGTCATAAAGCTACTACTTCACGCCGGTTTTCAAATGCCGGGGGTGGTAATGATCCGGTCGAGTCTGTTCATGCCTGTTGCCATTGCTGGCGACGTGACTCTACCACACGTTGTCATTGATATCTTTCGTCCTATCAAATGAAACTAAGTTATTCCAAAAACTCACCCAACATGCACCAGCATGTACGTCAAAAACCTCCACGCCTCCTGTCTCTTGTGAGGATTATATATAAATATCTGTGCTATGGGTCCTGTCGCGTCAGTCTTCCCTTGGGCCGCATCGTAGCAGAACAATATGATTTCCACGATTGATATGAAAATCATGCATATAGCTGGAGGCCAACAGCTGTACTCTTCTTCGTAGGTGCCGTCTGTGTACGTGAATATGGTTTTGCTACGACTTTGGACTGTGAGACGCAACACAAAAGGGGAGGTGGGGAAGGAACGGATATAGGTTACATAGAAATAATATTTAATAATTTTGGTTTTTTTTTATTAAGATTTTATTGTTTAATAATATGGGTTGGTTAGTTAAATTTGAACGGGTTTATAAATAGATGCCAACGATAAATAGAGCACGCGGTGATAGAGTGACATTACGGCATACAGGATGTATTAAATCAATTAGTAGCCGCGTGTTGAAAGGGCAAATTGTTGTTAACAAGATAATTCGTGATGCGAAATTTCGAAATAAGATACGCATTTATAAATGCGTTTTTAGACATAAATTTAAAATAAATATAAAAAAAAATTAAATACAAATTTTAATTGGATTTTAAATTTTACAGTAATAAATATATTATAATATTTATAAAGGTGTATAGGATTTTTGTATTTAAGGTCACACATAAGCAGGTCAACAAAAAAACAATAGGAGAGGATAGGAGAAAAAGAGAAAAATGTTTTGTTAGTATTGCATGCATAAAATATTACTATGTTAGTAAATACATTTCATTTTAATATTTACAATTAAAAATCATCTTTTATCGATCGAGAAAAAATATATATATTTTAATTAAACTTTATTAAATAAGACAACAAATAACGATTACTATTTTACGGACAAATCAAGGAAAAGTAATAGAAAAAAACAATATAAAAAACCGACGTATAATTATAACTATGAGAAAAAAGCAAGGACATAAGACAATAGCATATCCTTATACAAAGCTAAGTTTCATGCACGATCGGTATAGTAAGGTAGCAGAGTATTGTAACCCATCACCTTTGACTGTGGGCCCAGTACCGGTACTAAATGAGATTATAATGAACTATGAAGTAATGGCATGCCGATGCTATGTAAAAGATTATAATCAAGGTCGATGTTGTGTACATAATACGATTAGATAAATACTTGTAATACATAATTATTGTGCTATTATATAATTTAAGAAGCCGTCGTAGCAGATGGGCGTGTGGTTGTATCGCTATGGTTGTCGGTTCGATTCCACTGCGGGGATAAATTATTATTTATTAATGTTTCATTTCTTTGCTCTGGTACTAAGGCAACACGCAATGTCTCTAAAATTTAGCGAAAAGTGATGAACGGAGAGAATTAATGCTAAGTTTTCTCTGCCAATCCTTCTATATGCGGGATACAGCTTCAAGCTGAAAACAAATTGTTTTTTTTTTAATTTCACGTTGTATCCTGTAAATAAGAGGACAAACAAAGTATTGTTAAGACACTTCCGTTTCCCACTTTTCGTCCGATGTTCAAGACATTGTTATGCCGTTAAGTTAACACCGGGCTTTATTCCATAAGATATTACATGCTCAAATAATGGTATATAACCATTATTTGAACATAAATTAGCTGTAAAAAGCACTGATATAAAATTATATAAGGAAAGTTGAGCATATATGATTAATTACAAATATTAATAATGTTTAGCTATACGAAAAAACGTACCAAAATAATGTATGATCTTTTTACAAAAGTTTAATATCTTCTTAACATAGGCTTCCAAAATACTATGTCCCTTTTTCACTGTTTTCCTTTTGCTTATATCTTTATGTCCACAACCTTCAATCCGTTTACACATTTTGACCCACATTACGTTCATTAAACACAAACTTTATGGTACTGATAAATGTAATATTAAATACACATTTTCTTAATGTTTTTTAAATTATTTCTTACACCTGTCTAGTAATATAATACTTAACTTTGTTAAGTTCTTATCTAAATCACTATATCCAACATAACACTCACACCTTAACATCCTCTTTATGTACTTAATTTTTATATTTTTTTAATAAAAAAAATCTATTTTAATTTAAAGCAAAACATATAATACGTCCAGTCCACAACAGCTGGTGTTGTCCACTATTAGACGGTGAACGTTAGTGAGTGGCCTGCACGACATACAATGCAAGGATTTGTGCGGATCGGCGCCAGTGGACCTCTAATGCGCTTAGTGACGAACAGTCATAATTGTATTTTCCCGAGTTACTACACTATTATGCGGAAAAGGAACAAGAAATTAATACAATTTGATGATTTCAATTCAATTAATATTTCAATTTGGTGCTGAGAAAAAAAAACATTGATCAGGAATCTGAGTAAATGGTAGAATTTAACCAGATTGTCTTTTTCCTATACCTAGTCCTATAGAAGTATCCCTTTTTAACTAGAATAAAGTGTTTTTTTCGTTCCCTTTAACCGTTTGCAAGGATTTCTCGGTCTACTGTTTACGAATATGTGAATTGGAAAGTTTCCATATTATATAATATGGCAATTGATCTCAATTACAACTATTAGTTTATTCTTATCTATATTCATTCAATCTTTCAAATTAATAATAACATTAATCATACCAGGAAAATGTTTCCTCCTGTATATTTATTTATCTATTACCACTTATCCACTTAAGTAATATTGACTGACCCAATAAATTTATAGAGTACAGCTTCTTTAGATAATCTTAAGAATCGTTTGTGCCATGTGATCCCGGCCTAGAATAGGATCATCCTGGTACTGGTGGTGTCGTAAGAGGCGACTAAAGTACGTGTGGTAGAGTCACGTCACGACTCGACCGGATCATTACCACCTCCGGCATTTAAAACCGGCGTGAAGTAGTGGCTTTATGCCACTGCGTTTCGCATCAGGTAATGCCGGGCCCCGGCGCCCAACCCATCTTAAAGGCCGGCAACGCACCTGTAACTCCTCCGGGGTTGCACGGGGTCGTGGGCGGCGGTAATCACTTACCCGCACGCTCGTTTGCCGTGTCTTTTCCATAAAAAAAAAAGTCTGACATATATTTACTTGAATTGTAATATTGTAAGAATTTTAGAATTCAGATATTTTAGGCGGTAGTCGACTGTCGCGTTTACAGTCACACTCTTGCGCCCGTCTGCAACGACTTGCCCTATATCATTTATTTTTATTGTAACTAAAATTAATAAGAAAAACGCTGTCGCTGTCTACTTGTAAAATAGTACTAAAATATGGCATAATACCAACCTCAAATTATTCACTTAATACAATAAAAACAAATTGCACTCAAGACAGCCGCTGTATTAGTTCTAAAATAAAGCAGGTGTAACGACCTAGCGCGACCTTTAAATATCTGTGCATAGAATATTAGATATATAGAGATGGTATGTGTAGTGGATATGATTTACTACTTTACGGGTATTGGGTTCAATTCTGGCGAAAAATAAATAAATTAATAGTTCTTACCTATAAAATTAATTTATATTTGTTATGTTTTCGTTTTTAAACTTCTGGTTATCACTACTGAAAATAAAGTTATTATCAATTTGCAATAAAAAAAAGATTGTACCATCACGATAGAGTTAGGAAAGCCTGAATAATTTGTTAACAACGAGTTCAAATTCAATTTGTGGGAATGTTCATAATTCTTATTTAGAAAACATATAAAAATTAAACGTAGCGGGACTCGAACCCGCGCCTCCTAGAAACCGACCAGGCGCTCTGACCACTGAGCCATACGTTCTCGCCAAGCTACGTCGAAATTCTTATACGCTTGTTCCAATTTATTTATGTTGTTAGCACCTTTCCTTAGTGTGGATTAACACTTTAAAAATGTTTAAAAAATGTTCATAATTCGTTTCAGGTAATTTTGAGAAACTATCAGTCCAAAATATTTCTAATAAAAAGGAAAAAAAACTAAACCACTGTTACTTATATACCTATGTCTACTCTGAAATAAAGAAATGATAAGTTTTTTTTAATATCAGAACTAAATATCCCAAATGTCAATAAACTTTGGCTCTTTAATAATTATAATTTACATACATATGTGAATGTTAGTCTATAATAAATTATATTATTTAATAGTAGACGATCGGATGAGAATTCGAAGAAATCGCGTGTTGAGTGACGGAATTTAACGCCGCGCGTAGCTTCGTTACCAGAGCGAGCAAATGAAAATGTAAATATAAAAAATTGTTTACGTGTTATAGTAACTTTGTGACCATATACTCATATCTAAGGTAAATTATAATAATATTGGTACAAGGATAGTTATAAATTCCAATTTTACTCATTGACTCATAAATAAGTTAATATATTTTTTGCTCTCGGTCGTAAGTTCGATTCCAACTTCGGGCATTTTTTTTTTTATTTTTTTTTATTGGATAGCTCCGGTATCAAGACTAGGCGCGAAGTTGAGTTCTGTCACTCATAAATAATATAAAATAATAGTAAAAGGTTAGTCTGGTCACCTAATAAAAAAGTCAGTAAAACGATATTAAAACTAAATGAAATACGCATATTATAGAAGTGAAGCCGGGGTTGTTCAGTAGTATTAATTTAATTAATGAAGTAGGTATCTATATTACAATATTATTTTTATAACGGTAATACTGATAAAATGTTAGAATAACTAACGGTATATCAATTTTGATCGATAATTTTATGATGTGTAAGAAAATTTTATATACAGAGTGTCCCGTAAGTAATGAATCAACGGAATATCTGTGATAGAGGGGGTTGTAAGTTACAAGAATAATAATTATAATAATATCTAGATCGAACTATTTATCGAGTTATGATTTTTTTTTAAATAAATTGAAAATTCGCTCACCGCCTTCATACAATATTTTAAAAAATAAGTAAACATATCATGTTTTTTATTTTTAATTTAATTATGATTAAACCTTTGTAATTTATGTGTTATTTGGAAATAATTATTATTACAATTAAAATTTGTATGTTAATTTAATTATAGGGTGAAACTGTCCCTTATCTTAATAAGAAAAAATAATTCTGAAAATAATTCAAAATTTCTTAATATTTTTCATAACTATCTTAAGGCATTGTCAGTAAAACAAGTAGGCTATATATGTAATATTTTTTTTTCTAAAGTAAAATCCAATCAAATCAGATTCACTCTGCATCCCACACAGCAGGGTAGGCAGAGGGAATCTAGTGTGAAGACACTCCATTCCTCACTTTCTGTCAACTTCTGGAGGCATAGCGTGTTGAGTGGCAGAACTCACCGCCGCGCTTTGCCTCGACACCAGAAAGAAGAAATGGTAATATAAATTTAAGTAAATATTTCATCTCCTCGAGTGGGGATCGAACCCACAACCAGTCGGTTTTACAATCACACTTCGTGCCGCTGCGCCACGACTGGCCCCAGGTAAATGAAAAAAAAATTGAAATATCTGGGATGCGAAATATCAACTTTTAAGTTAAATTTATTTATAAGGTTTATTTTTAAGCATGTAAATTTAGATTATAATGTTAGATTAAGTTAGTAAGTGGACACTCAAATGAATAGCTGGACTGTCTTACGTAGATATTGTATAAATATAGGATATTGTATAATATCTAGTTCTGGGTAATATCTACAGAAAAAAGTATTTAAAAAAATGTAAAAATAGCAAAAGGTACGGACCATAAGTCTGTAGTGTAAGTAAGAATTAAAATTTAAAAAAAAAAAATCAACTTACAGTAGTGTATGTTTTGTAAAGAATTTTGTTTGTCAACGTGTTTGTCTGTTTAAATTCAAAACGCATTTAATATAAGAATTGAACCATTGTCCATAGTAACCATGCCGCTATTGTGCAACAATGGGGTTCACCTGCGTCGTAGATACCTATTTTAATCTCATATATAGTGGGATTAGTGTTTTCCTATTAAATACTTATATACGAATATACTTTTTTACTGTGTGGATTTTCCATTGTATTATCATCAAATAATATCATCAATTAATAATTAAACCTTATCAAGTTATTCTAATTAAATTCAAATATACCCAATTTGATTCCTGTATCGTTTTGTAAAATTAATGTTATTTATTAAATGTTATGATAGATTCAAACTATATATAAAACTTCGTTTGTTTGTTTTTAATGCTAGATAAGTTTCAGCCAAAGTTAAATTATTAAAAATAAAAGGTTCCTAATATTTATTCTATTTTTATGTTCTTATGTTACATTTTAGTTCTATACAGATACTCCAAAAACATAATTACAATAATGTAGGACAGTTTATGTATAAAAAAAAACACATTTCAATTTTTTTTATCAACCACGAAAACCCTGAAATTCTAAGCCTGGGATCTGGCTACAATAGCTCGACTGAACTGAAAAGTTAAAAATTCATCATGTAGGATTTGCAGAAAATTCTACGGGAACGACAGAAAATGGCATTTCCCATTGTACATATTACAGTCCGAAGAAATATAGCTGCAGGAGACGGACCTTTATAAACTTACTTGACGAAAATCAACATTTTTGTTACAAAAATTCAAGACGGGTCACAAATTCTTACATTCCATATAATTGATCTTAACGTATAAAATTAAGAATAATCTGAAGAGGCCAGTGACTGTAAAATCAACTGATTGTGGGATCGGTCGATCATTCGTTCGATCCCTACTCGCGGATTTATTTCATTCTTCATTTCTTCGCTCTGGTGTCAAGGCAAAGCGCTGCGTTGAGTTCCGCCATTTAACACTTAATCCAGAACTTGGCAGAAAGTCGGGAACGGAGTGTCTTAACACTAGGTTCCCTCTGCCTTCCCTGATGTGTGCGGGATACAGCGTGAAGCTGACTAATGGAATGAAAGGACTCGAACTTACGCCTTTGAAGATAACATATTATGTTTACCTTCAAACCAATCTTATAAATTTTATGGAAATGACTATATCTAACAACTTATAACATATACCTTTATATCGTGTGGATTTTCCTTAAGTTTAATAAGTGGAATAATGTAAGTTATCAGATTACGATACTATCTTGAAAATATTGTCGTAAATGCCAATGTTACGTACGTTTCTTTTGCAAAGCTATATGATAGGAAATAAAAAAACCAGCTTCATGCTATATTCCGCACACAGCAGGGTAGGCAGAGGGAACCTGTTCTCCACTTTCTGCTGAATTCTGAGGAATTGCGTGTTGAGTGGCGGAACTCAACACCACGCCTTGCCTCGACAGCATAGGGAAAAGGAAATATACATTTAGGTAAATGTAATGTAATTCCACAACCAGCCGCGTTTACACTTTGCGCCCCTGCGCCACGACTGGCCTCATTTTTTTTTCAAATATATTATATTTGGATAAAGGAATTTGAAATTACTTGAATCCATGATTTGGCATAGATACAAGTACGCCAGTTTCATACAGTTTGTAATCTTTTTTTTAGCTTCACGCTTTATTCCACATATAGCATGGTAGGCAAAAGGGAACCTGACACCATAGTATTAAGACACTCCATTTTCATTAAGTCATTTCCGTTCCCCACTTTCCGAAGCTATTGCATGTTGTGTGACGGAACTCAACGCCGCGCTTTGCCTCATTAACAGAGCTAGGAAATGAAAATATTAAACATCTCATTCGAGTGAAAATCGAATCCACAACCATTGCGTTTAAATATTTATGAACTTAAATAATGATTTTTTTGAGTTCTTTTTATATTTTACTTATATACGATTATACATATAATATCGAATTCCTTATCAATGATAATGTAATGTGTGAGGAGTGATTCATCATTGTCATTCGTTGAAGGTCGCCATGTGCTGATATACGGAATATGTTCCCGTTTTTTTTATATTAATTTATAGCATTTAGAGAATATATGCAAAAATAATGTAATAATAGATGGTGTAAAGTGGCCAATCTTGGCGCAGGGGCACAAACAATTAACACGCAATGCGTCCAGAATTCGGCTGAAAGCGGGAGCGGGGATGTCTTACATACGGGATACAGCGTGAAGCAGAGAAAAAAAGTGATAGTTACAGTCCGTAGTTTTCCCCATTTATTTTGCAATTCTGTCAAAAATAATAAGAACAGTTTTATAATTGTATATTACATATAATATTGTATATGACATATAAATATTTTTTGTTTCTGTATGACTATTACAGTTATTTTTTATTATACCTACATGCATTGTAGTCCCTGCTACCAAGAATGATATAAAAGTGGTCATAGTGGTCAAGTACGGTATCAAGATGAAAGGACTGTGGCTAAGCTAAGCCTGATTTCAGAAAAACCTCGAGATTTCCAATTTTTGTACGGAGTCCTCGGTGGACGAGCCCGACGCGCTTGATTTATTCATAAACACTATATTGCGATTAATGAACGAAAATATTACTTATTTGTTTATTCTATTTGACATTATTGATCCGTGTCATTTAACAGATAACATCCGTACTTTTAACGACCGCGATAAGTATTTGTTTAATCTACATATAGCTTATAATAAAATCGTAACGGATCGGTGTCTGTACATGGAAGATTTACAAGAAAAAATATTATTGAATGCCGATCGAGTCTTTTTGCTATTGAGCTTAGATATTTTTTGTAACACTAAATTTAGTTACCTAAATCAGCCTCACGCTGTATCCCGCACACGGCAAAGTAAGGCAGAGGAAACCTAGTGTTGAGACACTCCGTTCCCAATTTGAATTAAATTACTATGTAATAGCTGTTGTTCGGATCAATGTTTACTATTACAAGTGATTATTTTTATTTTTTTATTATTTTAAAGATAAAATATGTAAAAAAAAGTATCCATAGATACAATACTATGATAATACTGTACCGCATGACAATAAGACAAACAATTTTTACAATTGAAGTCGTGAGTGTAAAATCATTTTCAAAATGTCTACCCATTCAAGACTTGTATGTAAGAAAAACACTCCACAGTATGATTCTCATATTAAAAATAAATATTATGAAATTTTATACATATATATAATAAAATTCTAACTTATCACATCTGTACGTGGAAATTATTCGAGAAATTCTATTATAGGAGCCATTTATCAATGTAATAGGATCCAATACAATATTTTTTTAATGTTTGTTTGTGCGTTCATGCACACTGAATTAAGAAACGACTAAATCGATTTAAATGTTGTGTTTTAGCAAATTTCTCTTAGCATTTAGTGTTTGTTTTAGTTTAATCGGTTCATAAATAAAATTTTAATAGGGTGGAGAGTTGTCGCTGCCAGAGGCTAGAGCAGGCAGATGGCTAGTCTGGTGCTGAAACCATACACCGTCATTTGTCTTACCAGACTGAAAAAATGAAAATAGTGTCAATAAAATATGTTTCCTATGTGGCTGGTATCCATCAATCCACTGCCCTGTGATGACGTCACTTATATAGTTATCTAATCATAAGCGTATATCCTTTATTTATTATAAAAACAAATTATTATTAATGTCAAGGTAACTAAAATAATCTTGTATTATTTATAATATTAAAGAAAAACCATTGTGTTGTCACGTACCTTTACTGTTTATGATAAATGCTTGTTAAAAATAAAAGTCCTAATGTACATTTTATAATATTATATGTGAAATGAATTATTTATAAAATTTGTTTGCGTACATTTTTAGACAATATTCTAGAATTTTCCTTCCTTAAGGAAAAAAAAGAGAAGATATATATATATATATATATATATAAGATTATTATGAGAAGATTAAAGATGGCATTGTATGTTATAGTTAATAAGCAAAACCCAGATGACAGGCACAGGACAAATAACAGTTTTAAATAAATTAGACGAGTGATACTTTAACAATGTATGATGGAGTTATGACATATTTTTTTATATTGTATTTACAAATTTGGTTATACAAATTTATATTAACTATTTTTTTGTGATAAGTCACTCAACTCTCTTTCATCCATTTTAAGTCTGCACACTGCCTGTCTGCACACCTATTTTTTTCTTTTGGAGACAGAAATGATACATACTTTTTTCTTTACTTTTATTATTGTTTTCTACACCGCAGCCAAATAAATTTTAGCCAAATGAGAAGAAAGAAGAATAATTGAAAAAGAATAACTCATCTATATCTATTTAAAACTAAATGTCAAACAAACGAAAAAACACAATTTAAAATTTAGTATGTTTTGATTGTATGAACGAAAACAGTAAAAAAGGAATGAATGAATTCGAATGGCCGAATAAGACGAAACCAATGACACATATAAAATAAGAAAAAAATAAAAAGTACCGCCATCTGAGGTGGAAACCGCGCTGAATCCTGTCCACTGGTCTATTAAACAAAATTATATAAATAACGTAAATTATTTATTAATATATTATTTTATTATTATATATAAAAAGATTTTACTACAAGAAGTTAATAATAAATATGTAGGTAAGTTACACATGCACTTCCGTAAATATGTTACTATGAAGTAAAAACCTGTTTATGTGATATAATGTTAAGTTAAATTATTAGTTTAACTTGAAATTACTATTGCTAGTGTGGTTATGGGTTCGATTTCCATACGTATTCATTTTGTATGAATTGTTATGTGTGATTATCATAATTTTGAAGTCTATCTGATCACTGTAATATCTTAGGTTGCTCTCTAATAATAAGAACAATACAAGCATAATAACTATAAAAGCCTATTTTCATTATTGCTAAAAAATTCTTAATAACAATTAACATTAAAAACAAAAGATTAAATGCATGCATAAAGTAATTAAAATATGAGCCATAGTAGGTAAGTAAATAAAATCTAATATTTACAATTCAACATTTAATATTATGAATGCAGTATATACATTGTTTACAAACAATTAAAAATATTAACAGTTTATTCCACACTACAAGAATTCAAAAAGGCATACGTGCAAAAGTAGATAACGCAAAAAAGTATAATAAACATAAATAAACTCAAAATATAATTCACTGTATATATATAGTGTGCAATATGCCGAATTCCGGAGGCATTCCGTGTTAAGTGGCAGAACTCAACGCCGCGCTTTGCCTCGACACCAGAGCGAAGAAATGGAAATATAGATTTAAGTAAATATTTCATCTCCTCGAGTGGGGATTGAACCCACAACCAGTCGGTTTACAGTCACACTTTGTGCCGCTGCGCCACGACCGGCCTACTACTACTACTACTACCTACGGTTCTACTAAATAGGTATGCTTGTTTACACATAGGCTTTTAAATATCTTAACAACACGGACGACGATTCGTGGTCGCCCTGAAGTTAACTGTACAGATTTTATTTTAGGATTTTTCTTACTTTTAAGTATTTTCTTAATCTTATTTAACAATGCAAAGGTTAGGAAACTTCAGTGCAGCCACGACTTGTTGAATTTTATTTAAAAATCATAAAGTAAAACTTACCAGTAGTGTCAACAGGACCTCTATGGGGTATAATAGAATGGACATATCTCGCGACAAAATGGCCGAAAACAGCTTTAAAATCGGGATTCTTCATCATGGCGACGAATTCGGCGAAATCTAGGTACCCTGAGTTATCCCTGTCGGCCAGTGACATAATCCTGTCGACAACGTTGTCGGGCAAATCGTGGTCGTACTCTCTGGACTCGATGATGCCTTTTAATTCTACGTAAGATATTCGTCCATCGTTGTCTCTGTCGTACTGGAAGGTAAAGAAAGTTATAATTCGATGAATTTTTTAATGAAAATCATATTTTATCTTATCTTTATCAAAATCATAGTGTAGTTTTTAAATTTAAGAGACCTATTGATTTATGGAATGGCGGGTTAAACCAAAAAAATTGAAAAGCTTAACTTTTGACCCATTTTGATGGGTTTCGTATATCATTACTTTGATGGTGATATTACAAATTTCGAGATACTGTCCAAATAATTAAAACAAAAAAAATCAATAAAGCATTGTATAAAAATATAACTCCTGGTTTAGAAGTTATAGACAAATTAAATATTTTTTTGTTTAAACGTTTCACCTCGACCGGAAATCTCGAAAATTGTAATATTTGAGTTGGTTCTTTTCACCACAACAACGACGGCAATAAATTATAATTGTAAAGCTAGAAGTAACTACTTATACATATGTGTGGACGAATGCGTACAATGAAACAATTGATTAATTTTATATATCTTAACGAGATTAATATGTCATGTGAATTTAAAATTAAAACTGATTAACTAGGCTAAGATTTATTCACACATAGCTACAAAATTTATTATCTAGTCGTTTATTAGTAATATAGTTTGATTTTTTTAAGACGACGACTTATTTAAGCGTTTCTGTCGCAGTTTAGCTTGTATATAGATTTTTTTCCAGCTTCACGCTGTATCCAGCTGTATACATATAAATAAATATTTCATTTCCTCGAGTGCGGATCGAACCCACAACCATTTGCATTTACAGACTGGCTTCAAAGTTAAGATTTATTTTTATCCATATATTCACGTATTCCTAAAACTTGCAGGGTAGGCAAACTAAACAGCCACTCACTTCATGATAACGATTTAGCGATTTTATCGTGACAGTTTTATTTAATTCAAAATAAAAGATAAATAGATAAATATAAGATAAAGAAGCCTTTACTTGACCGTAAGCAAGCAATGAAAGAACTGTTATCTACACTTATAAAATGACGTATCGACTAATGCATCATCGCCGGCTTTGGGTTGCTGTAACGTTGTATAAAATCAGGTCAAATGTTACTTTTAGGATAAAAGAACCCAATAATGAACAAAGGCAGTTTCACGTTCTTTCTCTTATAGCAGAATAGGCAGAGGTCGAGTGTTGATTAGCGAAATTCAACGCCGCGCTTCGTCTACCATAGCGGGAAAATTAAAATAATGTAAATATATTATTTCCCGAGTGGAAATCGAACCAATAGCCTTCGCGTTTAGAGTTAGATGCTGTGCCACTGCACAACGACGGCCCTATAAGGAAAAATATTTAAAAACATAAATTTTAATCATTAAAAACCAAGAATTGAATAATTTTGATAGAATTTTATAAATTTTAAAACATAACAAAATAGTCATGCTGAATATTAAACGTTTTTTAATGTATTTAGATTTGGTGGTTTGACGAGACTGACATTCCACTGCGTCTATAATTTACTTCAGCAATATTTAGTCGTCGGCCCTCAACTTTGTTTCTTTGAAGTTAGAATAGAAAAAACGTAAAATGGAAAATCTCGTTTTTTGTCCATTGCCATGGGCGTAAGTGCCTATCTCAGTCTTTATACTAAAAAAGAAAATAAAAAGAAACCCTTTCCCAAAAGACTACTTGAAATCTGAAGTCAATGCCGCCCCTGGAAAATATCTCTAGATAGATACGCTAATGTCCGTTTCTGTAGCAATTTAAAGAAATCCTTTCTTTCTGTTCCACACTCCCTCCACCGGCTCCACTTACTATATGTACACACATATACATGTCAAATTTTACCTAACTAGTTGTTCTGTTTTTTGCGTTGTCTATCACTCACGCAGTAACGAGACAGTATAATATTACTTATTTAAAACCTATAAAAGTTTGAATGTAGCGGGAGTCGAACCCGCGTTCGTATGTCCCGCTACATTCACCAAAAAAATATGGCTTAGCGGTCAGAGTGCCTTTTCGGTTTCCTGGAGGCGCGGGTTTGACTCCCGCTACGTTCAAATTTTTAAGCGTTATCTAAATAAGTGTTTTTCTTTTCTAAGTGTTAATAAGTTTAATATTAGGTATATAGACGGTGTAAGTACCCAAAAATTTATAAATAATTATTTTACGAAAATGTTGTATTTAATTAAACATCCAAAGCAGCAGTAAAAATCCACCCCTACACTCCTATATGGTAATAGATAAGCCGTAAATATAAATTAAAAAATCAGATTCCCGCTGCATCCCGCACGCAACAGAATAGGCCGAGGGAACCTAGTGTTAAGACACTGCGTTCCCCATTAATATATATAAAACGTATAATCGTACGTATACGGCCTTATCTACCGTATTCAAAAGTTCTAAGCTAAATTTAGGCGTGTCTCACTTTAATACACACGTTTAACACCCGCTATCTGGTATTAGATCAGAAAACAAACAACTAATGACTTACTAACGTCTAAACAATGACTGCTATGTTATCAGTACCCGAGTGCTGTAATAAGTCTTCCTTTTTTAGCTTCACGCTGCATATAGCAGGGTATTTAGAGGGAACCTGGGAACCTAGTGTTAAGATACTTCCGTTTTCTACGATCCGTCGAATTCCGGAGGCAATGCGTGCAGAGGGGCAGAAACCAACACCGCTGTTTTTTCTCACGCCAGACTGTAGAAATGAAAATATGAAATATTTCGTTTCGTCGAGTTGAAATCGAACCCACAACCGGCAAAGGTATAGTAAGTAACACGCTTGTGTTCCTGCGCCACGACTGGCCTCCAATGATTCTTTTTTATTATACTGTAATATTCGGTAGGAAGTACATAGCCGGGTTAATGAACCAAAAATATTTAAAACATCATGAATTCCCCGAAAGGAATTTGAATGTATATCCATCGCGTACAATCACATACGTCCCGATTACGCTACAATGGCGTCATATACTACTTCTCAATATTTATTATTGAGATTGATTAATATTCTTTAAATAGTTCGTGAATAACAATATACGTATTATAATCCTTCTTGAAAATTGTTGAAAATAGTTACACAACTAACGGAATTTAACCTATTTGAAATATGTTTCAATATAATGTGTACTTTAGATTTTAGAATATATCTTCTAGAAATGCGTACATACGGTATACCCATCTCAAAAACTACTGCATCAATTATGATAAAATTTGGGCTGTCTTCCCATTACGACTTTCCGAGAAACTTGTGGTCAGGCAAACATACGAGTTACGAAATTTTGTACAAATGCTTGAAAGCCTAGCTAGACAGATTGCAATACACAATATTATCCAATTCCAACAATATGACATACAAACATGGAGTCAGTAAAAAATATATCGTTAAACGTTTCTAAATTAAGTATAGCAGATTTTTTTTATTAACTTTTTGAAAACGAAAATATTCTCTATGTCCAAAAAAATGGCACTATTTACTATGGCACTATAGGCTTATCATTTCTGGGACCACGAACGGAATCAAAATTTCAGTACCCAATTCCAGATTAACCTACCTAGAACTGTTGGTTTTTTGTGAGAATCTTGTTACGTTAACTGTTCCATTATAGATGTATGAGTAGTTCCAAGACATAAATATTTAAGTTTGACTGACGTGTGCGGCATTGAGTTACGCCACTCAACGCAATGTATACAATAAATTTGTTCTGTTTCTGTCCGTTTGCACACCGCTAAGTGCGAAAGATGCGGTAACAACCTAATTTAAATTCAAATGAAAGGTAATACAAAATAAATAAACTGTTTATTTTCTTTTTTGTTTAGATTCACGCTGCATCCTGCACGTAGCAGGGTAGGCGAAGGGAATTTGAGAACCTAGAGCTAACTTGTTAAGACATTTCGTTTCATACTTTTCACGATAACGAGCTGCGGTTTTTTTTTTTATAAATACTATTAAAATACAGAATAGGCCGAGGGAACCTAGTGTTAAGACACTCCGTTCCCGACTTTCTTCCGAATTCTGGAGGCATTGCGTGCTGAGTGTCGCAACTCAGCCCCGCGCTTTGCCTCAACATTTGAGCGAAAAAATAAAAATATAAATGTAAGTAAATATTTCACTTCCTCGAGTGGGGATCCAACCTACAACCAGTCGATTTTACAGTCACACTTTGCGCCACTGTGCACCACGACGGCCTCACGAGTATATATGAGTATATAAAAAGATATAAAATATTTGTGCCAAAAAACCTCTTATGAAATGTATAACTGGTTAATAGTATTACTTTGTAGTATGAATAAATTTTTAATTTTTCCTTACTATATTTTTGCTACAAAAAAAATCTTATACTATACTTATTTATCTGAATAGCTTTCGTGATATAATAACGTTATCATTTAAAGACAATATTTTCACATAGAGAACCAATTCATTAAAACATTTATTTTGTACCAATATGGTCGCATGCAATAATTTATATTGACATAACTTTTTTATTTACGAACCGATTAAAATAATACAAACGTTTAATGTTAAGGGAAATTTCCCAAAATACAATAGTTTAAACTACATTTAAATAAGTTAAATTGTTTCTGAGATTAGCGTGCACAAACGCAGAGACGAACAGACAAAAATTTAGAAATGAATTGTTCTATTAGATTCATTTAAAATACAATCAATAATAGTATTTTTTTTATTTATTTTCCATGTACGGACAGCGATCAGCTACAGTTTTATTATATTGTAGATTATATTTTTTGGATTATCTACAAATAGTAGTTAATTATTACCACCACTTCCGGAAATTCCGGAGGTTTACAAGTATATTACACAGAAAACTAATTTATATATTATGCTGTATAGAATGTTCCTGTAATTGGAATCGAACCTACTACCATCGTGTTTTATCAGATATTTTGACAAAGCACTATATATAATCTCTTATTCACTATTAACCTCAATGAATGTAAATTAAGATTAAAAAAAAAAGTTATGACTTTTCGCTTATTTTTAGTACGAATACACAAGTGCTGTCTGGTATTTACGTAATCGATGTTTTACGGGACTCGAATGCTAATGCCGACGAGCGTTTTTAAGTTTTCGAGAGGGATTTTCCCCTAACGTGTTTATTATGTATTAACTAATTCAATATTCAAAATTGTTAATTTTTAATATGGTTTTTTTAATATAACATATTGTAAAAAACAAGGGGCTTTGAGATCCGCCACTCAACACGCAATGCCTCCAGAACCCGGCGGATAGTGAGGAATGGAGTGTCTTAACACTAGGATCCCTCTGCCTACCATTTTGTGTGCGGGATACAGCGTGAAGATGATTTATTTATTTCTAGTAAAAGACAAGTGTAAAAACCATTCTCCAAAAAAAAGTGTTTACACATTTTATACATATATTCTTCGAGGTCTTAATTAGACAGGACAATAAGATATTATTTTTATTAAAAAAATAAATATTAAAAATAATTATCTTTGGATATAACATAAAAACAAGTTTAATCGAGTGAAGCCACATTTGATTCTCGAGTAATCAATACAGAAAATCTATTCTTCTATACATTGTATATTACCATGAATAATTTTCTAAGGAAATTTTAAAGGAAGTAACAATATTAGTCACAAAGAAAAAAATAATCAATTTAAAGTAGTTACCAATTTACCAATTGACGCCTGACTCATATACATGGGCTATGGTGAATATATTTTTAAGTGTCACTCTCCTAGAATTACTCATCAAATTGGTTCTCCGGAGTAATACAAAGTAAAGTTATGATAAGATGTACAAAGAGAAAATGTTACATTTTAAGCAAAATATAGTGATACTAAAAGAACTCTTTTAATTTTTAGATTTTTATTAAGTAAGCTTTATAGAATTTTTTGCCTATTTAAAAATTGCTATGAACTTGTATATAAATTATGCTAATTACTTAAGTGGAATTAATTTTAATTGACAATAGTCCATACCTGGGAAAAAAGACTGAATATGATAAAATATCTTCATTGTCTTGAATTTCTAAATTTCTTTCAACATTTCAAACAGATATATTAGAATAGTAGAAAATATTATATGAAACTAGTCTAGTAGGGCAGTGACTACTATCGATTTTCAATATACTTTGTTATATGTACAAGACATGTGAAGCTATAAAACAATATAGTAGTCACAGAAGCTATAAAAAAATATAGTAGTCCTTAAATGATGGTAGTTCATATCATTTGAAAATTATATATTGTATATAATCTTTTATGTTTTACAAAAGCCATCATTCTGTTCTACAAGGATATAAATAGGATGTCAATAACATTTATATTCCAAGATTAATGTTGTTTAAAGCTATTTTATCTTTTGGACATGTGCCAATAGAAACTCAATGTGAATGGTGCAAGTGGTTTACAGAAATATATAATGTAATATACTCATTATTCTGTGATAAGACATTATTAATATGACTGAAATTATTTATTTTTAATGTATATATATATCAAGTTTAATTTTCTTTGCTTAAAGTTGGTTTATGTAGCAAACAATAAAACTTTCCCATAATTACTTACTTAGCTTCACGCTTTATCCCAAGCAGGGTAGTCAGAGAGAAGGGTACGCTATTATTATTAGGTGTTGGTATATCTTTAATATATATATATATTTTTAATTATTTTATATTTTTATGCTTATTTTATTTAATTATTTTATATTTTTATGCTTATTTTATTTAATTATTTTATATTTTTATGCTTATTTTATTTAATTATTTTATATTTTTATGCTTATTTTCTTTACATTTTAAATATACTTAAATATCTATACGTCTTTTTAAATATAGTAAGTGTTGTAGTTTCAATATTAACAATGATAATAAAAAAAGTACTATATTTACAACTTAAATATAATATACCAAGGTAAACTTTCACTTGCTGGTAAAACAAGCCGGTAGATTCTACCTGCTTAACGGCAGAAGTTCCGTTTCGATAGTACGCACGTATGTAGTATATAATGAGCGGACAAACATTAAAAGTGGGACAACATACCTTGTTAAATATTCTCCGCCAATATAAATCGGACCTCGTGGGTGTCAATGGTATAGACACCGTAGCTTCTCTTTGACCAGATGGCATGTTTTCACTGAAAATTCACTAATGAAAAGAAAAACTGTGTCCAAGTAAAGTTTCTTCACTATATTTTTCTTAAGCAAAATAGCACATTATAACAATACTGCCGTTAGTTTTTGTAGGTGATTAATCATAATCGATATGATAAAAGCGAACGATAAGATAGTATTAATTATTTCGAAATAAATATATGTTCGTATTTAGTTTCAGCATAACAAACAACCGCATCGCCTTCGAAACGCCAATAAACTGAATGACATAGAATAACAAAACGCTGTCATTTAATTATCGTTGCTGTTTGACACATATGATATTTATTCTGTGGTATGATTAATTCCTTTAAAGTTGACATAAATAACGAGTCAGAGAGAAAATATAAATAAAAATAGTTATAATTTATACATATAAGTTAAACTTAGTACACATGGTTTAAAACTATTTTATTAGTAGCTGTTTCAAATTATATAATTAGGTACAAATTATTTAATATTCTCTCAAGCTAACTTTATTTGAATTTTTTTTTGGTTTTGAAAGTGGTGATTTTGAACGTTTCTCAAATGTCATATCGTAATTAAAATATCGAAAAAGTTACGTACAATTGTAAATATACTACTTTATTATTTTATAAATTCATAATTTTTAATTAAATGAAAGTAAAGATATACATGATTAAATGTTTTCATAGTAGACAGTTCAGTTTGGTTTCATTTTTTTCATTTCGAATCAGTACTTAAGGACTTCCGACATGCCAAATTTAAACAATCAAATATTTAAAATTTAAATGCTTATTATCAACTTAAGTACTAATTAGTTACACAAAAGCAATTGTAATAATAATAAAAAACAAGGCACTTGTAACCATAGCAATGAGTAGTAAACAAAAATATAATATGTCCCTAATTCTGAGCACAACCTTTGGGTACGTTTGTTCTGTGAATCTGAGGCAAGTAAGATTGATAAGCACATGGTACTCGAACATTTTGGACCAGTGGAAAAAGAAAACATAGAAATAATTCTAAAAACATCATGCAAGAATTCAGTAAGTGTAATAAAATACCTGGAGTATATTGGTTAAAGCATTCTCTAGATGACATGTTAATTAGGTAAATGTCTCCTGCAAATAGTACACTATGAGATTTTTTTTATATGCCCCTTATACAACTGAAAATGTGTATATTTTCAGAATCAAGATAAAATTCAAAGATGACATTATTAATTTACCAACATATGAGGATTTTCATAGTAAATCACATGGAGAAAGTCTTCATGTTTTAGACAACAACAAAATCGAAGTACACGAATTTAAATGGCAAGAAAAAGTGTTCAGTGTGTGGGAATTACAAAAATATTCAGATACTTACAACTGTGACACAGAAGCAGAAAGAATTTATAATGAGACAATCACAAAATCACACTGTAAAGCACAAAAAGTTTTTACTTATATCAATGAAGATTATCATTTACCCGTACCAATTGCTAAAATAGAAAATAAGCCTAATAATTTAACTTTATGTTTAGCAAAATTAAATTTAGGAGAAAAATTTGGGATATCAAAAGACCTTTCTAGTTCAAAAGGACATTTGTTTAAAAGTGAACTGGATATCTCAAGCAGTGAACAATGGATGTCTATGCATATAGTGTTAGATGCATCGGAGTACAACGAGTTAGTATTAAACATATTACTTCCAGTATAATGTTTTGGTTTTATTTTAATTTTATTTTATGGCAGAGTCAAAAGAACTGACATAATGTAATAAGACACTACTATGGTATGGGCTATGGTTGATGATTCATCGCCTCCCTGAAAATAGCTGTTGGTTATAGATGGCTGTGAATATTTGATGTTAGATTTTTTCTAACCTTTGTTTACTTCCTTCTCAAGTGAACAATGCACAAAAGGTTATATCACTTAATTTCAGGGCTGCTTCAAGGCTTCAGGTCTGCATGACTGCTGACTTGTCATCTGTATTGTATATGTTGAGTGGTAGATCTAAACACCACACTATTATATGTACAATGTAAATATAAAAAATGTATGACACTGTTTTTTACAGAGATTCTCAACTGTTTTATAAACAAGAAAACATTCTTCTTTCTATATACCATAATATTACCCAAAACTATATGATGATATCACCGGATGTTAATGATATAGAATTCAACCCATACATTATTGAAGACTCGGGATCAATGCTTAATTCTACAAAATTGCAAGAATATGGTGTGGAAATTGAAATGTATGGGAGAGAGAATACAGAAGAATTAGTGGAATTGGTAGGTAAACATATATATTAATATATAATACTAACTACTTACAACTATTTACTTTACAGACATTATCCCACTGCAGCACAATGAAAAAAATGTAATTTTAATTTTTAAATCTTACAATTTTTAATTAAAATTTATCACAGGTAATCTGAATAAACTATTTTTATAGTAAGTAGCAATGTTAACTGGTTATAATTACAGTTAACTAATTTATACAAGAAGTGGGAGAAGAAACAGAAAAACCAATGTCATTTTGTGATGCCTCCACTCGGGAAAAGGAAGTACTTTTTAAATCTAGAAATTGTTGCAGCCGTGGACTTTGAAATGGATAATATGTACATTGAATATGAGATCAAAGTAAGTAAATTATGTTAATAAGAGCTCCAATTAGTAAAGCACCACAACATCTGATTGTACACAATTTGTTTGTGGGTTTAATCCCGCTTGTGGGATTGTATCATTTCCGTATATTCCGTAGCAATATAATGTGATTGATAGTTTTTTTGGTTTGATTTGCTTAATTTGGACATATGTCGAGACTGGATGACGATAGAATATAATACATACAGCAGTTGAGAAGCTTCTCTAATAACATTTTTGATTTCGCATAGCTATAAATTATAAAAATGACTCATAATTTTTTTTTTAATATAAAATTTAATATTTCAATTATACTTCCAATTCAGTATTATACATATATTATGTACATAGAATATGCTAAGAAGGCCCCTCTCCCTTTTGATAGACTCAGACATTGTGCATAACAGTTGTTAAATATATATTTACTAGACTGCTAGTTTAAAAACAATTTTGAATGTCTGCCTCTAAGCCAAATGTTCTCATCAAGATACGTCATTATTGTTAAAAAAATATAAAACACACTCATGAAACTCATTTATACTTAACTTATCCCAACTTATCATGTAACGTTTTTTTTTTTATATTTATAACATTTAGATAACACTTAGAGTTAGATTTCAGATGACATAAAATGTAATGGCGATACGAAAGGACGGACCCATATCAGTAAGAAAATATATGTAGAGGACGAGCCTCAGTGGAAATACGGTCATATGATAGAATTGGATCTAGAATGTTCTACTGGTATAGGTTAGTTGGGTTTTGATTAATTAAATATGAGGCTGTCGTGGCTCAGTGGTACTAGCGTGAGACTGCAAATCGAACGGTTGTGCGTTCGATTCCCACTCGGAGAATGATTCATGTAAATCAGTTTCTCACTTCCGTTCCGAGGAATCCGGAAAATAAAAGAATCTATTTAATAACATAATCAGTCAGGCCAGTCGTGGTGCAGCGGCACAAAGTGGGACTGTAAAACCGACTGGTATGGGGTTCGATCCCCATTCGAGGGAATGAAATACTTACTTAAATTTATATCTCACTCTGGTGTCGAGGCGAAGCGCGGCGTTAAGTTCTACCGCTCAACACGCAACGCCTCCAGAATCCGGTAGAAAGTGGGAAACGCAGTGTCTTAACACTAGTTATGTATGCGGGATAACGCGTGAAGATGATTTGATTAATCAAAATATTACTGACTTCACAGACCCACCTCCGTTAAAAATCTACTTTGAAGCAATATCAACTGATCATTGGCTGAGACACAACACACAGGGCTACAGCTATCTCGCTCTAACACTGCAGCCCGGACGCCGTGATGTATGTCTGTCCTGCTCTAGACCAGAGGAAATGGATGATTGGATAGCAGAGAGTAGGAGATTCTTTGTGGGGGGATGCCATTTGATTAAGGATTTGGATGTTTTGTCTAATCCTGATTTACAGGTGATTTTTTGTTGGATTTAATATCTTACACGACATATTGATATCTCTTTTAGTTGTCGTTAGTCATGTTTACTTACACATATATATATATATATATATATATATATATATATATATATATATATATATATATATATATATATATATATATATATATATATATTTGCCTCACGCTGTATCCATTTTGCAAATAGCCGAGTAGGCAGACTCCCCATGCTCTGTTTTTGATATGTTGCGTGTTGAGTAGCGTAACTCAACGCCGCGCTTTGTCTTGTTACCAGAGCGAGGACATGATAATTCCGCACACTCTGCCTATTGGGAATCCAACTCACTTTCCGTTTACAGTCACGCTCCATTAACGTGTTGAAAGCGACACTCAGAATGAAGGTAAAAATATATTTTTAACACAAAATAGTTTATTATCCATACATCTTTTTAGATTGTCTAAGGGTGGCATTGAGTTCTGCCACTCAACACGCAATGCCTCCAGAATTCGGCAAAAAGTTGGGAACGAAGTGTCTTAACACTAGGTTCCCTCTGCCCACCCTGCTGTGCGGGATACAGCGTGAAGCTGATGCATCTTTCTGTATTATTTTTATTTATAATTCTAGGACGCTAACTTCAAATACGTATCAACTGGCCGGATATTATTAAGATGGCAGATTTTATCTCAAGCACACTCCCCAACAACTCTCCCGCAGGAGACACTTGCAGCTACTGATTTACTAAGAGGTAACAAGTAAAATTTATAGCGATTTCATAATAGGTGAAAATTGAACAAAAAAAATATATAAAAAAAAATTAAATCAGTTTCACGCCGTATTCTTCGCACACCAGCGTAGGCAGAGAGAACCTAGCGTTAAGACACTCCGCTGGAGGCGTTGCGTGTTAAGAGGCGGAATTCTACGTCGCGCTTTAAATGCGGAGGGAAATGAAAATGAAATTTAATTACGAACCTGCGACTATCTCGTCTAAAGTCAAACGCGGTTCCCTCTTCGTCACGACGGCCTTAACAGTTATAAATAAACTAAATTTTCGAAGAGTTTTTTCTTAATAGAGGCCAGTCGTGGTGCAGCGGCACAAAGTGTGACTGTTCGTGGGAGGAACCGACTGGTTGTGGGTTCGCTCCCGACTCGAGGAGATGAAATTTTTACTTAACAACAAACAAACAAACTTGACATAGCGCGGCGTTGAGTTCTGCCACTCAACACGCAATGCTTCCAGAATTCGGATGAAAGTTGGGAACGGAGGATCTTAACACTAGGTTCCCTCTGCCTACCATGCTGTGTGCGGGATACAGCGTATGCAGCGAAGCTGATTTAATATTTTTTTTTAATATTAAATATTTCTAAATATTTTATTAAGGTAGCATCTTCTCTGAACCATGTTTGAATAGCAAATCTTTCTACAGACTTAGTTAGCAACAACTACAAGGCATTATATTGTTCTACGTATATAACAGGTTCAATTTGTTGCAGGTGCAGAGGCTGTTTTACGTCAGTATAAAAAAGCAAAAGCCACTTTAGAAGCTGCTACTGGAATAACAAATGTAGATATTGTAAATTGATTGTGGCAAAAAAAAAATATTTTTTTTTACTATATATTTATTGTATTTTATTTAATAATTCTTTTTAGGAGGTAGTACATTGTTTGGTTTTTCTTTCCATACAAAAGAATTTTAAAAGATCCAATTTAACACCACAAAAAACGAATATTATAATAATTTTACATAAAAAAAAAATTATGTGTAAGAATCTCAATCCAATCATCCCAAACCAATCCCAAAACAATCAATAAAAAAATGTAACAATAATTTTAAATATTTCACACACTTCATACAAATTACAAATCATATTTAAGAAAACATAAAAATTTGAACGAAGCAGGACTCGAACCAGCGCCTTTAGGAAATTGCCTAACTCATTCGACCACTAAATTAAAAGTTCTTTTCAATCTACGTTGAAATTCTATAGACTTAAAAATATCCAAAATAAATAAAAAAAAAACAAAAATTAATTAGAGAACATAAAAAAATCAATTAAAAAATTATAAAAAATCTATCGACCACGCTTCACGGCATCTCTCATCCTTTCACTTAAAGCAGCAACGTGACGTGCTCGAGCTTCGCGTGAACGGCGTGCACGAGTCAGTTGCACGCTGCGTGCTTGCTTCACGGCGACGCGGGCTAGCGTGTTAGCGTGTTTGAGGGCGCGTGAAGCAGCTACCTCTTGCCTTATGAGTGATGTCTCCCAGGACGTTAGTGCGTTTGTTATTGCTAGACGCTGTAAGAGTTATAGTTAGTAATATATATTTTTTTCGCACGCACGTGGTTAGGCAAAGGGAACCTTCGCATTCCCCACTTTCTACCTCCCAAGGCATTGCGTGTTGAGTGTCGAAACTCAACGTTCCACTTTGCCTTGTTACCAGAGTGAAGAAATGAAAATATTAAATAACTAATTTCCCGTGATCGGAGTTGAACTCACAACCACTGCCACTGCGTCACGACGGCGTCTATTACTATTAATTTACATTATTAATAATTATTCATCTTTCGAATTTAGCGGGTTAGGCGGAATGGTAAGAACTACTTTCTTCACTTTCCCCTATTAAATAAACGTGCGTGTTAATGGCGGACCTTAACACTGTAATTTTTCCAAACAAGCAGTACATAGTGAGCATACATATTACCATGTATGGAAAAATTGAATGTTTTGTTAAAACTTACGGCTTCAGTCCTATAATCAAGCGAAACACATTCTAGGTTTGTCAGTGATAGCAAGAGCCTTTATCGATAAATGCATTTAGTAGCTTCTGAGATTAGCGGATTCAACTGAACAAACTGGTTGTGGGTGTGTGGAGTCGATTTCCACTCACTCGAAGTTGAATGTTTTATATTTTCATATCTTCGTTCTGGTTTCGAAACGAAGCGCAGCGAATTGAATTCTGAAAGCATTGAGTTGCTGAACACAAGTTCCGCAATTCAATGCTTTCA
Organism: Heliconius sara; assembly: GCA_917862395.2. Lineage (NCBI taxonomy): Eukaryota > Metazoa > Arthropoda > Insecta > Lepidoptera > Nymphalidae > Heliconius > Heliconius sara. The sequence continues at coordinate 9,354,364 of OU860781.1, forward strand.
GAATTCAGCGGAAAGCAAGGAGCAGAGTGTCTTAACACTAGACGCCATCTGCCTACCCTGCTTCATGCAACATACAACGTGAAGCTTAAAAAAATACTTACCAAATTCTTCCAAAAAACTTATAACATTAACACTTTTAGAATGAAATAAAAGAGATTCACCTGAGAAGCATTTCTCAACATCTCACTCCGTCTCTTACACGCTTCATCAGCTTTCTTCAATGTGTAGACCAGCTCCACCTCCTTGCCCCACTTGTCGGCCACGTCGAGCCTGTATCTCCTGTCTTTAGCTAGCTGTATGCGGCATTCCTCTTCTGCTGATCTACCTATTAGATTCTGCTATCTGTTGGACAATTCAACGTTTTTCAAAAAAATGAGGCTTTATAATTGATTTTCTTATTGATTTTTCTGCATTTTGGAAACGTTTTAATATTGGAGGGTTATTCAAATAAGCTTGTGTGTTTACATTGTGCATATATTAGAGAAATATAAGATATTTTTTCAGCTTCACACTATATATTACATATAGGAAGTTAGGCGGGGGAACCTACTGTTAAGTCACCCCTTTTCCCAACTTTTGTGACATTGCGTGTTTGATTGATTGACGAAACTCAATGCACAGGAAACAAAAATATTCTTTACCTTGGGTGGTAATCACACTCACCACCTCCACTAACAGTCCTATTTATAGTTAACTATGAAATCTATCTTGGGTTCGTGATCACAACTTGAGTGCGTATCAGCCGTAGATCGCTCCTGGGATCGGTTTTGAGAGCGATTTATACATACTAGAACTATCTACTATTTATTGTACCTACTAGGGGCCCAGATTACTTCTGTGTACCTATGAAAATAGGCTTGGCTTTGTTTCGAAAGCTTTTTTTGTAAAAATTTTTTGTTAATTCTTCAAGCTTAATTTCTTGTTTGTAAAAAAATTAGAAAATAAAATAAAATAAAAATTCTGAAAAACGGAGTATCTGAACACGTGGTTACGGCTACTCTAAATTTAAAATGTAACAAAATCTCAAAATCCAAAGATTCTCGACATTTTCCTCACCCTCTTATCTTCCCTCCAGGCTAGTACATCCGCACTCCTCTGTTCCTTGTACCGGATGCTGTCCATCAGTTGTCCCCTTCTAAGTTGTTGCTCGGTGACTCTTTGCAGGCGCTTGAATTCATTGTGGCTATGCTCTTGGGATCGTTTTTGGTGTAAATAGCGTTTGTATTGCTCAGAAATTTCAGCTTCTACCTGAAAAAAATGTAATAAGTAAAGAAAAAATAAATAAAAAAAACCAACTAGAACCAGCAAGAAAAATCCCGGCGGAAAGTGGGGCACGGAGTGTCTTAACACTAGATTCTCTTTGCATACTCTGCTGAATGCGGGATACAGCGTGATAATAAAAAATATATATAAAATAATATATAAGGTTGGTTTAGTTTGCGCCTGTTTTATAATAATAGCAATGATTCTATTTGTCATCGTTATCTATGCATGAAAAGAATACAGAAAACCTTAGGTCTCAGTCAGTTTAGCATATGTTGAAACAAAACAAATAATAAAGAGGAAAAAGAAAAATAAAAGACCACATAAATAAGATAATTGGATAAGAGAATAAGATGATTGTTGAATTATAAGCATTACATATGACTATCATTACATACCATTTCACGTTCTTCTTTCTCCTTGAGCCACATCTTCTGGAACTGCTCGGCCAGTCGTTCCCTCTCATCTTCTTCCTCTCTCTTCCTCGCTAGAGCAGCTAACAGCTTCCAGTCGCGCTCAGGTATGGCATCCCATAACTGTTCCTTGCTACTGCTCCCCTCAAATGATCCAAATAATTGCGATACGGAATTAGATACTGAAAAAAAAAATAGTTAAGTACCTACTGTATATTTGCTGTATGTGTTTCAAATTATAATATGTAAGTGAAGCCATCACAGCATTGTGGCACAGCGCCTGGGAGCAACGAGACGTTTGATTCCCACTCAGGAACTTAATTGTGTCCATTTGCCCGTTCTCTTAACACCGCTACCCCGCCACCACGAAATATCTTAACACTGGATTCTCTCTGCCCACTCATAATCTGCAGTATACACTGTGATGTTGAAAAAATATAAGTGTCGTACTTCATAACCCTACTTGATTGTTTGATTTGTTATCATATATATAAGGAGACCAGTCGAGGCACAGGGACACAAAGTGTGACTGTAAAACCGACTGGTTATGGGGTCGATCCCCACTCGATGAGATGAAATATTTACTTAAATTTATATTTCCATTTCTTCGCTCTGGTTTCGAGGCAAAGCGCGGCGTTGAATGCTGCCACTCAACACGCAGTGCCTCCAGAATTCGGCACAAAGCGGGGAACGGAGTGTGTTGACACTAGGTTCCCTCTGCCTACCCTGCCTTGCGTGGGATACAGCGTGAAGCTGATTTAATTTTTAATTTCCTTTTCTCAAAACTGAAGAGTTTGTTTGTTTGGACGTGCTAATATTAGGAACTACTGGTTAAAATTGAAAAAAATATTTTGTATGGTCCTTTTTTTGATGATGGTTATTTTATCATACAAAAACTTCCGGTGCGTGTTGGGTAGGTTTTTGGGTACCATTTTTGTCTTTTAAGATATTTCCATTTCCATTTTTACTTTTAAGTTATAGAGCATATTTTACATTGATAAAGAGCCCTTACGCGTCAAGGAAAGGAAAATAAAGAACGGAGTGCTTTAACACTAGGTTCCCTCTGCCTACCCTGCTCTATGCGGAATACACCGTGAAGCTGATTTTATATATTTTTACATTGAGCATGTATGTAGATATCTTACTTAATCTTCCCACTGGGGAACCCTTCCTGGGCGAGGCACACCGCGACCGTACCGGCGACTCTGTTACAATCTTATAACAAAACACCATTATGTACTATTGTTCGCCTTCTGTCGCACAATAGTGGGAACTTAACTTAACTTAATTAATTATAATTGGCGTTCTGTATGATCTGGTATGCGCTGCCGTAACAGATTTCTCTTTCAAACAGCTGAATGTGTTCGCATTTTACAGATTATGGCTGGTATCTTACACTTCTGCTTGCAGTTCAGCGATGAGTTCCTCCACTCAACACGCAATGTCTCGAATTCGGATAGAAAGAGGTAAACGGAATGTCTTAACACTTGGTTATTCTGTCGTGGAAACACTTGAAACTGAATCCTTCCTGTTAAGAAGTTACTCAGACATTTTACTATAAAACAAATAACTGTTTTCTTTTAACGCAAGCACAGTAGAATGGTTACGACTGACAACGTTGCTAGGTGTGTATTGATTAAAACTTACCTAACTCTATTGTAAATGTAGCGCAACAACCGTTACTAAAAATTAATAAAATATATTAAAACTAAAAATATTCTAAAATCACGCTTTATGCTTTTTACATGGAGAATCCAGTGTTAAAACTCTCTGTTATCTGTTTATTATGGATGCAAAAAATAGCTCTAAAATTACTCAAAAAGATAAAGGCATAAACTTAAATAGCGGCGTTGAATCCCGCTACTGAACACAAAATACCTAGAGAATTCAGCGGAAAATGAGGATAACGCAGTGTCCTACCACTAGGTCTTCACTCTGACTACTCTGCTGTGAGCGGGCTACAGTGTGAAGTATAAAAAAGTAACAAAATCAAAAAAAAATTTGAAACAAGTTAAATTTATTGCTTGAGTATTTTTATTTATTCTTTTATCACATTAGAATTAGACAATGAAATAAATATTTTTGCAAGAACGTGCATGTAGCAAAGTACGTATACATTACAATAAGTTGAGAGAGCCTTATCGTTATCAGTTAAGAGATATCGCAAAAACGATATTTCAGTCGAAAACGCGCCGCGGTCCAGTGATGACGTTTGAGCCATGGACAAAGATAGGAAACCTATGATAAGGAGGCCAGATGTGCTGAAAAAACTAAATGCTGAAAACCTACAGCTTATAGAACGCGGCCTACTTGGTGATCTACCAGATAGATTTAAACCTATCAACTATCCAGTGAGAGGGCAATCGAAGGAATTGGTAGTAGCCAAGCCAACAGGTTTCTTATCATCTTGTTTACCTGTCGTCCCTGATTCACCATCGCCAGGCTCTGAAAAATCGGACGAAGAAGTGGGATCGCCGTTGAAAAAATCGTTCAGCTTTCGAGACAAAATCCGCATGAGCTTCTTTGGGAAAGATAAAACGGAGAAACCCAAATGGAATACTGTAATAGAGGAAGAGAAATTTAAGAAAGATACGGCGATTGCACAAACCGCGAGCCAAGCTAACGATCGAGATAACCGGTCCAGCAAACGATTTTGGTTCTTCCGAAATAAAGAATTGATGAATAAAAAAACACATTCACCTATATATACCAGAAGTAAAAGTTTCGAATTTCTCCCCAAGGCTATTGAAGAGGAAGAGGACAGAGTGCGGACGAAGCTAACCAAAAACAGTCTATCGTACGCCTTCGGTAGTAGCGACACACTAGGAGACACGTCAGTTGACAGCTTGGAGTACATAGCGAATGTGTATTACGACAAAGTAGACAATGTTTACCTCAAAAGTGTCAAAGAAATACAAGATTCTGATCACAACTCCTGCGCATCAACCTCTACGTCAACCTCCAGTGGCCTCGTTGTCAACATGTTCAAAACGGAATCAGTGCAGGACCTGTTAGATGAATTTAAAAAGGCCGTCGATCTGTTCAGTGAAAGTTATTTGAGTGATTGTGAACCTTACACGCGTACATCCGACGAATTGACTTTAGAGCAGAAGAGGAAGAGTTCTTCGTTTAACACTTTGCCATCTCCTAAGGTAGTACAAGTGAATAAAGTGAATGAAGTGAGTGAGGATTTCCGGGCTGAGTTAAACCAAATGTTGGAGTTGAAGCGTCATAGTGTGTGTACAAAGACTCCACGACGCGGTTCTGTCACCGATTGGTTTGTGCTGGAAGACCAGAAAACACCGGTGCAGAGCAAAAGCAACGTGTCTGAGGCCAACAAGTATCGACGAGCTCAGAAGAAGCCAATTCAGAGGGTGAGAAGGATCAGCTCAACTAAATATGTAAGTTATTTTAATTTTTAATTGAAAACTCGTTGCGCAGAGGCTCAAGCGTGCGACTGTAAACGTGATAGGTTATGGGTTTGATTCCACTCGAACAAATAAAACATTTAATATTTTCTTTACCTTGCTTAAGCAACGAGAAAAGTGCGGCGTAGTGTTACACCAAAACATGATACGCATCCAGAATTCAGCGAAAAAAGAAGAAAGGAAGGAATCGAGCAGAAAGGACTCTGCTATTTGCAGAATACAGCATGAACCTTTAAAAAAAATAGATTTAGCTAATAAATATTAATTATAGATCAAATCAAAAGCAAATTATATATTGTGGATAATAAAGAGGTCAAACAACATTTTTAAGCAGGATAAGTTTTTTTTAAGTCATTTAGTTAAAAAATATGTATCTATATCGATTATGTGATCATAAGGATTTCTCTATTTATTTTGTATTATTAGGAAAAACTTAAAAATTACAAGATTTATAATTACACTAATATTTATAATTTCACTATATGAGGCCGGTCGTGGCGCAGCGGCACAAAGTGTGACTGTAAACCGACTGGTTGTGGGTTCGATCCCCACTCGAGGAGATGAAATATTTACTTAAATTTATATTTCCATTTCTTCGCTCTGGTGTCGAGGCAAAAGCGCGGCGTTGAGTTCTGCCACTTAACACGCAATGCCTCCGAAATTTGGCAGAAAGCGGGGAACGGAGTGTCTTTCACTACGTTCCCTCTGTCTACCCTGCAGTGTGCGGGATACAGCGTGAAGCTGATTTGATTTATATTTCGTGCCGTGTGATCCCGGCCTAGAATAGGATCATCCTGGTACTGGTGGTGTCGTAAGAGGGGACTAAAGTACGTGTGGTAGAGTCACGTCGCCAGCAATGGCAACACGCATGGGCAGACTCGACCGGGTCATTACCACCCCCGGCATTTAAAACCGGCGTGAAGTAGTGGCTTTATGACACTGCGTTTCGCATTAGGTAATGCCGGGCCCCGGCGCCCAACCCACCTTAAAGGCCGGCAACGCACCTGTAGCTCCTCTGGGGTTGCACGGGGCCGTGGGCGGCGGTAGTCACTATCCATCAGGTGACCCGCACGCTCGTTTGCCGTGTCTTTTCCATAAAAAAAAATAATAATATACTTCATTTTAAATATTTACGCACATCATAATGATACTGCGTGATATAGTATATCACGCAGTATCCCGCAAATAGCAGGGTACGTATTCCCTCTGCGTACCCTGCTAGTGTTAAGATAATCCGTTCCCCACTTTCTGCCATATTCTGGAGGTATTGTGTGTTGAGTGGGGAAGTTACCAGAGCGAGGAAATGAAAATATTAAATATTTTATTTTTTCGAGTGAGAATTGAACCCTGTCGCGTCGCGTTTACAGTCGCTCGCTAGGTTGTGCCCCGGCACCAAGACTAACAGATATATTAATATTTTAAAAATATATTATGAAAGGGTTAACGACTTTACCACTAGCTTTTTCAATTCCCAAAAATATCTACAGAAAGTATTACGTAACCTTCAAAACGCTTTAATTTTATTTTTAGAATGATGAAAAAATATTTCTAAACACTAGATTCTCTCTGTTTTTCCCGCTGTTTGCAGGATACAACGTGAAGTTGATTTATTTTGAATTTGGCATTTGTAAAATTTTATAAGTAATTGATTATATTGAGGACAGCAAATAACGTAGTACAGTTGTATCAAGGGCAGTAGCTAAAAGAATAAAACTTAGATATAACACTGTTGACCTACATTGGTACTTCATGATATAGATTATAATTATATAAAATATTTTTTACTTAACAGGTTATAATCTGTAGTCAAAATTATCATTGATTGTGATAGTCCCAAACTCACAATATATTTTAAATAAAAAATGAATCAACTTGTAATTGTGAACTCACGCTGTATCCAGCACACGGCAGGGCAGGCAGAGGGAACCTAGTGTTAAGACACTCCGTTTTTCTCGAATGGGGATCGAACCCACAACCAGTCGATTTTACAGTCACACTTTGTGCCCCTGAGCCATGACAATACAATATATTTTAAATTAAAAATATTTCTAGCCACAATAAAAATTTTACTAAATATTTGTTTCGAATTAGAATAAATGACAAATGCTTCGTATATTATTTTGTATACTCGTGCTGTTATCAGTTGGGGTCGTGATAAGTGGAAAAGACGGCGCATTTGCTCGACTATTTACGACCAATACACTGATATTGTATTATAAGATTAATAGATATCTATGACTTCTTTATTGTAATGATTTACCAAAAATTTTGAACATCAAAATTGATATTAAGGATTTTAAGGTTCCATAACTTAAAATGGTAAAAACGGAACCCATATTATAGGGTCACTTTGTTGTACGTCTGTCCATCTGTCAGGAGCATTTATCTCGAGATCGCGTAGATTTATTTATTTATTTATAAGGTCCATCAACAGAATATACACAGTACATGAATATAAAATAATAATAAAAAAAAAATACATTGCAAAGTGTTATAGTATCTATACTTTTTTGTTAATGTACATTTTGCTGAATGTCTTTAAAATTACTTTTAAACAAAATGTTATTATTACATGAGAAATAGAAAAAAAAAACAAAGTAATGGGATTTAACAAATAAGAGCTATTATTTTATTCTATTATCTTATTATTATCGATGGGATTAGAAAAAAAAATCAAACTTCCAAGCCAACGCAATCAAAAGATACGAGCGTTTATGTTGCATTTCGTATAAAATTCGATGCGTAACCCAAAACATATTGGGTTGCTACCCGTGGACCTACAATTATAAAAGGCAAGAAGTGAAAATTGCAGTACATAAGAAGAAAAAATCCAAAACGATAAAATTTATACATATTTCTTATATAAAAATCAAAAAAACTTATAATTATAGTTAATTTCAAACAAAATGAGTGCGATGTCCGCAAACTTAAATTTGTCAACTTTAAATCGTACTTCCCGTGGACATGTAATCCAGAAATTGGAACGGAACCCTCGGTATGCGAGCCCGGATCGCATTTGACCGCTTTATAGCTTCACTCTGTATTTTAATGGCTTAAAATCTAAAATCTAATTATATGTATATTTATGCTGAACCGATCCTGTTTATTGCTCGATATCTTGGAATTGGAGACTTAATATGTAGATCTTCAACACCAAAGTAACGATATACAAAATCAGCTTCACGCTGTATCTTGAACTTAGTGTTAAGACACTACGTTCCCTATTTTGCGCTCGTTAAGTGGCGGAATTAAAGGCGACATTTTGCATTGACACCAGAAATGAAAATATAAATTTACAACAAGTGCACGCTTGTGCCCCTGAGCCTCGACTGACCTCAAATCTATATACGAGTAGGTATATCACGTCGTAACTGCACGAAAATGGCTTTAGAAGGAGAAAAATCCTTGTTCCCCTTATTTCTTCTCTTTCAGGTCAACATATAGTACTTGAAATAAATATTTTACAATCTACAGTACATTCACATAGCAGTCTGTTTATAGTAAGTTAAGTGCTTTAGACAGGATAATTTTCTCGTCCAAAGTAGGTCGTGGGTTACTTCCATGTTTGTAAATAATATACTAATTTGAAATATGAAATATACATATAAAACAATCAGCTTCACGCTGTATCCCGCACACAGCAGGGTATTCGGAGGGAATCTACTGTTGAGACACTCTGTTAGAAGTATATCTTCATTTTTTTGCTTTTGTTCTAATATTTCTAATATTCGTTTTTTTATCTTAATGTAACTTCTTTGTTTATACTCGCAACAGAAAAAAAATTACAATTTTTTTCCTTATCAGTATAATATCTTAATAACTATGCCCAATTTAGTTACTGACAATTTGTTTGTATGTGTTATTAGAGGTAAACGCGACAGTTGTGGGTTCGACTCCCACTTTGAAGAATGAAATATTAATATAATCTACATTTCTTCGTTCTGGTAACAAGGCAACATTTTTGATGGTTGAGTTCTTAACACTCATCACGTAATACCATTAAAAATCGGCGGAAAATTGGAAATCCCAGGTTCTCTTACCCTATCCAGCTATACGCGAATACAGTGTGAAAATGAAAAAAAAAACAAAAATAAAAAATAAACAAAACCTATCATACACACCAATGCCCTTTCACATCATCCACTATCTAGTGAAACATTAAAGATAATAATACGTACATATATATACTATCTCGTCTATCTCTCTCAATGAGATAAAAGACGATTTTTGTTGGATAACAACAGAAATACTTACTTTACTTACATAAAAGTATTTTCTTTCATTGAAAATGTCTACGTCACGATAGAGTAAAATTGAATGTAAATATTATAAACGAAAATATTAAAACGGATCAATATAATTACAAAATTAAATCAAATTAAATCAGTCTCACGCTGTATCCTGATGTTAAGACACTCCGTTGTTCCCCACTTTCCGCCTAGTTCTGGTGGCCTTGCGTGTTGAGTGACGTAATTCAACGCCGCGCTTTGCCTCAACTCCAGAGCGAAGAAACGAAAATATAAATAAATATTTCACTTCCTCGAGAGGGGATCGAACAGTCATAGTGTTACTGCGCCACGACTGGCCTCATATCTCATTATAATACATTATATACAATTTATGTACCACACACAAGCCGTTGCGGCACGGGGGCACAAGAGTGCGATTGTAAACGGGACGGTTGTAGTTTCGATTCCCACTAGGGAGAATGAAATATTTTATATTTTCATTTCCTCAATCTGGTGAGTTCCGCCACTCTACACGGAAGTCAAAATGCCTAAATAAATTGGGAAGTAAGTGAGGAACGTAGTACCTTAATGGAGAACTGAGTGTACAAAAAAAACATATCTTACAGGCTTCGCCTGCGCGATGCTTATCCGACAGTTTCTTTAATAAATTAAAATATCCAACCCAAAATATTTATCCAAGTGGAGTGCTCTTGAGATTATAGTGTTTAACAAAATAAAACTACAGCTTAATAAAAATATTAGGTACAGATAAAAAAAAAATTAATTAGCTTCACGCTGTATCCCGCACACAGCAAGGTAGACAGAGGGAACCTAGTGTTAAGACACTCCGTTCCCCACTTTCTTCTGGCATTGCGTGTTGAGTGGCAGAACTGAACGCCGCGCTTAGCCTCGACACCAGAGCGAAGAAATTAAAATATAAATTTAAGTAAATATTTTATGTCCTCGAGTCCCCACTCGAGGAGATGAAATGAATCGAACCCACAACCAGTCGGTTTTACAGTCACACTCCATGCCGCTGCGCCACAACTGGCCGTAAATTAAAAAAAAATAAAACTGTATGGTCACTCACTAGGTTCACTTTGCATATAATACATATAAAGGTACCTATAGATGCGTGAAGTTAGGAAAAAGAAACTGCATCACCGATCAATCGTAAACGTTAGCTTATTTTATAACTGTTACAATTTCTTTCTAAGAGCAGTTATATTATTTATTTATTAATGAAAATGTACTGGATACGGGTTCCGAATATTTAAACGCAAACGCAGCATAACCATAAATAACTTAAAATATAATTTAGTTTCGGACGTAACTATTTGAAATGGCTAATGTTAGGGGGTCAATCGGCTGACCTTTTGCTTGTTGCGATGAAGCAATTGCTTCGGTTAGATCTAGACTATACAGTTCGTGGAAATTTCAACTAAGATCGCATGACCACTCAAGACGCAATGCCTCTTAACACTAGGTTTCCAGGTCCCCTCTATCTATACTGCTAACTGCGGGATACCGCGTGAAATTAAAAAAAACTTACTTTACATGTAGTTACTAGAATATCAACTGATATCCAGAAGATTATCTAGTGAGAGAGAAACATTCAGGGCGGAACACGGCCTTTCACTGCAGTCGTACAAACTACCTGTTGAACAACAAGGCGTCTATTTCTACAAGTTTTAATTATTTTATTTTAAGCTTTTATTAGAATACTCATAAATACAAATGCTAACCTTATAACACAGATTTAAGTTTTTTATCATAAGGGTTCGGTACTTTTTAAGGAAAAAATAAACTCTTATATCAGATCACTTTGTTGTCTGTCTGTCTGTCTGTCGAGAGCCTTTGTCTCAGGAACGCTTGAAGATACGAGTTGAAATTCATGTAGCTGACTGACTGTGGTAAGGCGCACGCACAGCCGTAACCACTGATGGTAGCAACGTGAAATTTGGACACATGTTTATTTTCATAATCTGGACATCCACTAAGAAGGGATTTTGAAAAATTTTAATCCTAAAGGGATGAAATAGGGATCGAAAGTTTGTATGGTTTTTTTTTAAAACAGCACCGATTTTTATAAAATTTTAAATTCAGACTCTTTAAAATATTTCATTGAAAACGTGCTTCGTGGTCTTTTTAGAATTCACCCCTAAGGGTGGAAATAAGCAGGCGAAGCTGCGCGCATCCACTAGTACTATATAAAAAAAAAATTCTATATTTACTTAAAAAAAGATATGGTTAAAAAAGATTATATTTATTTGTACGTACATATTTCGATACTATAAACGAAAGAAAAAAATAATAGGGTTAGCCTAGAATTATGAACTTTGGCAGTCGATTAAATTTTCAAAAATACTAGCCTTAAAAGGACGACAAAATTTGGTATTGAAGCTCATTTCACTGCCCCGGTAGACATTACGTGTTGAGTGACGGAACTCAACGCCGCACTTAGATTAGTTAAAATCGAACCCAAAACCTATGCACCATATTATAATTATAATAAATTTTAATTATATTTCATACAGACGCGATTAACAAAGAGTAATTTCGTAGCGCAAATTACATTCACAACTGCTGACGGACGTCCATTCATTAAGTTAGATATGAAATGTGACTGATGTTTCATTTGTACATTTATTTATACTACTAATAAAAATTAATTTACCTAAGATATATATTTATATAATTATTGAATTAGGGATTTTATAGAGACTGTAAATCGACTGGTTGTGGGTTCGATTCTCACTCGAGAAAAAGAAATATTTATTAAAAATGTATATTTGTATTTCTTCGCTCTGGTGTCGAGGCAAAGGGCGGCGTTGAGTTCCGCCACTCAACACGCAATGCTTCCAGAATTCAGCAGAAAGCTGGGAACGGAGGGTCTTCAGGTCCCCTGTTCCTATACTGCCGTGTGCGTGAAGCTGACAGATTTGCATAAAATCATTTAAAATCTAAAATTCAACTTAACTCAGCTTCACGTTGTATCTCTACCGGGATAGACAGAGACCACGGAGTGTCAATCGATACGGTCTCTACATACCTCTTTCGCCTCATCCACTGTCACTTTCCACCGAGTTCTGGAGGCATTGCGTGTTGATTGGCGCGCTTTGCCTCAACACCATAGCGAAGAAATGAAAATATAAATGTAAGTAAATATTTTATCTCCACCAGTGTGAATCGAACCCACAACCAGTCGATTTTATAATCACATGTTGTGCCCCTGCGCCACGACTGGCCTCCATGTAAATAAAATTCAAAATTTTTAAGCGATCTTCAACATTTTGGGAACCTATATATACATACATAAATAAAACATTACCCACTTAAGATATAAAACATGAGATACACACGTGTCACGGTCGCGTCACGCAAATTGTCACTTTTCTAATCGTGTCGTGGTTAAACGTGTCAGCGGTGTAACTGTGTCGCACAAGTGTTACATGTTAATTACGATTACATTATGGGGGCTTAAGGTGTGGAAAATAGGCTTTTTTGTATACAGCCTTCAAGACTGTCTGTCCTCTTTAGTTTCTTTTATATTCTCTCAATATCCCGCAGGATAGGCAGAGAGTATTTAGTGTGGAGGCACTCCGTTCCCCATTCCAAACTTTCGAGGCATTGCGTGTTGAGTGTCGAAACTAGCCGCCGCGCTTTTGCCTTGGTACCAGAACGATGAAATGAAAATATTAATATATGATTATAATTATACGAGAATGCCGTGGTAGTATAGTTGTGGCTATAAACGCGACGGTTGTGGGTACGATTCCCACTCGAGAAAATTAATTATTACTTATATAGGTCCTAAAGGAAATTAAAATGTTCCATGCAATTATAATTTAAAGTTGTAACTATAACATTCAGACAACGCAACGCGTCATCAAGTACTCACTTATACATTTTTTATCATTTTCTGCATAGCTCGATAAAATCAAGTTATTAAATTCTATTATTAATAAATCATAGAAGAACCTAATAGACTGTAGCTAATAGAGAATGCATTTCTTATTGATTGTAATATAACAGTTAAAAACATTATTTATGATAAAATTATACAATACCGACGACGATAGTGGGTTCGTAACCTACTCGGGGGAAGAAAATATTGTTTATTAATATTTTAATTTCTTCGTTTTGGCAACAAGGCATAAATAAGTCCGGCGTTGAGTTCCGCTACTTAACACGTCATGCCTAGGAAAAAATCGGCATAAAGAGGAAACGGAGTGTCTTAACTCTAGGTTTCCTCTGCCTTCTCTGATGAATGCGGGAAAAAGCGTGAAGGTGATGTATACAATAGCAGAGATGTAGCTATTACGTTATTAATACGGTTTTTTTTAGCAGTCTTACTGTATCTCGCTCATAGCATAATGCCTACCATCATTATCGAAATTGTAATTTTTTTGTCTCCAACGCATCATCATGAACCCTTAATCGAACCCACAACCACCAAATATAAAATTTTATATACTTATACGTAATTACACATACATATCAGAATTATTAATTAATACTGAGCAATTTGATACGAAGTAATTTTTAACAAATGAACTTTTCCATGGGAACCACTTGATTATCACGATTCTGTAATTAACCTTGCAAAGTAAATGAAAATTTTGTATGATCGTAAATGATGAGATGATGAACCATGTAACGAAAAGAAAAATATTGAGGTCTGGGCAGTCGCGGCGCAGGGGTACTCACTCGCGTGCGACTGTAAATGTGACAGGATGTATGATCGATTCCCACTCGATTTCATTTGTTTGTTCTCATAACGAGACAAAGCGCGACGATTAGCCACTCAACAGGTTTCTTCTGCCTACCCTAATGTGAGCGGGATTCAGAGTGAAACTAAAAAAATATATACAAAAGACATGTATAAGTATATAATATGTAAAGGTACTATTTTGAGGCCAGTCGTGGCGCAGTGGCACAAAGTGTGACTGTAAAACCGACTGGTTGTGGGTTCGATCCTAACTCGAGGACATAAAATATTTACTTACATTTATATTTCTATTTCTTCGCTCTGGTGTCGAGGCATAGCGCGGTGTTGATTTCTCCCACTCAACACGCAATGCCTCCAGAATTCGGCAGAAAGTGTCCCCACTTTCTGCCGAACGGAGTGTCTTAACACTGTTCCCTCTGCCTACCCTGCTATGTACGAGATACAGCGTGAAGCAGATTTTAGGTGCAATTTTAACGTCAATTAAACTTTAATTCTCGTTTGTGCCATCCAGATATTTCAAACAACAAACCATACAAAAAAATCGTGAGTGACATGTCTTTGTTTACTACCGAGAGCGTGTTACATAACATAAGCAATATTTATAAATCGAATGCATTGTTATTTCTAATTTAAGGCCACGCCTCCGGCGCGCCGTTCGTTGCAAAAGGGTCCATTCACACTGCAAATCGTAAATATATGCTGTAATTCATACGCATAAGCGATTCTAATATGGGGAAGTAAACTTCCTAAGCAGGTTCAAAGACTTTTTAAGACATCCATCCAGCCGTCATGGCAATTAAATATATTCATTACATTCATAAAAAAACAATTAAATATATTCATTTTCTCGATCTGGTAACGACAGAAAGCGAGGTGTTGGGTGTCCGTCAGTCAAAAGGCTATGCCTCTAGAATTCGGCGGAAAGTGGGGAACAGAATTACGTAACACTAGGCCTCTTCCGATATCTGAGGCCGTCGTACCGCAGTGTCACAGAGTCTGACTGAAAGCAACGGTTCGACGGGTTCGATTCCTATTCGGAGAAATTTATTATTTAAATTTTCTCGCCCTGGGATCAAGACAAAGCGCAAGGTTGAATACTTTAGACACAATGTCGGGACATAGGAAAAGGAGTGTCTCAACACTAGGTCACTTCTAGTCCCGGCTCTTCTCAGCAGCACTACTTTCCGAACCGGTGGTAGCTATTTTTTTGTTTATATGTTCATTCGACGATTACAAAAGTTAAAAAAGTACTTATAATACCTAGTATATTTGAGTAAAGAATATTTTGAATTTGAATTTTGAATTTAGTTATAGCCCAATCCTATCGTATTCGATATCGTTCAGATCGTTTTCCAAGCACTAAACAACAATTTTACCCAACATTTCCTACATTTAAACCACACGCAACGGAAAGACAATCGTGACACCGTACCATTACTCCCGACCGGGTCTCACGACTGTTACTTTCACTAGTGCCTTATGCGATTATAATGATGATTTAATATTGACGCCGCAATGTGAGAATAACGATCAATGGAGCTAGAAACGAATTCGAATACATGAAACGTAATAGAAACTTATATAATACGGGCGAACTGATTTTTAACATGACGGCTGAATGAATTATTTTCATTTTTTTGGTCTGGTAACAAGACAAAGAGCATTATTGGCTTCGACCGCCTCACAAAATGTCTCGAAAATTACCAGGTGCGGGGGGAAAGGAGTGTCTTATAAAAAGATTTCTTTTGTCTACCCCTTACGTGGAATACATTTAAAAAAATAAAAAACAAGTGCTTTCTCTGAAAGTCAAGCTTAGCTTAGACAGAGTCCTTTTATGTTTTTTTTTTTTTTTATGTAGATGCTAGATACCAAATTTCATAATTCAAACATAACCAGAAGTACGATGATTTGAACTTCATCTCGATATCTCCCAAGCGTCCTTGAGATAACAAAGTGATCTTATAAGGGTTCCTTTTGTCCTTAAAAGGTACGGAACCCTAAAAATATAATCCATTTTCTTCGCTCTGGTGTCGAGGCAAAGCGCGGCGTTGAGTTTTGCCACTCAACCCGAAATGCCTACAGAATTCGGCAGAAAGTGGGGAACGGAGTGTCTTAACACGGTTCCCTCTGCCTACCCTGCTACGTGCGGGATACAGCGTGAAGGTGATTTATTTTTTATTTATTTTATAATAGACGACAATCATGTCATAAATAAAAGTAAAAATCAGTATTTTTATGATATAACACATAATTTAGAAATACATTATTTTTGAAGAGTCATCGGACTTAAAAAGCTTTCTGAAATTTCCGGCACACAAGATTCTGCGCTAACATTATAAGAATTATCTTAAAAAGTATATTAACGTGGTGACGCAGTTTTGACGTAATATTTGAACTTTGTATACAACTATGTGCTCAAATCAATAAAAAAAAATTCTCTGAGATAGATAGATGGATATCTTACATTTTGGATGTATGCATAAAAATGTTACAAGCATTGCATTCAATGGATTTTTAAACGCAATGACTCTTTATATAATGATTTCCATAATAACTTAAAGCAATATTAAATATATTAAATTAATAATTATGTAAAAATGCTTTGATTAAGACAAATGAAGTGTAAAGCTAGTTACATATAACGGGCGCACGTGCGTCCGGGCGTGTGCGTGCTGGGGAAGCTAGCCACATTATCATGAGAGAGGCGTTTAGCGGATTGTGACGTATACGATTATATAAATAAAACAACATTACACTGTATTAGGGTAGGAAGAGGGAACCTTTTGTTAAAAGTTAAGACACTTCTCTCCACAATTTTTTTAATTTTTCGAAATGTAACATGTTGAGTGGCGGAAGCCAGCGACTGCGCTTTGCCTTATTGGAGGAAGAAAATAAATATAATTCAATGTACCTAGTGAATTGAACTCAAAATCGTTGCGTTAACGATCAGGAGCAGTGCTACTGCGCCACTAAGGCCTACTATAATTACGGGATACGAGATATTCTGTAAGTACATTAAAGTCATATTATAAAATTTGATAGTAGCAGTTAAAAGTTCTTGAGGATGAGATGTTCAATGTCCATTATGAATACTCAATTTTAATATGTTTTTTAACTTTAAATTTGAGAAAAATTATGACAGAGAAAATTAAAATACGAACGTGAGACTAACTTTTTTATTTTAAAGTATTTTAAAACAATAATGATTTAAAAAAACAACATTAGCTTCCAAGGCTTGGGATTGAACCTACAACCACCGCTTACAGTTAATCGCTGTTTAAGCCATAATATCAACTGAGGATAATCCAATAATTTGATTTGTCAGGAACATCGGTGCGCGTGACGCGGCATGTAAACGAGGCGGCCCGTTTATAATCATTACAATACGGTCAACAAGTCGTGGCCATTTTTAAATTAGCAGTTAATATAGCAGCAGGGATGCTCATATTTGATTTTAGTACTTCTCTTACTTTAAACTTACGAGCGGCCACGACTTCGTGACCGTACTGTACTTATTCACGATTTAAACATACGCAGGAAAAAATATATACATGTATATTAAAAGGAAGGCAGAGTGAGTGAAAGTAACGTGTCATTTCCTTCTGCACTATTCACACAATTACAGACGGAAGTGATACATCACTATCGCTCTTCGACAACACGTTGCGTGTTAGATGGCTGAACTTTATATTGTGCTTAAGAAGACCGTGTAAATTATGTCTTTAAATTAAATAAAGTCAGATATCAGCGTCACGCTGTATCCCGCACACAGTAGGGCAGAGGAAATCTAGTGTAAAGATACTCCGTTCCTCAGTTTCCGCTAATTTTTTTTGCTTCGACAACAGAGTGAAGACAATGAAAATATAAATTTAAATAAACATTTCACTCCCTCGAGTGGGAATCGAATCCACAACCAATTGCGTTGAAAGTGATACCATGTGCGCCACGACTGGCCTTAAATTAAATGAATTGAAATTAGCAATCATTGCAAAGAAAGTAGACATACTCCCTTCACGCTTTTTCGCCATGGCAGATTAGGCCGAGAGAACCTAGTGTCCAAACACTCCTTTGCTCATATTCCGCCAAATCCCCCCTAGTTAAGAATTGAACCGTCGCCGAAAACCGTCGTGTTTACAGACAGTGACACACAGTCGCTTTTACCCCTGAGCCACGACTGGCTTGAAATAAGCACGAATAAACTTTGAAAATAGTTTTCCACAAAATTGTATATTGTTATGAGTTCGAATTTGAGTTATGAGTTATATTGTTATGAGTTCGAATTTGTAATAGGTACTCTCGTAGTAGAGGAGGGGCTCCAAACATTTTCATGGTCAAGGACCACTTTTATATCATTCTTGGTAGCAGGGACCACTATACATGTAGACATAATAAAAATTAATTGTGATAATCAAACCGAAACTTCCTCTCACCATCCCCAATCATGAAATTAAAATCGTTCGCGGACCATATTTAGGCTTCTGCGGACCACTGGGGGTCAGCGGACCACTGGTTGGGAACCGATGTAGTAAAGGCATAACTGTGAGAAACCAATTTATTAGATACGAGTGACATAAGAATAACAAGCGAAAGTTAACATTATAAACAAATTGAATCAATTTTATATCGTTATATCCATTACATTTATACTACTGTTGCATGTGTTTTTATTATCCGACTTCCAAAATAGAAGATGCCAGTTGAGACCAGTCGCAAAGCCACAGTGTGACTGTAAACGCAGTAGGTTGTGGGTTCGATTCCAACTCAACTTTCATAAGTATAAAAAATGAATTGTTTAATATTTTCATTTCTTCGCTCTGGTGTCGAGGCAAAGCGCGGAGTTAAGTTATGCCACTCATCACATAATGCCTGTATAATTCGGCGGAAAATAGGAAACGGAGTGTCTTAATACATTGTGATGCTAAAAAATAGGAGATTATCATTTGCGTCTAAATGATTTAGACCATAGCGTTTGGAGCTCCGTTCTCTCTGACTACCATGCTAGGGATAAAGCGTGAAGCTAGTTTAATTTTAGTTTTTAGTCCAAATGATTTTATTGGAATTGAATTGTAATAAAAACAATTAGATCATTATACTTAAATAATATCTTTTTGTGTATCATCTAAGCACATGTGTTAAAACTCACAAGTAAGTATATGAATGTTTGTTTGCCCACAAATTGTTCGACAATTGAAAGTCATAATGAGATTAACCTTTTTGATTTAAATAATAAAGGTAAAGGTGTCCAAAACTTAAGAAACAGTCCAAGATTTCATTTATTGAAATAGATTCACTAGCTGTTTAGATATGATACCTATTGTTTTTTAGTTAAAAAAGAAAGAAAACGTTTGTAAGAGTTAAGTTACACTCGACACTAACGTTACTAGGCAACCAACGTCGAGGAAATGAAAATGATTTCCCCCCCCCGAGTGGGAATCAAACTCAAAATCGTTGCGTAAAATTACAGTCGGACAATGTGCCGTTGTGTACAGCCCCAAATGAAAATATACATATTTTAAATAAATACAGTTACAAAAAAATAAACCTTTTCGACATTTTTGGGGTTCTGTAACTCAAAAGTAAAAAACGGAAACCTTATAGGATCACTTTATTGTCGATCTGTCCGTCTGTCAATATAATTTGTCTCGAGAACACGGGGAGGTATCAAGCTGAAGTTAAGTAACAAATATTCAGATTTAGCTTAACGTACAGAAAAAGTCAAGCTTCTAAGTCAACGCAATCAATATATACGAGCATTTGTCAATTGTGATTGTCAAGAACCAAACATCCCATCTACATCTCGTGGACCTACAGTCATTTACTTGGCCGAAGTGAGAACTTACAACTTGATAAATAGAGGAAAACACCGAGAATTGATTATACGAGTATAATAAATAGAGGAAAACATAGAGAATTGATTATAGATTTTTCATAGTAAAAAAATTATTACAAACCTCTAATTGTAGTTGTTTTCATACAATACGAGTCCACTTAAACTTTTACTTCCCGTTGATCTAGAATTCTGCGTAATTGGTGTGGAACCCTAGGTGGGTGGGTCCAACTCGCACTTGACCGGTTTTTTAATGTTAGCATACCGTTTATCCTGATTTATTGCTCACATGTGCGACGCTTTAAAAAATACGAAATCCACAAGCTGAAGTGGTTTTAGCGTCGTTTCTTCACATGTATCTTGGGCTTTTTATAGGTGTGGCAAAAAAATGTCGTGAGATTTACGCAGTTACGGATTTTGACCGTAAATATAAAGGAACTCAGTGTCGCAATTCTCTTCCTTTTTTTCCGCACTTATTTTCTTGCTTGATATACGGACTTTCCGTATATTCTTGCTTGTATATCTTTATATTTATCGATATTTACATATAATATGTGGTATTGGTAATTATGAATACAATATTTTAAATAAGCGTTGTCAGATGTTTCGAAATTGGCGGGAAAAATTAAATGTCCCGATTGGGACAGGCATAGTCCCACTTTTTAAGGGTTATTCCATGTACTGTGAGATTTTTCTATTATTACTTTAAGATTTTAATTAGTTACGTGTTTGTAAGCTACGTATTTAGCAGAGTTAACCGCTTAACCGCCCTACAGCAACTACATATAGATAGCCACAACAATATAACATATACAACCATAATAATATATTGATATCTGTCACCATGATAAAATGCAAACTTGCATATTAGAACTACATTTATTTATTCATATAGTTCTAACCTTCTGGGCCGTATTCTCTTTTGCGTGGACTATAGGTACATATATTTATATATAAGCACTGGTGGCATACGGCGTGAAGTTAAAAAAATAGCGTTGCGACACCAGAGCGAAGAAATGAAATTAGTAAAAATTTAATTTTCCCACAACCCACAACCTGCGCCTCGACCGCGCTACTGCACCCGGGCGTGGTAATGTAAACTAGTAAAGTTACATAAACCAAGTTATTTCCAATGATATAATACATGATGATCCTCAGAAGCCGTACAACATGACCAATAATACTCTATCTAATATTCATCGGTGCCGGCGCGCAATAAGCGAAACGTGCAGAAACCTATGGAGTTACTGAATTATAGGTCTTCATTATGGCTGAAAACTGATGGAACTTAAAAATATACATATGTATACCTAAAACAAAAAAAAATAGCTTCACGCTGTATCCCGTACACAGCAGGGTCGGCAGAGGGAACCTAATGTTCCCACAGACACTGCGTTCCCCACTTTCCGCTGAGTTAAGAAGGCATTGCGTGGTGAGTGACGGAATTCAACTCAATTGGTGCCTCTGCGCCAAGACTGGCGTTATACGGACATATGTATACATATACTTACTAATTGATAAAATGCTTTACTTAGTATTGGCCACACTGTATCCTGGAGTAGTGTAGCCAGAGAGAAAATAGTGTTCTGTAAAATTCAGCGAAACGGACAATCCATTTCGTTGAATATTTGAGGCACAGCGTGCTGAGTGGCGGAGCTTAACGCCTCATTTTTTTGCTACCAGAGCGAAGAAATTAAAATATTAATAAAAATAATTCGCGTTTGCAGTTGTGCGCTTGCGCCATTGCGGCCTCACGTTACTTAATATTCATAACTGATAAGAAACCTTAGTGGCGCATCAGTACGCGACGGTTGCGAGTTCGTTTCTACTTGAGCTTTTTCAGTTCAATCAACACGCAATGTCGCGTACATGTGGCAAATAGTAGAGAACGGAGTGACTTAACACTAATATATAGTGGGTTAAGAGACCCACAAAATGACAATCTAGCTCGTATCACGTGGGCCGAGCGATTTGTCATAGTTTTTGCTCACCGGCACCTCGAGAAAAGAATATTACACTTCAGCCAAAGAATAAATTAAAAATATTTTGAATTTATATTTCTATTTGCGCGAACGGAATGTACTGTATTCTAGGTTCCCTTTGCTATATGCGGGATACAGCATGAAGAAAAAAAAATAATTTAAATTTACGAATTCGTGATCCGCCATCTATTGTTGTTATGAACAGAGTGCGAAGCATCTGCCCGTTTTTCTTTCAAAATATACCAATAAGTAACTTGAATTATAAAAACTACTTATGTAATATATGATTATAACATATAAAATAAAATAAAAAAATAACTCAAGTCTCGTTTCAATAATCGAATTTTGCTTGCTGCTTTGTAATTCAGTTCGGTAGGTATTAATATGAATGAAATATTTTTAAAAAAACTCCATAAACGTATCTGTATTTTTTTATTCTATGACTGTACCTTTTTTTGTGTTCACCGGATGGTTACCGTTATACGACTGTAAAGTCGATATCTAACAAATACGAATGCTAGAAACTCATCTATAAAAAGTTAGATATTTAGTAACTTTAGAATTTTGCTATTCACGATTTAGATTTAAATACATAATACTTTAATCTCGGTTATTTATCTTATTGGACCAGTCGTGGCGCAAGAACACAAGCGTGTGACTGTAAACACAACTCGTTGTAAATTCCTATCCCGCTCAATAAAATATTTCAGAAAAAAAATTAAATAAAATCAGTTTCACGCTGTACCCCTCATATTTCAGGGTAGACAGAGGTAACCTAGTGTTAAGACACGCCGTTCCCTATTGAAAATTTTTAAAAGGTTTGAAATGAGGTTGTCTTATACATATTTCTACGAATCGATCAAAAATAAATTTCATAAAGGATAATACGTCATATAGCAAAATAACTCTCATAATTTACAGTACCAATTAATTTAATGCAAATATAAAATCCTTTTAAAATTAACAGTTAACACTACAGTTAAAATAAAAATTAACTCATAAATAATGATTAAAAAGTCAAAACTATATCGATAGTCACGTTTTATAATGAATGGCGCACTTAACCGACTTTTAAAAATGCACAAATATCAAACTTATAATAATTAGTAGAATAAGCGTCCAGAAAATATTTCGTTGCTTTTCTTTTATTTTTAAATTTTCTTTTATTTTTCGTAAATTATTTTTTTTCTAAATATTTTTTTTATTATTAAAATAAATTAATGTACTTAAATTACGTACTTAAAACATTTTTTTGCTTCAGGCTACATAACGCATGTAGCAGAGTAAGTATAAGGAACTAATGTTAAGTCTTAAGACACTCCGTACCCCATTTTCCGACCAATCTTCGTGACATTCTGTCTGAAGAGAGAGAGATTCTCGAGAGAGAATCAAATTCACAAATATAACAAATAAAAAAAATATTAAAAGATACATTTCTGAAATGTTAACTAGTTAAATATAATATTTTTAAATATTTTTCCACTAGATTTCACTACCGAAACCACTTAATTTCGATACAAGGTTGTTAAATCTAAATAAACAAATCAGCTTCACGCTGTATCCCGCGCACAGCAGAGAAGGGTGACGGAACATAGTGTTAAAACAATCCATTCCCTACTCTCCACCGAATAATTCTGGATGCATAGCGTGTTGAATGGTGTAACGTAACGCCTTGCTTTTCGCCTCGACACTATAGCTTGAGTGGGGATCGAACCCACAACTAGTCGCGTTTACAGTCACACTATGTGCCCCTGCGCCAAGACTGGCTTCGACTAGATTGTTAAAACACAAAGTTCACGCTCCACAGCCACCGTAAACCGACGCCCTGAGACTTTGCGGCCGTCCGTGTAACGCGATACTACACCTTCCCTTGTAGGGCTTGGGGATCCGTGGCGAATGAAAATAAACAAATCGAACTAAAGTAAAGAACTTGGAGCGGAGTACGGGTTCGGTTTTTTTTCTAGGTGCAAAAAAACTAGTTGCCGTATCGAATTATGTGAAATGGATTCGGTATTTATGTATGGCGTTAGTGATAAAAACAAGGTTATTTTGTGTAAGTGTATTGTACGTTTACAGATAAGTATTTAAAATTAGAGGCCAGTGGTGACGTTAGGGCATGAATTTGGACCTATGAACTCGACGGGTTGTGAGTTCGATTCCCACTCGATGAAATGAAATATTTAATATTTTCCATCTCCTCGCTCTGGTAACGGGGTAAAGCGCGGCGTTGAGATGCGCTACCCAACACCCAATGTATATATTTATATTTTTTTAATGTATTTACATAAAAAAAATTATATTACCATTAAAATGATAATTGTTATTTAATACAATACAAAATGCTACAATAATAAGTTAAGTGGAAAAACAATATGCCGACGAAGGTAGACCGGTAGTATCGTATTATGTGTTACGTATATTATGTATTAATAAGAAATATATCAAACATAAATCATATAATAAACGAGGCCAATCGTTTCTTCGCTCCGGTAGCGCAGCGTTGAGATCCGTCACTTAATCGGCACGCGATGCTACTAGAATTTGGCGGAAAGTGGCCTATGGAAGTGTCTTGATGGAATCTGGAGGCATTGCGCGTTGACTCACGGAGCTCAACGTCGCACTTTACCTTTTTACCAGAGCGGGGAAATTAAAAATATTAAATATTTAATTAACTGCCGAGTGGGAATTGAATCCACAATCTGTAGCATTTACAAGCGCACACGTATGCCCCTGCGCCTCTCTTATACATAATTATATTCGATTATAGTTTCTAATATAGAGACTCATATCAGTTCGAATATATTATTAAAATATTGCACAAACAGAAAACACCAAAGTCACTTACTATCATATAATAATAACAATTATTATTATTATATAGTACATTTAATAGTAAATGCAACGTAATTCCACTTCTCGGCCTCTCCGAAGTTGATTTTAACACGATGCATTTCGATTTATGCAACAGCCAAGAGAATGTGAACGGATAAAAACATCATTAGATACGTACATACGTACTAGGAACGAATGTCTATTGGTCTTAGTCTTATTACGTGTAAGGCTTCTTGTTCACTTAGCAGATATAGCTTTTTGCTTTTAAGTAGCTTCCAGGTCGTGGATTCGATCCCCACTCGAGGAAATATAATATTTTATATTTTCATTTATTCGTTCTGTCTTATTCGGTGTTGACTTCCGCCACTCAACACTTAATGCTTCCAGAATCCGGAGGATAAGGGGAACGGAGTGTCTTAACACTAGGTTCCCTGTGACTTCCCTGCTGTGTGCGGGATACGGCGTGAAGCTGATTTCTATTTAATAGTAAGTGCAATGTTATTGCATTTCTCAGCCTCTTAGAAATTGATTTTGACACGTTAGATTTCAATTTATGCAACCGCCAAAAGAAAATGTGAACGGATAAAAACCTTATTAGATACGTAAGTACTAGGAATAAACGTCTATCTATCTTAGTCTCATTACGCATAAGGCTGCTTGTTCACTGTACGGATATAGCTTTTATTAGTTTCACGGTGTATCCCGAATGTAGCAGGGTTAGATGGGCAGAGGGATGCCTGGGAACGTAGGGAAAGACACTCCGTTCCCATTAGGATACTTCCGTTTCTCAATTTCTACCGAATTCTGGAGGCATTGCGTGTTAGATAGCGGATTTCAACGCCGCGTGTTGCCAGAGCGAGAAAGTGAAAATATTACATATTTAATTTCCCTGAATAGGAATCGAACTCACGACTGTTGGTTGTAGGATCGCACACTTCTTGTTCTCTTTTTCTTCAAAAAAAATATTAATTTATGTATAATGTTCATTGTGACTTAATTTCTGCTCCTGATTTTTTTAAAAACCAAAATGAAATTTATTATATTTAATAGTATTATACTAAGACATAAAAAAAAATTACAGAATATAAGAAACAATCTATATTAATCCATAAAAAGTACATTTTTCTATACATATTTTTATAACAAAAGTATCATAAATTGCAGCATAATATTGCCAACACCTGTTACTGGAAAAAGTGGCGTTACTACAAGCCATTTGAATACGGCTATTGAGAAACCGTTGCTGAGATAACATAAAATAATATACACATAATATTCATATGAAATATGAAACAAAATGATAGCCTTGAATATAATGTATAGTTTCTCAATATTTTTAATATGACGTCCATTAATATTGGCAAATTATTAATTCAAATTACATTTTTACATGTATTATTCAGATTTTTATTGTTGTTGCACATTCTAACCTCTTTAGAGGTAGAGGATCATGGTTCTTTGCTTTGCCTACTTGTGTTACACTCTAGGTGTAACTCCAAGTCTTGCTATATTATGAGACCGAAGAGCGAATCAATACCCCGAGTGCCAACGCTGTATCCCGCACACAGAACGATTGGAAGGGGGAACCTAGTGTTAAGACGTTTCCAGTTCCCCATTTCCCAACGTACTCTCGAAACATTGCGTGTTGAACGACGAAACTCAACGCCACGCTTTGTCTCGACACCAGAGCGAAGAAATGAAATTATTTAACATTTCGTTTCCTCGAGTGAGAATCGAACCCGAATAGTCATATAATATATATTATAATAACATATAACAGCTATAAATATCAACGGATGCACCGAGATCCAAAACTGTTACGCAACAAGCAATAAAACGTATCGCGTTAATTGCGCAGTGAAAGCGACGAAACAGAAAATGGCGTTCAATTGCGATGTCAGATATTGCGGATCTATAGATCATTTTGTGGATTTATTATGAAAACTGTTCGTAATGTTATATCAGTTATTATTTAACCAGTGTGTATTATAGTTATTATTCAATAAGTAATTATAATAAAGTAAGACTAAGTATAATTTGCCTTCACGTTATATTCCCGCATACAGTAGGGTAGGCAGAGGGAATTTAATCTTTCCCAATTGTCCGCCGATTTCTGATAGCATTACGTGTTGGCTGGCAGAACTCAACGCAGCGCTTTGCCTCGACATTTGTGTGTAGCAATTAAAATATTTAATATTTTATTTCCTCAAATGGGAATAGAAACCACAATATGTCGCGTTTTCAGTCACACGCTAACCTCAAAGATTAAGTTATCGATTTTTATTAAATTAACAAAATTAAGGTAATATACAGAAAACATATTGACATTTTTGTCTTTTTGTTTTTTGTTTTTCTCTAGTGTAAGTGAATGCAAGCACAACAACATCCTGAGTTTAATTCTTAGCCCACCCACCCTTCAGAAGTTAGTTTTTTACGTAGATCATAATTTGAGAGAAGTTAAAAAGTCCAGAATATATATAAAAGTAACATATATATATATATATATATATTAAATCTTGATGGTTTATCCCTAGCTAGGTATCCAGAGCTCCAAACGCTACGATCCCTTCATACATCCTTCTCCTCGTCCACTGCCAAATACCCCCTAATCATACACCCGTCACCTAATCATACATGCCCTCCGGATAGTCTTGAACCTCATGCTTTTTACACGATCTCTCTTCAATATCATCGATACTATCCTCTCGAAGGTCAACCGAGGTCTCCCACTGCATCTCTTATCACCCACACATACACTAGCCTCCTTTCTTAACACTCACTCTCTCGTCATGCCGAAACCACCTGTTAATTAATTTAACTAAATAATGTTTTTGACATCAGGAAATACGAGTATATTTTGCGTGTGTGTAATTGTTGTGTAAAATTCAAGTTAAAGTGGTACGCGTCGGTGATTTCTGTTAATTACGTTAAATACTTAACCACAATTAGCGAGAAGATAGGCACTGCAGGGTTGTCTGTAGGGCTGCCTCTACAGTTGTGTGGACGGGAAAAATGTTTTTTTTTACAATATTAATATAGTTAATATTATAAAAAAATCATTTTTCCCGTTCACACAATAATAATAAAGTTACATAAAAAAGAATATCTACATATTTATTTGTCCATCTCCATTAAAAGTGCAGGACTTATATAAGAAAATATTAAAAGGCGAAAATATTAAACCTATTATAATTTTTATTTTACATCTTAAAGTACACAAAAATAAAGTTGCGGACGACAAATATCTTAATTAATTAATATATTCCACCATAAGATACGTACAGTGAGGTACGGAAGAGTGCTAATGGAGAACATAGTGTCTTAACACTAGGTTCCTATGTTTCCTCTGCCTACCCGGCTATGCTCGCAATACAGCTTAAGCGAAAACAAACAGAAACACAATAATCATTTTTCAATTTTTATTTGAACCAGCCGTTCCTGAGATTATCGTATTCAGCCAAACAAACTTTTCAGCTTTATAATATTAAGGCTCAGAATAAAGAAACAAAAGATATGTAAAAACATCCATTATTTTTGTTTTAAGTCTTAACCCTAATAAAGAATACGGTTACGACCTTGATGTTACAGTAAACTCGATTGTCATCAAAAATATAACTGTTTAGTAATATCACAAATAGAAAGCAGACTTTAGATGACCTTTAGTTTTACGTTGGTTATATGAGGAGTTCCGTTACGTTATGTTAGAAAATTTAGTTTTTTTTTTTCAATTTCACGCAGCATTCAGTATCCTGCATTTGACTTCTGTCTTCTGTCGATTTTTTTAAGGAATTACGTGTTGAGTGGCCTGACCTCAATTCCGCGCTTTGATTCGACACCAGAGCGAATTAAGTATTAAATATTTATTTTTCTCTAATAGGGATCGATCATCGAACTCTCAACCTGTTGTGTTTACAATCATATGATTTTTTTAACGCTGAATTTTTGAACGCATATTGAGATATCATAAGCTGTTAAATAACTTTTATTTTCTATAGAGCAATTGTTACTAATATCTTTCGTTCTCTTCTGTTTCTCACTAACCGATTGTTAGACAACGCCAAGATGAAACGAGGTAAGGAGTATAAGAGCACTCCTTCTACTTTGTCTCGTCTTGGCGTAGCTTAATGCTCTCCAAAACATGAAGATAGAATGTCTCCAAATTCCTACCAAAAAAATATGGAGAAGCTGGGACTATTCAATTTCGATTTTGAAGTCCACCCAACCAAAGTTACAGGCTACTACTTGTTACTATATTAAAAACTATACAAAATATTTAGACCACAAATAAAACAGAATCAGTTTTATAAGAAACTTAGAATACAATCGTACATAAGTACCAATTAAAAGAACAACAATGGCTGCTATGATATCTATTTATAGTGAGAGTCTGGCTCGAGCCTCGAAGGTATTTACTTTCAATAGAGTTGCTAGTTACTTGTTATCACCTAGAGAAATAAGAAAAATATTTTTAAAAACAAAAACTTATTTTCACGCTGCGTCACGCACACGGCAGGGTGTAAAACACTTCGTTTCCCTTTTTACCGCCGAATTCTGGTTTACAATTTCGGGTCATATTGTATTTTGGCTGTTGAGAGAGGCGGAACTCAACATTGCACATTGCCTTGACAACAAAGCGAGGTAATTAAAATATAAATTTAAATAAATATTCAATTTCCTTGAGTGAGAATCGATCCTACAACCAGTCGCATTTGCGTCACACTTGCGCCACTGCGCCACGACTAGCCTCGAAAAATATTTCTATTACAGGAATAACAATATGTCTTAAATGATACTTTTAATACGCGATTATTAACATGTGTAAAAATCACGAAAAAAAAATTATTATTACTTTTTAATCTCACTGTACTGTACTCTCCGTCTATGATGATGATTGCAGAGGGAACCTGTAAAACTAGTGTTAAGATACCCCGTTCCCATTAATACACTTCCGTTCCCCACTTACCGCCGAAAATAATCGATTTAAAAAAATAATACTCTATTCATATAAATTGTTGATCACAATAAATGAAACTGCTCTACAATTCAAACAACAAGAGCAACAGAAGAGCATCATCCGACCGGTTCTTTTATACGGCAGCGAATGTTGGCCGGCACTATCTCGGCACACTCAGGAGCTTCACGTCACGGAAATGAAGATGCTGAGGTGGATGTGCGGCGTAACGCGGTCTGACCGCATACGCAACACATTCATTCGAGGTAGTCTTGGAGTCCGTGACGTAGCGGATAAGCTCCAAGAGCGTCGCCTGAGATGGTTTGGTCACGTTACGCGCCGGCCTGAGAACTATGTCGGATGCAAGTGCCTTGCTATGTCAGTCCCTGGAGTGAGACCTCTCGGACGCCCAAGGAAGCGCTGGTTGGATGTCGTGAAGCAGGACATGAGAGCCAATGGTCTAACCACCGAGGACGCTAAAGACCGTGCAAAGTGGAGTAGGTTGAGCAGGAAGGCAGACCCTGGCAAATAGCCGGGATTAATGCCAGGAAGAAGAAGAATTCAAACAACAGCCTTATCTTAATAAGCAGTCGCTCTTCTTGTCAAATATATTCCTACCAGATTGTAAATAGTTTTTTTAGTGTCTCCTTTCAAATACTTAGTGCACTACTACTAATGCAAAATTTTAGTAAATCAGAAATACATTTTCATCAAATCGTTAAAATAAAAAAAAGCAAACCTTCAATACAAGGCTATTACAGTATATACGACGAATATTATAGTAATCGTTCGAAGTAGCGATGGATACTTTCGCTTTAGAAAGACTGAAACCTAGCACTAGAAATTAGAATCTAGAATTAATTCACAGCAGCCAATTGCATATTAATATATGTTTGTCGGTTAAAAGAGAAATGTCTAATGTTGTACAATTCTATTAATGAAACTTTGCTTACAGAGTGAATTAAGATATAATGGAGGCCGTTGTGGGTGAGGAGCACAGCATCTGACCGCACGTTATAGTTGCGAGTTCAATTTCCAGTCGAGGGAATGAATTATTTTCATATGCTTGCTCTGTAAACAGCCGACCAGGGCAAGCATATAAACCGAACGTGACTTTGAGTTTCGTTTGCGCGACTCAAATTGTGCGATACGTGGAACGGAGTGTCTAAACACTCGGCCACTATAAAACTCTACAGAATGAAGCTAACTTGACATGGTGGAATTCATATGTTATTTATGGAGTTCAGGTATTTAACGGTTTCATATAGCACGACGCAGGTAGTTTTTTTTTTAAAATACAAATTCAAATTATTGATCGGAATCAGTGTTGCCACTCGTCGTTATTTTGTTGATTTAATAATATATCATATATGATATATCCGACATGTTACTAATTTAATCCGGACTTTTGATACCTTGCAACAATTGCTATAGTCGTCGAGTGAGTGTTGAATTAAAAAAAAAACTTCAATTTTGCGACATACAAAACATATATAGAGAACTACTGAATGCATTTAGTATTTCTATAGAAAATGACTGATATAATACTTATTAGCGTCATAATCTTCACTGTGAGCCTAGGCATAGAGGCCAATCATGGCGTAAAAAATCATTTAAAATCGAGAGGTTGTGAGTTGAAGAAAATTAAATATTTAAATTTATATTTCCATTTCTTCGCTCTGATGTCGAGGCAAAATGCGACGTCCGCCCTCAACACGCAATGCTTTCAAAATTCGGCGAAAGATGAGAAACGAAATGTTTTAACTTTAGGCTCTCTCTGGCCTATACTGCTGTGTGCGGGATACAGCGTGAAGTTGATCTTAGTTTGTTTCGTAATTCTCACCAGGTGAAGCCTAGGCTTAATGTTCCAAATTATATCTTAGCTAAGATACATAATAGATAACTCCTACAAATATGCAACGAGGCAGAGTTAATCCTTGTAGTGACGCGAGCTACATATGAAGCAACCTGACTACATTCCGGTATTTATATGTTCAACGGTACTCTATTATATTACATATATTTTTAATAAAGCCCAACTTTGTTTGGTTGAATGCTCTAATGTCTGGAGTCTACCTGCCTGTCCTGTACCTGTCGAATCACTCCCTTTTACACTTTTCATCCGAAATCTATAACACAATATACTTTATCTTATCAGAAAAGAGGCAATACCCCAACGCAAACCCCAAAAACCAACGTGTTTCAGGTTAATAAAATTCTCCTCTATTAATACTTTCTACCTTTATGATGGAGCGTCATCCTGCATATAACTGTCCTGCATATAACATAGGAAACCTGGGAACTTACTGTTACCATTTTTTGCTGAATTGTGGAGGTATAACGATGTGAGTGGCGTAACTCAACGCCACCCTTTGCCTGTTTACCAAAGCAATGGAATAAAGATATTGTATATTTTATTCCCCAAAGAAGTAATTAAGCTCATGAACATCACGTCTGCCCCTACGACACAGCAACCTCAATAGAACACTCGCATCGTCAGTATAGTTATTATTTAATCAAATTTAGTATAGTTTAGTGTAAGATATATAAAAATTTCAATACTTAAAGCAGTTCGATCAAATACGATTTAGTCCTTTGATAGAGATAACGGACGGATGTGGTGATATTATCAGAAGCTATAAGTTGGCATAATTTCAAAAAAAATCGTTAAAATGCAAACAAACTCTAGCTTAGTCTTTGTACAGTCAAGTCAAGACAGGGCTTAGACGATTTAATAGTTTGATCTCATTCTATTGTTTGTGTAACGCAATGGAAACGTAAGTTACACATCGAGGAGTGTCTACATTTATTTTTCTTTTTTTGACATTTGGGATAGGCAAACGGGACCGAGTGTTGAAACACTCCGTTCTCTAGATGCCCCACAGTTTTTGGACATGTGTGCTGAGTGACGGAACTCAATACCGCGTTTTGTCTTATTACCTGAGTGAGTCAAGAAAATAACCGATTGTAAATTTTTATCGAATCCATAATCGTCGCGTTTACAGCTGGGTCACTACAGTTCTTAATAACTACTATTAAAAAAATATATAAAAACATACTGAATTACCAACTTTCACTGCAATCAACCGCGATACGGATGTTTATCTACACATCGTTTTATATACACATCGATGTTGACTTCGAGCCAATATAGTTTATTAATCGAAAAATGTTTACTGCGTCACTTTATCTAAGAAATCAATTAAAGTTTAAGAACATATTTTATAGCTTTATGTTGTTTCCTGCGCATAGCAGGAAAGGCACAGGGAACTTTGGACCTAGTGTTAAGACACCTCGTCCCTATTAAAATATTTGCATTTTTAACTTATGATCTCGAGGCATTGCATGTTGAGTGGCGGAACTCAACTCAACGCCGTGTTTTGACTTCTTACCAGAGCGAGGAATTGAAAATATTAAATATTTTATTCGCCGAGTGGTAATCGAATCCACAATCATGGCGTTTAAAGTCACATGCTCATGACCCTGCGCCACAAGAGCCTCAACATTTTACGCTTCTTATTATTATTATTCTTATTATCTTACTTCAGTTTCACGTATTTCTCGTAAATATATAGCAAAGACAGAGCAGTAAAAAGACACTCCTGTGCTCTCCACCTTTCTCAATTTCAGGACATTGTGTGTTGAGTGGCGGAACTCAACTCCGCACCAGGGGAAGAAGCAGTGCAATGAAAATATTTTTAAAACAGTAATAATATAATAAATATTATAATGTTTTTAATCATATACTGTCCCATTTATCAATCAATCAATCAATTCTACATTATGGATGTCTCAAAAATTGGGCAGAGTGTCTTGTGGTGGAGGTGTCTACTAACTTGGTATGCGTAAAAAGAATATTTGTTTTATTTATCTTTTGTTTTTTGTTTCATTGAATATTCTACCTAGTCTTGTAAATGTTAAATGTAGTTAGTCCCAGTCTCCATGCGAAAAGAAATGGATCATGTTGTTAACGTAATTTATGCACAGAGTATCCACAATTCGTATTGTGTCTTAGACAAGATAAAAGTTTCTTGTTTATTTTTTAATTAAACCCTCTAATTTTTTTATTTTTATAATAATTCAAACAGAGGCTGAGTTTCTTGTTTTTTTTAATTATACTCATTTTTTTTATTTTTATAATAATTCAACCTAATCAAGAGGCCAGTCGTGACGCAGGGGTACCAGTGTGTGACTGTAAACGAATTAAAATAGTCGCTACGAATCATGGTAAAAGGCCTAGTGTTTTTGTAAATATATGTTGTGTACAGACAAATGCTTTTAGCTTTTAGCAAATGACTTTTTTCTCCATATTTAATCCATTTAAATTCTCTGGATTGAGATTTTTACCTGTTACGCAATAAAAATCATTCTTAAAAATTATAATTGGAATTTAAATCCGCTATGTTCAAATTTTTACAAGTTTCTTAATAATTTTCCTCCTTTAGTAAATGACACTAAAGTTTTTTTTTTAATAATGATTCAAAAAATAATAAATATAAACATATATATGTTTATATGTTTATTATATGACAAGAAGATTATACTACATATATCAATGTATTAATTAATTAACTCGCAAATTTAGTATTTATTCAAATACACTATTTTAATTTGAACTCGAAATCAAATAAACAACTGCAGTTTGTAAATTAAAATGGCGTGTTTGATCATTAACTATCATTAAATAAATATTAAATATAGTAACAAGTAGTATCATTGTAAGGCAAATTAATGCAAATAAAATTCCTTATTTTTAGTTAATTGCTTTAATTATAATTATTATTCAGTTGTGACTTGTGGTATAGTTATAATGAATCTCGTTACACATTATAGTTACAGATTCACAATCTTATTTAATAAAACGGCGCCCCTTTTTTGTATTTTTTTAATGGAGACATTGAGAATTAATTAATTCCCGCAAAATGAAGGAAATTCCAAAATAACGCAATTTTAGTTTTTAATGCCTGACTTTTCTTCTTTTCTTTTTTTATAGTCTTATAGTTAATAAGCAATAATTATTACTTAACGATTGATAATATGTAATAGGTACATTATAATTGTGAAATCAATTAAATAAGTGCTGTATGGTCTGTATCTAATCTAATATACGATGTCATTTGTTATTTTTGAACAAGAACTGCTTAATTTACATACGACCTTACCTCAAGAATGTCCAAATACAAGTAAATAACCAACTTAAAATAAAAATCTATATAATTCTTAAGTATTTAAAATTATAAACTCTGAATACGATTATAGAATATCTATCTACGGAATAATCTTTGACCTCGCGTCGTCCGCTCCGCGTTCAGAATTCAGTTTCGCGTCAGCAATGGAAGAGAGTGGTTGTGTTAGTGCTGTGTGAATTGTTTACGTGTTTTTAACGATAAATGTTGTGTGTGTTACAATGGCGAATCTTACACTGAGATACCTGGATGAGCTCTCCTATGTCCTGAACAGACGGCACCTGGCGAGCCAAGCGAAGGCATCCTCCGTCGGCGATCTTCTCAACACAGAAGAGGAAAGATTTGCACCGGTACGTTTTAAACTAATAATTTGGGACAAAAACGATTACTAAATTTACTTTTCATTTAACACAATTCTTTTAAATGATTCTAAATATATTTTGCATTTAAATAGGTGACACGATTGTTCCACTACAATTTAGTTTTAGTTTGGAGTTGACTTTGACGTGTGTACAATAAAAATGTCAGCGTTTTTGTTTTTTTTTGTTTTTCTTTTTTTTTCTGAATGCGTGCAGTAAACAGTGAAAGGTGGTAACCAGAGACAATGCCGGGTGCTCGACCTTTTCATTTAGTTCTGCGCTATTGTAATAACTGCGTTTGTGTCCGCCAATTCAAAATCATTATATATGGTTTTATTTAACCATGTACAGCTATTGTAATATTGACATAACATACAAATTTAAATTATTTTTTTTATTTTATTTAATTTTTTATGTTTAGTTAGTAATAAAGGGAATATAGAATCCAGTCGTTACATCCTTGTGCCGAAGGCATATCAGGACACTAGGAAAGAGGCAGACATGAGCGTTCTATAAAATCGTTCTATTTTTTTTTATTTACTAGTATTGTTTACAAACGGACACGCGTAATTTTATAGGTCAAAAAAATACCAAATGCTTTTATAGGTTTTCTTTTATTTTACATTTTGTGTAATATTATTATGAGATACTAAATGTATGTGTGTGATGGTAGCAGTCGTGGCTCAGCCGGCGTCTGACTGTAAACGCAACTGTTGTTGGTTCGATGCCTACTCTTGGTGATAAGGTAGTATTGGGTAGCAAGACAACGTACCATGTTGTACTCCGCCGAATCCGAATCCGAATTGTCTTAACACTAGGTTCCCCTGCCTGGGAAACACAGGGTACAGCGTGAAGCACAAAAAAATTAACTCATATTACACAGTGCGTGGTATGCTTTGTTTGTGAAATTGTACATTCCTTCTAGTATAATAATAAGTTACTTTGACAGTTTTCTTTGTTTAATTATTACGTTGCTTCATACCTCATTAGGCGCTAATTTGCTTACGAACGTCAATAATTAAATATTTTATTTACTTTAATTTTAAAAACATTGAGCCACCTTTTAATAGAGAAAACAAGCATTTTAACGAATTTCATCAATTTTTTTTTTATTTATATATTACTTTTAACTTCACGCTGTATCCTCACGCTTATCAGGATATTTAGAGAGAACATGGTAACCTAGTGTTATGTCCCCGTTCCCATTAAGACACTTGTTGTGTGTGTGCATTGCGTGTTGAGTGGCTGTCATTACAGCGGAGAAATGAAAAAAAATATGAAATATTTAATTTACTCGAATAGGAATCGAACCCACAACCGACTGCGCTTCGACGGCCTCTATCTATATAATTAATAGGTAATGTAATAACAGTAATGTAATACTGGCACAGATAAGAAAGAAATTTTATAAACAAAATGTCTCTATAGTATAGATAGTTTTTTTTAATGATTTCTAATAATGTCACGTAACATTTCCTAATCTGATTATATTTGAACACATCACGCAACGAATTGAAAATAAAAAAGTGGTAATATATTTTATTTCCTTATTTCCTTGTAATTTCAACCCTGAACTAAGTTGAAACTAAAGTGAATATCATTTTAAGTTTTGCGTTACAAGAAACAAAAAGATATTCAAAAAGACCATTTAAATGTTTTGCGTTCGGCGTTAAGTTCCGTAACATGCAATGTCTCGAATAAAGGCCTCGACTACCCTGCTGGAAGCGGGATTCAGCGTAAATCAAAATAAATAAATCGCAACTATAACAAAGTTTCTATTGAGCGTGGGAAATAAAGCATTCATTTACTCGAGGATAATCTCTTTCAAATAAAAACCGGTGCCATTGCTCTTACCGTGTATACAATAAATTGATCTCGGTTTCAGTGTTTTCACATGATTTTACTGCAATACTCGTGTAAAAATTCATATATTATAAAAAATATTTTCATATATTATAAATAAACTTCTGCCCTAGAAGTTAAAATTTATATTTAAAAAAAAATGGCGCAGCGGCACAAAGTGTGACTGTAAAACCGACTGGTTGTGGGTCCGATCTCGAGGAGATGAAATATTATGCCTCCTTATATAATACCTCCAGAATTCGGCAGAAAGTAGGGAACGGAGTGTCTTAACACTAGGTTCCCTCTGCCTACCCTGCTGTGTGCGGGATACAGCGTGAAGCTGATTTGATATTAATAATAATTTTGGTTAATATGTATTATTTTTCTTATAATGTTAATACATTTCTCTCTATTTAATTATTCAGATATGTTTATTGGTTTTTATGTCACGGACGAACAGATACGACCTCGTTACGGTTATAGTGGCTCTACATATGTATGCATGCATAAGTGGATTTCAATTGTTGAGTCCACAGATTACTTTAGAATAATTTTATTCACTCTGTTTATTGTGTTGGTCTAGTTTTTAATATCTATTTTGTTTTTTCTTTTAAATATAACTAAGTTTAGCTTCTCAGCTTCATCTAGGGAACCTAGTGCTGAGAAACTCTTTCTTACAAGAGAGGAAAAATTATAATAATTCAATCAATTAAATAGTAATCGAACGCATTGCCATTTATTTTTTATACTTATTTTATTAATGTCGGCTTTTAAAATATTGCTTCTTAATAACTGATTAAAATAAATGTGCCTACATTTTTTTTTTGTTCACGCTGTTCTGTATCCCGCATAAAGCAGCAGTTTAAGATTTAGAGAGTAAACGAAAAGTAAGATTATTACATCGTTTCTCACTCTGCCTATATTTTTGTTACCAGAACTAGTGGATATCGAACCCACAACCAACGTTTTTACAATACATACGCTATTCCCCTACACCATGACGGCCTAATTTATTTATAATTATAAATAAACAATTTATTATCAAAGTAAAATTATGTAATTTTACAACACAAGAAACGATATGAATACAGATATGGAGGTGAACCGGAACTCAATGCTCCAGCGGCTCTATTGTACTCGCTGTATTAAACACCAAAGCGGGAGATAGGTATAGTACGGCTAACGAGTCGTGGCCGCCATGAAGTTAGCTCTAAACGACTGTGCAGATTTAATTTTGTAACGTCGTCGTATCGCAGTGGCAGAAGCGTTAGACTGTAACGCATTAAGTCGCGTTTATTACGAATTGATTATTATTAATTATTTTTTCATTTCTTTGCTCTGATACAAAGGTAATATCGCGGCGTTGAGTTCCACCACTCAACACGCAGTATAAAATAACATTAGGTTCCCTCTGCCTACTCTGCAGTATGTGAAACACAGCGTGAATCTGTTTTTTTTTTGGTTCCTTTCGATTATTTTCTTTCCGAATGAACAACGCGCACAAGTTCAGAAAAGTAGTTTAGAGTGGCCACGATCTGTTGACCGTACTATATTTTACTTTACATTTACATGTTTGTTATGATTGTATGGTATTTTTTTAATATCCATTACTTAGGTTTTTCTGTTTAGTATTAGAATTATTCTTTGAATGTAAATACTAAAATAAATATGAATTTATGCTATATAATACAACATAAGGCTGTCGTGGCGCAGCGGCAGCAGGTGAAACAGTAAACGCATCGGTAGTGGGTTCAGTTTCCAAGCAAGGGAATGAACTATTTTTATTTCCGCTTTAATAACAAGATAGAGCGTGGCATTCAGTTTCGCCACTAAACACCGAATATCTCGAATATTAGATAGAAGACGGGGAACAGAGTATCTTATCACTAGGTTCCCTCTTCCTATAACGATAGGAAGACTTATATGCAAGATACATTGTGAAGGTATTAAAATGATTTGTGCTATTTTAAATGTGGATACAAAAATTCATATTTGTGAACTACTAAAATACATGTTTTTTTTTACATAAACTTTATTTTTTTTTTTTCGGCAATTTTTTCCTAGGGTTGCTTGCGTTTTTTACATAGCTGCTTAATTTTTTTTTGTTTAGGTAGCATATAGAAATGTTTTTAGTAGATTATTTTATAACCAATATTTTCCAACCATGATCATTCGATTTTGAAAAACGAAACATTTTTTGAAATCGAATGATTTTTGAGTTGAATTAATTAATATTTTCTATTAACATTAGTAAATTAAAATTTTACGTAATGTTAACGTTTTTGTAGTTATTTTATAATATGATTTGTTGTTTATCTTTGAATCTCATTTAAGTTGGTAGTAATTCAATTAAGAATGTAGTGTTGCAACGTGAGATGCGATAATACAGATTGAATCACTAAACAGGCAAGATTTCACATTTCGCCTCGGGTTGATACGAGAATAGTAAAGTAACGATGTCTCACGATTTAAAAATTAATCAATCAATCAGCTTTAAGTTGTATCCCGCACACAGCAGGGTAGGCAGAGGGAACCTAGTGTTACACACTCCGTTCCCCACTGTCTGCCAGAACTCAACGCCGCGCTTAGCCTCGACACCAGAGCGAAGAAATGGAAATATAAATTTAAGTAAATATTTCATCTCTTCGAGTGGGGATCGAACCCACAACCAGTCGGTTTTACAGTCACACTTCGTGCCGCTTCGCCGCAGGGGCACGAGAGTGTGACTGTAACGTGAAGGTTGTGAGTTAGATCCCCGATCGGGGAAATTAATTATTATTTATTAATATTCATCCGCGCTGCAATAGAATCGGCGGGGAGTAGGGATCGGAGTGTCTTTACACCTTCCCTCTGCCTATCTTGCCGTGTGATCCCGGCCTAGAATAGGATCATCCTGGTAGGTATGTAGGTATCCTGGTAGTGTCGTAAGAGGCGACTAAAGTACGTGTGGTAGAGTCACGTCGCCAGCAACGGCAACACGCATGGGCAGACTCGATCGGATCATTACTAGCCCCGGCATTTAAAACCGGCGTGAAGTAGTGGCTTTATGCCACTGCGTTTCGCATCAGGTAATGCCGGGCCCCGGCGCCCAACCCATCTTAAAGGCCGGCAACGCACCTGTAGCTCCTCTGGGGTTGCACGGGGTCGTGGGCGGCGGTAATCACTTACCATCAGGTGACCCGCACGCTCGTTTGCCGTATCTTTTCCATAAAAAAAAATCTTCTTATATGTAGGATACATCGTGAAGTGATTAAAAAATGTGTTAAATTTACTTTGACTTTTATTTTTCTTTTTTTTTTCGATTTATCTTGGCCATTTTTTACATTATTTATTCAGTTCGAGTTGGTTGGTTGGAGTTTGTAGAAATACTAATCAAGAAGATTGTATATAACTTTAAATAAATTTGTAGATAAATTAAGAGAAAAGTAAGGTCTTTTCCATGTCATGGAACATCTATGAATTCGTTCAAAAACTAAATTATTTAAAAAATAGGTTGTATTTTGTTTTTATTCAGGCTCTTTGAATACTGTCACAGCAATCTATAAGGAATAAGCTGTAGATATTTCCTTTCGTATGTCGTATTTATTTATTTTCAAAATCGTAATATCACTAAAGTATTATACAAAATTAAACTTCTAATGATTTAAAAATAATTTAGTTTTAATAGAGGCCTGTAGTGGCGTAGGGGTACGAACTGCGACTGTAAATGCGAGAGGTTTTGGGTTCGATTCCCACACCAGTAAATGAAATGAAATATTTTCGTTTCTTCGCTCTGGTGTCGAAGCAAAGCGCGACATTGAGTTCTGCACCTCAACACGAATGCTTCCAAAATTCTGCAGATAAAAAAAATCAAAAGGAAAGTGACAAAAGAAATCATGCAATACAAAAAACCATCAAGCTGACATTACGCAGTATAATACCTACATATGTCAAGACATTTTTTTGCGTGTCTATTCTCATAAATAACAATGTACGATTTAGCAAAACGCTGTAAAATGTTCGAACAATCGCATTCGATGTGAAACATATGAAAGTGAACGCGTAATAGTTTTTTTTTATATATATGTATATTACATGTATTTTATACTTGAAAGTAAGTGCCTTATAAATTCATATAATATTTATTTGGAGTTTTTAGTTAATAATCTGTTTCATGCTTTATCTAACATAACAGGGTATCTAGTGATAAGACATTTCGTTTTCCATGGGAAACATTTTGGGGAAGTGAAAATAATTACTCCCAAATGAGGCATCGAACCCACAACGTTCGTATTTACAGTCAGTTCATATAGACTCTGGTTTTTAGTTGATTGAAATAAATATATTTTTTTGATTTGCAGATTCGATTATAGGGCAGCAACAG
The DNA here is from genome assembly GCA_917862395.2 of Heliconius sara. Lineage (NCBI taxonomy): Eukaryota > Metazoa > Arthropoda > Insecta > Lepidoptera > Nymphalidae > Heliconius > Heliconius sara. The sequence goes on from OU860781.1 coordinate 9,395,771, forward strand.
TAACAGAATATGGTGATTTTGATACTAGCTGTGGTTTCCTATGGGGGGAAATTCCCTTTTGATAACTTTTAACATATTAGCGTCACTCTTAACGCGCAATGCCTCGGAAAATTCTTCGCGAAAGTGGGGAACGAGGGTGTCTTAACACTAGGTTCCCTCTGTCTACCTGCCGTATGGGATATAGCGTGAATCTGATAAAAAAAATATTTTACTTTTATGTCCAAATATCTAATTATCTATATGTAGGTATGTGTAGACATTATCACTGAACAAAATAAATTGCTGTTTCAGTTTCAATGTCGAATGTTATTTTCGCCCATATTGCTGACAATAACTGCGCGTCCCGTTCAAGGTCACGCCGATAAAACGTGTTACGAACTTTATATTTATAATACATAACTTTTCAGCTTCACGCTGTATCCCACATTCGGCAGGGTAGGCAGAGGGAACCTAGTGTTGAGACACACCGTCAGTCAGTTCCCACTGTCAGTCGAATTTTCGAAGTATTGCGTGTTAAGTGATGGAACTCAACGCAGTAAATACAATTTTTTTTTAAATAATATGCTTCACTAGCCCTCAAAAGTGGAGAGTTAAAAGTCACTATTTGTTCTTATAATTTTATTATCCATTTGAATACTTTAAAAGATACGAGTGCTGGTTGTTTATTCTTCTATTTTTTTCGCTTATTTCACTCGTTTCGCTTGTGATAGGAAAAAATGGTTAAAGGTGTTTTTTTATGTTTCTTAGTAAGTGCTTCTTAATGCATAGCGAATACGAACTCTTTATAAACTTTGATATAATATTTACTTTTTACCATTGAGCTACAATAATGTTTTTTAAAAGCTACACCTTTTTTAAAATTCCTATTTAGTCAGTTCTTCTATTAAGGGTAGCTCAGACAGTCAAAAATAATATTAAATATCTTTTTTTAAATTTTATGTTTGATATTATGTTTTATGCGGGATACAGCGTGAAGCTGATTTTTTTTTTTTATTTTTTTTTTTATTATGTTTAACTATTAAATTAATTTTATTTTTTTAAAATAAATTAAATTGTATATATATAATAAATTAAATAAATTAATATTACATAAATTGTTATTTAATACTGGCTGTGTGACACTTATCTTTGGGATTTTCTAATATTAATATGTTATGTTTAGTTATTTTTATATAGTTACTGTTATTTATAATTTTCAATATTTTGGGTCCATTAAATTATTTATTGGTCAACAACTAGCAAATAACACAAGCATGCCATATAGTGGCTACACTATGAGGCCAATAATGGAGCAGGGGAACTAGATTGTGGGTTCGATTCCCACTCGACGAAATAAAATATTTAATATTTTCATTTCCTCACTGTGCTTTAGTTATATGAGGTCAACAAAAAAAGAAAGAAAAGCAAAGAAAAGAGCCAATTGTGGCGAAAGGGCACAAGCGTGTAACTGTAAACACGACAGATTATAGGTTCGGTTCCCACTCGAGGAAATGAAATATTTAATGTTTTTTTAGTTTCCTCCCTCTGGTAAGGTCGCGAAATGATATTTTTACCTTTTTCATAATTTTATTACACGTTTACGAGGCATAAGCATTAAATACACAAACACACACATACAACCAATCTATCCAACTATCCAAACAAAAGTCGGTACCTTTGTCAGACACTACAGGATGATCTCTACAAGGACAGTCGTACAATTGGTATCTTCCTGCCACCACCCCAGCTTCCTGCTCGCTTATATCTTCTAATACCATGTATTAGAGTTCAATTTATATTGGAAATTAGTAATAATAGCTGAGAGACCAGAAAAAATGTAGACCTCCAAAGCGTACTCGGTTTTGAACAAAAAATATTTTATTTTTTGTTAATATTCCGTGTTAAGTGAAAATAGACCTTAACGTGTTATTTTAAAGATTATTTTACAATTTCCAATAGTATAATGTATTAGGTACATTAAACTTGTTATAGAATAGTTCTAAAAATCGATGCCGCTGTAGAGCGTTGATTTGACAGCCGTCGGGATTAAATTTAGCTTCTGTTATAGTTGACATTGATTTATTTTAATATACATCGAAACTGTTATCCGAAGGAATTTCGCGAAAAGTTGGGCGCGGAGTGTCCTGACACCAGGCTGCGGGATGCGGGATATAGCGTGAAGCGTGAAAAAAAAAGCACAAAGTGTGACTATAAACGCGACTGGTTGTGGGTTTGATCGGCACTCGAGGAAATAAAATGTTTATTTACATTTATATTTTTATTTTCTTGCTCTAATGTCGGGGCAAAGCGCGACGTTGAGTTACGCCACCTAACACATAATGCCTCTAGAATTTGGCAGAAAGTGGTAAACGGGATACAACGTGAGGCTGAAAAAAAAACTGAATAAAAATTTAAATAATAGGCATCATAAACTACCACGATTGATAGTAAGAACTCTATTTTTAAAGAAAACATTACATTTAATAAATTTTGTATGGCAGTAAATGCGGTTTTATACAACGGTTAGCCGCGATTGTGAATAATGCAATTATAGCAAACATGGCCTACTTACATAATACATATATTACATTGTTATAGCTCTTATTTATTTTAATTTCACGCTGTATTCCGCACATAGCAGGGTAGGCAGAAGCAACCTAGGAACCTAGTGTTAAGTGATTCCGTTCTCATTAAGTCACTTTCTCTTTCAACATTCCGCCGAATTCTGGAGGCGTAAATCACTTCTTATTTTACCTGTCGGTGTGCCTGGAATCACTAATTTGAGGTTCAGTACAAAAGTAGGACCCTGGGCTTCTGTAAAAGTAGGAGTCTGGGCTTCCGTGAAGCCAGCCCCATGGGCAGTGTGGTAACTGATGATAAGATAATGTAGGGGATTACTTTAAATTTCAATCTAAAATTTCATTATGGATATTTCGGAAACAGTTAGTTCTACTGCTCGGCTCGGCAAGAGAGACGTGTAAAGCTGAATCGATTTTTTTAATGAATATATAAATTAAATGTAGTTGTAGGTCATATACTAGTTTATAGTAATTTTAGTTAATCATTTAGTCGTCGCATATATATATTTAACTCTATTTTAGTCGATCGCCTAACGGGACTTTCGTACACATTCACACCTTCACACCTGGTCTTTGGGCTATTTAAGTTATATTTCACCTTCACCGTTCATTTCTTTAGCGAATTCTTTAAATTCTTCAAAAGAATTCAGAAGAATGAGAGACATTGTAATTTTTTAAGCATAATAATGCTTGCTTCCGCTATTATATAGCAATACATCACTGTATGTACCGCTTTATTTTGTTACCAGAAGTAAGAAATAAATATATTTATTTGCCCCGAGCAGGAATCGATTGGCCAACAATCGGGCTTACGTCGTTGCGCTGAGACGGCCGAAATATCATTAATAATTATGTAATTTTTTTAAGAAGATAATTTAAACTTCTGCTGATTAGTAACACTAACACAGTGACTCATAATATATATAGCAGGAGTACGTAGATTCGATTTTCAAGCATAATTTGTTATGAATATCAGAATGGGTTAGCTAAAAGTTATTTTTTAGACAGGTAGAAAAATCTTCGGCCATAAGGCCAGTCGAGGCGCACAAAGTGTTACTGTAAACGCGACGGGTTGTGGGTTCGATCCCCACTTGAGGAAATCAAGGTCCGCCACGTAACATACAATGGCTCGAGAGGTCTGCGGAAAGTAGAGAGCGCAGTGTCATAACATTGTCATATATTATATATAGGTATATTATATTATTCGCTAATATAGTAATTAATGCGTCGGTTTTAGTAAAATTTCTGCGTATTTTCTAGTATTGCAAATTTCTTGTACATATTTTCACCGTTTCTAATATTAGTACGTGTTATATAATTTGATCGGGACATTTTTTTCAGTTTCACGCTCTATCTCGCAGACAGCAGAGTAGGCAAAGGTGTTACGAAACTAGTGTTAAGACACTCCATCTCCAGTCTCCACCGGAATCTGGAGGCGTTGCGTTTTAAGTGACGGAACTCAACGGCGCTCTTTGCATTGTCACCAGAGATAAGAGATAAAAATAAAAAAAAGTCCTCTAGTGAGAATCGAACCGCAACTTGTCGAGCTTACAGTCTCATGCCTCTGCGTCATGACTTGCCTCAATTTGGAATCAGAACATAATTTTAATTAAAGTTAAATTGACGTCACTCATAAGGTAATATTAAATGTTAACAACATATTTGAAATTTACACAGAGTCTGTATCTATGAATTACAGTTTATACTCTGGTCGTTTTTTCAGCTTCCCTCTATATTCCACATATTGACAGAGTAGGCAAAGAGTACGTAGTGTTAAGACACTAGTCTACCTTCCCACCCGATTTCGAGACAGTATGTTGAGTGAAAAAACTCAATTTAGCGCTGCGTATCTTACCAGAAGGATAATACAGGGAATCTAGGAACCTAGTGTTAAGACACTTTTGTTCCACAGTTTCCGCGGAATTCGTGAGGCATTGCGTATTGAGTTGCGGAATTTAACGCTACAACGCTACGCCTTGTTACAAGAGCCATTTGAAATTATTTCTCTGAGTCGGAATCGAAACCAAAACCGCACAAACTTGTGCCCTTGCGCCACGACGGCATCCACAATATCGATATCATAATATGATTTTTTTTATATAAAAAAAAGCATTTTGCATTTTAACTCACAGTTACAGCGTTCAAGCACGAACAGAAATTGATTATTGCTATAAGCCCGCCATAATGTACCGTGAACAAAAATTACATATTTATAATTTTTTTTTACATGTAGGAGTATGATTTTTTTTGTCTTATATAACTGATATAGCGGTGTGTATCGTGTTTGAATCCCATCGGTTGAATTTTTTATTAGAAAGAAACTCCGTAAGCGCTGGTGTAGCAAAAAGTCACTTTTCTATGTTTATGTGTGCAACAATGGATGTGGTTGTGGTTTTGTGGTCATTTTTTTTATCAGTTTTGGCTGTACCTAGTTTTCAGTATAGAGAGCTGTTGCGTGTTTAGGTAATCACAACAACCACACTACACTATATTTTAAAATAATAAAAATAATATAAAAAAAAATTGTGAAAAAATTAGTGGGCTCCGCCAGGCCAGATCTGTAGTACCGTGTTAGTATGTGATAAGTTTTCAGCTTGCTTCAAATACCTACGCAAAAATTGGTGCCAACTCTTGGACTACTATGCCTTGTTACCAGAGGAAATGAAAATAATTCAATGCCCTAATGGGAATCGAGCCCAGAACCGTCGCATTTACAGTCACTATCGCTGCGCTATGACGAACTGTAATAATATTCTTTTTATAATAAAAAAAACAAAATAAATCAGGTTCACGTTGTATCCCGCATACAGCAGAGTAGGCAGAGGGAACCTAGTGTTAAGACACTCCATTCTCCACTTTCTGCCGAATTCTGGAAGCATTACGTGTGGAGTGGCAGAACTCAATGCCGTGCCTCGACACTAGAGCGAAGGAATGGAAATATAATTTTTTAAGTAAATATTTCATCTCCTCTAGTGGGGATCGAACCCACAATCAGTCGCGTTTACAATCACACGCTGTGCCACTGCACCACGACCGGCCTCTAGTTATATTTAAGCGCATTTAATCGACTACCAATATTGGAAAGTGCACTAATTGTCAACATTATGCAAAAATGGCCACTATGTGAAATGCGACGACGGATTCCATCACGTATTTAAAAATTCACAGTAAACTTATTACAAATATAACACTTATCGTCTAACGTTTAAAGGTCATATTGCTTTGAAGTGCCTGTTTATTATTAGAACTTAATATGGAAGGAAATGATAGACTTCCTATTTTGTTTCGTGCTGTATACAATAGACTAATAAATAGTAAATAGTTTATTGAAAATGTATTTTATTTCTTTATCTCTATATTAATATTATAAAGCTTATAAGTTCGTTTGGCTAAGAACGCTAATCACAGGAACTACTAGGTTAGTAAATCGAAAATGTTGGAACATTTTTTGTTTCTCTATTTTCTCTTTTTTTCTTAATGCATAAATGAATCATCCCAACACAAAAACAATCTATTCGGTCCATTAATTCTTGAGATTAGAAAATTAGAGAACATAATAAACTCTTTATTTTTAACATATCTACAACAAACCTAAAAACTTACAACAGCTAAAATCTGTACATTACAATATTACATCACTATAGGCCAGTCGTAGCGCAGGGGCACAAACATGTGACTATAGACGCGACAGGTTGTGGGTTCTATTCCCACTCGACAAAATGAAATATTTAATGTTTTATTTTCCTAGCTTTAGTAACGAGGCAAAGCTCAGTGTTGAGTTCCCCAACTTGGTGTCTTAACACTAGGTTATCTCTGCCTACCTCAATACAGCTAAAAACATATACGTAACAATATACTATGATTAGAGCACACATACATTAAAACAATTTTTATAAATAATTATACAAAATATAATTTCAATAAATAAGTAACTCAGTATGTTATTATTATTTTTATAGATTTTTTTATTAATTAATGTAAATATTGATTACGATTTTTTTAATCTAGATAATAACAAGCACAGATTAGAACACGGAAATGTATAAAGCGCGATTTAATCATCTGTTCCATATTCCCAATTTACCGCCAAAATATTACTGGTTCGTGGAACAAAAATAATTATACCTTATTTTATATGGCCGTTACCGGAGCGAGGAAATGAAAATAAAATTCAATTCATTTCTTTTTTTAAATATTTTTAAAGTGTTATTCTACACTTAGGAAAGATAAATACTTATTTAGAAAACGTATAAAAATTTTGAACGTAGCGGGACTCGAACCCGCGCCTCCTGGAAACCGACCAGGCGCTCTGACCATTGAGATACGTTCTCAAGAACTTTTATACGTTTTCTAAATAAGTATCAATTCATTTCCTCGAGTGGAAATTGAACTCGCAACCTATCACGTTTACTAGTTGGACCGTTGTGCTCCTACGCTACGAGTCTAGTCTAGTAGACTAGTCTTGAACGTATATCTAATAGGAAATTTATTTCTAAACTCTAGCCTGTGTTTATAAGCTAACTCAACCCTGAGATCGATCTTGAGATGCCTTTTTCATTCATATTCATGTATATTATGAATGAAAACGGCATCTCGAGATCGATCTCACAGTTGAGAGCAGCTTATAAACACGAGCTTAACTTTTATATATGAATGAAAATGACTTAGAGTTGTGTTTAACACAACACATTCTAGGCGACCAAGGTAACACTGAGTACGGGTACCTATGGGTTAACGTGACATAATACTAGCTAAATCGTACCTCCATAAAAGAAGTATCTACCATTTTTTTTCTATAATAGTATTATAGTTTTAGTAGCTTTATATATTAGTACCTATAGATAGATTGGCATATGTTGATACGTTGATAGTAAAATTTATATTATGATTGTTTTTAACACGTTGTAACCCGCAAGTAGCGGGGTAGGCATAGGGATATTAAGAACCTAGTGTTAAGGCAGTACATAACTTAATAAATAAATAAAAACATAGGACACACAAAGTCTCCGATCACGTCGGAGGGACGAGAAGTAAAGCTCAAAAGCTTTACAATAATAAAAACACAGTACATTCCCATTAAAACTCAATGCAGCGCTTTGCTCGTCACCAGAACGAAATATGTATGAATATAAATATGAATATAAATATGAATTGTTTGTTGTATTGGTAATTTTCATGAATATAGAACGAAAACGTTAGATACTATAATTAAACAATGATTAAAGTGTACAATTAAAACTCGATTTCCGTGAGAAGTGCCAACCGGAAGTGGTTTTATGTAATACATTAACTTTATAACATTACATATTGTAAGTTGCATAATAATTAGGTCGCCTTACACGATATTGTTGTTCTTAATGTTTCTAAGTGACATTTGTTGCAAGATATATTCATAGCTAGCGGCTCGCCAGCGGCTTCGCCCGCTTAAACTACATGATAATTGATTTAATAAGCAGAATTAATTGTTGACAACTAAAATGACTTCTAATATGATTTTTTATTACTTTAATCTCTTTAATTATAAAATATATATAAAACTAATTATTTATTATACGTATACTATACGTATGTTTTTGTAACATTACGTTCTTTTTACCTATGTTATGTTTTTTTAAAACTCTGTTAAATGTGCTGATGTCAGTTGATAATTTAATTTACTGCTCCAGAAACAGCCTTTAATGTTAAATTATTGATTTGAGTAATGATTCGTAATATTCTTTGTAAAATAACTGTAATGATTGCATATTAACTCCTGTACACTGTACATATGTTATATGAACGAACCAACCAAAAAATCTTTTCATTTACTTGATATTTCTTTCAAGATCGTTCTTTATCTCTGTGTTGAATTAATTACGACTTAAACTTTACTGTTATGATTTATGAAGGTAATCTCCTTTAACAATTCAATTTTGTTTACTTTATTGTATAATAGTGTTTCAAAAATATTGAATAATAGTGCTTCAAAAGTATATTTTTTTATCAACAGTCATATAACTAAGACGTTTCGAATGTCATTCTTTAGCCAGGAATCTTACTAGTGCGATTGCTATATAACATTCGCAGGCAAGTTAATGCCTTGAGTTCATTCAAATGACGACAACTTTTTTTATAATGAACCGATTTTGAAGAAATAAACTTTAATTGTTACGTCGAAATTCTTATACGCTTGTTACAACTTATTTATGTTGTTAGCATTAACTGACATCAGGAAATTTGTAAAAATACCCTACAGAGATGTTTATATGTAATTTTTATATGTAATTCATAGAAAAAAATAATTACAAACTTATATTAATTTTGTTTCATTTCATACGAATTGGGTAAGTCCCTAGCCCGTAAACTTAAGTTTGTCAACTATACAAGTACATTGTGGCCGCGTAATCAAATCCATTGTCCTAAATTTTAAAATTGGCAACATTGAGATCTGGCGTACTTATAAATAAAGGAAAAATCTGAAAAATAGAAATGTACATTCAAGTTAGTTCAGAAAAATAATGTTGTCTTACGCAAACATAACATAACTAAGCTTGTCAACTTATGCATAAATTGTATTTCTCGGGGACTCTAGGTGAGCGAGCTCAACTCGCACTTGACCAAATTTTTTGTGTAGAATAAACAGTGTGTTGTGTAGAAACAAATAAAAACTAAATAAGTGACTCATCACTGTGCTCTGTCGATTTTCATTGAAAAAATTCTGTGCAAACACAGAACTTAACGTTGCTAAAGTAACGGAATACAACATTGTCATGTTAAACCAAGTACTTGTATTTCTTATAAAAGTAGTGTTTTAGGTACAATGAATGAAGATAAAAATAAAAACATTTTTTGGCTGAAATGTAAACCCCTTACTGTCGTCTATGAGTTGCACTAATAGTCTCAAATTAAGAAATTGATTTTTACGGGTCCAAAGCGACTAATGGTAGCCTATTGTCTGCTATATGTTTTAAATATCTTATCTTCACGTTTTTCCCACATAAGTTTAAGCCTAGTCACTTCGATGTACGAAATATTTTTCATTGAAAATACTGGCGAATACTAAACGGAGCAATATGAGAGTATCTATGTAAAAAAATACAAAAAATCTAGGTATAGATTTTGATTTGACCTATAAATTTTGAAAGTAGAACACACGAGACTAAAATCCCTAGGGTGAAGTGTCGGAAACGACTGTCGACTAGTCAAGTGTCTCATGTCTAGCCGTTGATACTATCGATGAGTGTCAAGTGTCTGTAGAGTTGTATAGACTTATTGGGCTCTTGTACTAGAAAATGAGGTAAAGTTGACTTCTTAACAACTTGAGGAGAAATTTTTGCTTTTTTTTAATGTTAAAAAACTCTATCGAAAGTAGAGTACTTTTGGTCCAAATTTTAGAAATATCTATTGTCAAATTTGTTTACGTGGACTTTAAGTCTGTCTTTACAAACAGCTCTTAAACTCTGAGACTAATCTTGAGAACGATCTTGATATCTTTTCCTCATAGATTATAATGTATAATTGAAGAAGGCATTTCATAATTGCTCTTAAGATCGTTCTCAGAGTTGAGAGCGCTTTATAAGTATGGACGAAAATATCCGTTTCTACACTCCCTATCCTAAGACCAGTACCGTTGTATGTGGGCTGCCTGTCAGTAAAACGAAAAAGTTTCATATTTCTCTACTTGAATAATTTCCAAATATAAAGATACTAAAAATATAAAGATATATAAAATGCAGTCCAAAGCAATTAAATACTTGTATTTTTTAAATAGAAATTTTAAAACCGGTTTGTGAACCTTGATTTTATAATGTGGGTTGATATCTTTTATTGTTTAAATGTGTTAATTAATTCGTGTCTTTTGTAATGGTATATTATGTTTAATTTATAAACTCGATTTATATTAGTGTTTAAATAATAATATATTTTAATAGTTTAGTTACCACTAATTGTTAAAATAAAAAAAAATAATGAAATACCACAAGTGTGTGATTGTAAACGCGACTGTTTGTCAGTTCGCTCTCCGCTCAAGAAAATGAAATACTTATATAAATTTATATTTTTTATTTAGAATTTGGCGGGAAATAGGGAACGGTGTGTCTTAACACTAGGCTTCGTCTGCCTACCCTGCTGTGAGCGTGATACAACATGAAGCTGACCATTTAATGGATATCCATGGGTTGCTGACCAGGAACCAACCGAAAGTTCGGTTTTGATTTCGGCCAATTCTTGCCAAAAAATCCAGTTTCGGTCATGGCTTCGGTTTTGAACAAAATTCGGCTGATATTCGGCCGTGTGGAAATTTAGTAGGTACTTCTCAATTATTGCTTTGCAATTTTTGATAAATCAATTTTTTCAGCGGCATGCTGTTTCCTACACGTCATGACCACAAATTAGGGTTAGCTTAGGAATCCGGGGAACTTTGTATGAAGACATTCCGTTCTCTTTAGGACACGTCCGATTCCCACTTTCATACGGATTCTTGTGGCATTGGCTGTTGTGTAGCGGAACTCAACGCTTTGACTCGTTATCAGACCGACTAAATAAAAAATATTAAATATTTTTTACATTTTTGTTATTCTACATTTATAAAATCAAAATTCTTTACAGAAAATATAAACAAATTTGAACCGTCCAAGCGTACTTAACAACTAGGCCATACGTTCTCATCGAAATACTTATACGCTACGCTTATTACAACTTATTTTTGTTCTCGTATTGGAATCGAACCCACAACCGGTCGCTTTACATTCGCCTGCTTACGCCACGACTGGTTTCTAATGTTCATAATATTAGTATATGCTAATAATATTATTGTAATAATAGATATAATTTTTTTTTCTTTATGTTATAGAAGTCGATTTTTTTTACTAACTGCTTAAGATAAAGTAGGAAGTACGTACATATTTATGATATACGAGTGTATTGTCTCGAGACATATCTTGAGGCAGTTTATATAACATTTTATTGTTGCTAGAATGTAGTTCTATTTTCTCATAACCCACATCCGGTCCGCTCTTTTGAAATACACCGGTGTTTTTCCTAATAATATACTGTATTTTAAAGGAATGTGACCTTTTGAATAATAAAAATATAATCATGACCAAGTGAATTCGTTGTGGCGCATTGGTACAGCGTCTGACTGAATGCGATGGTTGGGGATTCGATTGCGACTGGGAAGTATGGGAATGAGTAATTTTCGTTTCATCTTTCTTGCTTGTAATAAGGCAAATCGCGGCGTTAATTTCTGGAAGCTTGGGTGGAAAGTGGAGAATGAAGACTTTTATCTTAATATAGGATATGATGTGAACTAAAAAAAAAAATATTTCTCCATATAAGTCTGTATAGGAATTTGGAATTTTGTGTAACGAAATCTAAGAATAAATACACAAAAACATAACAAATCAGCTTCACGCTGTATCCCGTAAACAGCAGGGTAGGCATAGTTTTAAGACACTCCGTTCTCCACTTTCTGCCGAATTCTGGAGGCATTGCGTGTTGAGTGGCAGAACTCAACGAAGCGCTTTGCCTCGACACCAGAGCGGAGAAATGGAAATATAAATGTAAGTTAATATTTCATCATCTCGAGTGGGGATCGAACCTACAACCAGTTGGTTTTACAGTTACACTTTGTGCCACTGCGCCACAACTGGCCTCAGAAGATTATTAGAAAATCCCATACAAATAAAAATGCCATAAAAAAATTGTTAAAATGAAGTAATATTACGTAACGCTTAAATATGTAGGTCGTTTAATTAGCCGCCGAAACCAAGTTAATTACGTGTCAATCTCGGCTTTGACAAACCGCATTGTTTGAATTTACACCTAACGACTTCTTGTTTTATACTAATATTAGGTACGTTTTACATGTAGCGTCGGTGGTATGGTGAAATGAAAATAACTAAAACTTGTGTATGTTTTGGTATATCAATATAGAAAGATAGTCGTGGCGCAGGGGCACAATCGTGCGACTGTAAATGCGACGGTTCTCGGTTCAATTTCCGCGCGAGGGAATGTAATACTTAACATTTTGATATAACTTTCACTGTGATAACGAAGTAAAGCGCGGCGTTGAGTTCCGAGTCTACCACTTGCAACGTAACGTAACGTTTAACGCTTGTTTCTTTTTGCCAATACACCATTTCTGGCTTTACGTTATATCCCGCATATAGCAAGATATTCAGGGGAAACGCTTGTTAAATCGCTTTGCCTTGCTCTGGAATATCGACGTTGAGTTTCGCAACCCAATAAGCTTTATCTCCATATTTTGGCGGACGGAGTGGCTTAACACTGGGTTCCCACGTTCCTTCTCACTACCATAAATGTGCGGGATACAGCGTGAAGATAAATAAATATATTTTGATAATTAGATAATTTTTCCGTTTGCAAACATTAAAAGAATAGTATAGGACCTATATACGACACTTATAGCTATTAATATAGACGAATCACGAATTCAAAATCGATGTTAAACACTAAATGGAGTGAACCCTTCATCGAGAAATCAATATTAACTAAAACCTAACGAGAGCTCCACTCTTGTGAGCTGAACAAGTATTACCCAGTTTTAAAGTAGGTAAGGTTTCGAACTTTCTGGAAACTGAAGAGGGAATGTACGGCGCTTTGGGTATTCAAAAAGTTGTCGTTGTAAAGTAAAATTTTGAGTAATACGGCCTTTTACGTTAATTAATATGAATTTCATTGTGTATCTCGCATTTAGTAGAGTATGCAGAGAGTATCTAGTGTAAAGTCACTCTGTGCCCTCTGCCCAATTTTCAAAATATTACGGCGAAACTTTATGTTGTACTATTATTACGAGAAGCGGTGAACTTTGTTATATTTAGTTCATTCGTCCAATCGAGAATCGAACCCACAACAATTGCATTGATAGTTACACTGGCATGAATAATGTAATTTTATATGATACTTAGGCATTTTTTACTTTTATATTATTACTTAAATTATCTTTCGTATAATTAAACAAACTGCGGCGTTGAGTTCCGCCACGAAATACACAATGCATGTATGAAATATACGGCGGAAAGTGTGGTACGGAATTTCTTAGCACTAGGTTCCCCCTGCCTACCATCCTATAGCGTGAAGCTGAAAAAAATATTTAAAAAGAAACCAAAATAGGTAACATAATAATGTTAATTTTTTAGTTAAGAAATACCCTTTCTAAGATTACAACCTGTTAATTGTCGATCTCATCCCAAGAAACAATGTTTACTTGATACTGGTAACGTCTTCGTCGGCTTATGTTGATTCAGCTGTGGGTGTTTTATCTTTTCTCACAATAAACTCGTCATAGAACGAATCGAGGCTTAGAAATGGTATAGACAAGTTAAGATTATTATAATATTATGCTTGAACCGTTTGATTGAAAACGCGACAGGTTATGGGTTCTATTCTCACTAGAAGAAATGAAATAATATTTTTTTTCCTTTGCTAGCTCTGGTGACGAGGCAAAGCATGGTGTCGGCGCATTAAAAACCAAGCTGCTATCTTATTTTTCGTATACTTTTGATATTGTGCCACATTAAAAGACTTACTCTGTCTAACCAAAATGAAAATATGTCTAATTCATAAATATTCCCCTAAAAAGGATTGAACCAGCAATCGTGAGATGGAAACTAGAAGGTCGTTGATACCATTTCGGAATTTTTTTTTTATCTACGTACTTCTATTAAAACAGATGCCTTTTTGTCCCGTTTGTTAGATAAAGTTATTTTTGTACAAAAATGTGGTTAGTAAATAATGCTTAAATATAGTTTTTTTCCTTTGATAGAAACGAAGTTTTTATCATCTAAAGGCCTTTTTTTTCAGCTTCACGTTGTATCCCGCCTGTAGCAGGGTAGGCAGAGGGAGCCCATTAAGACACTCCGCTTCTTACTTTCCGACAGTTTCTAAAGGCATTGCGTTTTGACTGGCGGAATTCAGGGCCGCGCAAATGGAATTATTGAATATTTCATTTCGTTAAGTGGGAATCGAACTCACAACCTATCACGTTTACAGTCACATGCTAATGCCTTTGCGCTACGACTAGCCCCTGAGGCCAGTCTTTTTAAAATATTTAAATAGCTACTAAGACCCATTTATAGAATGAAATGGGGTAGTTAACGTCTTGTAACCTGATTAAGACCTAATTAGGCTGTAGAGTTTTTATCCTTAAACCACTTTTTTTTCGCTTTATTAACAATTAAAACTGGTATACTTTTTATACTGTCATGAGATTGGCTCTACATGTTTTCTAATAATACACGCTAAGTAAAATCTAGTTATAAATCATTTTTAGTTTCCATTGTCTATTCAAGTCTGTGTGTGTTAGTAGTGAGTTGGGAACATCAAGACTTTAGTTCAAGTTTTAAGTCTAAGATATTTTTAGAGTTCCTTTTATAGGATAGCTTATAAAAAAAATGAAGAGTCCCTTCAAGAACAGAACTCTAAATATTCTTAAATAACCTAAAATCGTATATATGTATATGTAAAAAGAGAGGAACGAATTCTTTTCATTTCCTTATTGTGGCAACAAGACAAAACCAAAACGTTAAGTTCTGCCACTCAACACGCAATGTCTCGAAAAATTGAGCGGAAAGAGGAGACAGAGTGTCTGTATCAACAATAACTTCGATCTGCCCATCCTGCTGTATCCGTTATACATATTTTTTTTATGAAAAGAAAATAGTAAAGCAATAAGGGCCGCTTGTGGGGTAGAAGTACAAGCGTGTACTGTAAATTGATTGCGGGTTCGATTCTAACTCGAGCAAATTAAATATATAATATTTTTGTTTCTTCGCTTTGGTGTTGGAGTAAAGCGCGTTAAGTTCCACCATTCAACATGTACAAAAAATGAGGAACGGAGTCTCGTAACACTAAGTTCTCCTTGCCTTCCCTGAAGGATAAAGCTTGAACCACACAAAAAAAAACAGAATTCTTTAAACACTACTCGTAAATATCGCTTATGTATACTTTTGTTAAAAAATAATTTAAAAAAACACATTTTCAAAGGTCAACCACTTTACAACCAGCGAACGCTATCTATTCAGGTAGTTGCATCGCCTTATAATTATTTCATATGTTTTATAAATTAAGACAATAATTTAATCTAAATTAATGTGGTTTACTTTAAATAGTTTTTCTTTGGCACGGTTTGTGATTGTGAACGCGACGGTTGTGGGTTTGATTTTCACCTGAGGAAATTAATTATTTTTATTTCCTCGTTCTGGTAACCAGGCGGTGCGGAGCCTTGATAATTTGTTGACAAATAAAGAACAGAGTGTCTTAACGTACCGATATGCGGGATACGTCGTGAATCTTTTTTTTACGTTAAACACGCAAATCTTTGTTTGAGCGGAGGGTGGAGAACGAAGTGTTCTCTTGCTGAATTCGGTCTGCCTACTTGTAAATTGTGAATAACTTATAAAGAATACTAATAAATGAATAAATAAATTAACTGCTAATACATATAGTACAAAATTATTTAGTTAAGATTTTTAACAATATATAAAAAGCAATCCTGCATATCAATGTATCCAGCACATAGCACAGTAGGCAAATGGGAACCTGAAAACCAAAGTTAAGACACTTCGTAATTTCGTTCCCCCATATTCCGCCTGCAGTTCTGAAGGCAATGCTTGTTGACTGGCGGAACTCGTCTTGCCCCGTTACCAGAGCGATTAAATGTTTCGTTCCCCCGAGAGGAAATCGAACCCACGGCCGTCTTACTAACAGCCACACGCCTTTGCCCCTGCGACACGAATGGCCTCCAAACACCAAAACTTATATGAGAAATATACATTTATCACAGATTTAAAGCAATATAAAAGTTCTTAACAATATATTGTAGGAGAGCGGTACTGTAGCGAGGTCGCCACTCACCTGCCTCGGATTTCACCACTGGCTTACGTTACAGCGGTTAAAAGTAATTAACTTAAGTTTTATGGGTAAAATGGATTGATTGTGGGTTCGATCCCCACTCGAAGAAATGAAATATTTATTTATATTTACATTTCTTCGCTCTGGTGTCGAGGCAAAGCGCGGCGTAGAGTTCAGCCGCTGAACACGCAATGCTTCCAGAATTCGGCGACAAGTGGGGAACGGAGTGTGTTAACACTAGGTTTTCTTTGCCTACCCTTATGTGTGCGGGATACACCTTGAAGCTGTATTAATTTTTAATTTAATTTTAATGTTCTGCCTGTAGTGAGTGTGAGTTCGATCACTATTCTAGGGATTGTGCTTATTTTAAGTTTGTAATATATTTCTTTACGCCGTATCCCTCATAGTATAGGCAGATTTATATTGTTATCAGAGAGAGAATCGAACTCACAACTGTCCCGTTCACGACGACACGCCACGACGACATCTTATCTTTCTATTTATGAAGTATAAAATATATTCTGCTTTACGCTGAATCCCCCATATATGAGACCAAAGGGTAACCTAGTGTTAAGGCGCCCCTTTCTCTGCTTGTTGAGAGGCGGTTCTCATCGCCGCGCTTTTGCCTTCGTACCAGATTGAAGAAAACGGGAATATTAATAAATAATAATTAATTAATCCAAGTGGGAATCGAACCCACAACTTTCGCGTTTACAGTTACAAGCTTGTGCTCCTGTGCCACGACGGCCTTAAAGATATACATTGAAATAATACATTTCTATAACTAATACAAACGTTACGTATGTAGGAGTGTTTATCTGGTACTTATTCGGCCCGACCAAAGGCTGTAATAAAGAGTCTTGAAAAGCCCCACAGAGCTCGCAATCCAACTAGAGAGCATCAGAAACGGTGAGGGCCCAAACGAACGAAAGGTCAAGGTCACGTTATATAACCTTGCAGCATCCCACCCCCATCTCCTCTTCATCTCGCACCGCCCACCCCTCACGGGAATTGTCGATTTTCATGTAGCTATAGGCTGGTTCGTTTTTAGTGGAGAATTACATTTGTTTTTGGGGCCAATTTTGTCGCTGGTGTACAAACGTGTGATGTAGTAGACAGGTTGTGGGTTCGATTTACTTAATCGAGTAAATATTTAATGTTTTCATTTCTTCGCTATTGTGTCGAGGCAAAGTGCGGCGTTGAATTCCGCCACTTAGCTCGTAATGCCTACAGAATTCGGCGGAAAGAGACTAGCTGCGTCATAACATTAGGCTTCCTCTGTCTACTTTGCTATTTGCTACATACCTACAGCGCGAAGGTAAGTTAATATGACGAAAATATGGTGGTGTAACAGCGTGTTGCTCTAAATACGAGGGTTGTGAGTTCGATATATTTTTGGCGTTTAATATTTTTTTGTGATAGGCATTGACTCCATCGCCGTGCAGTAGCAAACTTAGAGGGAACGAAGTGTCTTAACACTAGATTTTCAGGTGACCTTTGCCTACCATACTATGTGCGGGATACAGCGTGAAGCTAAAAAAAATATTATCACACACCCGCTCTGGTACACAAACTTGTTGTGTTCCACCACCGTACAAGTAATTTTTCGATATTAGGTGGCATATAGAAAAGAGAGTGTCTTAACACTATTTTTTTACCTATCCTGCTGGAAACAGGTAATTTAGACATTCTGCTCACCACTTTTATATAACCAGTTGTTGAGATTTCTAATATTCTTTCAATAGAATTGTATAAATGCAGTATATTTTTTTCAACCAACATTGAACAGTGATGGTATAAAGGGTTATATTTTAAACGGCATATTCGTGTTTTAAGTCACGATTTTTGGCTCTGTTAAAAAATATTTCAATATTAATCGATTTCTAAATAAGTTTTAATGTGTGCAGTTATCAATTAGGTCTGTCTTTAGCTAGTTTCGGTCTAGGTCGTAGCTTTTGACATAGCAAATCAATATTTGATTTAAATTGGTAATATGGATAGATCGCTTTGTTCAAATATTTAACTATAAGTTGTCGAATTGATAACTTAATTAAGACCAATTTCTAACTTTCACCAATTTCAATTATATATGTTTACGTTTATATTTATTTTTTTTACAAAAACAGAAGGAACCTAGCGTTAAAGCACTGCATTCCCCACTTTCCGCCGAATTATGCCGAATGCCCACGAATATTTTCTGGCGGCAAATATTAAAAACGATAATTAAATCCCCCGACTGGGAATCGAAACTGAACCGTCGCGCTTACAGTCACACGTTTGTGCCACTGCGACAGTCTCACGGCCGACTTTTATATTATTTTTGATTAGTTTTAAAGTTTTTATAACAGGATGTTTTTGGGCACTCTTTGGCACTCTCCTTTCTGTTTCTCCGTAACAAATAGGATGAAATTAATATGAAATTTAATTACATATCTATTTGATTTTTAGTCTTATAACATTGCACGAACAATATTTAAAAAGTATTCACCAAAACTCCGCCACCTCCCGACTTACACCACTCCACGTTTTGGTTAGTGATCAGAGACGGTTCTCATTATATAAAGTGATAGCTTTCTTTGTTAGATTTTTTTTTATATAGTATGACTGTATGTAACGACGGTTTCTGTTCAATTATCACTTGGGGGAACCAATTATCTTTATTTTCTCACTGCGGTAACTAGACAAAGTGCATGCGGCAAGTTTTACAATTCAAAACTCAATGTCTCGATAACTGTCTTAACACTAGGTTTCCTCTGCTGAGTGTCTACTCTGGTTCATACGGGATACAGCGTGAAGCTTACAAATAACACGCTATTTTTAAAATTCAAATATGAATAAGAAAAAATGACAGTGTAAGCAGAACATTCACTAGAAAATAATTATTCAAATCGTCCGCCCCTCGAGTGTATTCTCTTTTGGGTTATTTAAAATAACGCTCTGTTTGAAAAAGTGCTGAATTGTAATGAAATGGTAGAGCTTTTTAAAAATCTTTTAAAATAAAATCAAATAGGTTTTTCTTCAAGTCACTTTTAACTGAAATTTATTATATCGGCTATTTTCATTTATTTAAATTGCTTTTATGGCTGTTTTTAATGTCTCGTTATATTTAAAGACTTATTCCAAACTTAGGAATGAAAAATATATGTTTAGAAAAATTTTAACATAGCGGGATTTGAACCCGCGTCCCTTGTACCGCGCTCCTTGTACCGCGCCCTTGGACAGATTACAATTTTTATGGTAGTATATTGTTTGATTTATTTTACCAAATGCCTTATGCAGAGGCCGTCGTGACACAGTGAAACAACGTTCGACTGTAAAACCGATGGTCCTTATATTATTTAATCTTAAGCTTTCTGAGGCCTAGTATGTGCCTGGCCTCATGCCCGCTTTGGCGCGGCATTAAGTATTGCTCATTGTCTTGAAATTATGCATAAGTGGGGAAAGGAGTTTCTCAACTCTAGATTAACTTTGCGTACCCTGTTATCCGAGAAAAACCGTGAAGAGTTTTTTAGTGTGTGCGAGTAGTGGGTTCGATTCCTATTGCAAGAAATGATTTTTTTATATTTTCATTTCCTCGCTCCAACTTCCTCGTATCGTAACAAGGCAAAGCTCTGCATTGAGTTCCGCCACTCTTCACGCCATGCCTCAAACGTTGCCTCTGCCTACCCGGCTATGTCCGGGATATAGCGTGAAGCTAATATATATATATATATATATATATATATATATATATATATATATATATATATATATATATATATATATATATATATATATATATATATATTCACATGTATTTTTGTATGTATATAACAAAACAATTGAGGCCAATAAAAAAACTAAAACCAAACTTATTTGAATAACAAGGGATTTCCGTCGAACGTTAGTGGAGTGACCTCCATCTGAACTCTAGATGACTTCTGACTTGTTGAACAGAGTCTATTGAAAGAGTTAAATACGACTTAATTGTGTTTTGACTGTAAACGCGAAGGATGTGGGTTCGATTACCACTTACTCTTGACTTACTGTACTGTAGGGACTGTGTATTATTGAAAATCGCATTAAAATCGTTTTCGTAGTTGTAAAGAAGTTTATTTTGTTTTATAATATGTAAAAATTAGGGCCGTGATGGCGCAATGACACAAAGTACACACTGTTAGTATACACTGTAAACGCAACGGTTGTAGGTTTAATTCCTACTGGAGGAAATACATTAGATAATTACTTAAATTTATATTTTCGTTTCTCTCTTGTCTCGAGCCAAAGCGCTCTAAAATGCAATCCCTCTTAAACGCTAGCGAAGCGAAGCTAGCGAAGCTTAAAAAAATATTTGAAGATTGTATTTATTGTGGGTTCAAAGTCAAGAATAAAGAACATTTTGTTCAAAGTAACATATCATAAAAATGTAAAGAAATTAGATAGAAGAAGCCAAAAACCAGGGCTCCATTGTCGTGCATTGAATGAAGAAAGAAGGGATTTATAATCACATTTATTCATCTACCAATGCATAAAAATTTTAGAAACCAGCGTGCGACTGTAAAGGCGACTGTTGTGAGTACGATTCTCACTCGAGGAAATGAAATATTAAATTAATAAAATATATATAACATAATATTATATATACTTAATTATTATTTTCATTTCCTCGCTTTATGTAGAGGGAAAAACGCGGCATAGTCCGATATTTAACATGCAATGCCCCGAAAAAATCGATGGCAAATGGAGAACGGAAATGTCTTAATACTAAATTCCCAGGTTCCTTCTGGTAACCCTGCGAAGTGCCAGGATTCAACGTGAACCTAAAAAAAATATATAATTTTTTTCCCCAAATATTTTAAAAACAAAATTATTTCACCAATTTCGTAACAAACAATAGATACCAATTAAAAAATATTGTAAATTATGAAAACTAAGCGTAACTATACAGTATTGCGTTATCTTTACGCCAAGGTCGACGGCCGACCGTGGATTTACGTTGAATGCAGCTTTTGGCGAGGGTCAAGGTCCTTAAATGATTGTTGGTGCTTTTTGATTTATATTATTGTCTTATTCTTCACTAGTCTCTAATTTAGAGGTTAAGAAGACAAAGTGCGGCGTTCAGTTCCGTTATTGAACATACAATGTCGTAAAAGTGGGGTGGAGTCCGTAGTCTTCTTTACACTAGATTTTCTTTGCCTATCCAGCTATTCATATATAGCTGATTAAAAAAATATCTTTAATATAGTGATATATTTATTTTTATTTTAACGATCTTTATTTTTTTCCTGTTTGAGAATCGTGAATTGCTAGATTAGGGAAAATGGTCGACGAATCGATTATTTTAAAATAGGTATGGGCAAAGACAATTTTGTTTATTTTTATCAAATATTTTTTTCTATTGAGGTCACCGTTTCGTAATGGCAATGTCTGGCTGTAAACGCGATGTCTGTGGGTTCGATTCCCAATCGTGGGATTGAAATATTTTTTTTCCCCGCTCTGATAAGACACTCAATACACTGTTTCTCAAATTCAGGCGGAAAATGGTAAGCTCTCTCAAAAAAATATCAATAAAAGAGAATCTATAAAAAATAAAACAAGAATATTATAAAACCTTTCATTTCGAATTACCATTTTGATACTTTCTGTATTTACCCCAAAATGGTGCCGTATTGTATACATATAAAGGCTTATTACAATTTTACGATTATCTCTCAGATGTTTATTGAATTTTAATGGCGAAGGGGAAACCTTATTATGCCTAATAAGATTTTTTATATGAATATCTTTATTTTTATTTCATTTTCTCTTTATTTTATTATTCTTAGATAGCTATGAGATAAGAATATTATTATTGAATTTAATCTTATAAGCAAATGTCTTGTTAAAATAATATTTTTTACCTGTCGTAATTTTTTAGGCTTTACGCTTATCTTAGAGGGAACCTAGTGTTAAGACACTTGGTTACTTATTACGCTACTTTCCGCCGAATTATCGGGGATTGCGAGTTGACTGTTAAGTGGTGGAACCTTGTCTTAAGACTGTAAATTCATCGAAGTTACAAAACTTAAAATTTCTATTTAAAATTATAATATTTACTTAGAAATTTTAAGATATTTTTATTTATTGAGAAAAGAAGAGATATTTTATGTACCTAATGTTTTTTTTTCTATTTTTCAGGTAAGTTGCTGTGTAATCGAGAGTTAAAACGAAACGCTTTGCAAATTCAGTAGGTACCTACATATAGACTAACATGAATAATTTAGTTAAAATTGTTTTATATGAATATAGAAATATTCTAAGTAAATTTAATTATAATCTATTTCATAGAAAAAAAAGCAACTGTGTATACATTAAATTGAATGCTATAAAAATAATAATAATGTAAATTCATTGACTCCATATAACACGTATTCCATATCCTGGTATTAAAAATGTTGGAAGTGAGAATTAATTTTTCACAAAAAAAAACTGACTTCAAACAACGAACTAAAAAGTAGAAAATAGTTTTACATAAAGTTAAACGTACGTTGATTTTGTTAAACAAAAATAATAAAATAATTTCAAAATTTTATAATTTTGAAGTCGGTGCCAAGTAAAACCAACAGACTTAGTAATTCGATATTGTAGTAAGGTTGTTGTAGCATTACATAAGCTAATACTATAACAACGTTACTACACTGACTTCAAAATTATAAAATATTTGTTTAATTAATTTAGTTTAACAAAATCAAAGTACGTTTTAGTTTATGTATTTTTTTAACTTTTAAGTTCGTGGTTCAAACCACGAACTCAAAGTTCCACCGACTTCAAAGTCGGTTTTTTTTTGTTAAATATGAATTTATTTTACAATTTTAAGTGATGCGTAAACCTTAAAAGGATGCCTCTCAAGTTAGTGGTTGTAATATTTAAAAAATCATCAAAATCGGTTCACCCAGTCAAAAGTTCTGAGGTTACAAACATAAAAAAAATACAGTGGAATTGATAACCTTCTTTTCTTAAAAAAGTCCCTTAAAAAACGCGATGTATAGATATTTATTAAATTATGAATATTTACGTAGATATATAGGTACAAAAATATCGATATATCGGCTGTGCTATCGATTTATAGGGGGACTTTAGTTTTTTTAGAAGTCTGCAAAATAATACATCGGTTTTGATATAATTTGATACACTTATATATCGGTTAAAAATATCGATATTTCTTCAACAAGCCTACCAGACTGTACAGTACAATGATAATAATGATGATGTACAATTGTATAGTACGGCAACAAGTCGTGGCCGCCCTGAAATTAGATATTCTGAGCTTTGCGCATTGCTTCACTCAAAAAAAATAATAACCCAAATTCTAATCTGCACAACTATCTATATGCCTACAGATAACTTTAGAGCGGCCACGACTTGTTGACCGTACTGTATTTATGATAGATATTAAATCACAATTTGACGCATCAAACCAATGTTTTTAAAATTCAATTTTCCATTTATACACTTTAAATTAGTCCAAGTTACAAGAATTAAAATATTAAAAATATAATGAAATAAATAAAAATTATGATTTTTTTTCTAAAAACTAAATTATAATTGCTACTTGAAACAGTAAATTTCGCAATGTAATATTTCGGTCAATAACGATTGTATTACTTTGGCGTTATACTGTGTTTCTAAATTAATTTAAAGATTAATAATCTTAAGGCCGTAGTGGCGCAGTGGTGAAAGTATGTGACTGTTGCTAGTCGGGGAACAGTTTTGTTTTAGCTTCACGCTGTATCCCGCATGTAGCAGGGTAGACAGAGAGCCTAGTGTTAAGGCACTCCTCTCCCTACTTTTCCGCCGAATTTTGCAGGTAATAAGTGTTGAGGGACAGAACTAAACGTCGCGCTTTTCCCCTATTTACCAGAGAAAAGAAATGAAACCATTTAATATTTTTTCTTCAGCTGTGAATCGAACCTAGAATTTTCTTATCAGACTTTCTTTTCCCATTAAAACACCGTTTCTCACTTTTCGCTGAATTCTGTAGGCATTGTGTGTTGAGTGGCGCACCTCAACGCCGCGCGTGGAAGAAAAAATAAAAAGACTCTTTTCCCGCAGTAGGAACCTGTTGCGTTTACCTTTGTGTTTAGTCGCACGCGTGTTGTCCTGCTCCAGTGCCTCAGATTTTAATAGCAAAAATAAAAACTACCTTCGAAAAAATTAAGAGAAACGAATTTTGGTTACCAGTTGAAAAAAAAAACGGGCAAGAGTGAGTCGGGTCCGCCCACCGAGGTTTCCGTAAGAAATTGGAGGTAACTGGAAGTATCCTGTTAATTTTAATCCCGTTTACAGTGTCGAATAACGCGTTCTTTCCGATAGACACGGCCATATCATTTTTCTAAGTAAATATAGAAATATGTTTTTTATAAGAAAATCATTGGGCCGTAGTGATCTACTCAGATGAGTATACAGTTTGAATTTCAACTCGATATCTCCAAGCGTTCATGAGATAAAAGGTCTTGACAGACAGATAGACGGACGGTCGGACAACAAACTGATCATATATGGATTCCTTTTTTCCTTAAAAACATACGGAACCCTAAAAACGTCTTTCGTACCAAGTTACAGTGTATAAGAAACCTTAGCGTAAATCCGATTAAACAGAAACCACATATTCAACAAATAAAAAGTATTGTTTGCTGGTTTAAGTAGATTATAGTATGAGTTAAATATATTTTATTTAAATAATATTTTTTAAATAGGTTTATTTTATTAGAATAGATTGCGCCTTGGGGTTGGATTCTATTCTGGCTCAAAAGTATATATAGCTAAATATAACGTCAGAGGCAAGCAGGGCGCAGTGGCACAAGCGTGTGACTAGACACGACGGCATGGAGTTCGATTTCCACTCGAGAAATGAAATATTTAATATTTATATTTCTTCGCTCAAGTGTTTAGTATCTTACCACTAGGATTCCCTCTGTCTACCTTGCTATTTACGGGATGCAGCGTGAAGCTGGAAATATATATATAACGCCACAAGGCATCATGGTAGACATCTTGGCACAGCGTTTGACAGTGAGCTCGACGGTTATGGGCTCGATTCTCCCCTCTCGAAGGAGTGAATTGTTTTCATTTCCTCGCTAACAAGACAATACGACGCGTTGTGTTCCGCCGCTCAACATTAAATGTGTCGAAAACTGAGAGTAACGTAACGGCATATCTTTTAGAACTAATGTATTAGAAAAATAAAAAATATACTAATTTAGTGTTGTAACAGTTTCAGAAACAGTAACCAACATATGATGTCTCTATAGTATTTTTTTACGAAAGACTTTTATTACACATACACGTCGTCTTTGCAACATTTTGTACGCTAGTATTATAATATTACAACACTATTTAATGTAATCTAGAGTGGTGTTTCATTATTTTTTAATTGTTTAAACTTTCGAGACCAGTCGTGGCGCAGTAGCACAAAGTGTGACCGGTTGTGGGCTCGATCCCCACTCGAGGAGATGAAATATTTACTTAAATTTATATGTCCATTTCTTCGCTTTGGTGTCGAGGCAAAACGCGGCGTTGAGTTCTGCCACTCAATACGCAATATCTCCAAAATTCGGCAGAAAGTGGGGAACGGAGTGTCTTAACACTAGGTTCCCTCTGCCTACCCTGCTGTGTGCGGGAAGCTAATTTAATTTTAATTTTTTTTAACTTTATATGATACTTTGTATTCTCACTGGAGGAAAATGATTATTTGTTATATGTATTTTATATATAGGTACTAATATTGTAAAATATATTTTTTTGCTTGAACGCCTTTATCTCAAGAAATACTAGCTGGAAATGCTCCTCACCTTTTTCATGAGATGCATTGTGCACTGAGTTCTCCCAACATCGCGCTTGGCCTCGTTACCAGAGCGAAGAAATGAAAATTTTAAATAATTCATCCCTACGAGTGGGGAGTGAACCCACAACCTTCACGTTTAGATTCACACACTTGTGCCCTTGCGCCACGAAGGTCTCTATCTTTGCTTCCATAAGCCAAATGCAAATACTTATATTCATTCCCTACTTATATAAATGAAATTTCGTATACAGATTGCTGCGTAATGCTGTTCATCAATAAAGAGGCGAGACTGGGAATATTTTATCGATTTCCATCTTGAAATCATATTGTTGCGTCATAGGCGTAAGATGCTATACTAGATTTTACTATGGTTTTGCTTATAGAAGTGAAGAGAGTCTATAATTTTTTTTTATTAAATTATATTTGTAATTTACTTTTTTGTATAGAAGCGTAGGGTTATAAGATGATATGATTATTAAAATTAAATTTTAAATTCTTTTGGCATTGCGAGTTGAGTCGCAGAATAAAACGCCTGACACTGGAGCAAAGTATTGAAAAAAAATACATTTCATTTGGGAATCGAATTCACAATATGTTGGGATTACAGTCGCACATTTGTGCGCCTGTGCCACTGCGGCCTCATGATGTGAATTAAGTTGAAAAATCTAGAAAAATTACCGTATGTGAACATATATTTGTATGAAGAATCTCCTGCGTAAAGTAAAATTTAGCCTCTTATGCTTTATAAAGCCTAAGAGGCTAAACTAAGGCAAATGATACGCCAATTTTATAAAATTTGTGAAATCACCGAACTCGCATCCCTTTGAAGCAGTCCAAAACTTGTTAGATGCGTGGGTTCAAATCCCGCTATATTCAATTTTTCAAACATTTTCGTTAAAAACCGACTTTCCAGAGTATTTATAGAATAGTATAGATTGCATTGTATACACAATGTTACACACAAAATCGTATTATTTCTTAAAAAAAATATCGTCGTGCGAGAAAATCGATTGCTTCACGAGCGTAGAAATGGGTGTAACCCAGTTTTAAAATAAGCCACTTTGCCGCAAACCGGTGCCAAGTGTTTCGTTTTACTTGTATTTAAATGCCACATAGGTAACGTTCAGTTTTAACTATTCTAGGTTATTTTGATGTACTTTTGTCATAGCGCTGCGGAGAATATCTATTGATAAATCCTTCCGTCAAATTGTGGTAAATGGCGGAACCTAACGCCGCCTTATAACAAATAATAGTTAAATAAAAACAGTGAAAAATTAACTAAAAAGTGCAAAATAATCATGGTATTTAATTATAGTAAATATATATTTTTTATATTTTTCTCCAATAGTTTATTTAATTTTAAGTTAAGTTAAGTTAATAAATAAATTGATATACATATAGCATATGTAATTAAGCAACATATTGTTTATTATTATATCGGCAACAAAAATCCATTATCTGTGGAAACTTCAACTTTTCAACTTCAATTTCTCACGGCTCATGAGATACATGGGTACAGCCTGGTGATAGACGGACAAACAGACAGATAGACACCGGGAGTTTCAGTAATAGGTTCCCGTTTCACTCCTTGGATACAGTACCCTTAAATGGATACGTTTTATGTATTTCTTATACATTCCTATCTATTTCAAAAATCAAATGATTAAATTAGAGGCAGCCGTAGGCGTGGCGCAGTAGCACATCGCGAGAGTGTAAACGTGACGGTTGTGGGTTAAATTCCCACTTGGAGGAAGAAATTATTATTTATGAATATTTTCATTTTTAACTCTAATAACCAGGCGAAGCGCGGCGTCTTATATCGCCGATAGTGGGTGTCGGAGGGTATTAAAACTAGGTTCCCTCTACCTGCCCGCGGGATACAGCGTGAAACTAAAAAAACAGATGAATAATTATGATTAAACACATCCTAACACTACACAATCAATGTGTGCTTTTTAAATGGTCTAATAAGGCCGTTGACTTGATCGACCTACCGTTACTCGAGTTCGGTGAACAGAGGTCGTTTATTTATAAAATCTAGGTTCCCAGTGCATACATTAATACATAAATACTCCTATACTCTCTTATTGTATGCTATTTTTTTGAATAGAAATATCAAATCAGCTTCA
This sequence comes from Heliconius sara, assembly GCA_917862395.2. Classification (NCBI taxonomy): domain Eukaryota; kingdom Metazoa; phylum Arthropoda; class Insecta; order Lepidoptera; family Nymphalidae; genus Heliconius; species Heliconius sara. The sequence goes on from OU860781.1 coordinate 9,424,111, forward strand.
CGCTGTATCACACAGCAGGGTAGGAAGGGAACCTGGTGTTAAAACACTCCGTTAACAATTTTATGCTGATTCCTTTGATGCATTGCGTGGTTCGTGGCGGAACTCAACGTCGGGCTTTTGCTTTGGTAGAGCTAAAAAATGAAAATATTTATATATATATGTTATATTTTGGTTGTTTAAAATTTGTAATTTGAAAGTTTTTAGTTATTTACTAAATTAATTATTTGATTTGAATCATCGTTCAGTTTCAGTCTGTCGTTTTGTTTGGATTTTAGTATAATATTCTGGACTGGATTTTAGACTAAAAATCGGAATATTTACTCTGTTGCATACGCAGATATTTTTTGTGTTGAGTCTCAATGCCGTGCTTTGTCTTGTTATCATAGCGCAAATATAATTTTTTGAAATATTTGTAACAACAGTCGCGTATACAGGTTCCCTCTGGTTACACTGCTATGTACGAAATACAGCGAGAAGCTATAAATAATATCTCATCTCAAGTGTAAAACAACCTACGACCACTTCCAACATATTTAGCCAGATTTGCTCCAACTGCGCCACTATGGTGTCATTTGGTGATTGATTGTATTCGATTTATTATTTGCTATCGAACGAACGTCCTTTCTGTTTTGTCCTAGTTCGTAATATCATTTGTTGACTTCGTTAATGGATACAATTTCTGAATAATTTTAAATTATAATATCCTTACGGAATATTTTGTTATCTTGAAGAATTGAACCTAGTGTTAAGACACTCCGTTCCAAACTTTCTAATTTTGTCTCATTGTCTAATTGTACTCAACACGTAATGCTTTTAGGATCATGTGTTGAGTGCCGGAATTCAACGCCGCTCTCTAAGTAGGTATGGGTACAAAAGCGAAAAAATAATAATATTAAATAACCCATTTTCCCCATTGGGAATAGAACCCACACCTGTCACATTTACAGCCACTCGCTTGCGTCATTGAAGAATTATAAAAAAAAGTAGTCTACGAATAATTGTTACCATTTTCTTGCTCAACAACAACAACAAAAAGGTAACAAGACAAAGCGCGACGTAAAGTTCCGCCACTTAACACGCAATGTCTCGAAAATTAGGTGGTGTATGGAGAACGGAAATTCTTATCACTAGGTTCTCTTTGCTTAATATGCGATATTAAGTATGAAACTGAATAAATAATATAATTTAGCTTAAAATCATATCTATTTCTATACGTTTCATTTTAATTATTGTTTATTAAAACTTCATTTATGCCAACACTATATTTAAAAAACAAATGAATGTCCATTAAGCCCAATTAAATGGCATTCTTTAATAGTGGAATTTAAAAGAAATTCTTTTATATTAGCATTGTAAAAGTCCAATAACGGGTTCCATTACAATTTTTCACCTGCGGGCTGCGCGCGCGCAACGAGTTTATCGGTACCGTTGGTTCTTGGTTCGACAGGAATTTTTATACGGGATTTTATATAATACGATTAGGTATACTTTATTACTGTAAATATTATATTGTTATTTTATATTGAATATCATATGTTAGTCTGAATACGGATTTGAATAAGTAACTGTTTTTTCAGAGTTTCTATTTCAATAAGGCGGAGTATCTCTCTTAAGGTAATTTGTTTAGGCATTATGTGATAATTAAAAAATATATAATTTTTCTACTGGTACCGTACAGCTGTTATATAGTACCGTTGTAAAGGTCGCCAAGAATGTAAATAAATATATTTCTATACTAATATTATAAAGGTTAAGTGTTTGTTTGATCATCACATACCATAACGACAGAAACGGAGTATTAGCTTAAAATGTTACAAAAATATAAAGAATTTGAGAGACAGAGTTGCTTGGTATACCACGATACATATATATAATAATCGCTCTCAACTCTGAGAAAGATCTTGAGACCGATATTAAGATGCTGTTTTCATATATTATAATCTATATAGAGGCCAGTCGTGGTGCAGGGGGACAAGTGTGACTGTAAACGCGACTGTTTGTGGGTTCGACCCCCAATAGGAATTTAATATTTATTTAAATTCATATTTTAATTTCTTCGCTCTGGTGTCGTGGCAAAGTGCGGCGTTGATTTCGCCCACTCAATAATCAATGCCTCTGGAATTTGGTGGAAATTGGGAAACTTAGTGTTTTAACACTAGGTTCCCTCCGCCTACCCTGCTGTGTGCGAGAACTAGCGTAAAGCTGATATTGATATTATAATTTATATAATATAACAAATTATACTCTATGAATGAAAACGGGATCTCAAGATGAGCAACAAGATCGATCTCGGAGTTGAGCAGCTTAGGTGTTTGTATTTAAGTTCACTTCGGAGGCCGCCTGCAAAATCTAGTTACATAATATAATCGATTGATCTCAACACATTGCACAGGCATTTAGCCATACGCGTATTTTCTTGTAACAAAATTCATACAATAACATGATTAAAAGCGGTATATTCGACTACTATCGGATTTTGTAAAAAACTGTTTTAATAAATTATCAATTTACTCGGCAGAAGCGTGTTACTGTAAAAACGACCGGTTATGGGTTCGATTCTCACTCGATGAAATTAAATATTTAATATTTTGATTTCTTCGCTTTGGTGTCGTCGTAAGTTGAGTTCATTGAGAGTCCAGAATTCTGCGGAGAGTAGGGAGTGTCTTACTTGCATTAGGCTCCCTTGCATGCCCTGCTATATGCGAAATACAGTGTGAAGCTGAAAAAAAAAATATCTAATAAAAATTTTTTCGAATATATAAAAAAATATAAAACAAAGCTAATCCCCTCCCACGCTATCACACACAAACAGGAAATGAGATTAATTTGCATTTTATATGCTTATATAAATAACATACAAAAAAAAGATAAAATGTACGTATATTTTAAAGATTTGTTTTTGCCTATCCTATAGCAATGGGGCTAGAGGCACAAGCGTGCGACTGTAAACACGACGGGTTCTGGATTCGGTTCCCACCCGAAAAAAATAAATATTGAGAAAGAGAGTTCTCCGTTGAGTTCCGCCACTCCATACACAGTGCCTGTAGTATTACTAAACATACTAAAAACTCCTAGTTCTGCTCTGCCTATCCTGCCAGATGCGGGAAACAGCGTTAAAAAAAAGAAAGAAGAATAAAAAAGAAGAAGAAAGAAGTATATTTTTTTCTGATGTAAACCTCTAATAGTTATTTAATATATGTATTTACTTACATGAATATTTATTTTTACATCGACACTGTAATCGATGCGTGGGTGACTGTAGTTTTGATCTTATTATAGTAAGCTAATTACCGACAGACAACGCTTCTACAGCAAAGGGCGCAGTGTCCTTGAGGTTTAATCTTTATGGTAATAAAAAATATATATAAATCAATTTCACGCTGTATTCCGCACACAACAGGGTAGAGGGAAACACGCTTCGTCTTTTATTTTACGACGAATTCTGGAGGCATTGTTTAGTGGCGGAACTCAACGCCGCGGTTTGACTCGACACCAGATTGAAGAAATGAAAATATAAACTTTAATAAATATTTCATTTTCTCTAGTGGGGATCGAACCCACAACGAATCGCGCTTACATACACTTGGCCGTCAACGACCGGTCTCAATGGCCTGACTGGTAATACGATGACGTGTAAATGTAGATAATCTAGTTCTTCAGTTTCCGCTGAATTTTCGAGGTATTGCGTGTAGAAAGTTCAAAACTTACCTCAACGATGACTTTACGAAATTACATTAAACAATATTTCGTTGCATCGAGTGGAAATCGAACCCACAACCGATGCGTTTACAGTAGCTTCTGCGCCTAAACGGTCAACTTATAAGTTTCAATATAAATTAGTCAAACTTTATTATTATTAAACTAATAACAATAAGTTTTATTGTACTCTGAATTCCATTAGATAAGGTACCGTCAGCAGTAAAATATATCAATTAACTTGACCTATATATAGATCTTAAAATATTATTAATGGCTTGTCAAGGACTGAACTCTTCTTAACGACCATATGTAGCGTCAGCAGCGGGATATTACTTTCTCAATATATTTAAAGTATTAGTGCACAATGTGGATTTTTTACAAATTAATAAACATTTTGAAACAAATGTGTTTTTTTAATATTTCAAATAATTTTAAAGTGTTGTTCCACACTTAGGAAAGAAAAATACTTATTAAGAAAACGTGTTAAAAAAATTAAATATATATTTTTTATTCTATTGCTAGTTATTTCCTTTTTTCGTTGATTCGTCATTACAATCCAACGAACCCACAACCGTCACAAGACAGTTACACCTTGTGCGCATGCGCCACGACGACCTCAACAGTAGTAGTCGTTTAATTAAATTATTAATAATTGTTAAATTTTATCTGCAATCTGTACACAACGCTATCCAGCATTGGGCGGGCGCCAAGCCGTCTGTTCCACATCGGTATTTATACCAGCGTCGTCTTCGTAACCAAATATCTAATAGTTATGTTGACCCCAAAATACAAACATTACTTAAAAATATTAATTCACGCTGCATCCCGCATATAACGGGACAGGCAGAGGGATTCGATTGTTGTGAATGGTGAACCTCTTCACCGTCTATGAACACTAAAGCGAGGAGATGGTGATTCTATTCTATTCTATTCTATTAATTCCCCTGAGTGGGAATAGAGCCCACAACTGTCAGACTTCGTACTGCTGCGGTATCAAGTTCTTTTTTTAGTAATATTTGAATATTATGTATAATTTTTAACATATTATTATTATATTAAGTAGCTATAACCTATTAAGGTTATAAATAGGATGGATCCTATCACATAAAGTTATTAAAATAGAGTTACATCTATGTAAGCATCTGTCAACAGAGATTATTGCAAATTTATTTTTTACCTTTACCAGTGTTACACTCTGTTCTCCATTTTTCGCCAAATTCTGAAGGCATTGCGTGTTGAGGGGCGGCACTCGACGCCGCGCTTTGCCTCGACCCCGAGGCGAAGAAATGAGAATATTAAACATTTCATTTCCTCGAGCGGGAATCGAAGCCCACAACCTGTCGCGTTAACAGTCACACGCTCAATCTGCACACCCATCACACTTCTGGTTAGATTGAGTGTTGCTTAACTATAACCTACTGTTTTATATACTTTGTGCTCCCTATCACCATTTTGACCTCAGTTAAAAATTGAACTTATTACTGAAATGTCAAATAATAGTAAAAGTAAGTTTTATGACCATTTGTTAGTTACTTATCGCAATCGTTGCAATGTGTAATGTATTTATGCGTTTTTTTTCTTTCTTCGCGCTATAGCAGGGTAGCCACACGGAACCTGGGAACCTAGTGTTAAGATGTTCAGTTTAATTTTCGTGATGTAGCGTGTTAAATTGTGATGCTCAACGTCGAGCTTTGTTTTTTTTTAAATGACAAAATATGCTCACAACCGCCAGTGTACGGTCGGACGCGGTGTTGCTTTTTTTTGTTCCCAAAATACTTAGAAATCAGTAAAAAGAGATTCGTCTCTTAGCGTAAAACATCCTGACAATATATTGAAAAAAAAATAACCCTCTGTTTACTACCTAAGGGCTAAGAGTTTACTGTAATAAAAAAGTTACACGATTTTATTTTAAACCAATACACTAAACAACAAAACTAACTTGCTTCACGTTTTATCCCTAGCGGGGTAGTCAGAGAGAACGGAGGGACAAACGCTACGGTCTCTCTCTACCTCTTTCGCCTCGTCCACTGTCATCAACCTCTTCATACATGCCCTCCGGGGGGTTCTCATGCTCTTTACGTCACCTTCCTTCAGTATCAGTTCAGATACTGTATTTACGAAGGTCAACTGAAGTCTCCCCTACCTCTCTTACCAATCACTTTTCCATCATAAATCTGTTTTGCCATTCTTTCATCACTCATTCTTTCAACGTTTCCAAACCAACTGAGCACGTTCTTCTTCATTCTCACACATCACATCCTCGCTAGTACCTGCCATTCTGTGTATCTCTTCATTGCTGATTCGATCAGCTAGGCTGACTCCGCATATCCTACAAAGAGATCACATCTTCACAGCATTCTGTAATACCCACGTTTTCGCTGCCGTATAACAGTGTCGGTACCTAAATTGCATTGTAATCACTCAACCAAGACCAGGAAATCTTTTGTTAATATAGGATATATTAAACGAATATATCCTGTATTACCGAAAAATTTCGTGGTCTTGGTTGAGTGATTGATGATAATATAATAATTTTAATCTTTTTCGTTTGTAATTATTACAGAAATAAAGAATAACAGAAGGAAAAGATAAATATCAACCTAAGTTTTAAAATTAAAATGTTTACTATCCTGCTCTATGCTGGGTACAGTGTGCAGATGAAAAAAGAAATAACTTTTTCTTATCTATGTGCGCAAAGGGTTAAGACACTCCGTTTCCCACTTTCCGTCGGGTTTTCGAGGCATTACGCGTTGTGTGGTAGAACTCGACGCTGCGCTTTGTTACCAGAGTGAAGAAATGAAACAAAATATTATTCATCATCCCAGGAGAGAATTGAACCCATAACTATCGTGTTTTACAGTCACACGCTTAGGCCACTACACCACGACGGCCTGAATCGTGGCCTGGCCTGGCCTATGTATCTGAATTAATATCTGTCAGTCAGTCAGTAACCGTAGAGCTATATTACAACACACATTTACGAAAACCGACCCGGAGTAGAACGCTGTAATTTAGCATGTTGCCTTAGGCAACGAAGCATTAAGAGAGGATTTTGGAAATTCCAACGAAAATGGAATACAAAAATGTGTTTAATACCTTACAAAGGTGAAACTGCGTACGGTCACTAGTTAAAAATAATATTATAAGCGACTCTTAACAGAAGTAAACACAGCCATAAAAACAACCATTGATAGAAATTTTTCCAATGTACTTAATAGGAAAAAACAACAGGAAGCCTTCAAATAGCTTCTACACCGGAAGTAAGACGGAACACGACTCAAGTTATTATGAAAATAAAGTTATTTAAGTCCCCCTACATGTGAGTTTCTCTTTCATTTTAGATGCTTTAAATATTTAGTTTTGATTTGGTAGAGTCAAGGTTGAGCTTTGGAGAGTTTTGAAAATAGTAAAGACTGTAAATGTGAAGGTTGTGGGTTCGATTCGATATAGACGATTCTTTTAGCTTCACATTGTATCTTGCACATGTAGGGTGGCAGAGGGAACCTATGAACTTAGTGTTGAAGCACTCTGTTCCCATTAACACGCCTCCGTTAACTTTCCTCGAATTCTAGAGGTTGAATTATAGAAATCAACGTGTCTTTAAAGCGAGGAAGTATATTACTTCTAATTTAACTTTGCCAAAGAAATATTTTAAATATTACATTTGCTCGAACAGGAATCCAATTCACGACTTATATTTATTTTTATTTCGTAGCTCTGGTAAACAAAACGAATACTACAGCGACCACTAGACAATAGCCGTGAGTTCCGTCCCTCACCACTCTAATTCTCGAAAATTGATCGGAAAATAGTGAAACGGAGTGTCTTAACACTAAGTTCCCAGGTTCCCTCTGTCTACCGGGCTTTATGCGGGACACAGCCTAAAGTTAAAAAAAAATACTGATTCATTATTTTAAACATCCTACTCGTTAAATACTTATTGAGAAAACGTATAAAAATTTGAACGTAGCGGGACTCGAACCCTATTCCCTATTTATTTATTTTTTATTCAAAGTATTTTTCGTTCCTAATTGTGGAATAGCACTTGAAAAAGGTTAAAAATATTCTTCTTGTTCTTATTCGTAGTTAATAATAACTGTTATATACGGGATAGTATCGTAAAGCTATTAAAGCATATATATTTTTTTTATTATTTTTATATTACCGCGGGAGCGAAATCGGTAAATGCCAGTAGGTAATATTATAAATATTAATATTTTTTTGTGTCTATGTTGTAACTAAAACACGATATGACTATTTGTAACACTTATATGAACAAAAATGGTTTATTATTATTGTAATTTATGAAACTTCGTGTGGAGAGAGGAAGTTAGACGATAATTCAATGTACATACATAAACTAACGCATTCTGAAGACTTACGTAGCCCTAACCTCTAGTATACTTTTAATTAAGTATTTTCAGTATATTTTCGATACCTTATAGAAGCTATTATGTGGATTTTAAAAGGCCTGCAAATAATTTATTGTTTTAGCAATTACCTACTTAATTTTAACTTTTAAACTTTAAACGCCACCTAGTGATCGTGGTAAGAACTAAAATAAAAAAATAAATAAAAAAAATATATACATGACAGTATAATACATTTTAAGTTTTTTTATTTTATGTTTTCTATTATTTATATCATAGTGTACATGAAATGTTCTTATTAAATTTTTGATATATTTTATTCAAACTGAATTTGTATTTTGGCAGCAGCGACATCTAGGAACAATTTATAAAACCAATAGCTACGCTAACGTTGAATTGTACTTTAGTTTCTATCGTAGCTCATAGATGGCACCGCTGTACTTAAAAATTATTCAATATTTAATAAGCATTTTGCATTAATCTTATTGAAATTAAGTCAATGATTTTTATAATATTTTTTTTACAAAAAGAAAAACCAAAAAAGATAATAAAATTAAGTTATTCGTTAATTTATCGCGCACACAATACAATTTTAAGACTTATATGATTTTCTCGTAATACACTACGGAAGAATCATCAAAATTGGTGCACCCAGTCGAAAGTTCTGAGATAACAAGCATAAGAAAAAATACAATCGTCCATACCCTCCTCCTTTTACAAAAGTCGGTTAAAAATGTCAAAAAATCAAATCAAATCAAATCAGCTTCACGCTGTATCCCGCACACAGTAGGGTAGGCAGAGGGAACCTAGTTCCCCACTTTCTACGGAATTCTGAAGATATTGCGTGTTGAGTGGCGGAACTCAACGCCGCTCTTTGCCTCTACAGCAGAAAGAAGAAATGGAAATATAAATTTAAATAAATTTTCATTTCCTCAAGTGGGGATCGAACTCACAACTAGTCGGTTTTACAGCTACGCTTAGTGCCGCTGCGCCACTACTGACATTGAAAAATGCCTGTTAAAATATACGAGAAAAACTGAGGCTCTTATAAGTTAACAATAACATGAAATAATAATAATAGTTTTATTAACAGAACCCAAAACAATGTCTTCAACAATTACATTGCGGTTAGGCTCTCTGAACTTTTGTTAATGGTTCTACGTTCAATTCGCACTGAGGAATGAAATATTTAATATATTCATTTCCTTGCTCTGGTAACGAGACTACGTAGAATTCGGCGAAAGTTAAGAGTGAAAGAGATGGGATCAGCGTGACTTAACATTAGGTTCCCTCTGCCTACCGTGCCATGTGCGTAGCGCATAACTTGTACTAAGTTTAACCTACGGACCACCCATGGGTTACCTGCAAGCACTTCCTTCCAAACATCTCAATACATCGTAAATCAAGAGAACACGTGCTTAGAAACCATCGGTTTACAATATTTTTATGGTTAAATGCTTATAGAATGTAAGAGCACTTATTTAATTTTAGCTTCTACTTTGTTGAGTGTAATAAAAAATTAAGGTTTAAATAGAATATAACTTGTGATATAAGACGATTCATCTTATTGTTCGTCAGCGTTACGCTTTGGGCCAGTCGTGGCGCAGTGGCACAACGTGTGACTGTAAAATCGTGTGGTTGTAGGTTCGTTGGTATTTACATTTAAATTTATTTTCTTCACTCTGGTGTCTAGGCAAAGCACGGCGTTGAGTTCTGCCACTCCAAACGCAATGCTTCTAGAACTCAGCGGAAGGTGGGGAACGTAGTGTCTTAATATTTGTTCCCTCTATCCGCCCTGCTGTGTGCGGGATACAGCGTGAAGCTGATTTAATTTAATTTTTAATTTACATTGTATCCCGCATACAGCAGGGCAGTCAGAGGGAACCTAGCGTTAAGACACTCAGTTTCTTACTTTCTTCCGAATTTTCTAGGCATAGCGTGCTGAGTGGCGGAATCCAACAACGAGCTTGGAATTATAGCGAAAAAATTAAAATGTTAATAAATAATAATTTATTGACCGAGTGGGAATCGAACCCACAACTGTGACATTACGGAGAACGGAGTGTCTTAACACTAGGTTCCATTATTTATACTGCCGATATGTGAGATACAGTGGAGCTTAAAAAAAACGAATATCTGAACTGATGTAACTAATGAATACAATATAGATGTTATTAATGGAATATTGATTTTCCTTCTCTCTTTTCTCCCATCTCATCCTCTAAAGCCAAACGATATATTCAATAAAACGACATTTACATATTAATTTATATTGAAGATAGGTATATTTTAATTTATCACACCCGTATATAGGCATACAGTATGGCGGCATCATAGATCTTCATTAAAACTAACCCCTTTATTTTGAATTGCAATAATTAATTTATATTCAAAGCCAGAGACTAATCGTGGCGCAGGGGCACAAGGTGTGAGTGTAAAATCGGCTGGTTGTAGGTTCGATCCCCACTCGAGGAAATTAAATATATATATTTTTTTCATTTTTACGCTTGGGAGTCGAGGCAGAGCACGATGTTGAGTTCCGTCGCATAACACGCAATGTCTACATTTGGTGGAAAGTGGGGAACGGAGTGTCTTAACACTAAGTTCCCTTTGTCTACTCTATTGTGAGCGGTATATAGCATGAAGTTGATTTGATTTGAATTTCTATTATTATACTATAAAAATGTTGTTATTATTTGCCATCGTTATCATAGGTAGCGTAGTCTTACAATAAACGCGATGGTTGTTGGTTCGATGTGCACTCTGGGGATTTTACATTTTATCATGTTATGTGTAAAATATATCATACGAAATATATAAATGTGGGTGGCAACAAAGCTCGCGTTGTGTTCCGCCACTACTCCACACTAGTATATGAAAACCTGACGGTAATTAGGGATCGGAGTATCCGTGAACACTAGGGTCAGTATTTATAAACCACTCTCAACTCTAAAATCTATCTTGAGGCTGATCTTGAAATTCCCTTCTTATTCATAGATCATATTGTATAAATGAAAACGTCATCTTAAGGTTGGATTCAGAGTTGAAGGCACTTTATAAATACGGTCCTAGGTTCCCTAGCATATTACAGTACAGCGTTAAGTTAAAATTAAATTAAAATAAAAAAAATACAAAAAATTGTAAGTGCCAAGTGGTATGTTGTAATATATTTCACATATATTCTTAAAATGGCGTAGATATTACTCCGATCTTTCTTTCCTTCTAAAACTGTAACATTACTCGCCGAATTGTGGAACTAAACGCCGCACTTGATCGTATTATAAATATTATATATTACAATGGGTTCGATTCCTAATCCACTCTGGAGTATAATATATCTAATATGTTTATTTCTTCGCCCTGGTAATATCGTATCGTTGATTTCTCCATCCGGAGACGAAACAGAAATGGCTTTTCTAGTTTTAGTTAAGCTACTAATTGAAATATATATTAACTAATATGTTTTTTTTACTACTCCAGGTATTTTATTATCAACATTACTAATTAACCTATTTCGATTAGGCTTAGCTTCCGCTATATTATCTTTAAATGTTTAGTTACTTAGTAAGTTAATGAATGAATATTACTCTTTCAAAGAAATCAATTAGCGCTTAATTGTAATTAATCTATTAATTAAAATTAAAAAAATAAATAAAATATTAAATATTTAACTTCTTCGTGTGAGTTACGCTCGCTTGTGCCACTGCACCACGACTGGCCTCAGAATAATTATTTTTTTTATTAAATAAAAAAATATATATTGGGTTCGGTACGCACCCAACGTCTGTAATGTGTGTAATATCATTGCGTGTTATTTTACGGAACTTAACGCCGCATCTTTATTAAACAGAACATGATAACTAACACACCATCACCTAGACAGACAGCCAGACGACGAGACTACCCAAATTTTCTCTATTGGTACTTTCGTTCGTATTTGTATTATTATATAATTATACCTTTTTTTTATTGGTCAGGTTGTTCCTGTCTTTTTTAGGATTCCGTATTTTTTAGGGATAAAAGGAACCCTTATAAGATCATTTTGTTGTCTATCTGTCTTTCTGTCTGTCAAGAACCTTTATCACAGGAACGCTTTGAGATATCAAATTGAAGTTCAAATTATAGTATATTCAAATCTACGGTCCCTAAAAACATGTATTTCTATATTTTGAATAAAAAGTCACAAGAAGCGCGTATTTGGACACTATAAAGGGAATCAAAATTAATAGGGTATTTCCGTTGACCCAGGATTATGAAATTTGGCACCCAGAATCTATAGGTAGTACTTGTTGCTTGTTTAGCTTAAATGTCAGAAAAAGTTCGAGTCCTTCAATTTTTGTACGGAATCCTCGGTGGGCGAGTCGGACTCGCGCTTGTCCGGTTTCACTTCGGCGTAAGACAATGCGAGTAGCTGTTTTGTGTCATATATACTAGCGGAGAAATGAAAATTATTGATATCTAATCAATCCCCCGAATGAGCATCGAACCCACAACCGTCGCGTTTACAGTCAGAACTCATAGCACATTATGTAGTGCAAATGATTTATTACCGTTAGTTCTTGTATTTACAACAACATATATCCCAAATGGAACATGACAGCTGGTGAAGCACGTCCGGACTCGAACCGGTGTACCATGCAAATGAATACATGAATGTAATACGTTTACGGAACTACTACAGAAAAAATGGCATTGTTTCAGTTTTCATGGTATTTATTCTCTTTCAGATTTTGTGTAATTATATGTGTTAGAAATTATTAATTTATCTTATTATTTTTATTTTTTTTATAGTTTTACGCTTTTTTCCGCATAAAAGGGAATTTAGTGCTAAGACACTCCGTTCTACAGTTTCTGTACAATTACGAGACATTGCGTGTTGAGTGGCGGAACGAGAACCGTTAAATTTTTTTGACATTAATTTCAATTTCGTGAGTGACAATAATCTTCCTCTTTTTTTTTAAAAAACACAACCCTTTCTTATATATATGGTATACATCTATGTCAGAATATTAGTAGTAGTAGCATATAAAAATGTATAGAGTAGAATTAAAATGAAACAGTTTCACGCTGTATCCCGCACACAGCAGGGTATGCAGAGGGAACGTAGTGTTAAGACTAAGACTCCGTTCCCCACCTTTGCCGAACTCTGGAGGCATTGCCTGTTGAGTGGCAGAAATTAACGCCGCGCTTTGCCTCTACATCAGAGCGAACTCGAGTGGGCATCGAACCTACAACCAATCGGTTTTACAATTACATTGTGTGCCGCTGCGCCACGACTGGCCTCGAAGAAGAGTGAGAAATTGTGTTGATAATTTCCAGTCAATTCAACAAGGCATTCACCTTAGTAAGGTGGTCATCGTGGCGCAGTGGTAGACACAGTGCGGCGTTGAGTTCACAATACATAGGACTCGGAGAAAAGAATATCTTGACACTAAACTCTATAGAGCGTGATGCTACAAATTGAAATAAATTTAAATTAATTTTATATTTACGATAAATATTAAAAAATGCGGGAGATTCATCCCATCATATCCATAAATATAAAATATATTATCACTTTTTTATATAAAAAATGATAACCTTCATATAAGTTAGTCGTAAAAAATCAATACCAAAACCGTATAGAATCGTAACTTTTTTACTATCTATAGATATTTATAGTAAGGCACAAGTTGGAGCAGCTGCCTGCCCGCATATTGATAACGGGTATAAATAAGTATGTATAATTATATTAGAATTTACTTTTAAATTAATGTACTGACAGTACTTACGAGGACGTTCGTGGCGCAGGGGCACAGAGTGTGACTGTAAACGCGACTGGTTGTGAGTACGATGCCCACTCGAGGAAATGAAATATTTATTTAAATTTATGCTTTTATTTCTTTGCACTCGCATCTAGGCACGCGCTGAGCTCCGCCAGTCAGTACGCAATGTCTTCGGAATTCGGTGGTAAGTGGGGAGCGGAGTGTCTTATCACTAGGTTCCCTCTAGGTTCCCCACTAGGCCTACCTGCTGTGTGCGGGATACAGGGTGAAGCTGAAGTAGTCCTGACAAGTCAGACAAAGCTTAATAAGTAATTTTTGACCACCAGTCATATGAGGCCAGTTGTGGCGCAGGGTCACAAGCGTGCGACTGTTATCGCGGCAAGTTCGTGGGTTCGATTTTCAGTTTCTCGGTTAGATTGGATGAAATATTTAAAAATTATTCCGCTCTGGTAGAGAAAGTAGAGTAGTAGTAGAAAGAAAGAGTTCCGTCACTGAAAATTTTGTAGAAAGTGATGAACTTAGTATCTTAACACTATATAAGAAATATACCGTAGTACATGTAGGAATATTGTTGAAATGAGACAATATCCAGGACTTTTAACACTAAATGAAAAAGAAGGAATACACAGTGTCACATTACTCTGCTCTCCACTTCTTGGCTATTTTATTTATATTTTCATTTTGATAATACTGAGTGGAATTCGGAACTCGTACACAAATTCTGCACTCAGATAACCCTACGTTAGTTAATGTCTTAATTTCATTTTACAAGATAAAATTGCATTTGATGAATACATTGCTTCCTAGAAGTACGGGCTTTATAATTTATTGTTCACTTCAATTTGAAATTGATCTGTATTATGAAGTATTAATATTATAGAATGTCGTGGATTTGATTCCCACTTTGGGAAATAAACTATTTAATAGATATTTTAATTTCTTCGCTAAATAGGTTAAATGCGGCATTGAGTTCCGCTTCTTAACACGCAATGTTTTGGAAAATTCGCCAGAAAGTGGCGAACGGAATTGTCTTAATGGTAACGTAGTGTCTTAGTATTGGGTTCCCTCTGCATACCCTTCTTTAAGTGGAAATCAGCGTGAAATTAAAAAAAATAAGTATTTACTGCTGTTTTAACATAATAGACATTGTTCTCTTACAATAAAGAAAAATATTTGTTTAATAGAGAATAAAATCTCATTTACAATTTTAAAATTATATATTTAAAAAAAAACCTTTATCCTGCATATGAAAAGTAGGTAGGTTCCGCCACTCAACACGCGATGCCTCCGTAACTCGGCGGAAAGTGGGGAACGGAGTGTCTTAACACTAGGTTCTGCTACCTTCTTCCTACCCTGCTGTGTATTCAGCGTGATTCAGCGTGCAGCCGATTCATAATATAATTACTGAATGAAAACCGCACCTCAAGATCAATTTCAGACTTGAGAGCAGCTTATAAATAAAATAAGGGCCTTAGACTTAATGAATGAATGAATGAATGAAAACTAAAAAAAAACTTCACTTCAGAAGTAACCAACCATTTAACGCAAATAGTAATTGTGTTGATTGGATGAATTAACAAGCAGCTGCTCTGTGGGCGAGTGACCGGACCGAGACCTCGGTGACACAGACATACATACATGCATACATACATACAATACATACATGTCTAGTTTAGTTATGATATATGTAATTTTAAAATAATATAGGCCGGTCGTGGCGCAGCGGCACAAAGTGTGACTGTAAAACCTCGACTGGTTGTGGGTTCGATCCTCACTCGAGGAGATGAAATATTTACTTAAATCTATATCTCCATTTCTTCGCTCTGGTGTCGAGGCAAAGCGCGGCGTTTAGTTCTGCCACTTAACACGCTATGCCTCCGGAATTCAGCAGAAAGTGGGGAACGGAGTGTCTTTAACTACGTTCCCTCTGCCTACCCTGCAGTGTGCGGGATACAGCGTGAAGCTGATTTATTTTATTTTAAAATAATATTAAAAAAAACTGCGATATCATCGCGTTTTTGAAAATTTTGGATCATTTAAGGCCCAATTTGACTTTCAATCCCTAGTCGAGAAAAGGAATTCTATCTTTTTTCATTGTCCTGGTCTGGTAGGCGATACGCGGCGTTGAGTTCCGCTATACAACATTAGCATGTCTGTTTGTGTGTATTGAAAATTTGGCGGAAACTTAGGTTCCCTCTGCCTACCCTACTATATGCGGGATAGAGCGTGAAGCTTAAAACATAAAATAAGAAATGAGTTTAATGTTAGATTATTAACGAGAGAATAAAAAGATCAATATTGAGGGTCTCACAGACCGTTTGTTCGACCATCGACGCTAGTTGAGAGTTTTATTAAAATGTATGGCGATGATGTCTTTATATCTTTTTGAATTTATAATTTTTTTCCTTATTGTGTTGTGTTATCAAAACCAGGAAAGGAAGGATAGGATTAACAAAATAACATATAATAATTAAGGAATAGCCTTTTAATTAATATATATTACATATTTAATTAATATATAATAAATATATATTACAGCATATATTAATATTATTTAAATTCACAGCCAATATCAAAACATAAACAATATTTATGTTATTTTAAAACAGATAAATTTTTACTTGCTATATATACGTACTGATAAGATATTCTTTGTTATTCTATATGAATTATAAATTAGGATTTTTACTATTTAAATAATAGTTCGTAAAATAAAGTTAGTTATTTATATGCGGCGTTGAGTTCAGCGACTTAACATCCAATGCTCCGGAATTCAGGTTCCCAGATTCCCTCTGTCCTCTCTGCCAAATTTTGTATACAATGTGAAATTTAAAAAAACTTATAATATCGGTCGTCGCACAGAGGCACAAAATGTGACTGTAAACGTGACAGGTTGTGAGTTCCATCCCCTCAATTAAATAAAATATTTATTTAAATTTATATTTCCATTTCTCCTCTGTGGTGTCCAGGCACTCAGCACGCAATGCCTCCAGAAAAGCGGCGGAAAATGGAGAACGGAGTGTCTTAACACAAGGTACCCTCTGCCTACCCTGCTGTGTGCGGGATACAGCGTGAAGCTGATTTTAATCTATAATTGACAATAGGAAGTACAACTCAGTATTGGAATACAGACAAAGTAATGCAACCAAAGATAATCCTGAAGACAGAGGAAATGCATACCACGGTTGGAAATACGATATATTCACATGTGCCAAACAGTAGCCATTCACACATTTCTCATCAAGAAGGGCTGAAACACCCATAAAATATAACTTAAATTAGACTTTAATACAATAATTTCAAAGTTAACTCTCTTCTCGTCCATTTCCTCTGAGATTCTTATGAATGGTTTGACTTTATATTAGCTCCAAAGGTTCCTTGTACGTTCATTAGTGGGCTACCAATAAAGGGCCGCATACCAATTTGCCAGATTTTAGAAAGTAGGTTAGAATCTATTGATGTTTCAAATTAAAAGAACGCTGCATCACTTTTGTTTGGGTTATTTTGGTTATTTTTGGTTTTTTTTCGTTATCTGTGGGGTGATGTCGATTTTTAAATGGTTACCGTTGATAATGGTTTTGATATGTTGATTTGGTCGGAAACTAATATATAGTAGTTATAAGTAATATATCCTTTTTTTTACATATTACAAAATTGAAAAAAAAGTAAAAAACAAATGTTTTGCGGCTTTGTTATATTTGGCATTGGTTAAGCGATTTTTTTTTATTTGATAAATAAATTATTTTAAAAGTTATACTATAAGCTTTTATATTATATTTTAATATTGTACAATGTTTATCTTTCATATACGGGTCAGTTTTATTTAACGTATTAGTCATTAATTCTATGAATTCCTTATACTAATGTAGACATAACAAATTATATGGCAAAAAAAAAAAAAAAGTATATCATTTTAATTTTTCCGACATTATTTTAAATTATTGAATATATAGAAAATGAAAAACAACTTGCGTTAACATAAACACAATTAAAAATATATATATAATTTAAACAAAGACATCTTTACATTGCAATATATCGCTGTTTCCATATAACTAGAGTAAAACCACGTATTGCGAAACGATAGATATTATATTACAATACAGTCAACATTTTCCTCACATGCCAGTATTATTTACATATTACCGTAACGGCTATGTCAATATATGAGTGTAGATAAGGGATTAAACAAACAAGAATATTAAATATATTTATAATATTATTGTAAAATGTAGGTACAGCGGGCCCTGGTTGGAACCCACAAGTCCAGGCGCCCGAACCATTTCATTTATCTAATGCAATGTGCATTTGCGTTCAGTTTTTAGTGCGGTTACGCCACGCAACAGAAATAACGTAGAATATCGGTCACACACTCTGAACGAACGATTCGTATTAATTGCCGGACGGTACACCACTATCGCAGTGGCGGGACCGCGCGCGGACGTACCGTACGACCGACTACCGCTCTTCTTTTTTCATCTATCTCAAAAAAACGCGCCAACTCGCGTACGTCACTTTGACGTAAGATTTTAATTTATTCGGCTTCGCTTTTTTTTTGTTTTGTTTTCTTTTTACTATCTCGCAAATATTTATCTAAGGTCATGGGTCTGTACAGCGTTTACATTAGGAAGAAATATCACGATAAGTAATCGGGAGAGTGCAAATGTCGTTGATACAGCGCACCGACCGGTCGACACGACCGAAGGCACTAACGGTGCGCTAAGGGACGAGCGTTCGCGGAATCCCACGGTTGATTCATACACCGGTTATCGGTGTTTTGAAACGAACGGCATTATGTGTGAGGTCACAAGTTGGATACCGCACGCCGTGGTGGAAACACTGCGCGACCGCTCCGCGCAGCCTGTAATAGCGTGGCTCACCACTATCAGAGCGACTATCGAGGAGTACGACCCTCTTGTCGTCGTACGACCATCCTCCACCGTCTCCACTGTGTCAGAGGATTCCGGATCCGACGGCGCCTTCGACGAAATTCTATCACAACTAGGGCAAGGAAATATTTAAGCTAGATGAGTACCAAAGAAACCTCGTGCCCGCAGATAACGACGTCTCCCTTAGCATTCTCAATATATTCGACGAGTGCCTGCAAGGAATAGGTCATGTAAACCACGTTGAACCCGAAACCAAAGTGATACAACCAAAAGTGACAAACAAAATAGTGAACAGTGTGAATAGTGATTGTGGATCCACATCATCTAATAGCTCGAGCGCTCTAGTGACTGAGACAGTGTTAGTTAAATCACCACCACCAGTACCTCCGCGCAAAAAGAAAATGAGAACACCATCGCCCTCAATTTACGACGAAATGGAATTCAAAGATGATTCCGAAACAAAATTAGACAAATTAGTATCCGACAGCGATTCGGAAAGCACTTGTTGGAGTTACAAAGAGTGTAACGGAGACAGCAATGAAAACGACCCATCCAAAGACGCATACGCCGCCGTGTGGTCGCACTCGAGCGGCTACCACAATTCCGATGAGATATTGCGCCGTGTTCTGTCACAGGCGCAGCAAAGGGCTACAATATCGCGATTGTCTTTCGATACAGCTAGCGAGTTTTCGCCGCAGCCGTTTTCGGTGTACGCTCTGACGGAGGTGGGAGACAGTCGCAGGTGCGAGTCAGTCGCCGCGATGACGCCGGACAAGCCGTGCGACGACGGCTACGAACCGGTGCGCGATGCCCTCACCGACGAGAATATATACGAAGAAATCGAGTATGGCTATAGCTACACGGATGAGGGTTGCTCCTGTGGTGGCAGTGTGGAAGTGGAGAGTTGCTCGATCAGTGCTAGTTCGGAGGGAGTTGGGAGGGAGAGCCCTTTGTATGCGAATTTGAGGGATCACGATGCGTATGCTATCCCTCCGGATGTTATATATTGGAAGAATCTGCTTTTGGACCCTTTTTATAATGATGATGAAGAAGATGAGGTGAGTTTTGTTTTTTGTTAATTTTATTATATCTTTAAATATTTATTATAACTGTGTGTAGAATTAATTTACATTATAATTCTAGAACTCTAGGTAGAGTCATAAAGCTTATTTGCCAACTGGTCTTATCAAATATGTTCCATTTCTTTAATTAAAATTATCAGAACATTACTATATAGTGATAACTATTTAAATTATGCATAACATGAAAAATAAAGTCATTTTAAGTGTTATAAAAACATTTTAAAATCTTCATAAGTGAAAATATTTAATATTTTCATTTCTGCGCTCTGGTGTTGTGGCAAAGCGCGGTGTTGTGTTACGCCACTCAACACACTACGCCTCCAGAATTCGGCGGATCCTGGGGAGCGGAGAGTCTTAATACTATATTCCCTCTTCTTATTCTGCTACGAATTAGAAGAAATGATCCAATTAAAACATCTAAAACGTGCCTGTGTCGTTATTAAACCTAATAATAACTAAGGTTACTTAACTTTTAAAAGGCGAGACATTGTTTTCCTTCCTCGTGCACTGCGTTATGTTTGTATTAAGAAAACTATATTGAAATATTGATTTTGTTGTATTTTTGTTATTATATGCATATTTTTTGTAATTGTTCATAATTTTCATTTTATTGATTAGTTTATTTAAATATTATATAGGTAAATTTATCTAATAAATATTTACCCTACGATTATAATACACACAATCGTGTGAACCATATTAAGTTACCTTACTGCCATCATAAAACTTTATATAGAGTTTTGATACAATGTTAGTTTAGATTCACGCTGTATGCCGTAAGTAGCAGGATAGGTATAAGGAATTTGTGAACCTAGTGATAAGACTCTGTATCAATAAAAAACCTGTGGGAAACCACCCAAACATTCTCTACTTTTTGCCCAACTGAAGGAAGAATTACGTGTAGAGACGCGGAACTCAACAGCGCACACCAAACTTTATAACGTATGAACAAAAATTGTGAGTTTAACACCGACATCTCTTTCTGAAGACAAGAAAATAACTTAACAATACAGACACTAGATCATAAACCTTGGATTGTAATGACGTGGTCGATTCCAAAGGAACATCGGATATTAATATGTAAGCCCCAACTCGCGCCAAACCAATACGCCTATATAATTATTATTTACATGTTTTGTTTACAAATGAATTAATATTTACTGCATTGTCGATCGTCCTGTTTCCGAGTAGAGTTGTACCGAGTATTTTGAGGCGATTTTTAGGATGTATTTCAGGGAAAATCGATTTTGCGAGTCGTTTGGAGGAGTATCAATTTGGTTTTTTTTATGCTAATGTAATATTTACAAAATGTGGAGACACAGCGTTGAAATCCGCCGCTGTATGCATATTGTTTTTTAAATTGTCTAGAAAATTATTATATAATTGTCTCCTCTGTCCTAGTCTCTCTGACTTCCCCGTTTAATGGGGGATACAGAGTGAAGCTATAAAACACTTATTTAGTAGTGACACAAAATGTAAGCTTCGTACATTCGTTAATATACCTACTGAGAAAACGAAGTGGCACAACACTACTTCATTTTGTATTGAAAAAAAAAACATACCTATATATTTTAACTCGATATGAATAACATACTGTATATAAGTTTTAATTTCAACGTGTTCAATAAAAATAAGCAAAAAAACCGAAAATATTTATACATTTTTATTAAAAAAATATATTTTGCTGTACATTGAAAGTATGTCAACATTTTTCAAGTGTCTAATTAACTCGGCTTCGAGCCGCAGTGGACCGCTCTAGTGGCAAAATGTGCAATATATTTTTATTTATTAATTAATTTTATGTCCTTGTGGCTTTATTTTTTTATTTACCGGCTGTAGACGGTTGTGGGTTCGATTTTCATTTTTTTCAATAGATATTATTTCAAAATAATCTTCAATTTCTTAACTGCCGAACATGAAACATAAATAATTAAATACTAAATATCGTGTCTCAGTAATTATTTATTAATGTACGAACTACTAAGGCTGGTCGGGAATTCCATTCCCACTCGAGGTATTGAAATATTAAATATTTTTATGCCACTAAGCACGCAATTCCTTTATAATTCGGCGGGCAGTGGGCAACTTAATTAGAAAGGAGTGTCTTAACACTAGATAAAACGTGAAGCTAAGAAATAAAAGTACAAGTAGCGCTGTGTAAATACGTACATATATTTTCAATTTTGTATATTGATTTTTAACAATAAGCCTAATATTATATAATAAAATGTTTTTATTCAATTGGGACAATCACAAGGATTAAAATTAAAAATGTTTACAATATAATAAGTGGTTTACCATTTATTGTTAAATAATAATAATTGAAATGATTCATATAATTAAAGATATAATGACGTTTGTTCTAATGATTCCATTTGTGACTAATATAATAAATGAGATGTAAACGCTATTAACTTTACTTTGTAAGGAAATGGTTGAAAAATAATATTAAAGATTTTATTGATGAAATGATGAAACTAGTGACCCGCTCGCGGCTTCGCCCGCTTGAACTTCGTAATTACTTATTTGGTAATCTCCATTTCTTTCGTTTTCTAATAATAAAGTATTTTTAAAAAAAACAATATCTATATCTATATTGAAAAGTATGGTTTGAGCCAATTTAATAAAACAGTTATTCAAAGGAATTTTATCGAAAACCATTATTTAAAATATATTTACTTTGCATGCAACTTTGAAATTACAGACAATATTTTAATTTTGTGTTTTTCTTTAAAAATGGCAAAACCTGATGGTTTTTTTTTTATTTCGTTTTTACTGGCTAAACGATGGTAGCGTATTCAAATATTGTTTAGACGATTTTTTTATATACAAAATATGGAGGTCACTAGTTAGATTCCAAAACAAAAATTTGTAATATATTATTTATTTATTATTTTATAAGGAAAACCTACCAAGTGCCGGGGCCAAGATTATGTAATAAAACGACAACAAAATCACGTTTGTTATATGAGAGGCATATTTATATTAGCCTGCTTGTCCGCTATCACCAAACATCTGTGAAATTTCAACTGTCTAACTATTAAGGTTCATGAGATACAGCCTGGACTGACGGACAGACAGACAGCGAAGTATTAGTAGTATAGTCCTGTTTCACCCTTTGGGTATGGAATCCTAAAAAACATCCTATCTCAATCTTCCTAACACTATTAACTGTATTTTCTGCAAAGTGTTCGAAACGTCGGGTTCCCTAAAATGTATAAAAATACTAAATATAAGCGATTAATCCGGTTAAAATAGTTTCATTTAAAATGTATTTTCTATTAAACTTAAACTTAAGTCGAATTTAATTAAACAATACAAAAATACTAGTAAGTAATTAGTAAATTGTATATTTCCTCATACTCTTTTTTTTGGGTTAAACCAGAAATATACATTATCTATATAATAATATAATAAATTAATTAATGCCATTGTTTCTTTTAATACTATAAATTAATGCACCGAAAAGACTTCGTTAACTAATGACTGAGTAGATTTTAATTGTTTCTTTAATTCTCCTTAATCACCTGTATTAGTGACGCGGGTCAATGAAAAATATTTATAGTAATTCCTACTGTGATATTTTTTGTTTTGTGCTATATAATATAATGGTTTTTTTATTGTTTTTATTCACTTTTGTCATTTATCGTAGGCACATCCCTATTAAGGAGAAAATACAGACGCTATAAAATAAAGTTGTCATAAAAGGCAACTTTCTGATGCACGCAGTTTTTCCGATGATTTTTGGTATTATTTCAGTAAAATTCAGTCACATAAGTTAATAAACATACTATAACTTAGTATTTTATTTGCAAAATCTTAACTTCCACATAATTTATTTAAACTTCACTGTAAAATCCGCAAGAGCCAGGGCCATTTCTACTTTTTCCATATAAGACACTTCGCTCTTTCACGTCAGATTATAGAAGCGCTTTGCCTCTACACTAGAGAAAAGAAATTATGAAAATATTTAATATTTCCTTGAGTGGGAATCGAGTTCACAACCTATTGTGCCGCTGCGCCACGACTGTTTTCTTTTTTAACATAGCTATACCTTCTCAACCAAAATAAACAATTAGATAACCAATTGGATTTGAAGCCACAAAATATATAAAATGTACATTTAAAATGCATCAAGTACAAACAACGCGGCAAACAACAAAACTTGTACTCCGATACGTCATTACGAATGTATCGAGTATGTAAATATTATTGTGTAAATGAATTAACAATATGGTACGGCGCAGTTGTGACATAGTTGCTGTATACACGTGATAGTAGTGAGTTCGATCTTTTTCGGGGGAATGTTTGTATTATGCTAGTTTTTTACGAAAATCGAAAATCTTCGAAAATCGAAGCCACAAGCTTCGATTTTCGAAGCAGTGGTAACTGGGTGCGTTCACCCAAATATGCTCTTTAGGATTTTATAAAATAAAACCGGCCAAGTGTGAGTCGAAATCGCACACGAAGGGTTTCGTACCGTCTATGAAAATGGCAAAAAAAAAACACGTTTGTTGTACGAGTTCGTGTTTTTAGTGTGTTTATTTTTATAGCAGCAACAGAAGCAGATTTCCTGTAAAAAATCAAGTCTTTAATTATCACTATTACGGTTCATGAGATACAACCTGGTTTGTACCTGGCCTGGTACGGCAGTGGAGTCGTAGTAATCGGGTCCTGTTTTACCTTTTCCGTACAGAACCCTAAAAAGTATAGAGTGCTGTGCCTTAAGATTTAAAAATTAACGAAAAAAACATATTATAGTAGTAACAATATTTATATTGAACGATATAAATTATTTAAAAAAATATAAATCAGTTTTTAATCTATGTGCACATCAATGTCACATTAAAATGTACATACATTACCTGCCAGTGCGACGTTTACTAGCTGTTTCACAATAACTCTTGATTTGTGTGAAGTGATCTGGTATCCTGTAATTCGCAGGATTATAGTACAAAGTATATATTAATAATGTCTTATAATGAAATACTTATAAGTCCTTCTCTCTCTCTCTCTTAAATCTCTCTCTTATTTGAGTTTTTGTAAAAACTCACTTTTGCCTGCGACTGTTCGTCACCGTGGTTAAATGGAAGTAATTAAGAACTATACTTATATGATATATGATTATATTACATTTCGCCCGTATTTATAAATCGATTTTAATTCTTACATCGATGTCGAGATGTCATATTTATACACATATTATTAAAACGTCATCTCTTTACATCTCATCATTCGGCATCTTTTTACCAAATTTACAAATAAATTTTAAAAATATATATTTTTTTAACATGAATCTTGAAATGAGCACGAGTCTTCTTCCGAATCTTCTTAAAATAAGTCTTTATTAGTAAATAATCAATATATTAATAATTATAATAGTATTAGTATAGTATATTTGTAAAATTCAATATAACCAATTTGTCTGTTCGAATTTGCCCAGTCTACCTGCTCTTTACCTGTTCGGCGAAATAGCACAGATGTTATTACAAAATGCCATTGTCCTTCCGTACTGGGAAATAAGGATTTACTTTTTATTCTCTTTTATTGTTATTTGGAAAGGCTATTCTTGATGCAGCACTAATCTTGTGACTGTACACGCGGCAGTTTATGAGTTCGATTCCTACTCGAGGAAATGAAATATTGAATATTTTCATTTTTTCGATCTCGTGTTGAGGCAAAGCACAGCTTTGAGTTCCGCCGCTCAACGCGCAATGCCTCTAGAATGCAGCCTCCCTCTTCCTATCTTGCTAAATGGAGGACACAGTGAAGCTGGAAAAAAATATTTAGTTACTTCTTGCTATTCAATAATAAAATTTTAGAAAAAAAATGAAGATCCTTTTTTTTGTTCCACGGGGTAATAATAAATGACGGTATTGCCCCTTAAAGTTTACAAGTAAAAACAAATGAATTGTTTGTTACGTGTTGTATGAAAGTACCTTATAATAGTCTATTATTTAACTGAAACAGTCACTCCAAAATGGCTTAACTCTCCTTTTATAAATAAATTTATTGTAGTTTTATTATAATATAAATCCTATTTTATTATAATATAAATTGTCTTTTTCCGTAAAAAAATAATAATAAAGATAATTAGTTTTCTAGAGAATATATCGGATATTTATTCACGGAAAGTGACAGGCAGAATTTTGAAATGGAATACATCTTAGATCGACCTTAGTGGTTGGTGGTTATACAATACAACCACAAACTTTGTATTCATACTGCAATCTAAATATGGCCTATTATATTTTTGTATATAGTCTGTATGCTTATTGTATGGGAAATACCTGCAATTCTTTGCATTTACTTCTTAACTCATGGGCGTAGGAAAATAGAAAAAAAAGACACGAATATAAAAAAAACTAAAGTCCAGAATGAATGTCTAATAAATAAAAAATCTTTTCTCCGACTAGGATAAATAGCAATTAAGTATTGAATATATAAGCTATTATTTTCTTAAATATGACTATAATATATTTCATTTTTGAGTTAGGCCCTTTTTTCCCGTGAATTTTAATTCACAATCAGTTCCAAGTCATTGTACGAGATAATAGCAATAAAATAGCTTAAAAAAAGGTTGTAAATATATACATTTGGTAACTACATATTGTGGCAATCGTCACGCAAACCCACTTGGGTGTAAAATACTTTTGCAATGAATTGAATATTAAACAAGAATCGTAATTGTCTCGGGTATTTGACAATAGCTAACTATTCTATTCATATAGTCCAGTTTGAATAACGATAATTTGTAAATATGATACTTGCTTTATCTATAGATACAAAGGAAATTGTGCGTATTGGTTGACTGTAATGTATTGGTGGCGGAACTTAACGCTGTTCTTTGTTTTATTAAATTATTTTTAGTTTCATGTAAGTGATAGCCCTTCTATTACTAAGCGGAGTGAGCCTGGCCCCTGTGTTAAGACACATTGTTCCCATTAGGAAATTTAAATATTTCATTTGTACGAGTGGGAATCGATGCCACAACCTGTCGCGATTACAATCGCACCCTTGTGCCTCAAATGAAACAATTTTTTTTAAGAAGTGACAAATAATTTGACTATAGCTCACTCCGTGCTCTATTTTTTAGTTTTTCATCTAAATTACATATTTTTTTTACTTTCAATTTTACTATATTTATTATTATTGTAAAATTATATATTTTTCATTCATATATTTGATAAATATTTATATCTAGGTCGGTCCCACAACAAACAAAATAAAAATAATGATCACCCAATCCGTACTGTTGACCTCTAAATAATAAATCATTTAAAGCATATCGGAAACCCATAAAGTATGATGATAAACAAAGAAACGTCTTTTATTATCTTTTTTATATGATTTATTTTGAATTTGAAATTAAATTGATTTACTATATCTACGAAAGAGGAAGATTCTAAAGAAGTTTTAATTAATTTTTTGTACCCAGTGTTGTGTCACTTTCTCTAAATCTGCTTGTTTAGAGACATTATAATTGACTCAACGCTGTGTTTTGTTTAAACGATTTATTTATTTGGCATGTAGGTTTCCCTGGGAAGTGTAGAGGACTTTAATAAAGGAATTCGCTTAAATTGTTACTGGAACAGAATAAAATTTAACGTTTTGCGTAAACTACCACGCAAAGTTACGGGTTACAACTTGTTTTATAAATTTCGTATTAAAGCCTTAGAAAATCTCAAATTTTGCGCCTGAAAAGAGTGAAAAGTGAAAAGGTATATGTAGCGGTAATTTGAAACTTTCATTAGCCTTGAACAAATTATTATGTTACATTTTGCACTCCAATTGTTATCAGTTTACATACTTTTTTCTTTTATTTAAATAACAATATTGCGGGCAGTCGTGACGCAGGGGTGCAAAGTGTGATTGTAAACGCGACAGATTGTGGATTCAATTAACATGTTATTTATGAATATTTCCATTTTCTTCGCTCTAGTGTCGAGACAAAGCACGGCATTGAGTTTTGCTACTCAACAAGCTTCCTGAACTTAGCGGAGAAATGGGGAACGGATTGTTTTAATATTAGGTTCCCTCTTCCTACTCTACTGAGTGCTGGATACAGCGTGAAGCTAAAAAAAATATTAAAATAATATTAAAATTGAAAAATAATCTTTTATCAAATGTACTTATCTTATTATCAAAATTAGAATATAAACTATTCGTTCGCAAAATTTCATCAAAATCCGTCCAGTCGTTTTTCCGTGATCGAGGCATAATTTCTAAGCATAAACTCACATTTATTGCTAAGTTTATCACTTCCTATAATAAAATAAACACTTTTTAATGTCTTTCCTTGTGTTGTATATTTCTCGCATTTTACTAAATATTTATCGTTTTTTATTGAAATGAGGATATGATTAAAGCTTGTAAATCGCAGTAGTTCATTAAAACGAAGCAGAATTCTAGTTTTTTGTGTAAAAATCAATGAAGACTTTTTACTATTAACTCCCTCAACCAATTTTCTAACATATTTGCATTACAAATTGATTCAATTATGCATACTGATTTACGTTTACGTATAGGTAATCGAGGACCGTCTGGTGTAGTGGCGCCGTTGGTTTAGTAAGTCGTAGGTCAGAGGTTTGTTCCTGTGCCATGATATTTTAAATATTTTTAGTCATTTTTTCTTATTTATATATGTATTACATTTGCATACGTTTGCTTTGTTGAAATTAAATCAAGATGTATACCTACCTACACTAACTTCTTTTATTCATTGCTCAGATGTCTTCTTCTTCATTGCTCAGATGTTCTACCATTATTCAGCTGTCTTTGATTTTGACAGATCGTTAATAAAAAAAAGTTAAAGAAATATATATTTAAGGACAATATTTATAATATCTTATAATTATAATTATCTTAGTATATTTATAAAAATACAGCTTCACGCTGTAATCGTATATAGCAGGATAGGGAGAGGGACTCTAGTGTTAAGACCCTCCGTTCCACACTTTCCGCCGAGTTTTCGAGGCATTACACGTTGTATTGCGGAACGCTGCGGAACGCAACGCTGCGTTGCGCTGGTATGTTTGTTATCAGAGCAAAGAAATAAAAATGTTATTAAATAATAATTTCCCCTGAGTCTGATCGAACCCAAAACCGTCGCGTTTACAGACACACGCCTATGCCACTGCGCAACGACGGCCTCAAATAATATATTTATAAATATAGAATATAAATGTTATATTATGTATGATATTATATTTAATTTAATATTACAGATTAGAAAGTAATCGTATATATTAGGCATTCACGTTGCAACCATCCAGTGCCATCTGGTTTGATAACGCGCGGTCTCTGCTATCAAAATCAAAAATCGCCTTCATGCTGTATCCCGCACATAGCAGGGTAGGCAGATCGGCAGAGCTGTGTGCGGGATACAGCGGGAAGCTGACTTTATTTTTTTTATGTACCAACAAAATAATTATCTATTCAGTATAACTGAGATAATATAGCCTTTTGAGCTACAATGATGTTTTCTATTATGACGATTTATATTAAAACAAACAAAATCTTTACAATAGGTGTTTAGAAAATAAATCTTTAGTATCAACAAAAGATAAGATTGAATTTTGATAATGATTTATCTTAATATATGTTTGACAGATGCAAAGTAATAACTGATTATAATGTTAATTTCCTTAAGTTTTTTTCATGTTCGTATTCTTTTTATTAGTTTCACGCTATATCCCGCACAGAGCAGAGTAGGCAGTGTTAGTCTGGCAACTTAGTGTTAAGAAATTCCGTATCCATTAGGACACTACCGTTCCCCACTTCGGATTCTGGAGACATTGCCGGTTGAGTGGCGGAACTCAACGTCACATTTTTTTTTATTGAAGGATATCACATTTTTCAATTCAAGGATATTAATAGTTGCTTACCAAAAATATTCTGTTCTGTTCTGATCTTTTTATTATGCCAAAAATATTTACATTTGTTTCTTTCTTGTCTTGTCATATCTTTTGGATATGGCTATAGATAACTAAAACTCTCTATCTTTTAAAGTGAAACTAGGCGCAACATAAATTAAAATACTTTCGTGAGTTGGATATGGGTTTTGAACCTACTACCTACTGATGAATCAGTATCATCATCATCAGCAACTGTATTATGATATGAAATCATATTAATATATTTCTTTTAGATTTTCTTGATATAACAGTTGTTATATAAATAGATAAACGTGACATTTTTGCGATTTTTGCAGATAAGGTGGAAAGAAATAATTTAATGACCTATCCATTCTCCACTCTCTTTCTTATCATATATTTAGAACAATAAAACACAAACACCTGTGGACGTGATTGTAGGCATACACCGTGTGTATGCTTACAATCACGTCCACAGACAGACAGACGCCCAACTCATCGTTTTCTAACCTCATTCACCATCCATATAAGGCCACCTTGAATGCCTAGCCTGCTTAGGCCGTACAATGGCGTTCGCGTTAAGTGATGCAAATTAAACGATTCCTTTGTTGTAATTTGTGCGTCTTTATTATTATTTGTAACAATTAACTGTTAAGATGTATTGTAATGTATTGTCCCTTGGGTATTTGTGTTGGGAATAGCTAGTGTTTGTATAGGTATTATAGATAGATATAATAATATTAGTTGGTATTTACTGGAGTGTAGTGGTAATATAGTTAGGTTTTCCTAATACCAACTGATTTAATACTTACATATTACAAAAAATTGTCGGTAGGGACTCCCCCTCTAGTTTTGGAATCTTGACGTAAGTTCGTTATCACTGTGGTTCCGATTATAAGTATGCCGGTGACGTTGTAAGAACCATTCCCGGTCAACAGCAGTAAAACCCAATTCAAAAAAAAACAGAATTAGGTATTCATGATTTTTAAATTAAATATATTCTTCATATGTAGTTCTAAAATTATCTTTTTCCATTTGGGCAAAGTCGTTAAATGTTAGTTGTGTTATATATCGCAAGGTGGCTTTGTGTGTTTAAAGAAAAATATATTTTACTAATATCAAGAATTCTATATTAATCGCCATTGAGACTTCCTGTGGAGCCGGTTAACTCGATTCCCGCTTTAGTCTCGACAGATAAAAAATTGTGCCGATGACATTTACGCGCTGAATTTAGCTATAATTGAGTGTTCCGACAGAGGATTTAAAAAAAAAAGAAAATAATTGCCGCCTAAGGTATTGAAATTAACTGCCTATTATATATACATAATAATATAATTTTATATTTTTTTTTGTTGTAATATAGAACCTATTGTAATATAGAAAGATATTCTCAGAATAAGATATTAATTTATTTTTGTAGCTTTTAAAAGATTTGATTAATCTAACATACGTATCTCGAATGAGCTATGATGTGGCCATCGTAGTGCATTGGAACATCTATTACTGTAAATGCAGTGGTTGATAGTTCGGTCCTTACTCGGAGATAATTAAATTTTTTTATTTACTTTTCCCCGGTCTAATAGATAAAATGCGAAGAGCATTTCTGCAACGCTACGCCTTGATAATAGTGCGTCATTCTCCCGAATGGAAATCGAACCCACAACCGTCGCGATTACAGTCGCGCGCTTGTGCCCCTGCGCCATGACGGCCTCTAAATGCAATTAATTTTGCTAAATTATATTATACTAATATCATATTTAAATAAAACTAACGTCTGTCAAACTCAAAAGTAGATAATAATAGAACTTTCCTTTGAAACTAATTGGAAATGTTGATTTGAAGATAATTGCCACGCTTCATAGCGTCTCATTGACCTTAAAATTGTGTTTCTCTTTATTTCTTTCAGAGTTATTTCATATCTTTTATCTAAAAACTGAAAAAAAAACTAACCTGATTAAATATGTGTATTCTTTCTTATAGCATAGGAATTTATTAATATAAATAAATATTTTTTTTATAAAATGAAAAATAAACATTATTACTGTTACCTAATTATAATAAGATGTAAGCTTCTTTTAGTGTTTTTGCTTAATACTTATTAAAAATTAAGATATTTTTAATTCGAACATATTTCATTGAGGATTTCAACCTATATGCTGTATTTAAAAGCGAATTGAACATTCATTCACATTCACGAAATTTTTTAAAATAGACAAAATCCTCAAAAATAAATATCAAACCAAACGGAGTGTCTTAGTTCTCTTTAAATTAAAAAAAAAGATAAAAAATCTATTCCAAAACTACCAACGAAGAATAAGAAGGAAGAATGCACATAATAAACGGTTAACAGCTAAACAGTAAAACTGACCTGAATTTACTCCACGAATGATCTTTTTATATAGCGTTTTATAGACCGTCAGGTTGTTACGATCAGTTTATCTTTGTATATATATACGATTTAAACAATTATTTTTTTTGTCGGTTTGCCTGTGTGCGTTTGAGCAAGATAATCTCAGAAACGGCTTAGCCGTTTCAAATGCAAATTTCTTTTAATTAAGATCATTTCATAAATAGTCAATATTATAAAGTATTGTCTAAAATTTTGTAAATGTAAAAAAATATTACCTTTTTAATGGATTCTGGAAATATTTATTAATTATTTTGACATATTCTGGAATTCATTAAATATGAAGTATGATTTGTATATCTTTTGCGGGAAATGTGGCAAGAAATCTTTATCCCACTTTATCATAATTCATAAGGTTTTTAAATTTAATTCAACATTTTATTATTACATTTTTAATTAGTTCCAATTATTTATATTTAAATGTAACATTAAATTATTTTTTTTGATATTATTAAAAAGCAATTCAAAAATTTTGCTTCTATGTTTAAAGACAGAAATGGCGGGAACAGTTGACACATGAAAATGTCTTGTATCTTTAAAGTATAAATAACTATTAAAAAAAACGAACAAATATATATAGATAATATAGGTAAATATAGATAATTTATATTCATCCTTAATAACAAAAAAACAAAACAATACAACATAATAATTGGTAATTTAATCGAATTCCATGAATATTGTATGTAATAATAAAAAGGTCGGTCGTGTGACTTGAAGACAATGGTATCGCTTGTATACTCTTACTCCGTTACGTAAGTTACTTTTCTTTTCATTGTTTTATCGCTGTTTCAACTTTTTATGTGAATTGTTTTGTTTTTCAACTTTTTTTATGGTTTGAACTTGGATACCTTGAAGTATTTGTGGCTTATTATGATAGGTTAAAATATGTATCTTATCGGGGAATGGAGTGTCTTAACAATAGGTTCCCAGGCTCCTTACTACCCGGCTATGTACGGGATATAGCGTGAAGATAAAAGAAATGTAATTTTAACAAATGTCTATATTTTTTCTACTATTTAAGTCGAATCGCTTATCTTTAAAAAAAAAAATTGAATACAAAGCAATTACTTTTAGGACGACCGTTTATTGAAAACAGTGTATAAATAAATTATAATATAATTATTTAAGTATAATTTCGTGATTGAATGATTTTAAACTGATTCTAATCAAGCGATACTTAATGACTGAAAAACGTTTTAATAATTTTAAAATATTAGTTTCTGTTTTCTCTCTTATTGCTTATTAAAATTATATAATATTTAGAAACAAAAAACACAATTTTGAAGCAAATTTCTTTGAAGGAATTATTATTTTACCATATAAAACAAAGTAACTCCATCACAAACGTGATATGCCTACTGATCAATGTATGTATAATATAGATTTGTTTAGTTCTAAAATACAGGAAGTTCTATTTTTACTATGACGATATGTTTGAAGATAATATTTACGCGTCTTGCGTATGTTAAACATCCACCGCTTGTAATATTTCCCTTATAGTGTGGTGGCTGTAGTGTTTTTATATGTACGGAAGCTTGTTCTTCCGGTTTTTTTCTTTGTAATATGTAGGTGTACAGATTCACGCTGTACCCCGCATACAGAAACGCAAGTTAGTCTTAAGTCACTCCGCTCTCCGACTTTCCTCCAAATTCTCGAGGCATTGCTTGTTGAGTGGTGGAACTCATATTTTATGAAATAAATATTTCATTCCCTCGAGTGGGAATAGAACCCACAACAACGCTCATATCACGACTGGCCAAGTTAGTTTTTAAGTAATTGTAAATAATTAAAATTTTTGATCTCTTAAAATACACCATTTAAAAATACATATTTATCACCAAATATAACATGACTCACAACTACCGGTATCTGATAAAGATTAGAGAGTCTGTAGTACAAATTAGCACTTGTTCATTCAAGAAAGATAAACGGTATTTCTGATACGAAAGCACCTTTGTGACGCAGTGGACTACGTGAATGGCTGACTAATAAATAGTGTTGACGTATGCGGAGACCTTGGGTTCGATTCTAATTAAATATTGTCTTCACGCATCTCACCTATCTACCGGATATACGGAGATAACGGCTTTACCCTGGTAATATTTATGTATATTTATGTTAGCAGGTAGCTAGTTTTTCGATTATAAAACGTTAAATCTTGTTTTAAGGAAAAAAGGAACCCTAATTCTTATTTAGATCACTTGTTGTTCGCCTGTCTGTCTGTGAACAGCTTTTTATTTGATTTTCTTTCTATTTTTTGGGGCCAGTCGTGGCGCAGCGGCACAAAGTGTGACTGTAAAACCGACTGGTTGTGGCTTCGATCCCCACTCGAGGAGATGAAATACTTACTAAAATTTATATATCCATTTCTTCGCTCTGTCGTGTCGAGGCAAAGCGCGGCGTTGAGTTCTGCCACTCAACACGCAATACCTCCAGAATTCGGCAGAAAGTGGGGAAAGGAGTGTCTTAACAGTAGGTTCCCTCTGCCTACTCTGCTATGTGCAGTATACAACATGAAGCTGATTTATTATTTTAAAGATATTAAACACTGGGTGATTGAACTCAAATGCAGCATCATATCCAACTACTTAATAAGCACAGTATACTCGTACATTGTATCACTATTAAAGTGAAATATTTCTGTTTTTGTTTTTTACATTCACGCTGTATCCTGTTCACAGCAAGGTGGGCAGTGGAGACCTGGGTACCTAGCGTTAAGGTACTCTGTTTCATAAGAAGAAATATATGTTGTAAGAAAAAATGTTATTTTATAAGGCATTGTAGAATAATATTCCTTTATCAATTCTCGAGAGACACTCAATCCTTCAAACGCCATGATTCATTGGAATGTATAGTAATATTTAATCTTTTTAAATGATGTCACTCCTCCGCCTATGGGCCAGCTGACAGACGCCAGACGGTGGGTAAGTGAGTGTTATATTGTCGTTGGTGTTTTAATTAAGGAAATTGTAATTATTACTTTAAAATGGACGGAATGTATAGAACGGAGAGATTGGACAATTTGTTAGTTATCTTTGTCTACTGTGCTAGTTTTTTTTAATGCACACTTTATTTTTAATCGTATACACAGAAACAATGGAGCGCTAAACGCTACGTACTCCTTTTGCCTCGTCCACTGTCACCAACCTCTTCATACATGTCCTCCTCCTGGCTTGAGGTCCTCATGCTTTTTACTCATAAGTCAATCAAAATCTGTGCTGTCTTACCTACCACTCACTCCTGCTTCTTTTTTGCCTCCTAATATAAAACATTTTCTAATTATAAAGTCTATACTTTGCTATGATTTTTTGTCAATTTGTGAAAAGAGTGACGAGAATCATTTTTAACTTAAAGTGTATACTTTCCAATAAAAAAAGAATCATCGAAGTAGGTTCATCTAGTCAAAAGTTCTGAATAAACGAACAAAAAAATTACAGCCGAATTGATAACCTCCTCTTTTAACAGAAGTCGGGTAAAAAGATGAAATTGTAGGATTTTACAATATATTTATAATCTTAAGTCTTTTTACCCACAAATAAACATATTTCATCGTGTAAACACAATATGTCGATCGAGTTCGAGTTTAAACAGTTTGGACAGTTTGTATGTTTTTACACTGAACGCTAAGTGTATTGTTGATAGATGATATACAGTTAGTAGGTCTTTAAGATACTTAAAATGATTTAGGAATTCTTTCTATGATGAGGGTTGAGTTACGCCAAATAACACGCAGTTTTTGGAAAATTTGAACGGAAAGTCTAAATAAACACTTAGTTCTCTTTGGCTACTCTGCCATATATGGGACACAGCGTGGAGCTGAGAAAAAAAATTAAATTCTCCCACAAATTCGAACACGGCTTAGCGCTGCATCCCGTATGTAGCAGAGTATTCTAGTGTTAAGACACGCCAGTAGTGGTTCAAGTCATCCCCTTGCTTTGCTTGGACACCAGACCAAAGAAATGCGTACATTAAATATTTTATTTCCTCGAATGGGAATTGAATCTGCAACCTATCGTGGTTACAGTCACAGCTTGTGGCCCTGCACCACGACTGGCCCCGATCATCTTATCTAGCAAGATTTACCTATTCTTGTTTCGCGCAAATATTTTCATATCAAAGCGAAAGAAATCTAATTTCTACGTAACGGCACTGATGAGGCGTGAGGAAAATTGTGAATGTTCTAGAAACGTCTAGTGATAACAATACGATTATAACCTCAAAAGTACTTTATTGTAACAGGAAAGTATATTTGTAGAAAGAATGGGGAGAGAGAGAGAGAAGAACTAGGGATAACAAAGAATATTCATAAACCAAAGGAGAGTGGTTACAGATCGATTCACTTTCAAGAGTATAGTATCATAGATAGAGACTTACGTTAAAAGTAAAGGGACCCTCCGAAGAGCATAGATAAATAAAGAAGTGGACTCCGTTCTCCGTTCTCTCTGGCTATCCTGCTAAGGATAAAACAGGAAGGTAGTCTCTTATTTGAAAGAAGAACTGATTGTCGTTGAAATCCGTTAAATAAAGTAACATTAATATAAAAAAACTAAATCCAATCCTGATTTCTTTTACGCACCATATTTTTTTCCGAACAGAATAAAGATATATATATATATATAACAAAAAAAGCAGTCCGCTAATACATAATCACAGATAGACATTCATAATCTTGTTGCAGTTTTAAGTGCATACGTCAAGTTACATGTGCAGTATAAGTATGACTGGTTTGAACTATAAATACATACATTTTTTTTGTTTTACGCTTTATTCCGTATATAATAGGGTTGTAATAGTGAAATAAGAAATATAAATTAAAGTTAAATTTTGCCTTTAATTTATATTTAATTTGACTTTAATTTATATTTAATTTATTTGTAAAATTGTGAGGCATTTCTATATAGGTATTTTATTTAAATATATAAATTACATATATTTATAAATACTTATGAAGACGTTGTCAATGTACAGAGTTTAGCTTCCATGGTGTGTTTTGAATCACATCGTTAGCGTTATGTTCCGTTGCTTAATTATAATATAATACGTAGTGTCTCAAATCAATTCTCTCTCTTTGCATAGAAAGTTTCATACAAACAAGTAGACGTTACGTCTCCATACAAACAATAATGAAAACCCATAAAGCTTTAATTATATCTTGCTTAATTTATCTTTCATTGCCATCATTTCCTGCACTATTTCCGTCTCGCTCGCACTCTCCCACTTAGCCACTGCTGTGAGAGAGACGGTGAATGAATGAATGGTTCGTTCATTCACATTGACTCTAAGGTCAATAAGTGTTCAGATAAATTAAGGCCAAGTAATGTTTTGTTTATAGAATTTTATACTTTATTCTTTTAGAAATAAGGTTGTGTTTTAATATTATATTATTTAATTACTATTTACTGTGCTAGCCCTATCATCTGATTTTGCTTGTAAAGTTTCAGGCATATTAATATTAAATTTTTTCATGGCTTCACGCTGCATGTATGCAGAGCGAACTACTGAGAGCGAATTGTTGATATTTTGGCTTGGAGATAAGTGCATTTTTTTAGCTGAACGCTGTATCCCACACACGGCAGAATAGTCAAGGGGTACCTAGTGTTAAGACAATCCCTTTCCCATTTTGCGCCGAACTCTGGAGGCATTGCGTGTTGAGTGGCGGGACTCAATGTTGCGCTTTGCCTCGACACCAGAGCGAAGAAATGAAAATACCTCGAGTGGGAATCCAACCTCCAACAGTCACACGCTTCCCGCTGCGCGACAACTAGCCTCAAAACATTTGTTACAACTGTATTTGATATTTGTGTATTTATTATATTTTTTGCCAAATTTCACTTTCCCAATATTTGCTTTTAACTTAAATAGCATTGCATCACCATTGCATTGCATCAGCATTATATTAATAAGCGTTATAAATTTTATAAAGCCTAATTATAGAAAATTATATATTTTTTAGTTTTATCATTTTAAAGCCATTTTTTTTAATGGGGGATTTTTTTAAAAATTAATATAGTCTTATACCCTATTAACAATACTGATGAATCCACTGTATCCTCATATGTCAAAATCGGTACATTTTCCAGCTGTTCGGAATGTAGATCGCTTAAAAAAATGTATATACATTAATATTCTCGAAAAACATAACCCTCATTCTAGAGCGATTAGGTAAAAGACGATAAATTAATTATTACGATATAAAACGAATTTTCTAATTTAGTTAATAAAATCAAATGTAATATTTGCATGTCTAAATTTAGAATATATATGGAGACTAAATATTGATAATTGTTCATCTTTAATACTTCTTTAAACGTTGTACGTACATTCTGAGCAAATAAGTTATATTATTAATAATCAGCTTCACGTTATATCCCGCGCATAGCAGGATAGGCTGAGGGAACCTAGTGTTAAGACACTCCGTTCTGCACTTTCTGCTGAATTCTGGAGGCATTGCGTGTTGAGTGAACAGAACTCAACGCCGCGCTTTGCCTCGACACCAGAGCGAAGAAATGGAACTATAAATCCAAGTACATACATATTTCATATCCTCGAGTGGGGATCGAACCCACAATCAGTCGGTTTTACAGTCACACTTCATGCCACCGCGCCACGACTCGCATTATTATTGTTTTTATTATTATTGTTACCGCGGCTTTCTTCATTGTCGAATAAAGAACCTTGACCCCACAAACTGTCTTCCGACGCCTCCACTACGTCAGAAATTTATAACCGGCGATATGTGAATATACAGTGATTTATTAATCTTTTTCAATCACCGCCGCCTTCGCTCCACACGGAGAGTTAAGGCGATACCCACACGATCTTACTCATAAATTTACATACATCGAGTCATTTGACTCGGGTCAAGGTGGCTGCAAGGTAGACAAGGTACCTTCTGGTTGAGAAATACTATGTGTGATTCATACATTTTTGATAGGATATCCGGAATATTAAATGAAAGTTGTCTTTCTGATTAGTGTAGTTTTTTAATGTAAATGTATATATTTTTTCAACCTTAACCCTATTTGGAATATTTATAATTAATAGTAAATATTGGTACTTGCTAGGGTAGTTTTAAATTTAAATATTAATTAGGGTCTTTTTTAAAAAAGAGATTTTTTCCAGCTTCACGCTTTATCCCACAATTAACAGGGTAAACAGAGGGAGCCTAGTATTAAGACCGAGATATATAATACACTCTGCTCCCCAATTCTGATAAATTCTGGTGGCATTGCACGTTGATTGGCAGAATGGCCTTCGCAAATCATGGCGAAGAAATAAAAATATGAAAGATCATCATTTCTTCGAGTGAGAACCGAACCCACAACCTGTCGCGTTACACGCTTATGGCGACTTGCCTTTATTCTGTGTACTAATTTAAACAGTTTAGAAAATAATATATAATATATAGAAAAGAGCCGTTCTGAAATATATTGCCAGCACTTTTTAGAAGCACTTTTTGGAAGACAGTGCTTCTAAAAAGGGCTATGTGCAGTTAAATAAATAAATCAGCTTCACACTGTATTCGGCACGCAGCAGAGGAAACCTAGTGCTAAGACACTCTATTCCTCACTTTCTGCCGAACTCTGGAGGCACTGCGTGTTAAGTGGCGGAACTCAACGCCGCGCTTTGCCTCGACACCAGAGCGAAGGAATGGAAATATAAATTTAAATAGATATTTCATTTCCTCGAGGGGGGATCGAGCCCACAACCCGTCGGTTTTACATTTACACTATGTGCCCCTGCGACTAGCCTCAAAGGAGCCGTTCTAGCGCCAATAATATGTTGCCAGCCATTTTTAGAAGCACTGTCTTCCGAGCTGGTGGTAGTTTTATTGGTGGTAGTTCTTTCGGCAATTTAAAATTTGAGTGTAAAAATTTATTTGAACTTGTGCTCAATCGTGGTAATATTTTTTTCTTAGTTCCTCTTATTGTATGGAAGCCGGATTGTTTTATTAAAAAATATTCGTTTTTAATAGAATTGATGATAATTTGTATGAAATTGGATTCTATTGCACTTATCGCCTACGTTTTTGTGTGAATCATCCATAAGTAACCGGATATGTGGGATGATATAGAAAAAAAAATGGAAGAACGGAGTTACTTGTAATTTGTACGTCCGAAATGACGAATGTGTAATTAGTTTTTAGCTTCACGCTATATCCCGCATATAAAAGGGATTGTAAACTAAGCACTCCGTTCTCCAAAAAATTGCGCGTTGAGTGACGGAACTCAACGCCGCGCTTTGTCTTGTCATTACATCGAGAACAAGAATTCCCCTAGCGGGATTCTATGTCACAAATTCTATGAGCATGCATTGATATACTAAATGGATAGAGAAATTTTGCAATATTTGCAAATTATTGGAAAGTCAATTACTCTTGATTGATCATAAACTTCTATTGTTACGAACTAACAATAAAATAATAATGTTTATATTTTTTTTAGTTTTCTTTTCGAGAAGCGATAGAATTTGCATTTTAGCTATAACTGTAGACAATTGCCGCTCTTTTGGTGCAACAATGATATATTTGCGGATACTTTTACATTTTTAAAATGTTATTCCACACTTAAGAAAGACAAATACGTTTTAGAAAACAGTGTTCAAATCGTTCAAACGATCATATTTTTATGCTTCCTATTAATTTGTTTTTTGTTGCTCGTTTCTTATTAATTTTCCTATTTTGACAGCTTTTTCCGTAGGAAATACTCAATATTCCGTTGGAAATCTGAACTATCTTTGTTTGAACTTGATGATCGATTGTTTATACTTTAAAGTAACGTAAAGCAATCTCATATTATGTTTAGTG
The DNA here is from genome assembly GCA_917862395.2 of Heliconius sara. Lineage (NCBI taxonomy): Eukaryota > Metazoa > Arthropoda > Insecta > Lepidoptera > Nymphalidae > Heliconius > Heliconius sara. Next base: position 9,465,007 of record OU860781.1, read on the forward strand.
TATTTTATCGAAACGCAACGGTCGTAGGTTCCATTGTAGAAATAGATTAGGGCAGTGTTGCTATAAATTAATTATAAATATTCATTATCCTGGAGCGTGGACCTAAATGAAACATTTAAATATTAATTCCATCAAAGCAAAATTCAAGTTTCCATTTAACATATCATACTCGTACAGTACGGTCAACAAGTCGTGGCCGGCTTTTCTAAAGCTTTCTGAACTTTGGCTTCACTTGCGAAGAAAATATTGAAAAAATTAAAGCTACTATATTTTATTTATCTCTAGTTATAAACCTAGTTTAAGTAGCAGAAAAATATAAAACTGTTGATTACCCGATAATAATGAAAAAGTTAAAAAAAGTACGGACTACGTGTCTATACTGTTTAGTTCAAACATATAAAACAAAAAATAATAATTCTGCGCAGTCATCTACAGCTTACTTCAGTATGGTGGACTTGTTGACCGTACTGTAATTGATATGAACGTAAAAAAAGGGACGACATCACTATATCGTTAATTTTATGCAACAATGACGTTATTGTACTGGTTTTCTTTAATAAGTTATTTTCTGCAGTATTTTAAAATCGTGGAAATACGTCATTATTGCACCAAAGGAACGAAATGTATTTTTTACATCATAAACAATAAAAAAATCAGCTTCACGCTGTATTCCATACACCATAAAAAATACACTAAAAATATATATATTTGAAGAAGAATTTTTGGTCAGTAACGTTAAAAGTTTGCTAAAGATACCCAAAAATAAGAGCGTAAGTTCAATACAATATAAATTTCAAATTGAACCCGGAATATAATTTTAATTTTAATAAGCAGACAGCGTTACAGAGCCGGAACTCGCGATGAGGCCGTGACTTCTAAATGTCATTTGCGATATTGCAGGGCTGGGCTCGTCAAGTCTTTTAGGGTGGCGGGTCGCTTTGGTTTTTTAGGAAATTAATTAGTTTTTAATGATGTTGGTTTTCATTTTTTTTTTCAGAAAATCAAAGAATATTTGAATACTTTTCATATTTAGAAATGTTTAAACAAAATATAAAAATATTTATAAATCGCTTATTTGGTGCAAAATATGTCAATGTGAGGGCGTCGTGGCGCAGGGCAGTTTCTTTTTGTTTACCCAGTAAAGTGAACAGATGAGTGATGATAATTAATATTAAAATATATTACAACGAAACGAAACTTAATGACTTGAGGCCACTCGTGGCGCGAGGGCACAATGCGACACAACACGCTATGCCTTCAGAATTTATTGGAAATATAGGAACGGTAGTGTATTATTAGGAACAGAGTATCTTAACTCAACATATTACCCACCCTGCTTTGCGCGGGATACAGCGTGAAGCTTAAAAAATACGCTTAATGAGGGATATGTTCATATATAGTTTAATTTGTTGAATTTATTAATGATATACTTTATGGTCTCTAAATTCGCAGGTACCGTAAAATGCGGTAAAATATCCTATTTTAAATCGTTCCTTGGGAATCCATGGAAAACCAAATATACATATTATTATTGAAACATGTTTGATTGAGCATATGAGTACGCTGTTTTCAATTTCCTCTCACCGGGTACTCCGTTCATTTCCGGTGGTGATTAGCGAGTTGAAATGTTTATATTAGTTTTTAGCAAAGACGTATGTACATACATAATGAAGCATGAAACCACCATGGTGTAGTGGAATATCGTATCACTATAATCCTCACTGGGGGGAATTATTTTTTTTTATTTCTCTGCTCTGAATAGACATAGAGCGGCGTTGAAGTCCGCCATTTGACACGGCGTTGTGTTGTGTTTATTTCAACGTCGCTAATTCATTAATTACGGTTGGTTGTTCTGATTTTGCAGGATGAAGCGTGAAGCCGAAACATAAATAACATCAATATGAAATCACAATAATAAAATGTCACTTGGAAAAACAAAAAGTCGTTACTCAATTTAACTTCCGGTTTCAGTGTATAAAAATGTTAACACCGATCTGCGCCCTTAAAATTGGACAAACAGACCTTCATTAAATTATTGACAAGTTTACCATGACCATATATAGGCATAACTCAATGTTAAGAATTTTTATATAATTATTTTTTAAAAAAAATAACATTACGTTTACTAAAAATATATTTAATTTTCGTTGTATATCGCTCGTTTGGTGCAACAATGTCGTAATTGTACCTTTCATAATTTTACTATTAATGTGTTGTTGAAAGAAAGAATGTAAAATTATTTTATAATATTTTTATTATTTTAAAACGTTAATCCACACTTATGAAAGAAAAATATTTTTTACGCTGGATGGATATATATGGTTTCCAAGAGCCGCGGGTTCAAATATCGTTACATCCAAATTTTTACACGTCTTCTAAAAATTACATATATATTTATATATTTATATTTTTGGTTTTAAAATACCCAATTTCTCATTGTTACAGTGGATCACGCCAGAAGAATGTGAAGTGTACTCGAGAGAGAGGAGACCCCCCCTCGTCATACCTCGCATCACGCAGTATAGAGCGCCACGCCCGCGACCACAAATAAACTACCCTGAGGTAGGTAGAAAGAATTATAATATAAGTTCCACATACTGCCCATGGAAGGAGAATCTCTTTGGAAACGGAGAAAGCTTGACGCTTTTCCCGTACACTAGGGTAATCAGAGCGTGTTAAGATATTTTGACACTCACGCATCGCCCAATTCATTGAATGATGTATTGCGTGTTCAGTGGCGGCACTTAACACCGCGCTTTATCTTTCAAAGAGAACATCGAACCATCGGGTTGCCATTTGGACGCTGTTCCACTGCACCATGGCGGCTCCCACTTTTTTTTAGCTTTATATTGTATACATACCACTTATAGCAGCGTAGGCAGAGGGAACCTGGGATCCTAGTGTTAAGATAATCCGATGAGTAAACCATTTCCGTTCTTAAGTTTCTACCGAATTCTTACGACAATTATCTATCTATATTCGAATACACGATATCCTCTTTACAATTTAAAGTGATAACATTCGTATAAAAAAAAAGTTATTAATAAAAATGACAAAAATATTCTAGTGTTTCCAGGCCGTCATGACTTTTTCCTAAAAAACAGTGGTTGTGAGCTAGAGTTCAGATAATAATATTAATTTTTATTATTATAATATAATTTTTTTTGTTACTGATTTAACACACAGACGGATCTGGATTTTAAAAAGTAAAATTTGGTATTTAGATTGTTTCTCCGTTGATTTCCGCCACTTTTTTTGAGACTGGAAAACGGAAATGTTTTCAAGGGAACGAAGTTTCCTAATATTAGGTTCCCAAATACCCTTTGCCTTCCCTGTTATGTATGGTATACAGCGTGAGGGTAAAAAATATAGATTGTCGGTAGGTCAGTAAATGTAGGCGAATACTAAGAAATAATTTCTCGAAATTCCCAGATGGGAAAAAACCGAGGTTTTCCATTGTACATCTTAAAGTTCACTCGAACAAGAGTGAGTAATTAGTAGTAAGAAAGTAAAGTAGTATATAACAATGTATTTTAACATTATATTATAAAATTAAAATCTAATTATAAACATTGATTATATTAATAACACTGGATATCTCAATGACAGAAGTGCAACAACCGTTTCTAACCAACCAATAGGATGCGCGTGCGCATAATCACACCAAATATGTGTAACCAATTAAAATAAAGCCATTTCGGCGTCTTTCAACAGTTGTCTGACTGTTAGCGCCTTGGTGGTAAATTCGATTCTCACTTGGGAATGTTTATTTTTTAATTATTTTTATTTCCTCTTCTTGGTAAAAAGACATTGCGTAGGTTTTCGGAACGTGACTGATAGAGATCGCACTGTCTTAACATTAGTAGTCCATTATATATCTATTTCTAAAATATACATCTATATATAGACTGAGAAACACATTACCCTTCTTTTCGTAGCGCGGTCGGGTAAAATTAGAATGAAAAATAATAATATTTATACATCAACGCAACGTGTCAAAGCGAGTTGGATATATAATTAAAACTGACTACACTACGGTTCCCGAGTCGTGGCCATTATGAAGTTAACTGTATAGATTGATTTCAGTTTCTTTTCTTACTTTCCTAAACGAACAATGTGCAAATATTCAGAAAAGTTCAGAAAGTTACGTTAGCTTACGGCGGCCACGACTCGTCGACCGCACTGTACAGAGTGTCAAACCGCCGATGACTCAAATGTCGCCACTTGCCTCGCTAATATGGCAGATTACTTAGTAAAAATAATTATGCGTGCATTGTGGTTTTAAAATGGCGCGCCAACTTTACATCCTGTGTCATGTCGTTGAATGGGTTGGAGCGAATTTTAATATTGGATAGAAATATTGTGTTGGTTTTGGTTTGTCGTGTTTCGTTTTTGTTGGTGCCGGTGTCTCTTTGATGAGTTTGAGGCCAGTCGTGGCCACTGATTGTGGGTTCGATCTCCACTCGCAAAAATGTGATTTTTTTTCTTTATATGTTTGATCTGGTGTCGAGGCATAACGCGGCCTTGCCTAGTTCCATTACTCACCACGCAATGACTCGAGAATTTGGTGGAAAATAGGAAACAGAGTGTCTTAACACTAGATTCTCACTGCTTACGCTGCTTTGTACGGGATACAGCGTACAGGTGTTTTAAAACTTACCTATTACTATAAATATAAATATTCTCACGAGTGCAATTTGCAACCAAAGACGTCGTGTTTAGTCAAGCATATTATTAATTGCGCATCAAAAAATGCTATTGTTGAAGTTATTCTTAAAAACAACAGACTGTCGTGTCTCACTCAGCGTTGTGCAAAAACGGGTTCGCTTCCGATTTGGGGAAATGAGTTACTATCATTTCCCCGCTCTGCTTTGTCAGAATGTCTCTAATGTCCAGTGGAATATGGACAACTGAGGGTCTTAACACTAGCTTCTATACGTTGCCTACCCGGCTATATGCGAGATAAGATGGTACAGTTAAAAATATATATGGAAAATATATTATTTTAACACTTACATTACTTGTTTGTGAGTTGAGTGGAACTGGAATATCCGTCCTTATTAAATATTTTATAGTAATGAAAAATTCTCAAAATCAAAATTGAAATATTGAATCATTTTGGTAACGAGGCAAAGCGCGGCGTAGAGTTCCGCCACTCGACATGCAATACTGGTGGTATTTCGTGTCGAGTTTAGGCTGAAAGTTGGGAACGAAAGTGTCTTAGCGGGAACGTAGGGTCTCAACAAGTTCCAGGTTCCTTTGCTATTCTCAACCCCGCTATGTTGTTGCGCTAAGCTAATAATTGAACTAAATTAAATTATTATTACTGTCACATAAGTTTAAATACGTCAGAAACATAAAACGTATTAGAATATTGAAGTATATAATGTAGATTATGTATGCAAATATACACTATTGTGAAGTAATCTTAGTATATCGGGACGTGACTCGCGGTTATCCTACGAGCGTGTTGGCTACTTACGACCAGGGTTGCCAGATGACCAAAAAATCTGGGATTGTCCCGGAAATTTGCGTATTGTCCCGGGTGCTATATTTTTATTTGCTGTCCCAGAATTCGTAACTAGTTTCATTCAATCAAAGTTTATTAATCTTGTAGAGGTGCTTAAAAATGGAGTCACTTTTATGTTGAACAATTACAAAGATTTTCATTAAAATTTTGGTTAGTTTGATTAATCCGAGATTTCGGATTTGACACCAAAACTCTGATTCCGTCCGTGGCTCCACAAAAGTCCTGGAAATTATCTGGCAACCCTATTTACGACTTATTGTTAGACAATATGTAGGTCTTCATAAAGAAAGTTTAACTAAATAGTATTCGAGGCCTCAAGGTCATACTTTCAACTAGAGTTATATATTTTGAAACAGTATTTTACTTTTTAAATGAATCTATGTTAACTCGACTAAGCGCGTATATTTATAAATATACATTCAAGGAAACCCGACGTTTCGAACACTTTGCCGTTTGGTAGGCCGTGGTCACACGTGGTGGTAGACCGAGGTGTCATTCGTCTTATATTCGGAATTCCAGGGCAGTACGCGAGACAATTAAGAAATCGTTGGCGGTAGCTTGATATAATGATTATGTCAACTGACAGACGAATGCCACTTCAGTCTACCCGTGACCACGGACTACCGCAAGCCGCTTGAAAGATCGGGTTTCCAAATATGTATAATATACTAAACATATGCGATTAATCCGGTTAAATTAAAATGTGTAATAATCGTGAAAATCAAAGAACTTATTAGTATTTTACTTCATTCAGTCTTTCTTATAATATACGATTGAATAATAAATGAATATAATAGATGATTGAATAAAATAATAAGATTTTGTTCGCGAAATTTTATTATATAATTGTTTAATTAGAAACTAAAAAATATATATTATATGTATATTCGTGCCAATGTACCCATGACCGTCACACTTATACAGTTTTACGTTTAGACAGTGTGTGGTATGATTTAAAAACTGTTTTTTATACAATATTAGAAATATTGTAGATTATTTTTTTATCTAAGGGTTATTACGAACTATTTAATATATAAAATATTAACTGCTAAGTTTATTGGCAAGTCTTAAAATTGCCTTCCGGACCGGAAGTTTATTTGACGATGACTTGAAAATATTTTGATGATGTCTTCACGATGTTTCAGCGATTTTTTTACTATTTCTCGTGAAAAAATGCGTGTTATGAATTTTAAATGTCGTATATTGAAAATGTATTATTAATAATAATGTTCACTAACTCTCACCTTCAAATAGGGACTCCTGAAACCTTTGAGTCTCAAGTCCCAAGCACTGCTCTGAGCTCCTCACCTTGCAACGCCATGGGCATGCTAAGTAGTTTCTTCTCATCAGCTCATTTCAGCTATTGTTGATTGTCATTTTTGCCAGTTAAAAAAACAACCACGGAAGCCATTCCTTCTACTTAGATCGCGTGCAGTCAGACACATCACTGCTTCGCCAGTATGCCATTAAAATACATTAATAATATGCAATCTCCTCCATGAAATAACGTGTTAATAATGCATAAATGAAACGATGTAAGATCTAGCAAATTGTACATTTATTTTCGCTGATGTTTAGATTGTTGATTTTTAGTTTAGATTTAGAAGTCACGCGAATTATAATACAAAATCAGGTAATAAATTTAAAATTATCGTGTTGTTAGGTTTAAGGGATATAATTTTTTTTTTGACAAAACCGACTTCAAACGGTAAATAATGCAAGTTTAAGATTTAGAAAATCTTTCTCTTGATATTTTTTGTGGATGGTTTTGTTAGACCTAGACCAAATTAAAATGAGACCACACGGAAGACACCAGCTTTTAAAAAAAGAATCATTAAAATCGGTCCATCCATTCGTAAGCTCTGAGGTAACAAACATAAAAAAAATATAGTCGAATTGAGAACCTCCTCTTTGTACAGAAGTCGGTTAAAAAATTATATTAACAATTTCAAATAACCTATAATCAAATAGGCATACAATTTTTATGCTGGCTATTAAAGGAAAACATTCCGTTTTTTCCTGTTACTCTAGAATTTTTGAAAAACACTGTCTTAGGCTCGTATTTATAAACCGCTGTTTTCATTCGTATATGAACGAATATGGCATCTCAAGATCGATCTTAGATTTATAAATACGCTCCATAGTGCCACTACGTTCCCGAAAGTTAGGTCCTTTCCTTCCGAAATTTCATCCCTCCAAATCAAGTAGCTTTGGTTGTGCATTATGTAACAGTCATTCAGTATTTAGTTACAGATGACTTTTATATAGGAGGCATTGCGTGTTGTGTGGCGGAACTCAACGCGGCGCTTAGCCTCGCTACCAAAGCGAAGAAATTAAATATTTATATTCAATTTCCTCGAGTGGCGAATGAACCCACAACTTGTCGCGCTTACAGTCCCACGCTCGAGCTTCTCTTCTTTATGTATTACTAACCAAAAAAAAGTAATTTCATTGCTCTTTGGGATGAGCCATCGTCCCTACTTTTCCTTATTCTGTATATACCTCATAAAGGTTATAAGGATAAATAACACAGTGTTCTAAAATGGGTTCTTTCGTAATTTGTCCAGTCGTGTATTAATATAAAATTGTCGAATCAATCAATTTTTTAAAAGATTTTTTTGTTTCACGCTGTTTTCCGCATGATAGGGAATCCTAGTGTCTTCACTCTTAACGCTAGTAGGAGTTAAGACACTCCATTGCCTATTTTGCACCCATTTTGAAAGAAATTACTTGTTGAGGGACGGAACTCAACAACACTGTCTTGTTACCAGAATCAACAAATAAGAATAACTCAACCTCGCAAAAGTATGATAGAGTAAAGTAAGCGTTTGAGTATGATAGAGTAATAAACACACATAGAAACAAATATATATCTAAATATAATTATTTATTAGTATTGGAGGCCGTCGTGGGGCAGGGGCACAAAGGGTGTGACTGTAACGCGAAGGTTGTGGTAGCGATCACCACTCAAGGAAATGAAATATTATTTATCAATATTTTCACTTCTTAGCTCTGGCACCAAGGCAAAACACAAAATGCTTCGAAAAATTCGACGTAAAGTGGGGAACAGAGGGTCTTAATACAAGATTTCCTCTGCCTACCCACCCTCCCTACTGTGTGTAGGATACACAAGCGTGCAGCTGTTTATTTTTCATTACATGATTTTACAAGGATATTTTCCTTCCCGCAGTACATTGACAACTGTTGCTAGTACTTCATACATATACGTACATATTATATCAGATTGCATTTATATTGGCTTCATTGAATTCACTCAATAATCAGTGTACGTAATAAAGCTAAGATAAGAGGGCGAACGTTTCCTAACGAATCGACGACCGGCCGCTTGATAACGTATAGTGACGTTTGTTTTGGTACATGTCGATGCTTTTAGACCTGTATTTTTAGTTATAGGCTGTAAAAATTACTATTTTTTATTAAAATATAAAAAAAGGTATTTTTTGCAAATTTATCGTGTAGTAATCGTCGAGGCTGTCGTGGTGCAGCAACACTGCGTGTGACTGCAAATGTCGCGGTAATCAGTTATTTTCATTTCCTCAATCTGTTAATAAGACATAGATCGGTGTAGAGTTTCGCCACTGGACAGGTATTTTTTTATAATTTGGTCAACAGATAGTCTGTTAACACTATGTTCTCACTGTTTACTCTACAATTGTAATGCTTGATTGAATTGATATTGTTATAAGAGTATCAATTAATTTCTTTGACATATTTAATAATTTTGTTGTTAACAATATTGAAATATGACACATATTTTGAGTGACTTCAAGAACTTACACGGGTGTTTGGAAATTAGTATTTATTTTTTCAAGTTTACCCAAAAAATATTTACATCAATTCTATGAAATATCACGTAAACCAAAGTAATTAACAAGTAACAAGTCGAAATAAGTTGTACTCTTCATGCACGCGGTGTAAAAGGAATGTAAATGCAAGAGTTGGACATCTAAAGTACAGAGATAACACAAATTAGAATTAGAACACAATAGATTAACACAAATTACTCTATCAAATCTAGACGTGTACAACAGTAAAAGAATTTAAGAAAAATCTCAAATTATATGTATACGCCTTGCTTAATTAATATTTATTTATTTATTAAAGTAATACCGAATAACTTGTTTCACGCGACCACTGGGAATTTGTTTATTTAAGATAACTTTAAGTAGTTATAAATTAGTATTTAAGCTCAATATACGCGAACATTTCTTTTTGAGTAAGTAAAATTTTCTCTAACCTTAATTGAATCAAATCAGATTCACGCTGTATTCCGCACACATCAGAGGGCAGATTGACCCTAGTGTTTAGACACTTCGTTTATCACCGAATTTTTCCAAGGCATTTCACGTTGAGTGGCGAAACTCAATGCCGAGGGTTTGCCTTGGTGCCAAAGCAAAGAAATGAAAATATTAATAAATAATAATTCATTGAGGCCAGTCGTGACGCAGGGGCAAAACCGACTGGTTGTGGGTTCCATCCCCACTCAATGCGATGAAATATTTACTTCATTTTATATTTCTATTTCTTCGCTCTGGTTTCGAGGCAAAGCGTGGCGTTGAGTCCTGCCACTCAACACGCAATGCCTCCAGAATTCGGCAGAATGTGGGGAACGGAGTGTCTTAACACTAGGTTCCCTCTGTCTACCTTGCTGTGTGCGGGATACAGCGTGAAGCTGAAGAAGTAAATCATTACCTCGAATGGGGATCGAACCCACAATCAGTCGCGTTACAGTCACACCCTTGTGCCCCTGCGCCGTGACGGCCTCAAATTCCTATTTAACGTGTAAACATTACCACAAATACATATTATACATAATTTAGATGCTCGAATAAACACAACCCAGTGCTCCACTTGGGCAAGTGCACTAAAATCACCAGCCCATAATATAATAATGTATCGATGTCGATGTCGTAAGCGACAACACTATGCAATATCATTGTAAACGTTACTCTGTACCGAGCCGTCTGTCGGTGCGTCACGCTGTAACTCGCGAATAATACTATGTATTTATATAAATAAATATAATTAATATAATAATTATATATACATATTTACCTCTTGGCCGTTGAGTTTTAGTTGGTTGGTGTTAGTGTAAAGTAAAATGGAGTGTCGGACTTGTTATAGAGTGTGAATAATGTTTAAATTGAAACGTGGGAAGACCTGGTTTCGAGAGGTTTGTTTGGTTTCTTTAACGGTTCTTGGTTTGTGTTGTGTTTAGTCTCGTTGTACTATCGAAAAGTGGGTGTAGAGGGATAAAAAGGGGAGTGATTTGACAGTTAACTTGTCTTAAATATCGGGTTTTATTGAGTATACAAAATAATAAAATTAATTACAGTAAAAAAATGTTATTTATTATGTTTTTTTAATATGAAATATCTAGATATTAACACAAAAATGTACGTACACTTGATATCAATGATTCATTAAAATTAATAAAATATACGTGTCTATCAATGACATAGCAGTTTTAGTTTAATTATTTCCATATTTATACTAAATAATAGACAGAAATTGGTATGTTTGCATGCGGTGTTGATTTCCGCACACAACACGCAATATCAACACGAAATTAGGATGGAAAGTGGCGAACAGTCTCCTAACAATAGGTTCCTTCTGCCTCCTCTGATATACGAAGAGCTTAAAGTTGTATGTATTTCTGTTCAAGCAATTTAACACGTTATATAGTTCCACATACATACATTCATACATCCTTATATGTATGTACCGGAAACGATATTATGCGACCGATTTCAAATATATATAGCTTTTTCAATATAATATAACAATTTATTTCATCGCTGTCCCTCTCTCAAGTTATTTCTTGTTTTACATAGCCTTGTTATCCCACAGAGTATAAATACGTTAGTGGTGACGAGCAGTCGTCTGCGTTATGACTCTAAAATATAATGGATTACGGGTGAATATTGATTTTGGTGTCTTATTTCTATTTTCTCTTTCGTGGCAGAGGTCTAGAAGAAATGAAATATTTATAATTTCTTATATTCTATTTGAGGTAAAGCGCGGCGTTAAGTTCCATTCAACACGTTTGTTGAAGTGTTTTAACATTAGGTTCCCTCCGTGTACCCTGGTACTTGCGTGATACAGCTTGAAATTAAAAAAAAATATGCCAATTAACACGAAGTGTCTCCAGAATCCAACAGAAAATGGGTAGCGCAGTGTCTTAACACTAGACTCTCTCTGCCTACCTACATGAGCATGCGTGCTTTGAAAATAAGCCAATTTTAATTAACTTTATATGGAAATAATTATTTAAACATTAAATAATATAATTTGATATGAAACAGACATATAAATAAGTCATCCATAAGGAAAACATATATGTGGTCACTTTGGTGTGTTGAAAATTACGTATTATGATATTAAACCACGCTATTTATATCGTTATCCCTTTAGAACGAAAGCCTTTGGCTTTTAAAAGTTTTATAAAGTAGTTGAGTGTATTGAGTTCTGTTCCTGCTTCTGGCAAATTAGTAAAATTAATAGTATGAAATATAAATAAAACGTGAACTTTTTTTTGCCTGAGTAAAGTATTATACATATTATACAGTATAAAGTATAATACATACGTAAAAGATGCTAATTAACTTATATATACTAAGTATTAAATAATATTGTTTTAATTAGACAATTAAATATAAATCGTTGCTTGTCTGTTTGTTTTTTTTAAGTAATAATTATAAACGCGTTGAGTTCTGCCACTCAACACGCAATGCGTCCAGAATTCGACAGAAAGTGGGGTACGAGTGTCTTAACAATAGGTTTCCTCTGCCGTGTGCAACATACAGTGTGAAACTGATTTGATTATTTTTTTTAATAATTATAAATAGGAATATTTAAAAGTATACAAATATTTATATAACAGTTTGTTAGAAAAGCCAACGAAACAAATTATTCTCATTTTATTACAAGAATCAATAATTTACATAATAATATTTTCTTTTCAAGGATTCCATGCAAGATGTGCCCGCCAAATCTTGGAACTGGTCTCCCACGCCGGAGCGGAGCCGTCTCGATATCGAGAGGAGCTTCAGCAAAGCCAATTGTGACAGTCCACCGCTGTGGGTCAGCAAACGACTGGGTGTGTAGCAAATTTGATTTTTGATATTTCATGATATAATTTGTTGTTAGAAGAACTTTACGCTCGAATTCGAGACATTTTTATCTTATGATAAAATGGGAAAATGAAAAGACTTTCATTCACCCGGTTGGGCATTGAACTTATAACCATCTAACGAATCAAGATGGCCTTTAAAAATACTTAGTGTTTTGTTAGATCATTAGATTTAGAAATGTTATATGGAATCCAAAGTTTGTTTTTATAATATATTTTGTTCTATGGGTAAGTACTGAATTCTGGAAATCAACACAAATTTTTTGTCTGTCAATGACTGAAACCACTCTTCAAAAATATACTAATTTACTCTATTCTATACTTTCAGGCGGTTCAACAGAGAACCTCCTGGCCGCGTCGCGAAGACCCAACCACCTCCAACTACCAGCGTCTTCCTCTGGAGACAGCCTCGATGTGGAGGTGCGGGAGCGGGATTTAGGATCGAGGGTCAAGGAGAGGAAGTCCAGATCGATGGTGGCTCCTAAGCAGAAGCCAAGACCACCACTCACCTCCCCCAGGCTTATGATGCACCCGCCTGCTGAGGTAAGTTGTCGTCTTACTAATTTAATTTTGGAAAATATAAGATAAGATAAGATAAAAAGTCTTTATTGCACATTTATACAGATTGATTACATCAGTTTTTAGAACAAATATATTGTGTATGTTTTGTACAGAAATTGAGTAAATCCTTAACCAATGTCAAAAAGGAGGATTTCGTCTATTCCACTCTTATGTTTTTTTGTATGTTATTTGATCACTCAACGTTAATTATGCATGGATTTTGATGTCTCGTATGTAACATTTTTGAAATTTTAGCTTATTAATTTATTTTTTGTTTAGTTTCACGCTATCTATCTTATCCACATATTAGGGTAGGCATAAGGAACCTAGGAATCTTGTGTGAACACACTTTAGTCGCGTTTACAATCAAACGCTCGTGCCACAGCGCCACAGCTGGCCTCATTATTTCTTATAATTGTTTAATAAACACAAAACATAGTAACGTCTTTATCTTGTATTCTTATCCTAAATACAGAAGAATGCGCGGGGACGCGCGGCTTAAGATTGTAAAAAAAAAACAATGTACACGACCGCGCGTCACCGCGCGGCTAATGAATATACCAGTTCTTCCCCTGACTAGCGTACGCAGGGCATTCCCCTGCGATCACCAACTCAACTCAAAGCTCGTACTTTTTCTTCAGGGGCGAGCTACTCTCGCCCTTCTCCGCCCGGTGACGCTCAAGACCATTTCAGGTCAACTGCAATAAAGCCAAGTCGAAAAGAAGATGCCAGTTCAGTTGGCTGTTTGTTGTTGAGCTATGAAAATGGAGTACGGGATATCTCTTGATTTACTAATTGATGCAATTGTACTTTAATGTTACTATCAATTTTCTTTTGGTGATATGCAATATCTTACAGTATCATCTGTAGGTTGCAAATTAATTTCAACACAATCATACAAAAAGTCAAAGAATGCAATCAACATCCTAAAGTACTTAAAAACCGATCTTCGTGTAGTCTTAGTGTAGCAGGCTTAAGGAAGTCTTTGACTCAAAATAAGGTGAACCCAGTATCATTTTTGCTTTCGACGACGACGTCGCACAAGCTCATAGCCTCCACGTCCATTTTCATCGAATGTACACAAGAGAATATCGCCACCATTTTCATAGCGGGATCGCACGTTTATCTGAACTTAGCTTTATATGCAACAACATGCTATTATCGAACACAAAAAGTCATATTTCATAACACTCTATATTGTGTTTACGGTAATAAAGTTATTACAGCGTAAAAATGACCTCTTTTTACTAGAATTGATGTAGTGTAGTAAAAGTACTGAAATTAATGAGCCTTTGGTACTTAAGGTTTGTATTGCTTTTAATGAAGTTTCAAGTGTTTTTATTTATATATCTATTTTATTGTTAACAATGATATTAAAATAACATTCGTTTGTGTATATAGAATAAATAGTTTTACTTGAATTGAGTATTTAATTATACTACTATATCAGTATGGAGGCCAGTGTGATTGTAAACGCGACAGGTTGAGGGCTTCGATTTCGACTCAGGGGAGTAAATTTTTTGATATTTTTATTTTCCTCGCTCAGGTAACGAACTAGGCACAGCGCGGCATTGACTTTCACCACACAATGTCTCCAGAATTTGGTGGAACAAGAAAAATAGTGGTATTAGTGGGATCATAGTGTCAAAACACTAGGTTCTCAAGTTCTATTCAAGTTGCAACGATTTTTTCCATTTTTGTCACTAAACGTACAAAAATATAAAGAATTAAATATACATATAAATTTTCCAGGCTACAGTAATATACGAAGGGCCAATAAAGAGAACCAAGTTTTCGGAGGGCGGTAAGAAAAGCAAGAAGAATTGGACTGACTGCTTCATGGTGGTGACGCCCACCGCGCTGGTGTTCTATAAGGACCAACGGACCTACTTAGCTACGGTAAGCTATTTATATAATATTGTAATGTATTATCTATTAATGGTTGTACACGACGGTTGTGCGTTCGATTTCCGTTCGGGGGACTAATTGTTTTAATTTTTTGGCTTCAGGAATAAAAAAATATATTTTACCACATTATATTACAATTAATGAATATTTGCGGCTTTAATTTGTTATAATGTACACGTTTTATAGATATAAATGTTTTATCGTGTTATTTTGTTCTGCCATCTCCATTATCTTTTAAGTCGGTGAAACATACAGAAACCAAGTTGAAATAACAACATATTATAATTAATACTTGGATATACATTAATAAATATTATTATTATAATAAATAAAAATCTTCAAACATAAGGAAATAAGAGAGACAGACTATTAGTAGGTATTTAGTAAACACAATAAAATACGCTTAAAAAATACTTAGAGCTAAATTAATAACGGAAAATATTAATAAAAAAAAGAATATTATAATAATAGTAATGTTGAAGTCGTCATGGCGCAGCGGCAGAAGAGTATAACTGTAACGCGGCGGTTGTGGTTTCGATCTGCTGATTGACTCGAGGGAATTAATTATTAATAATTAATATTTTCATTTCTTCGCTCTGGCACTAAGGCACCGCGTTGAGTTCCGCACTAAACACATAATACCTCTAGAAAATAGGCGGAAAATGGGAAACGGAGTGTCTTAACACTAGTTTCCCTCTGCCTGCGCTATGTGCGGGATACATCGTGAAGGGGATGCTTAAATATTATAAAAATAGTAATCTACTATAATGATCCTTATCAACTGTAAGTATATCTTGATATGATAACGAACAATCATACGATAACCGAGTGCCAATGAAAGTGATAATTTTTCACTTAAAAAAACATTATTCTAGTATCGAGATACTTAAATATTATCTTATATAATAAGCAATTTCTCGTTAAGGCATGCGAGATGAAAAAAAATTCTTGTATCAAAAATATTATTTTTTTTAGCTACTTTATCACTAGTGAATTGAGATCATGAAAGTTAATTTAGTTGGTATTTAAGCAGTTTTATGTGAGCTCCACGGTGTATTCCGCATACAGCAGGAAAGGCAGAGGGAACCTAGTGTTAATATATTCCTTCTCCACTTTCTGCCAAGTTTTTGAGGTGGAACTTAAACGTCGCGTTTTGCTTTCGTACGATAGCTAAGAAATGAAAATATTAAGTAATAATAATTCATTTCCCCGAATGGGGATCGAACTCACAACCGTCGCGGTTTACAGACACATACTTGAGCCCCTGTTAATAATTAATTGAAATTTCACCTGTTCATAATTTTGATTAGTAATTTAAAAATTAAATAATAGATACTAATAATTGTCATGTGTTTGCTAAAAAACATTTTCACACTACATTAGGATATTGAACTTTATCACATATCGAGGAAGTAGAAAAGACTGCATATTATTTCTTCTTATGAGACCACAACTGGTCTCATGGGTTCGATTCCCATTCAAGTAAATGAAATATTTAATATTTCGTTAGGAGAGCCTAACAAGTAAAACCGCGGCGTAATAAGCCTTCGAGAATTCAGCATAAAGTGAGGGAATGCATTTAAATCTTCAACTCTATATGCGATATACAGAGTGAACCTGAATTAACTTGTAATATATGTGTATGTTTTTTTTCTTGTAGAAAATGCCAAAACCCCTAAACACACCACCGAGCCCCACAGCGCCGCGAGCTGAGCTCGTCCTGCCTCTGCTCAATGCGCATATTGTCCAGTGCATACAAATGCATACGAGAAGGTAAGATATGAAATATAGACCTCGTTATTTTGTATTGATTGTAAACGTGACAGTTGTAGGTTCGATTCCCACTTGGGGATGTTGGGTGATGAGAAAAAGTGTGGCGCTAAGTTTCATCACTTAACAAGTAATTTTTTGAAAGTTAAAAAACAAAAATGGACAAAATTAATGAATGATGGAACGCCAACACTATGTTATTTTGTTCTAATAGTTTCTATATAGAGGTATATTTTTTATTGCATAGTTGGATGCAGGAGTAGTGCGATTTGATAATCGTGATCGTATAAATGTTTATATAAAAGAGTAAGGCGGTTGTTGTTGAGTTTCTCTATTTAATACTGTAATTGTTATAAACAAAATTAAACAAAATATATTATAATCAACAATATTTAATGTACCTCTTACTTTTCACATTACCTATTTAAAAGAATAGTATAAATTTAACATATAAAGAAATATAATATTAATATAAACATAAAATTTCAGATACAGTCGTTCCCTAGTGCTAATGGTGGAACACGACCAGTATCTACTACAAGAGGAGACGGAGGAGAGTGCCAAGCGATTATTGAAATGCATTCAAACTGTTATATATAAACTTGTAAGTGGTATTTCTGTTTCTCTTATATATCTTGATTTATTTTTATATATTAATAAATGAATATATTTTTAAAGAATATGTACTCATAATGGAGTGTTTTTCATTGGACACTAATTAACTATATAAATAAATAAAATCAGCTTCACACTGTATCCCGCACAGAGCGGGGTAAGCAGAGGGAACCTAGTGTTAAGACAATCCGTTCCGTCCTTTCCGTCAAATTCTGGAGTCATTGCGTGTTTGAAGGCTGAACTGAACGCGGCGCTTGCCTCGACACCAGAGCGAATAAATGAAAATATAAATGTAAACAAATTTTTCATTTCCTCGAGTGGGGATCGAACCCGCAACTCCACCACTAATAAACATATTTCTATATGTATTACAAATAAAAAAAAACTAGCATTTATTCTCTGACCCTAAGTTTCTTATATCTAATTATTTGTATATTTTATTTTACTATATTACTAAACCTATATAACTTATTTGCTTATTATTTACATTGCACATTATATGCAACCAGGTCAGGTTGTCTTGTGACATAGGCCACCTCCATTTCATTCCATTTACCCTGGCCCTTTGCTAACCGTCTCCATCCATTTAGTAGGTCTCTACCCATCTTCTGATTTGCATTCTTCTTTGTCTTTTCCCATTTCTATGATACCACTCAGTGACTTTCTGAGACCACATATCCGCCTTGCTTCTCATCATATAACCAGTTCATTTCCATTTAAGAGTTCTTACTTTAACTTTCACATCTGTTACTTTAGATATGACTAAATCTTTAAGCTTCAAGAAATAACATGTTTCTTTCCATACCTCTTTGGCACTATATTATATACACAAAAATGTTATATATGCACTTATATTATATTTCCTATAATAAACCAGGGACCTCCGCCATTAGATGACAAACCGAGTCCATACCAAAGCAGCAATACAGACCTCGAGAGCCTAGGCCGTACCCCACCAGTGTCTAGACACAGGACAAAACAGAAAGGTTAGTTTATTTTTAATATATTTATAATAATTTATATTAATCGTATTTTTTTGTAAAAAATTAATTATTAATATATATTGTACTTTTATTTATTTAGATATAATCTGTGTATTTCAAATTAAACAAATGTCAAATTAAAAACATACAAAAAAAATAAAAAAATAAAAATTAAGTTTAAAACGACAAAATTATTATAAATAGAACTTGTAGACTTTATTTTGCCCTGTTTTAATAATATATACTCTATAAAACTATTTCGTGGTAAAAACTTGATTAGTTCTAAATATCCATATGAAATTAATATAAAGATGAAATAAAATTTTCTCATCATTCACTTTCAATTAAATTTTCCAATATTAATATAATAAACACAAACAATAATAACAATAAACACACACAATAATAATAATAATAATAAATTAAAAAGGTTACCAATTACCATATAACATATTTATAAAATAAAAAACAAAACCTATCGTTTTTACTATTTGTTTATATTTTAGATTGCACTTAGAATTGTTGGCACTTAAAACCCAATTAGTAGAATTTAGTTCCAGTTTTAAGTTATTAGTAGTTATATTAGCCTTAATTTTTATATGTTGTTGAAAATTTAGTAAAGGGTGCGGTTTTATTTATTAATATTTAGGTGGTGTAATATTATGTAAAACTATTAATATGCTTCATCCCATCATCACTTTGAATCAAAATAATAATAATATTAATATATTTAATATGATATTTTTTTTAAAAATCGAATAAGTATAAGGAAATATAATAAGTGGACATATATTATACAAAATTAAGTTAATTTCATTATTAATAATCAAGCTTTAAACAATAATATTAAAACTTTATTTTGTGATAACACTATGGTTATATTGATACTATATTGATTACCAAAGTAACGGACTTCTATTACAGTAATCACCGATGAGTAATCGTGATTAAAAATAAACATTAATATTTTGTGTTGATTTTTATTTTATATATATTAAATATTAAAATATATATATTCTTTTCAAATAAAAATTTGACAAAATTTTAAAGTTAAATAAGTCTCTCAATATTTTATTTATGATACTTATTAAAATACAGTTTTTATTGAATTATAATTTATTTTTATTTATATCATTCATAATTTATTTTTATTTATATCATTTATTTTCTTTTTCCGAATACAATTTGCAAGTTAAGAAATTATTTTTTTAATAAATTTAATAATCGAAATCAATTTATGTAATTAATTATTTAAATCAATCATAAAAAAAATATTTTATCAGTTGTATATTCTTCATATCCGTTCATTTCGAGCTTGGAAATAAAATTAGTTAAGTTTATTGTATTGAAGTCTCCCACTTTTTGTGGTGTGAGTAACTGTTCCCGGTAAATGATGAATTAATTTGTTTTCCTCATTCAGTTAGTGTTACTCATGGTGTTAGTTCATTATGGTTTAATTTTATGGTCATAGTTAAAATAATTTTATTAAAAAAACATTTTATTATTACACTTTATTAAAATCTATTAAACACTGTAAAAAGTCAATTTTTAGTGTTGTTGTATATATTTCAATATAATTTTGATAATTTGTGTTGAAGAATAATTTGCAAAATGATCAAGTGATGTTGATTTGTGGCTGTATGAATGGATTCCGTAGTCTGTCTTCATGTAAGATTTTTTTTGTAATTATTTATATCATAACTAATTCACATATATCTATTTATATAATAATGGCTATTTATTATATGCGTACTATATCTATGCAGTAAAATTTAAATAATTATTGTTAGTATTTTAACGTTTTCTGACTGAAAGCCGTATTACTTTTTATACAATATAAAATATATTGTATAAAAAGATAATTAAATCAATTTAGCTGCTATTTTGTATGGAAATAGCCTTAAACGTCAAAGTTTATTTATTGGTATAATAATTATTATTGATAAAACGTTTCTCACCTGAAACGCTTATCTGATAATACTGCGTTATAGATAAATATCTTACGTGATTAAATTTAGTGTTAAATCGTCTTTGATTATTGTCACTTGACCTGTGAAACGTGCGTGTGTAATATCAAATAGATTTTTACACCAAAATGTGCATAAACAACTATTAATTTAACCGAATTTAAAAAGTTTTTAACCGAATGAATAATGGCGATACAAATGGGTACAAAAGTGATTATTATAAGTGATATTAAATCATTTAAAGTAAATGTAGAAGTATGAAAACTTGGGGCTTATAAACAAATATGGTGATAAAAGTACCAAATTTTGAAGGATCGGACCTTATGCAGTGTGATTATGTCGAAGAATAAAAGAAGTCCAACGAACAAACTGAGAGATTTTTTTGGCTCCCAGCATTTTACATTTGTGAAAAGTAAATTGAAAATTTACTTGTCAATAATATTAAATTATAGTTTTTTTTATCAAAAAGCTATTTTATTCAATTATAGTTTGTAAAGCATATTCAAAATTTTACGCATTTACTTTGAACTCTTTTGGCCGGAGTCAGTGTTACTATATTATAATTTTTTTTATCATTTTGATAAGACACAACAACCATCCACCTTGAAATAATAATATAAATTAATCATCTCTTTTAATGTTGGAATTATTTTTTTTTGTCCAATGCGCGGTACGGTCTTCGGTCTTTGATCTTCCTTTACAATTACCAGAAATGATTATATCAGGATAATACCATCTAATCTTTTGCCATCCACATTTCGTTACATCTGGGAATTATTTTACCTAGTTTTATTACAATTTTTGTTATTTTAGGTAAATTTTGCCGCCATCACAATTATTTTGTAACATAAAAATTATCTATTGAATCCATGATACGATTATCTTGGTTTATCTAAAGGTAACATGCTACAAACGCGATTGTAGCACTTTAGTCTCTCGTAGTGCAGTGTTTATTTTTTTATGACTTGGTAATAAATATTCGAAATCAATATAGAATTAGAAATTTTCATCTTTCATCAAAAAAAAAGACAAGGATTTTGGCATATTTTTAGAATTTCTAAGAATATTTCAACAAAAGTGTAAAATTTTGGGAGTATTCATCAAAATGGAAAGGTAAATGAATTTATGTGGTTCCTTACAAGACTTGTGTACGTCTGAATCATCTAACAAATGTGTCCTTAATAATATCGAATTCGTTGAAAGATATTTGTGGTTTACTAAGAATCCTATATACATTTCAAATCTCGGTGTATTGGGCACTCATGTATACCTTATTAAATATATTATGATTACATATTGTTTTATTTAAATTTAATAAACCCTTATACTATTCTTAAATCTTTTCTCTTTTCATTTTCTTACAAAGCAATAACATTATATACGCTACGGTGGCTGTATGGGTGTAAGGATTGCCTCTATAGAATGGGATCTTTAAATCTTTACCTTATTTCATCTTTCTTAGCTTAATTTTTTACCCAGCTTGTCTTATTCCTGTGTAACCTATGCCTTTTTCTTTATAAAATCCAAGATATCATACCCATTTCAGCTGGTGGGAGTAGCAACGAGGATCTAAGTGATTCCGTCGAGGTTTCAATACAGAAGTCTCAAGTCAAAAGTAAGCTAAGGAAATTCTTCGCGAAACGTCCCACTATGGAAGTTCTTGTGAAGAAAGGAATTTATAAAGGTTTGCTTATGAATAATTAGATGGGCGTGAGATTTTAAGCACTTTTGATATATCCTGGGATGGATCCATTCCTCATACTAAATATATATGAAGTTAATACAATAATATAAATAAGGGGTTTTATTTGCATGAAATAATCGTTAAGTAATGCTTAGTAAAAATGGGAAATTTTGTTAACTTTTGCTTTGGATCTACCCCTGGCTGAGTGTACAGATTACATCACAGATGGGTACATTTTGAATTTGCTAGTAGTAGAACTATGGTTGCTTTTAGTTTGGCATGAGAGTTTTTAATGTGAAAAAAAAAAAAACTGGATGAACTTCTTATGTTTTAGGATGGTTTTAAAACTAATTGTTGGATTTATGGATATTTTAATATAATGGACTTAACGGTAAGTTTTGTACATAGAAGTGAAAAGTGTAAGCTTGTATTATATTTTGTAAAATAGATGTAGTGGATTTAGTTGGTGTTTTATTTCACGTAGTACCTAGATTTTAGATACCCAGTAACGGTGGATGGTTGTTTTTTTTTTAATTAACAGTTTTTTTTATAATACCTAATACGTTAAGGTGTCAAAACAGGTAAGTAAATAGGTGTCGTTCAAATAACCTTCTTAAGGTTTTTTCCAAATATGTTTTACTGTTTCGGATATATTATTATAAAAAAATATGTTATATTAGTTAAAAAAGGCGTGATAAATATAAAATTCCTATGTTGGTTATTCACGCACGATTGACACATTATGTATGCTGTAATACTTAAGACACACTAAAACAGTGTAAAAATACGTTTAACTGGTAATACTTAAAACTACTGAGAGAGTCTTCTGCAATTTTTAGGATAAGGACAAACAGCATTTTTTTTATTTTTAAGAATTGCGTGATACGAGATGAAATTAATGTCGTCTACATATAATGAAAAAAGTCAGATGATAAGAATTGTAATTAAAAAGTATTTCGCAGTCGCAAAATATATAATAATATATGCATTTGATAAAGTATTAGTATATTTAATTATTATTTATCTGTCAATAGATGAGCCCGTATTCGGCCGTAAGCTCGAAGATGTCTGCCCGTCGTCTAGTCCCCGCGTGCCCGACTTTGTGCGCGCATGCGTCAAAGAAATAGAAAGCAGTGAGGAGAATATGTGTACAGATGGACTGTATCGTGCCAGCGGGAATTTGAGTCAAGTGCAGAAAATACGTTTAGAGGTGAGTAGAGAAAATAACATACGTTAATTTTAATTTAACTTCTTTGTATGTTTTTAAATAGTTTTTATATGTTTTTTTTTTTCATGTATAGGCCTAGTCATTTTA
This sequence comes from Heliconius sara, assembly GCA_917862395.2. Lineage (NCBI taxonomy): Eukaryota > Metazoa > Arthropoda > Insecta > Lepidoptera > Nymphalidae > Heliconius > Heliconius sara. The sequence goes on from OU860781.1 coordinate 9,488,493, forward strand.
TTTACAATTATATAACACATACATATGTAGTTAGTTAGATACTATTAAGCAATGTTTTTCACACATATTTTGAAACATATGACAAGAATCCTAACAAAAATACTGAATTTTTTTATACTTTTAAAAAAGAGTGTACTTACAAACTTTTACAACTCGTAATTTAGAATGAAAATTCTAAATTACGTTAGATTAAAAATTCTTAATTACTAGTACCGCTTTTAAATAGTAGTAACAGCACAAATAGCATTAAAATATTTTAATAATTATAATTTTTCTTACAGATCGATCAGAACAATTTATCAGTTATCGAAAACAATACAGACATACACGTGCTAACGGGGTCTCTGAAGCTGTTCTTCAGAGAATTAAAAGAGCCTCTCATACCGTGCTCTATATTCAATAGAGTACTTGCGGCTTGCTGTAAGTATACATACATAAATATATAAAAAAAGATGTTTCATATTAGAGAGTACCTGTATAAAAATGATTGTAAAATCAACTGGTTGTGGGTTCGATCCCCACTCAAAGAGATGAAATATTTACTTAAATTAATATTTCCATTTTTTCGCTTTGGTGTCGAGGCAAAGCGTGGCGTTGAGTTCTGCCACTCAACACGCAATGCCTCCAGAATTCGGCAGAAATTGGCGAACGGAACACTAGGTTCCCTGTGCCTACCCTGCTGTGTACGGGATACAGCGTGAAGCTGATTTATTTATATAAAAACTCATCTTGATATACCGTCCATTAGGATTTTTTTTTCATTAAATGTCAAAAATATATGAACAACGAATGTTATATTAATAAATGACTCATTTAAAAACTTATTTATTTTTTACAGCGATAAAGCCAAGAGAAACTAAGATAAAAGAGTTCCGAGATGTCATCCATTCTTTGCCGCAATGCAACAGGGACACTCTGAAATTCCTACTCGAGCATCTTCTAAAGTAAGAATTATTATTTTTCCTTTATTCCTTTAGCATCTTTAGCAGGACGGGCAGAGGGAACTTCTTGTTATGACAGCCCGTTCCTCACGCACTTTCTCTTAATCTTCGAGACATTGAGTATTGAAATTACTCCCCGAGTGGAAATCGAACCTATAACTGTTGTTGCCGCAATAATGGTTAAACACAAAATAAAGTGATCGGCTTAAAATTGCAAGTAAGCAGGCTCAAATCTGGTCTTTGGCAGTTTTTTTCGACCAGTATTGACAATTTATGTATACTAAATTTTGGCTTTAACGGCAGGATGGCTGAAAAATTAATTCTAGAATTTATATATGTTTCATAAATCTCGAAACAATATTTAAAATATTAATACTTAAAATAATGTTTTTACCTACTTTCAGAGTAACACAATACAGCGAGAAAAACCGAATGCACACAGCCAACTTGGCCATTGTTTTCGGCCCAACTTTGCTTTGGGCACCGGCGGAACAAGCAGACAATATAGCTATAGACTGCATACAGCAGAACAATGTCGTCGAAATACTCCTAAACGAGTTTAAAGATATCTTCGAAGACACGAAAACTAAGAAAAAAGCGTGATGGTACCACATATAAACACTATTTAGTTTGGTTTGATTACCACTGTACCCCAATTGGTAATCAATCAAGTTGATTACCGTTATCACTTTTATTATGATCATCGGAGTAATAGTTGATTATATTACATGATTACCGTAATCACTTTCATTTGATTACCAAAGTAATAATGATTATGTTGGTAACGGTTTGTGTTGGTGATCTTATTTCATATAGATAACAAATAATTTATGAAATGCATAGATTGAAATTTAAATATCATAATAATATTATTAAATGTATTATTAACTATGGTTACTCATATACCAAACGAATAGTTGAAAAAATATTTAAGCTCGGTTCGATGTAACTTTTTGATGTAAATAAATATATTTCGAAATATTTCTGTTACATAATTATTTTGATTGATCTCTGGTGAAATGGAATTAAATATTTATTTGTAATACTCCTCTTTCTTAGCCGCCATTCAAATTTAAACATTAAAAAACATTGGAAATTTTGATAAGATTGTGCAAATTCTTTTAAAATTGCTTTACTTATTTTTTTAATTAAAAAAATGCTAACAAAATATTATAAGATTTTACTGTCTTAATATATCTTTATTCTATTTTAGATTAATATCGATATTACTCGATACAAAAAGGCGGTTATGTAAAACTAATAAATATTTTTCGACAAAAAAAATCATCCAAATTTGGAAAAACGTGCGCGTTGTGACTGTAAGCAATATGTATATGGAAAGACTGTAAGAGGCTCTAGCTGTATTTTTAAATAAAGAAATCAATGTGAAAATGGCTAAATTAAAAAGTAATAACTTTTATGCTATATTTATTTTAATACTTTTTTCATAATTAATAAAAAATAAAAAAAAACATTTCGGAACACACTGTATAGCTAAAAACAATTTTTAAAAACAGAACAAAAATATCTAAATCATCAAAATTAGGCCATTCTCACACTGATTATTAATAAATAAATAGATTATTATTATTATATAAATAATTATATTATACATATAAATATTATATATGTATATTTATAATACGCGTTTAAATAGTGTTAAATATAGTGTATTGTATTTTGTTTTTGTAACACCATTTATTTGGGGCCAATCTGTATATAACCGAGTCCTGTAGGCTTGAAGCCGGTGCTCGTGGATTTGGAAGACGTTGCTAGTAATGAAGTAGGTTGCGGGTTCGATGTTTTGTTTAACAAAATAGTAAAATTAATAATTATACTATAGTTTTAAAGTGTTTTTCATTTATATTCATTTTTTTATTAACTATTCATTCCTTTATGTAAATATTAATTTACATTTTACAAAATATTAATAAAAAAAGTAGAAAAAAATACCCGTACGTTTAAATTTCAAAATAATTATATATTATATCAATTTCTATGTACATTGTTAGTTTTATAACTTAAGCAAGATATCGAACTTGTGACTACCGTCGTATCAACATCGAACCGCGATGCTTATTTTGTGCCTTACGCAAGGTTTTTTTGTAAATATTCATCATAGATGATATCAGCTTGTGATAATATTATTGTTGTTGTGTTCTAGAAATTTCTTATTGTATTTTTTTTATTGTATCGCTTGATAGTGACTCTAGTCCTACTTAAATGCTGGACTTGATCGAATGTATGGGAATTTTGAAACATTATAGATTATTTTGAATATAGAATTGGATGTAGGTTCGATTTTCTTTTAATTTTTGATTGAGATAATATATATATTTTTTAAATTAAATATTTTTGTATATAACTTTTGTATAGTTGAAATATTCTTTAAAATATCGTAATTTTTTTGTTTAATTTTTAAAAGTATTACATTAGAAAATCATATAGTATAACATTAGAAAATCATTTTAAATCATTTCAATTTTCCAATTTTTCATTTGAAATATAAAGGGAATCAAACCCACAACTAATAAATATAATCAAAACAATCAATAATTTCACAATTCCCAATACATTTTTTTACTGTATAAAATAACACCGATAAAAGTACGTTACGATGTAAGCTAGGAACCAAAGTTTTGTAATGGAGGAGGAGCGCGAGGAGGTGTAGTTATCGTGTATTATCTTTTAATGTTAATTAACGCAAATAATGCTTGGTAATAGAGAAATGACATTAAATAAAAGTTACTTATTCAATTTTTGGTTTTGTTTTTTTTTCTGTCTATATTTTTTTAGCCTGTGCACACTACAGTGGTGTAGGTAAAGGGGAACCTAGTGTGTTAAGACACTCTGTTACTCATTTTTTCGCAGAATTGTTGAGGTAGTGCGTGTTAAGAGCCATTAACACCAGAGCGAAGAAAATGGAAATATAAATTTAAGTCAATGTTTCTTTTCCTCGAGTGCGGATCGAACCCACAACCAGCCGCGTGTACATTTTTGCAGCCCTGCGCCATGAATAAATTATAATTCATTTCTCCGAACGGTAATGGAACCCACAACTGTCGTGTTCAACTTCACAAATGGTGCCTGTTTCTTTTTTTTTTAGGTTCGAACTACCGATAATTCTTTGAAATCATGGGGGGTCACCCACGAATCCCTACTAGATACCAATTGTTATAACAATAAGCAAATTTGTCGAACTAGTACGTTAAATTGATATAACTTTTTTATTTGTGAACCGATTATAATAAAATAACCCTATATGTTAACAGAAGCTTGGCAGAATTTAATAGTGAAAACCTTATTTAAATCGGTGAAGTCAATTCTGAGATTAGTAACAAACGCACAGTCAAACAGAAAAAATTTTAAAATCATTGTTTTAAGTCCTATCACATTAATGAAGGTTGCCAATAATATTTTTTCATATATAAGTACCTTCCATGTACAGACGCCGATCCATTACTATTTTCTTAGAAGTATAGCTTTCATTTACTCGAGTGGTAATCGAACCCACAACCTGTAGCGTTTACAGTCACATACGTGTGCCCTTACGCTACGACTGCCTCTATAAAGCACTTAATATACATTAAGTAAATTCTCAGTAGAGATTTTAAAAAAAATGTGAGTATATTTTATTATAAAAACCTGATAATACATCAGGTTTTTATAATTTAAAAAAATTATTTGTGTTCATATGCGAAATATAATAAAGGTCGATATTGTAGTATTTTTACACTTTCGGATAGTATAAATATGTGAAAGACATACGACAAACGGATTTAGCAGGTTTACACTCCAAACCGACGATATGGTTTATTTCTATTGTATGTGTTACTTAGATAGGCGGTCAGTATGGGAGTAGGACAGGAGGGAACCAGGTGGGAACCCCAGAATATTGTGGTGCCGACCCCAGAACTTTTACTTAAAACAAAATTTTCCCCAAAAACACCATTTATTCGAATATATCTGTTCAAAGCTAAAGTCCTGAATATAGCTCTGAATACGCCGATGACGGTCAGTATAATTTATACTAATATTATAAAGTGGAAGCCTGTTTGGTTGAACGTGTTATTCTCAGACAGACAGGAAGGTCCATTTATTAAGGAGGGCTGTAGGTTGTTTCATTACGTTAATCATTTCTATATCAGTGATCACAGCCCACTGCACCTGAGGCCAGATTCACCTCGACTCTATAAATAATATTAAGTAATTCCGTTGCGGCGTTGAGTTCCGCAATACCTCCAGAATGCGGCAGAAAGTGGGGAACGGAGTGTGTTGACATTAGGTTCTCTGTGCCTACCCTGCTGTGTGCGGCGTGAAGCTGATTTATTTATTTTTTAAGCAATTCCATTAGAAAACGCACGAATCGAACTCATGACCAATGAAGACTGATAAGTATTTCTATTTTTACGTGTGATAATAAAGAACAAATTTATATTGATTTTATTTCCTTTGAAATTTTCGAAGCGCGAATTCGCAGATTTATGGTTGAGTACGCAATGTGTCATATAAACATGTTTTTATATCAAAAGTTTTCACTTCCCACGCGAGATATAATGATATCTTCTTTGAGATCTCTTTTTATAAAAAAAACAAGTTGTTTCTTTTTTTATACTAATCACACACAAAATAACTTTATTTTTACGGTTCCGTAACTTTTAAATAAAAAAAAGGAACCTTTGTAAGATCACTTAGTTGTCCGTCCGCTTGTATGTTTGTGTCTGTCTGTTAAGAGCCTTTATCTCAGGAAAACTTAGGGATATCGAGTTAACATTCAAACCATATGCTCAAATCTACGGTCCCTTGGTCTCGTATAAAAAATCGTATTCCTACATTTACTATAATATATGGCCAAACCATATGCTCAAATCTACGGTCCCTTGGTCTCGTATAAAAAATCGTATTCCTACATTTACTATAATATATGGCCGTTTATATCGCAAAAACGCGTATTTCGACACTATAAAGGGAATCAAAATATATAGAGGCCTTCCGGTTGACCAAGAATTATGAAATTTGGCAGCTAGCATCTACAGGTAGTACTAGTAGTAGTTGAGGACTTTTTTTTAGCTTTTTTCTCTACGTTTGTGGTTAAATCCTAAAAAATAATAGTCTTAAGGAGGTAAGGAAGGCTAGTTCAAGTGAGGAGATTATAGAGTCGAGGTTCAAGATTAAGAGACGTCGTTTCGCATTTCCTAGTGTCGAAACTCGACACACAAGCCTTTGTCTTGTTACTACATAGCGGGCAAATTGAAAATAATTCACTCCCTCGAACCCACAACCCCCTAGACAATCAAAACGTTCTGTTGCTGCGCTATAACAACCTCAATTTTCTTATTTCTTATTCTTTTCTTATTCTTATTAAACACAGAGAAAAACAAATTTACTAAGCTTTCTTATTTTAATTAAACACAACAAAAACTAATCTGAGTTGCTGTTTTCTTCTACATAATAAATTCGTCGGCCAGTCGTAGCGCAGTGGCACCAAGTGTGACTGTAAAACCGACTGGTTGTGGGTTCGGTGAGATGAAATATTTACTAAAATTTATATTTCCATTTCTTCACTCTGGTGTCGAGGCTAAGTGCGACGTTGTGTTCTGCCACTCAACACGCAATGCCTTCAGAATTCAGCAGAAAGTGGGGAACGGAGCGTCTTAACACTAGGTTCCCTCTGCCTACTCTGCTGTGTGCGGGATACAGTGTGAACCTGATAAAAAAATAATCAACCAATCTACTTGGTGTTCGTATATTTTTAATTATTCTCAACTTAGGTACTATATTTGGCGGTCAAACTCAAATATTGCTTAATTTAGTTAATGGACCTGACCACTCCGCGTAATGAGGACTTAGTACCAATTATAGAGCCTAGCCTTAGTTTGTTCAAATATTTAATATAGGAAAGGATATTATTAATTCTGGAGGACGTAGCGGCAGTGTTTGGCTTTAAATGCGGCGGCTGTGGGTTCGAATCTCAGTAGAGGATGTGAGTTGTTACATTTTTTGAGTTTTCCTTAGATTCCATCTATCTACCCTGCTTAGCGGAGGATATGGATGCCGCCAAACGCTACGGTCTCTACATACCTCTTTCTCCTCGTCCACTGTCATAAACCTCTTCATACATTACATAATACTCGTGCTTTTTACGTGACCTTCCCCCAGTATCTTTTATACTGTGTTTTCGAAGGTCGACCGAGGTATCTCCCCTACCTCTCTTACTACTCACTTTTCCCACTCTAATGCAATTATTTCATTCCTAATATGAAACGGAGTATCTTAACACTAGCTTCTTTCTGGGTACCCCGGTATATACTACAGAAACATAATATAATCTCTTCTCTTCTCTCTTTAAAGGGATAACAGTAGAGTCCAATAAAACACAAAAATATATAATAAAACAATTTTAATCATACCGGTAAGTCAAACGGAAAGTTTTACATGCGATTTTTTTCCAAATCCCTTTTTTTTAATCTGCTATATTTATAACATTATGCAGTCTTTTTTTCTAAATTCATATCGGACAGTGATCTATCGTAGGAATGTTAAAATCTTTAAAATCTAAAAAAAATGAACTTACCGCTTATAATTATTTAACTTATCAAATTGGTTCCTTATTAATATAAAGTATCCCAATTCATTTATGACGATTCATGCATTAGAACCCATACAAACAAATTCATACAATCTATACAGTGTGGTCGACGAGTTGTGGCTGACCTGCAATTAGAATTTTTCAACTTTTATTCACTCGGGGACAAAATAATCAAAAGCTAGAAAAAGTCTTATAATCAAATCTGCACAGGCATATAGCTAACTTCAGATCGGCCACGACTCGTCGAACGTACTGTATTTTAATATATGTATATTAAAATATTACACGAAGTATAATAAAATGATAATTTTACATTAACTATTTCTACACTTAACAAAAGCTATCTAATGAAGCTCCTTTTATATCATACATTGTATTATAAATATATAAATATGTAGGTATGTGAATAAAAGCAAACATAAATTAAGTAATATTTGTATTGAAAATTGTAGATTTTGCATGAAAAACGTTTTGCGTAGTGTGAATATGTAGTAAGGTTAACATTTTGGTTTTTGTGGATTTAGTGTCTGTCACTTATATTATAGTGATTTTTTTTTTGAATTTGACACTTTTGTTATTTGTTACGAATTTTTGCTAAATAAATTAATAATTATAATAATAAACTCGCCACGATGCCGTTGTGGCCCAGCCACCATTTTCATTTCATCGCTCTTAACTGATAACAAGACAAAGCGCAACGTTGTGTTCTGTCACTCAACAGGCAATGTCTTGAAAATTGGGCAACGAAATGTCTCAACATTAGGTTTCTTCTGTCGTACACAAGTTACAAAGGCTATAAATAATAAAATTTCCAATTCAAATTTTATATATCATTTGTATTTAACATTCATTTTGAATATTTAACTAGCACACAATTAATGGTTTGAAGCATTACAAAAGAGGAGCCCCCTCTCAAGGTGAATAAAACGTATATTCGAGTTGAAAAGTATTGACTTTATAAGAATAAGCTGACGTTATACAATGCAATGCCAATACTTGAAAAGCCTTATAAAAGTTAGGTCTTTACTTGAAAGTAGGACAAGAAGTAGAATATACGTTATACAGTCCGGTTTATCTTTAAAGACATAAATTTGTATTAAAAACTACTCTGTGTGTGTGTTGTTGGTGTCATGCGTTCCTTATGACTTAACTCTCTGCAATGCAATAAGTGTAACAAAACATTATTTTCTTCAACAATTTTTTTATTGTCAGATACTGAACAAAAGAATGTTTTCAACACATTCACAATTGTTTTTAGATATTTAGATTTGTTTAACCCTACTACGATAGTCATTTTTAATTATTGTGAACTTACTTCAAACTGATAATCTATAAACAGTACTAGAAAAGCTCAAAAAAAATAATATTACATTTGAACAAATTTGTCTTCAACACATATTTTTAGATATAATCCAAAATTGATGAGACCAAAAAGGTCCAAAAAACTCGTATCCTGAACTAAATCCTGTTTAAACCATAAAAGCTATTGTCTCAATAAAATAAATTCAAGCTTCAAATGTTGTTATCAATCACACAGCAACATAATCTCCTAATTTATAATTTATAATATATTATAAGCCTTTTGTAAATGCGAAAAAATATTTTTCATCTTCAGTATTAATATTAAGCAATCTTTATACTAAACTTATTTCACAACAGCGTGGTATACAAAATTTTCTGATACAAATATATAAAAGTGCATAAAACGTTCCAAAAATGTGTATCAACAATTCACAGCAATACGCTACATGATAATATGGTATAATATAAATTACGATTTTTGCAAACTATAAAAAAACTACTTAAAAACATGTAAATTATTTAGTTTTTTGCATATAGCAACATTGTTTTTAAATTTTTTAGGCTGGGATCTGGTCCATTTTCATCAACTCTTCAACTGTTGAATAATAATTTTGGTTATATCGTTTGTTTGTTTGTTTTAGTGTTTGAACCAGTACATCCACTACCATATCTATATCAGTTCATTATATCTTTCAAATTTTACTGCTTCATATCATTCGTGTTTTTTCTACTATACGTGACACTGGTAGATTATTTTGCGTCTGTCATCGCAAAATCAGGCCATTAAATAAAAAAAAATTATAATAAATTTGGTAGCTTTTTTTAAATTGTGTTGCTATATACAAAAAATTATAATAAGCCTATTAATAAGTGTACATTAAAACTACGTATAATTTTAAGCTCTATGTTCGTTAACATCACGTTTCGCAAAACTATTTTATTTATATAAAGCTTTAATGGTCTAACTTAATACATACAATATTATTTGTAACTAACACAACGAATATTATGAAAGCTAAAAATAATTCTTAATAATAATAATAATAATAATAACTACTTTCTACAGATCTATTATTAAATTCGGCTTATGTCTATCGGCTTCTCAAATGGAAAATGGAAAAGAAAATGTTTGACAAATTATGAGATATCAACAACCATGCTTACGTATTATTATAAAGTCAAGGTAATCAGGAACTTAACGTGTCCTTGAGTATTGTCACGCGATACAGCAATACAAAACATATAAAGACCATTTTGTGACTACATATATTTTTTAAGTTTTTCTGGTTCAGCCAAATAGGACACAGATAAGATAAAGCTAATCTACATAAATCTGTGCTTTGGCACTCATACATATCGATAATTTAATGGTCAATTACAAATATAAATACAATTTGCCCATTGTAGACCAGTTTAATCGGTAAGATATGAATATTATATTTTCGATAACGTTATATTTGTTAATTATATTTTTTTGCCTACATAAAAATGAATTAAAAAGCCCGTTATTATCATTTTAGTTCGAATTCGGCCAAGTAAAGAGAAATTCATCGAACAGAAAAGTCGAAAGTCAATTATTCGCTACAAGCATGTCTGTATATAAAAGAACGCGGGATATAAGCGGGGTTCGTGACAACAATAAAAACCTCGTCGAAACAAATTAGGAACAGTTTAATATAAAACAAGAATATTACAAATTACTAAATCTAATAACATTGTATTATTTAAAAAGCACGTTTTGCAGTCTGTGGTATCACTATCTTAACAATCACTAATTTACGCTTAGCTGCTAAATTTCGTCCGAATCTGACCTTATCGAATCATAATTGGACGTTTTGCTTCTCAGCATCCTAAGGAATGAGCCCACAGCGAATATTGTCCGTCTGTGCCTATGAAATATACCCTGATACAAAGCCTCTCTAAGAGCTTTCCTGTCATCAGACATTGAAGGTTGAGTGCTCAGTGTTATGTCAGAATGAGCTCCGACCGACTTCTGGTGCCTGAGGCTGCCATGTTTCTTTTCTAATGACTTTTGATTTGGTAAGCTCATAGTCGATTCTATCGATGAATTCTTAGTTTTCCTCAAGTTAAGCATTTTTTTCCCCGACGATGACTCCGCCGAAGACGATCTAGTCGGAGCTAGTTTCGATCTATGTAGCGGATTATTCGAACTTTCTGGATGAACCACTAAATCGACTGACTTTTGGCTCACGGCACTCGATCTCATCAGAGTTCTCTGTGAGGTCGTCGGTTCGACTTTAGATACCCGATCATCCTTTACCATCGGCTGCTCTGATTCTATAGCGATCATTTTCTTCAATTGGTACTAACAAGGACTAATTAGACTTGTTAAGATTGTGTAACAATTTAATCGGACGGTTCAATGCCAATCACAGAGGCGGCCGCGCCTCGTCCACGTTGTTAATTGAGGGCACGGCGAGATGAATGACTACTTCAGAATTATTCTGATTGCCAGCCTGGGAACGGCCGTCGCAACAATTGCTAAATGTTATCGTAGGGATATTCCCATCGCAATCAATTTGTATTGTATTTAGATTTTGAGCCAAGTTATCAATGCCTGTTTCACTATTGTCCTGTAAATATTTTTCATCACAATTTGCAGTCATGCTCGGAGCAAGCCATTCCTTTTCATCGTAAGTGTCAAGTTTATCTATCTCTGGTGAGGGGCCAAGGTCGTCGCGATATGTTGGAGATACGCCGTCCCCGTTTACTTGTAACTTGTTGATTAGACCAGCTAAATTAACATTAAAATTACTCCGTGCGGTTGTTTGCCCACCTTCACCGCTACGAACTTCTTCAGCAATTATTTTATCTGTGATAGTTTCAATTTCTTTTTGTAATATTTGATCGTCCTCGTAAAATTCGGAGAGATCGTGAAGATTTTCGTACCAATTGTTTTCTAGTAAGCTCGAAGTTGCATTTTTGTGTTCAGCGGTTTCTTCACGGTGTCGGTCGATAAGATGTTGCAGGGATTCTTCGTGCTGACGAAATAGTGTATGATAAGCTTGACTTACAGTTCGAAGAGAGTAAGATGAACGTGGTCTAGGAAGAAGTGACGCTGAAGGGGTGTGAGCGGCAACGCTGCCACGCCACACGTGCCCGCGAGCGCGCTCCCACAGTATTGCATTAGAATTAAGAATCCTTTCAAAGTCCGACACTTGTTCGGCTTCGCTTATCTGCAATAGTAACTTGTTTTCCGTCTCCTTTCCGCCGACCCTCTGACACAGCTTCTTCTCACCGGCCTGTTTAGGATTAGAAAATTTAGTTTTATTATCAATTCGTTTTGAACTAGAATTTAAGTTACGCTTAGAAGTTGAATGTAAAGGCTTAGGGTTATCCGCATATGTCATTGGTATTGATAGTGTCTGAACGGAGATTGCGCATGGTTTTTTTTCTATTAATTTTCGTTTTAAATCTTTAACGATCACATTATTAGTTTTAATTTGTCGTTTAATTTGATCGTTGGACAGTTGCCTATGGAAGTACTCTTTGGCAGAATAGCGACAGCGAAGAGTATCAGCACTTCGAATATTACGTCCATGCTGAGATCTGGGCCTTTCTGCTAAACAGACACTTTTAGCTCTCAGCGGAATATCAGGCTTTTTGTCTTTCGATGCCAGTTTGTAAAGGTTACAATAAGTGTTCAATCGAAACGTCTCGACAAGCAAGCGAGCGACGGCAGTGATGTGAACGAACGAACTGTCTGCAAATCATGCACTGCTTTCTTCGAAAATTGTATGGAGTGAGCGTAAAAAGTAATTTATCGTGTTAGCGTGTTGTGGTCGATCGATTGCCTTCGCCGGTATCGCTGCCTAAATAGAGATGGGCATAAAATTCGCCAAATGTACCATCGCGGTCTCGCTACCAGCTTACGATGTTACAAGTTTTCGTGAAACAATTTTATGTTTTCTTTTTATCTGAACCTTTCTTAATAAAATATTCAGGTCTATTCGAGTCACGTGAACAATGCTTTGTCTATGTAAATGAGGAAATATTGTTTGTGTACACATTATTTTAATTTAGTGATATTTTACTATTACCTCTATGAAAGTATAAAGTATTTTTAAATTTAAAGTAAAGTAGAAAGTATTTTTAAAACTTTCTAATTTTTCAACGGTTAAATAATAAAATTGGGATTTAAAAAGAATAATATGCCATGTTCATCATCACAATAACATCAGTTAATTTAAAAGTTTCAAAAGTTTTAATATTTATTGAAAGCTTATACAATATTTATTCTGTGTAAAAAAACCGCATAATTAGAGCAATTAAAATCAATGTGTGTCAGTTGGCTGCAGTTTTCAGCTCCCTAGTAATTTCTCCGCTGGCACGGCGCCAGCGGGTGTCACTAAATCACACAAAATAAGGAAAATATTTCAGATTCAGATCTATCAATAGATAAATTTATTTTGAGAGCGCTAATATATTTGTCATTATCTTCTACTATCCTATTTATAATTTTGTTAAAATATAATAGTATTTATGCATAGTTTAAAGAGTTTTTGTTATATCTGTAATATAATTGTAATGTGGGTTTGATTCCCACTAGTGGGAATGAATTATGAATTATTATAATAATATTAATATGAATTTCGCTCTGCTTGGCAAAGTGTAGCATCCACAAACAAAATTTGAAGCGTAGTGTTTGTTAAAAATACTAGCGAAAAGCCGAGTATCGAATGAAAAAAACTATATACTGAAAAAAATGTAAAGCTAATATAAAAACAACAGAATACGATTTTCTTATTAAACATTGAATTTAAGCAGATTGTACAATATAATTCAATTAGATAAAGCAATAGGTCAATGAAAGTAGGTTAGTATAATAATTAAATAATAAAAAAGAGATCATTTCCAATTAAAGAGAATTATTTCTCTGTCAATTAGTAGCAGGTACATTATAAAACTGTCTGACTTCCAAAGAAACTATCAAATCATGGCTATCTTGACGCACTGGAACCGACTAAACGCATTAGTTGTGGATTCTCATTCAAGGGATTGTTTATATTTAAATTATTTCTTGGTCTGGTAGGCAAAGCAAAATGGTTAACTAACGTCATTCAACACGACCCATCAGTGTCTTAACACTAGACTTTCTCTAACTCCATGCGGGAAAACTTCCAACTGCTATCGAATTAATTTTACAGCCCCAACCAGAGATTGTATTTAAAGTTTAATAACTAACTACAACAGCTAAATGTTTGTATTAAAACATTCAGTGACGTATTCTCCGTTAGAAGACGATACCAAATACGAAGCTAGCAATCTAATGGAAAGGTACTAACTATAGGCACTAACTATTACGGAAACGACAAAATATAGATTTGAATAAGAAAATAAGTCTAATAGTATTGAATTCCGCAAATACAAGTTACTTCATGAACCTACTTGCAAATGTCTGACTGATGGTTCTGGGTTCGATTTCAATTCTAGAAATGAATATGTAATATTTTTCATCGCTCTGGTTACAAAACAAAGAGCGGCGTTGAGTTCTTCACTTTGCAGACCATGTCTTAAAATTAGGCGAAAAGTAGTGTCTTAACACTCGGGGTCATTTGTCTTCTCTGCTATGTGCAGAATATAGCAGCATTATGCTAAAAACATAACTTAACTACCAACGTTTCTATTCAGAATCTGAATCTCCTAAAAATAAAGATACCTACATGAGAAAAATGGGGGCAACCTCGAAAGCACCTATTCATCCATTCCGATCCATACAAAGATGTACAAACAATTTGGACACCACCGTCTTAAATCTCTTCAAGATTCATTGAACCCGTGTTTTTGGGTCATTCGATAATGTCTCATTTGCTACAGCTTTTGAAAAGATTGAAAGGAATTCTTACGTATTATTTACTTTGTTATGTATTCTTTCTAGCCAGAACTGGCTAAATCTAAGATTTCAAATCCGATTAAAACAATCATTTATATTAACATTACTATTATATTATTTTATTTTAGTTTAATACAAAATAGTCTCTATTTAATGAATGATTAATTTCTCTCGATAGATACATATGTGGTAGGAGTCTATGAAAGAATGTTTTTTATTTATCCGTAAGCGTTTAATGCGGGGTAAGATTATGTTATCGTGTGGAGAAACACGATAGGCAACTTTGGCGTGGCGTCAAGTGGATTGATGGATGGTGAATAAGGGGGCGCATTTGCTTGTGGTTTGGAACTTTCCATACTTTTAGTTTTTTCATTTTTAAAGTAAATTTTCTAAAGATTTTTACAAAAACAAACACCATATTAAGTATGAGGTAAAGCTGTGAAGTGTCTGACAGTACGTGGATGAATCGGTAAAAAATAGGTAATATTTCTAACTCTCATAGTGCTATGTTCTCCCTAAATATCATTTAAATTTACCTTTGTGTTTCTTTAAAAATGACAATCCATTGATATAAAAATTATTAATTAATATAATTACATATCGTATAAAGGAGTGCTGCAAAAGGTAATTTAATAAATAGGGACTGATGCAATTTTCAATTTGGTTTTTATAGAATTAAAATTTTAATCAAAATGAAATAGGAATATTGTTAATTAAAACTGGGATTACACAAGTGGATTGAGCTGAGCGACGCTATGTTTTGCCATGAAAGTTTGATTTGATTCGTTTAAAATGAATAAAGTTCAGAGCAATAGAAGACAAAAGGTATGAGACAATATCATTAGATTTTAATGTAGTTTTTTGTTTCCTCTCTATGTGGGAGGTTACTCTTTATGTATAGGAGAATGGCACAAGATCCTCGTGTCGTGGTCCTGGATCCCCACTCGAATTGCATATATAGTGGAGAAACATAACGCCGCGATTTGTATTGTCAGAGCTGACAGAATGAGAATCGTACAACATATCGTCACGTTAACAGTCAAATCCTATCCCATTGCGTCATGACAACTTCAATTCAGCAATTTTTTTTATTAAAAATTTTTGAACCATTTATATAAAACAAACATATATAATAATATATATAAGAAATATATAAATACAAACTGGACGGAAGTAACAAACTATATTTACCTATGTATACATCATGTATATATCAGTATTTTTGTCAGCGCCTGCGTCCCACATAAATACCAATAAAAATGTTTCACATACCGACGCGGGGTCATATGTTGTCACGTAATATTTTTATATGAATGCTATTTACTGCACGCGGTTTTCTATTAAGAATTTAATATAGTGAGTGAAGAGAAGTACATATATATATATATATATATATATATATATATATATATATATATATATATATATATATATATATATATATATATATATATATATATATATCTACATTCAGCGCTTAATTGTAACATTATTGCGTTATAAAAATGAAGATGAAATATTTAAAAAAATAGAAAAGCCAATAAGTATTTCACTTGAGGTTAGGTTAGGTTAGTTATATTCATTAACTAAAGATCTCAGAAAAGATGTATCCGTGGTTAATGAACTACATTAATTTACTAATCTGCATTATTTTCGTTTTCTAATAATAATATTATTTTAAGATGTTGAATAGTACAGTTTCCGAAAATTCAATAAAAG
Organism: Heliconius sara; assembly: GCA_917862395.2. Classification (NCBI taxonomy): domain Eukaryota; kingdom Metazoa; phylum Arthropoda; class Insecta; order Lepidoptera; family Nymphalidae; genus Heliconius; species Heliconius sara. The sequence goes on from OU860781.1 coordinate 9,504,898, forward strand.
TTATTTATATTTTGTTGCACAACATTCTTTCAAATTATAAAGCTTTTTATTTATAAAGTGATTGAAATAAAAGAAACACTAAATGCAGTTGAAACAGTTAAGTAGTTTCTGCGATTAACGCAAACAACACAAACAGGCAAAAATTTGAAAATCATTGTTGTTTTGTTCTATTACGTCATTAAATGTCACCAATAATAAAATCTAGAATAGCAATCGTTATTTATATAAGCATACAAGTTATAGGTCGCAGCTTTGTTAGTGTAGACTACACGATATAAAATACTAGATTTTTTTTTTTGGAAAAACAGCATTTTACATTGCGCCGGTTTTTACATTGAGCTCCATTAAACTCTCAAGAATCCTAGAAGCCAAATTACAGCATGGTGCGCTACGTTAGATTTTGATATTGCGTTAGATTTTGATTTTGATATTGAGTGACGGTCCTGAACACCGTCTTCTTATCTGAGCGAAGACATGAAAAAAATCATTCCCCAGAGTGAAATTCGAATCAACAACCGAGCCACTTACAGACGCTGAAATACTAATATTATAAATGTGAAAGTGTGTGAGGATGGATGTTTGCTCCATTTTTACACCAAATTAACTGAATAGATTTTAGTAATTCTTTAAAGTAATATAGTTTATACATAGCACTTTATGTAGAGGTTTGTATAATTTGGTTTTAATACAACAATAATCTATATTTCTACAATAAGGCTGTGCTACTTCAGGACACCATGGGTCCCGCCAAGGCATTTAAATTAGCCCGCCGAACCTTTCTTTTTAACTTTCCGTACCACATAGGTGCTCTCCTGATACATCTGTGTCATATCGCTGGGAGCCATAGAGCCTGAACCAAAGAGCCCGACGCCCGCTGCCACCAAAGCGACTGCTTCGACGAGTATGTGAAAAGACAGTGCCTTAGCTGCATTGATGAGACGATGAGACATCAGCGTACAGCTGAACGTTTAATGTACACAATGCAGTAGTGGTACCGACGCTGCGACAGCGAAACGTAGGTATTAAAGAACAAGAATGAAAGAAAGCTATGGAAATGCAGTCTCTGTGTTGGAATGCGAATAAAGAAATACACAGAATAGCAGATACTACCGAGGATCTCACAGTGAAGAAGAACGTGCCCAGATTATTTGGACACGTTGAGAGAATAAGTATCGAAAGTATCGCACGAAAGGTTTATGAAGCAAGAGCGAGTGGTAAGAGATACAGTGTTCCGCCTGTGACCTCGATTTGCCTTCGTGAATATTCTATGGTACCAGGGTCGGTCAGGTCAAAAGCATGAGGACCCCTCGAAGGGCATGTATAAGTATGATTGATGACAGTGTACGATGCAAAAAATCAGAGACCGTAGCAGTCGGCGTTCAGTTCTTTGGCTGGCTACCCTGTTAGGATGGAAGTGTGAATTTCGTCTTTTTATTTGGTCAGTAAAAAACCGAAAAAAATAATCGCATTAGTTATGCAGGCGAAGCCGCGAGCAGGTTGCTAGTAGATTATATAAATTAATTAAAAAGTAACGACGCAAATATGTATAGCTTTGAGAGCTTTCAAATTAATTAAACTTTTATTGCGAATTAGAGTCTAAACATACTCATATATATAAAATATTTACACAACCTAGCTTAATTAAACAGACCAATATTAGAAAATTTATAGAATAGATTTCTTAATATTGACTCTAGGAGCCGTCATAGCACAGCGGGAAAATGTCTCATGTAAATGAGACAGTTTTGGATTTGATTTCCACGCGGGAGAATAAACAATTTAATTTTTCTCTTTCTGGTAACAAGATTGAGTGCAGCGTTGAGTCCTAGCCCCCAAATAACAATGTCTCAAAAATAGGTGGACACTGGTGAACTTTACACTAGACTCTGTAGTGTTATACCCACTCCAGATATTTTATTATCAAAAAAAATACCTCAGATGATCCTCAAATGATCACGTTCTTGCCTCTGCTTGCCCTTATAATTATATATATACATATATATGACGATACGAAAGTTAACTCTCACTGTAGGTTCAGTGGATTACATCGAAACGATTTACGTAATATAGATATATCCATATGTAATATAGCCTTCTTGAATAAACAGGTAGTCTATGTTCTAGATGTCTATTATATACAACACAAAACACAAAAGTTTCAGGCTGTATCCAGCAAAGCAGATGTTAGGCAGAGAGAACCTACTGTGCATACACTTAGCTCTCCATATCTTTTTTTGCGTGAATCCCGCACATAGAGGGGCTGGCACAGAAATCCTGATAACCTAGTGTTAAGACACTTTGTTCCCATTAAGACACATCCGATATCCACTTTCCGCCGAAAATTTGAGCCGTTACCAGAGAAAGAAATAAATAAGATCAACTCATAATAATTAATCTCAAATAGGGATCGAACATATAGCATCGCCCCTTTAGCATCATATCATATATATTATTGCTAGTTGAGTTAATTAATTAAAATGTAAACATTATGCTTATTTGAACCCCATACTATAGTAGAGTAACAGACTCGTCTTAACTAATCCGATGGCAATCTATAACAAAAAACTCACTCATTGATGTTATATATGTTAAGCATAAGTTGTTTAAAAATAGATTGATATGACCCAAAGAAAAACGGGTCACGGTACATGAAATGAGTGAAGTCGACAGACGAGTCACGCATTATGACACTTTGAGGCTTCCTACAGTATTAAATTTACATTTTTTATCACGTGTATATTCTGTTTAAAGATATTTTTTGTAACTTCAGGGACATCCTGTAATTTGCTGTACTTTCTTCCCAATCTGGAATTTTTAAATAATATGGTGTATTAAAAGACCTACATTTAAATGAGATATTGTAAAATATTAGTGAAGAAAATCAGAAGAAAAAGTATATTTGTAGCTCATTTTTTAAAAGTCTCTTCCCATTGGCAGAGGCAGAGAGGAGAGAGGAGGTCGACAGAGAAATTAATTGTTGTGATACATCTTCATTATTCTTATACATTTTTGTGGAGCAGTATTGCAGTTCGACTCTCGTTTGGGTGGAATGAATTACGTTGATTGGCGGAAAAGACCGAGCGAGCAGAAAGAGTTGAAACGAATTCGTCAGTTCTAGAGCGGTGCAAGGTAAATACAAAATAATAAACTTTTTGTTGGTGGAAATGTAAAGCTGTTTTTATTAAAAGGAGAATGTCCCACTAATCATTACCCGCTCATTACTCTTTCGCGGTGGAAACCGGGTTTAAAACTTAGTTATTTTAATTCGTTTTTAATTGGCTAGAACTATGTTTACTCTTTTCATTTAATGTTATTGTTACGCTAAGTGCAGCCAGAAAGTCGTCGCTAAAAACACAATTTATCTAAAACGGATGGCTATAGCAAGTAGAGTGAATTAACTCTACTTTCTCACTATCAACTCTATGATGCGAGATAGGTAAAAATAATATATACGTTCAACTTACGAGAAATGTATTATTATATATAAAACGTATGTCCTATCCTTTAGGTGTATTCTCCTCATCCATTACTGCACAGATTGATTTAATTAAGCATAGGAGGTTTTCTCGTCACTCAGGTTTACTTGCTCTAAAAGCAAAGCTTCACGCTTTTCTCCATATAGCAGGATAGGCAAAGTGAATGTTAAAACCTAATGTTAAAATATTTCGTTTAAAACTTTCTATTGAATATTCAAGAAAGTGTTAGAAATAGCCACTTTCGCCTTTGTAGCAGAGTGGAGAAATGAAAATAAATCACGTACAATGATTGAACCGAGTGAGCATCGAACCCACAACCGTAAGGTTTCCAATGGACCTCGACAGCCACAAACGCCTCGACGATGATGATGAGGTAGATTGAAGCCGATGTAATCCTTATAATTGGTCAATCTAGAGGTTATGTAACCATATACATATATGCGTTAGAGGTCAAATGACAGTCGTTCTTATAAATTCAATAAGCCAACTTGGCTTGAGATTCTTAAAAGGCAAGCCCGACCAAACATGGAAAAATTGTTTAATTTTTTTTAGATAATATGTTGATTAATATTTGGTCGATAGAAAATGATTTTTATTCTATATCAAAATTTTTTAGGATCCTGCACCATATGTGAATATAAGATGTTGTACTGTTGCGCCACGACGGCCTTTCGATAAAATAAACCCATGTGTAAATATTGAGAGATTATTGAATTAACTAGACTTAATTCACTACCCTTTTTGTACCGATTTTAGTTAAACGGTCCAAATACCTACAATACGGTCAACAAGTCGTGGCTGCCCTGGATTTTTGCACCTTATTCCATTAAAAATCCTGAAATCAAACCTGCGCAGCCATCTACAGTTAACTTCAGGGCGGCCACGACTTGTTGACCGTACTGTACATGAGCAATTTGTGAGAGATGAATCGTTAATTTGCTACTACGCTTTGCTGCCTCACCACACACACACACCACACAATTTATATATGTTTCAGTTATTTTAATTATATCATAAGCACTATACAGAGTAATACCGCCTATATTTTAACCTACTTTGAAAGTATAGGTACCTATAGCATTAATTTATTATGTTGTCGAAAGCTTTCCTTAGGTTCATTAGACACCTAACGATTTATGTAATAATATTACATCAATATACATATATAATGTATAATAGCCGTCGCCCGCAGCTATGCTTGCGTGGACTTTAAGACGTAAAATGATCCATTTTTCCCATTCCCGCCTTCTTAGGCCTAAATTGACAAACCTATCTCAAATCTGAGACTGGTAAATACTTTAGTTCTCCGTATGATAAATTACAGCGTTCTACTCCGCGCAGTTCCGACTGTGCGTTATCTGTCAATCAAAAGTACCTACCAGTAATGGAAATATTTTATAAATGTATGTAGAGATAACACAATTAATAAATTATTTGTATTTTATGTTGAGTAATATATGATTTGTTCAAAAATTTTCCGGAATGGCCCAAAACGAGTTGCTCTACATTCTATTAAAATGTTTCGCGTTAGCAGTATTGTTATGTAAACAATACATAAATACATATGTATTTAAATTACGAAACAGGAATAAGCCAACCAAAATACCATGAATAAAAGAATTTACTTGAATATTTTATTGTTACATTTATGTACCATTCATACAAAGCTCAAGGTGATATAATATAAATTTTACTTTTTTGAAATTATTCTGTAGTACAAACACTTTTTGTTAAATCGCAGGGAAAAAATAAATATTTACCATTTTAAACAACAGTTTGTATGTGGCGCTGTCGAAAATATTGCTTTATGAGATATGCAAATCACCGTGCCAGCCACTATTCTATAGCCTTTGTAAACAAAACAACATTCAACGTCTAAACTTTTGTTACATATTTTCACTATACCACCATAAATTTATCATAATTAAATTAACATTAATAAAAAAATATATAAAACAAATAATAGCTTATTATTATATATACAAAATAATTTTATATTATAATTCACCATGACCTACTTACCGATCGATATCGCCAACAATATCACTCACGAAAGGCACTGTTTTTATTCATTATCACCACCACAACAATTAAATGGATTCTTCTATAAAATTTTATGCAAAAAATCAATAATTTCGACACACAGGACTGGTTTTATTAGAAAATCGCTGCGAACTAGACGTCCATTCAATACTGTGAAGAGACATGCGTAGAAGAGGACACGGTGACGCGGAGCGCGGGAAAACTGACGTTTTGTTTTTTTTTAAACATAGATAACGAAATGTTTATTTTTGATAAATGTGTTCTTTTTGCAACTATGTTTTTTTGTGCGTTGATATTACATTTATACTTTTATTTTAAAGGCTTATTTTAAAATATATATTTTCATTATAAAGTTAAAATGTGAATTACAATATCTCTACATTTTCTTTGATTTTCACGATTATTACACATATTAAATGAAACTAATTTAACCGGATTAATCGCGTATATTTAAGATTTTTACATTTTGGAAACCCGACGTTTCGATAGACTGAGTCTACCCGTGACCAGGGACTACTGTAAAGTGTTCGAAACGTCGGGTTTCCGAAAATGTAAAAATCTTAAATATACGCGATTAATCCGGTTAAATTAGTTTCATTTAATATCTCTACATTTTGTAATTGTTAAAATAGGCTGGATATAAAATGAAAAATCTATCGATTAGATTAAGTCAATAGAGGCCAAGCGGCCGAGAGGCGCAGCGGCACAGCGCTTTGCTATAAACGAAACGGTAGTGTTCCATTCCCACTCGGGTGAATTGTTTTTTATAACCTTGTTCTGATAAGAAAGTTTCGCCACAACACAGAATGATTCGAAATTGGAGAAGTAGAGAACGGAATATCTTGACTCTATGTACCTTCTGTCTACCCTGCTGAATTGGAATACAGGGTAAAGCTTTAAAAAAACTACTAAGAGATAACGTTTACTTATAGTGTAATTTATAAGAATACCTTAATGTGAGCGAGATCACAACAATTAACGTGGTTCTCAATCCACTCTGACTCTCCATTCAAAGTAGTTAACTATCTGGGATAGGTGTATCTCTCAATTATTCTATAATTAACGAATAAATAATATCATATACCAGACAAAATAGGCACAACCGCTGCGCAAAATGGTTACTATTACGATAACATCTGAAAGGAAACTTTATTCAAAATATTAAAATATTCAAAACTTAGAACTTAGAATATTTATATCTTATGAAAATCTAAAAAGAACGAATTCATTTAGCTCGAAGGAGTAAACATTTTTGTTTTTATATATATATGAAGTTATAGATTTTGGCAATAACTTTTTTAAGATATTTTCATAAATATAAAGAAAATATCAAATGAAATGAAATTAGATTACATTATTACCTATTGATATACTCTACTTCATTTCATTTTGATTTCATCACTCAAACCTGAATTACGATTCTTATTACAAAAATATTATTTTTGTTATCACCGCGCTTCTGAATATGCCTGACAAATATGGATGGTGATTAAAATATATTAATTACATATTTGAAAAATCAGCTTGACACTGTTTCCCACGTAGCAGGGTAGGCAGATGGAATTTAGTGTCAAAACAGTCTATTCATCTATTTTTTGAGACATTCCGTGTTGAGTGGCTGAACTCAGCGCCGTACTTAGCTTTGATACCAGCTTCACGCTGTATCCCGCACACAGCAGGGTAGGCAGAGGGAACCTAGTGTTAAGACACTCCGTTCCCCACTGATACCGAAAACAAGTAAATAAATATTTACTTGTTTCGGTATCAGTGCATTTTACTGAGCAGGAATCAAACTCACCTCCTTCGCGATTACTGTCAGCTACATGTTAACACGCTGTACAACACGCTGTGTTGATGCACCACAGTGGTCGCTACTTACTTAAAGAATTTTAATATTTTAATAAAAATGAAAGCCACAAAACCATATTTTACATACTAAAAGTTTATAAATACACAAATAAAAATAATATGGGCGCAGTCTTGCCATTAGTAAACAATTTACGTAAATGCTATTTTAGTTATCAAAGGAATTAGAAAGAAAAACATGTTTTAAGTGCATTATATATTTAAACTACTTATCACTGCAATAATAAATCATGATTACTCATTTTAAATATGTATATCGCATAAGAAACAGAAATGTAAAATGAGAGCCAAGTTAAGTGTCAAGCTATACGTCGTTCTCGACTATGCTGAAAAAAATAGGAGATCTGGTTATGGGTGCCGAGCTCTGTGTTCACTCTGTGAAAAATTAAGTTTTAAATTTTATTTTTATTCGATTTTTTTTATGTTTAGTGTACTTTTTGCTTATACAGTTAGTTATTTGGTTTTAATAAATGTGTTAAATTTCATGAATATAAACTAATTGGCTTACGAGTTATGAAGGGCTCAAAGGTAGCTTGAAATGGTTTATGTTTTTTTTTATGGAAAAGACAAGGCAAACGAGCGTTGGGGTCAGCTGATGGTAAGTGATTACCGCCGCCCACAACCCTGTGCAACACCAGAGGCGTTGCCGGCCTTAAAGGTGGATTGGGCGCCGGAGCCCGGCATTATCTGATGCGAAACGCAGTGTCATAAAGCCACTACTTCGAGTCGGTCGAGTTTGGCCACGACCGACTCTACCACACGTAAAATAAATATTGCATTTCCTTTTTACTTGGCTGGACACGCTAGCGCGCGTCTTGATTTTCGCAATAAGCGAAACTTCGGTTGCATGGAAATTAAATCAAAAAATAGAAAATTCTTCTTTTCCCCGTTCCAATAAAGTGGAATATTAAGTGTTATATCACTAGTTTCTTTTTCCTTATCCTGTAAAGTGAACATATGATGTTCCCTCTGCCTACCCTGCTATGTGCGGGAAACAGCGTGAAGCTAAAAAATAACTTAATTGAAATGGAAAGAACTAAATATAAAGAAGTATATTATTTATAGATATCAAACTCGCCCTAAGCTATTCTTGTCGTAATATATACTTTCGTATAAATTGGTGATTGAACTAAAAATAAAACTTAAATATGAAACAAAGCTCATGTTGTATAAATAGACTTTTAAGAACCTTACTATAAATAGATTTTTAATGGACGCTATATTCATTCATATTATGTATCTACTTGTAGAAAAATGGAAATTATAATTGCTTGTTTTTCAGCTTCACGCTTTATCCCGCACGTAAAAGAGCAGGCAGGGGGGAACCTGGGAATCTAAAGTTAAGACACTTCCGTTCAACACTATTTTATTTTTTACTTTTTTTATTTTTTTTATTTCTCACCTAGGAATAGTATGTATATGTCTATTTTTAATTTTTTAAGTTGAATTATACTATAAATAACATATTATAATATTATTGTCTAAACCTGCTGAAGCTGAAATCGAAAAAATCTATAATCTTTTATTATTATTATAGTCTATATTTATATATTGACTGTAAAATCGACTTGGTGTGGGTTCGATCTCCACTCGAAGAAATGAAATATTTATTTACATTTATATTTTCATTTCTCTGGTGTAGAGGCACAGTGCGGTGTTGAGTTCCGCCACTCATCACGCATTGCCTCCAGAACTCGGCGAAAAGTGGTGTCTAGTGTCTTGACACTAGGATCCCTTTGCCTACCCTGCTGTGTGTGGGACACGGCGTGAAGCTGCTTTTTTTTAGTAGAAACAAAATATAAGCTTGAATTATTTGCACCGTGACTATTAATTTAATCTATAATGCCTAACAAATCGTTCAACAACCTCTGTACATTATAACCCTGCTAAAAAAAACAACCCGTTGCCTCCCTTACTCTACTAAAAAATAACGTCAACTTAATTTATCCGTATTCATATAATACGACTAAAACTAAAAGAGTTAAGATTACTTCGGGATTGTTGAAATTGTTGAATATTTTCCTTGGTTGCGTTATATGGTGACCTGACCTAGCTTAGCTTTGCATATTGTGATATACCTATCCACTATATAGGAAAGATATTGCCTTTTACGTGAATAACAAAATGCTGAATTTTCTTTTTGGGTATAAGTTATTAACCTTACGCTGTATCCCGTACATAGCAGGGAACTTGGGAACCTTGTGTTAAGGATTGTCAGACAATTTAGCTCTCTACTTTCCGCCGAATTCTCGAGGCATCGATGATGAGTGGCAAAACTCAACGCTTCACCTGTCTAGGTGAAGCGTTGAGTTGTTGAGTGTCTACTAGAGCGAGGAAACAAATAAAATCATTTCTCCAAATGAGAATCGAAGTCACAACCATCACGTTTACTGCGCACGCTTGAACCACTGCCCCACGGTAGTCTCAAAATAAAAGTATAATATAAATTTCGTATAATAAGGCAAAAAGAAAGATTAATTTAACAATTATCACCAAGAGTTTTTTATATCAAGGAGATGTATACTACCGTGCAATAGATTTCTTCTTTCTGCCACTCAACATCCAAATGTATTTATGAAAATGTATTTTTTTACTTAAATCGAATATGCAACTATGTTGTGCTGTATTTTCGATTTCACTACAGATTTTATATCAAAGATTGCTTAATATATCAGGAACTCAGATGCGTGTGAAGACAATTCTGTACTACTACTCCCATCTCTGCTTCATACTGAATCCCACATGAAGCAGAGATGGGAGTCTAGTGTTGAGACATTTCGCTCTCACTTTAACCAGAATTCTGGAGACATTGTGTGTAGAGTGGCGGTATTCGACGTTGGTTGCTAGAGTGAAGAAATGAAAATATTTAATATCCTCCGTGGCAACTGACTTATCATTTCATAAGTAGTAGTGTTCCACGGCTTATTGAGGTTGATAGGGTGACCTATACTAACCTGACCGTAAAACATGGTAATAACCATTATTACGATATAGTGCTAACGATATGTGACTTCGTATCCCTGACTCGCACTTAGCCGTTTTCAGGTGGCAATGCCTAACTGCCTACTATCTTTTTGAACAGTCAATCCGTCTCTGGTCTTTACAATAGGGTTACCTTACTTTTTACATGCTGAGTACAGCGTGAAGCTGAAAAAAATGCAACATAAGTAGACTAGATATATTATATAGATCTACTCAGGTAATTTGAGGCCATTGTATTATAGTTAGTTAGTTAACGTGTAAGCGCTGTGGTTGTGGGTTCGAAATCGATCGAAGGCAAGGCTTCTTTAACACAAAACAAAAATTGCCACATTACACGAAACGACATGAAAATTGGACAGAAATTGGGGGGAACAGTTTATAGAGTGTCTTATTAAACGCTAGGTTTCCTCTGCTTATCTACCTTTATAAAAATTGTTAGTTCATATTAGTCAAGTCAACATCACATTTTATCTACAATTTTTTAACCTTCACACTGTATCCCGCACGTAGCAGCGTAGGTAGAGTTAACCTGAAAACCTAGTTTTAAGACACTCCATTCCCATTAAGACACTCCCGTTCCTCACTTTCCACCAAATTCTACCATCCTATTCATAATTTTATTAAAAGTATGCATCAATTTAAAAGCTACATGTCGCGACGACCTCCATTTAATACTATCAATATCACCGTCTAAGTAATACGCCGTAATAAAAAATCAATTGAAGCAATATAACCGTCTGTGTTCATATAAACGGATATTAAAATATTATTACATTCGATTTTTTCATATAATATGTTTCTAGTTGGTATTTGTAAGACCAGCTCGCGGCTTCGCCCGCTTAAATAATTGAATGATTTATTTAATAAGTTAAAGAAATTATATTCCAAAACGCAACCTATACCTAAGTCTCGCTATATCTTTTGAACAGAATGAACTACTTTAATAATTTAAACCGTATTTTATAGAAATTGAAACGGTTTTTAATATATAATGCGATAAGGATTAATACAGAAGTATGAATAATATGGTTTGATTATTGTCGGCACTTCTATCAATTTTTAAAATGTAAAAAAGTTGTTGCCATAAACGCAGTAGTTCAACATATGGTATCGCGAACTTTTATTAGATATTGATATGTTCTATAATACTGTAGAATATTTTTTTAACGATCATAAATATTTTCATGCGATGGCACAAATATTGAGGCATTTTTTTTCATACTTTGGGTTACATTATTTCGTTTTTACTAATGATCCCTATATTTTTGAAAATGTAATATAGCCTATGTCGCTCAGTGAAAGTACAGCTTTCTAATGGTGAAATAATTTTTGAAATCGGTCCAGTAGTTTTTGTTTGAAAACATTATAAACATACATACAAAAACACAAATGTTTCCTCTTTATAATATAAGTCGCTAATTCAAGTGACGTATCAGATGAAAGGGCTCTGGCTAAGCTAAGCTTGAATTTCCGAAACCGCTCAAGATATCGAATTTTTGTACTCTGTGAGCGAATCTAACTCGCACTTGCTTGACCGATTTTTTATAAGTAACTTTACAATATCAATATTTTATTAATTTCTCCGTTTCATTAAAACAGAGCGTAGCGTTAAGTTTCGCAACTCATCGGGAAATGTCTCGAATTCGAGTTAAAGACTGGAACACAGACACACGAAAAAACTAGGTTATCTACCGATTTTAATAAATTAGTTGACCAAGTGTGAAGCAGAAAAATATACATATTAATTTTAATTAGGATTGCACATAACGTTGAATGATGGAAAAGATCAATAATTTGAATACAATCGTTCCCCCGAGTGGGGATCGAACCCACACACATTGCGTTTGCAGTCAGATGCTGTCCCCACAATGGCCTCTTTTTTTTTCTGATGGACTTACTGCTGTTGACCTGGTATGGTCTTAACAGCGTCACCGGACTGGGAGGGGCGAGTGTAGCTCGCCCTTAAGAAGAAGTTACGGGCAATGAAGGGCGCTCGGGAGATGTTAGCGATCGCAGGGGAATACCCCGCGTGCGCTAATCATGGGGGATTTCGGCCGTCGGGCCCCGCCGCGCCGAGCCAATGGCCTCTATATTACACATTTACATCTCTAGATATTTACAGCCTACTTCTTATCTACATCATATCTCTAACTTTTGCATTTAACAAAGTTTTACGACCGTCTCTCAGTCGCTTTGTCTCCTCTCTTAGTAAACATGAGTATAATGACCTAACATGTGATTTATATTTGTCATCTGTAGGTAGCAAGAGGAACTTAGGCAGTGGAGGGGATTTTTTTATAAATTTTTTAATGCTTAATTTAGGTTCCCTGAAACTGCAAGCAACATAGGGGCACACGCACTTGCGTGAATGAATCCATATAATGTGATATAATTTTTTTTTTCAGCTTATGATACTGTAAAATGTGATACGATTTTCACGAGTGGGAATCGAACTCACAACCGTTGCGTTTATAGTTACACGCTTGTGTCTCTGTGACGGCGATACGGCGACCTCATTTCATAGAAATAAAAATTTCTAAGGTTCATTTGGGTTCCCTGAAAAAGCAATCAACACCACGGGCACACGCATTATGAATCCATACAATGTGATATAATTTCCCCGAGTGTGAATCGAATTCACAGTTGTCGCATTCATACACAGTCACACCCTTATGCCACTATGCCAAGGCGGTATCCTTTTATAGGTATAGGAATTACAAAGATTATATTGGGTTCCCATAAACAGCAAGCACTTAGCCCTGCATACGCACTATAAATTCATGGAATGCTAAGAAATGAGTCAATATTATTTATTGCATTCAATGGAGGCTGGGAGTCGAAAAATGGCTTTTGTAGATCCGCGATGGAGTTTCTAGGATAGTTAGTTACTTTGCACATTTTAACCGACTTCTGTCCAATTGATAACCTCCTTTTCCTAAAAGGAGGTTATCAATTGGACTGCTTTTTTTATGTTACCTCCGAACTTTTGACTGGGTGAACCGGTTTTGGTGACTTTTTTGAATTTTTGGTCCGTTTCTGACAATAATGAACTAAAAAGTAAAAAATAAAATAATAATAAAAAAAATATATAATTTTGAAGTCGGTGCCAAGTAAAACAAACAGTCTTAGTTAGTAATTCGATATTGTAGTAAGGTTGTTGTGGCATTAGCGTGACACTGAATTCAAAATTATATAAAGTTTTTTTTTGATTAACTAAATCTAAGTAAGTTTCACTTTATGTATTATTATTTTTTCATTAAATTTGTATTAATCAAATTTAATTATTTTTTGAAGCTTTACACTAGTTGTGCCAATTGCTACTAACGCCGTTGTGGATATTCGGACTTAGGTATATGTAAAATAGAATTAAAAATCAGCTTCACATATATTCTGCATATAGCAAGATAGTCGGGAGCTCCGTTTCCCACTTTCCATTCCATTTTTCGAGGCAATGTATATTGAGTGCTGGAACTCAACGCCGGGATTTTGGCTTCGTGCCACAGCCAGGAAGTATAAATATTAATACATAATAATTCATTCCCCCGAGTGGGGATCGAACCCACAACCGTCGCGTTACCATCACATCCTTGTGCCTCTGCGCCATGATGTTTTACAAAGAAATTTTATTACAAATATTTTCATTTTTTTTTAAAATCATAATTTGCATAGCAGTAGTAATTAAACAGAAATGAATAAATACGAAATATTAAATAACCTACGAAATATTAAATAAAATATCATTTACTTTATTTTGTGATGTTTTATTTATAAATATAAGGTGTAGTTCCGTAAACCTATACTATTTTATGTCTACAAGGAGTGACGTCCGTGGGCGTCGAACCGGAAATATTCGCGATTATCCAATATTCAGTTGCACTGTAGACTGCACTCAAGGGTATATATAGGTTAATTTAATTCCTTCCAACTACATATAGCTTAAATGATTTTAATATGAATCTACCTATTTCCCCATTGTTTCAATTTAGTTATAGATTTCAGTATTATGCGGTAAGATTTTCAGCTTCACGCTGTATCCCGCACATAGCAAGGTAGGCAAAGGAACATAGGAATCTAGAGCTAAGACACTCCGTTCTTCATAAGACACTTACATTCTCCACTTTCCGCCGAATTCTTGAGGCATTGCGTGTAGAATGACTCTTATATCAAATTTTAGATTTCTAGATACATTATCAAGTATTATTATACTACCTTATAAATATTGATTATCATCAGTCAGTGACGGAATCGGAGTTTTTAGGTATTTATAAAAGCTAATATACCAGAGCTACCTACACAAATAAAATTTAATTGATATATTTTTTTAAAGCTCTGCTAATGACTTTATTATATTCACTAAATTTTGAGTTTAGTTTTATGGGTTTTAAAAGATATATGAGAAAAAAAAGATTGCGGATTATCAAAACAAACGAGTAGAGGACAAAGAGAAAGAGAGAGTTTTTTGAAATGTAATTTTCCATATTTTCTTAATTAAAAAAAAAAAATATCCGCAATAATTGTCGCCCTTCATTATATTAAGGAAACATGATGTAATTAATACCTTGTAGTAGATCAATATATGAAAAATATATCATTTAAATGAATGCTTAGAAAACAGATTTAGCAGACTCAATATTATGGAATTCATTATTTCACTTGAATAATAAAGAATATTTTACGTTTAAATAGTTGTCTGTATGTACGTAATATGATTAATTAATTAATTAATCATCATTTAACAGGTGAACAGTTAGGATAAACATTCATTTAAAGATTGACCTTCTATTATATATTTTACTTTAAAACAGGGCAGACCGCGCATTTCATCGTCTATTCTCAGTAACCGGAACCGTAATAAAATATTTCAAATGACTGAGTGCTGGCACCCATTGTTTTTCCAATTCCTAATGAGTACAATTTTCTCCAAAAACGAGTTACGAAAAACATTAATTAAAGGTGTTTGCGGCAGGATTCTTTTAGGCAACCCTAGTGTAATCTATTCTATTATCATGTATCGTTCTTAAATATAAGATATGCTTTGGACATGTAATTTGGACGTAGTAAGCGTTTTTTGAGAAAATGTAAGTTTAAAATAATTCAACTCTCTGTTTATGGCCGCAAGCATAGGCAGTCCTGCGTGGGGCGTCCTAGACGCCGAGTTCGTCCTCGCAAGCAGCCATGTATTAAATATATTGATTACATAATTTATATTGATTATTTATTTATTTACACTTTATTGTGCACAATTCTCAAAAAACTCCTCAGGAAATACAATATATAAAAAGTACAAAGATAGAACAATTGACACACAAAAGGCGGTCTTATCGCTAATCAGCGATTTCTACCAGACAACCTTTGGGTTAGGGTATTTGCGATAGAATAGAGTGGGTGGTGTAAACAAACTTACATATCATATTATATCCTAATACATAAACATAATACATATATATTTGAAAAAAATATATAATATTATAATATACTAATATATATAATAAGGATACTATAAGTGAAGTTGTAAAGCTAGAAATGCAAAATCTATCATCCGAAATTAATAAAAATTTAGCTAATATGATTGCTAGAGTTTCGGTCCATTAAAGAGGAAATTATTGAGATGAAGGAGTCTATGCAATTTTTGAACTGTCAATACGAAGAAATTCAAAAGAAAGTTAATAGTACCTCAGAAACGATCAAAAAATTACAAGACGAAAACATAAACTTAACTTTAAATTTGAAGACTCTTACAAACAGGATTAACATCATTGAGCAACATAATAGAGCAAGCAACTTAGAAATACAATGTGTTCCAGAAAGTAGAAATGAAAATCTTGATACTTTAATTCAAAATTTGACTAGTGCCATAAATTGTAATTTGAACAGAGATCATATTTTACACTGTACACGAATAGCAAAATTAGACCCACAAAACTCAAGACCCCGTTCTATCATTCTACAACTGGATTCTCCAAAAACTCGAGATATGATTCTATCATCTGTCATAAAGTACAATAAAACCAATCCTAATAATAAGCTTAACACTTGCCATATGGGAATTGCCGGAGAAAAAAAGCCCGTATTTGTAAGCGAGCACTTATCAGCTGCAAACAAGCACCTTCATGCTGCTGCGAGAACTGCTGCTAGAGAAAAAGGATATAAACATGTATGGGTTAAAAGCGGTCGAATTTTTATGCGTAAGACTGACTTTTCTGAATGTAAGCTGGTCAAGAATATGGATTTTCTTAAAAGTCTGACGCTGTAATCAACCGTCACTTGCGTGCTCCAAGGTTAAAATTATAATAATACAATTTTTTATGGCAAATGCCATAAGATAATCAATATAAATGATGTAATCAATGCATTACCATAATAAAATAATTAAAAGTGGTGTGCGGGCGAAGCCGCGAGTGAGCCGCTTGTGTAAAGATAAAAAATTATTAAATAAAATCGATTTTACAAAAAAAATGTTATTATAATACTTATATTTGGTAAAGTACAGTTATTAATAACTTAAAATAATAAATATAGCTAAAATTAACAATAAATTATATTTACTTAAACAAACCGTTTCATATAAATACTAACAGGAGAGACTAGCTTAACATACGATTTTTTTTTTTCATCAAAATTATTATCTAAAATTTATCTTTTATATGAAAGCTTTTCTTTTTAGCTTTCTAACTTAAAGATATTACAATATAAAATTATTATTTATCATATTAAATAGGTTAAAAAGGCGTTTTTTTTATTATTTTGTTCTAAAATATATTCTTTAGAGGCAAGAAATTGTCTTTTGTTCTGTTGGAAAAAAATAAATAAAGAGTAACAATAAAATAAACATAAAAATCTTAGGTTTGTACTTTGGATATTTTAAAACTATCATAGTAAAAGTAAGTAAAACTGAGTGAAACTGTTAGTTGCTTGTTTCCACATACATAATACAGTATAAATAACGTATATTTAAAGAATTTAGGTAAAAAAAATCATTATTTTAAATCATAGTTAGGCCTCTTAGTACATTCATTAAATATGAAAATTTTTTTCTTCTATTTTAAAAGAAGATTAAATTTTAATTCTACTTTAAAAGATTTAATTTCTTCTATTTTAAAAATGTTCTTTTAAAACAAAAAAAGATATGATGCACAACTTCATAACCATTGACCAAAAAACTCTTTTTTTCACAACAACTTTTTGTAACATACCTACTCAGAAAAATATATTTTATTTAATGATCTGCTCATGGATACCTTTTTATTAATTTTAACAAGTATAATAGACAATCAACTATATTTAAAACTCAATACTAATTATAATAATTAGACAAATAAAATAAAATTAACTAGTCGTATCTCGAGACTCTCAAATAATGTATAAAGATATAAAAATAGCCTCATTTAGGCATCATTTAACTTTAGGTTTAGAGGAATCATTTAAAATGTAAACAATTCATAATAGAGAAAAGAAGGGGTACGGACTATGTCTAGGCTAAGCCGTAATAACTAAAACTTACAAATCGCATACTTTGTGAAATTACATATTTTGCTGTAAATATTTCCTTTCATTAATACAGTTTTCTAATTCATCATGATATTTGTCGATCTTAGCATTGAACCCAGGACTTTGTATATCACCATCAAAACTATTCCCCGTTATAATCTTCTCTTTATTTAGCGTAGAATCAAACCGAACTTTTTTCCCAGCCGTATAAGAATTATGAGAATGATCAAAATTATCATAAAATTTTTCTTTTAAAGGCGTAACATTAGTATTTAAACGCGTGTTTCTTATGGTTTTAATACTTTCATATTCATGTTCATCGTCTAACTCTTCAATTTCAATTTCATCTGAATTATCTAAATGCAACGCTGGGTTCGCAATGCCTGATTCTTTCTCTTTTTCTTTCTGTTTTGGAGCTTTTCGTGGTACTTCATAAGGATTGATTGTTACGTTATGATCAACTTTATCACTTTTAAACTTTTTCTTTAATGTCTTAAACACTTTTTTGGAAAGCTTATTGCTTGCTTTTAATAGATGATGTTTTAAATCTTTTTTGTCGATTGAATCATTTGAATGAACTTTTGTTTTTCTATTCAAATTCATTATATCAATAGCACTGAATTGAGAAACGTCATAACCAAGTATTTTACTTTGTTTATTATAACTGTCTGGTATATCGTCCCCTATGTTTTCATAAATGGGACTTTCAGACCTATAGCTGTCAACATTTTCATATAAATGATTTTCTGGGTACAATGATTCGTTTACAGTTGATATTGTACTGTTAGTATCGTTGGTAAATAGCTGTCTGGGCACAATTATGTTTGAAGCGTTATTTAAGGCAATACTGGTTCCAGTGGTATATTCTGAATCAGTTTTTGTTTCATCTTGATCTAAAAACGGATTCTCTCCAACATTTACTTCATTTACCTTTAAATTAGGATCTAAGAAAGGATTTGTATTTTTCTTGCTTCCAATAACTTTCTTCTTAGTTATAATTGTAATTGTTTTTATTTCCATTATGTTGCTTTCGTTTAAGTCATCATCAAAGTATAAAGATTGGTTAGAAGTATTCGGTGAGTCCAACGCTAATCTGTCTATAAAGCTCAAATTTAGATTACTAGAGTTATTAACAAATACTTGATTATTTACATTTGTCTGTATGTTTGTAGTATTATTTATTGCTGATACATCATTATTATGTAAATCTCCATTGAAAATTTCAGTGTTTAAAGTAGATTTATTATCAAGTACTGATATCCCAGAATCAATTTCTAAGGCACTATCTGCCATTTCCAAATTTGTTTCATTAATATTTTGCCGAGACATAATAGCGGTATCAGTTAAATTATTTTGTATATTAGACAATTCACTCAAATTGGCATATATAGGTTCTTCTTTTTCCACTGTCTGAACAGGTGTATCATATTTTTTTATATTTTTATGCACATTTTGCAATTCTCTTTGTAAAAATTCGTTTACGGCAGATTTGCTTATACCTAAATCTAAAGCGCTGTTCTCAAATGTAGCTATGTCACAGCTTTTTGTTCTTTTGCGTCTTTTGTGCGGAGTTATTTCCATACCAGTGTTGACCATAGGATCTTCGTTGACGAGTAGGTCTAATGCAGGATTGAGGTAGACATTAGGTCCTGTTTGAACCTTTCTTTTAGCTGATTTTACTTCAAATTGATTGTTATCTATTGTGCTCATGGTTCACTGTAAAAGAACAAAATGTTTTTGTTATTTATATAAAACATATGTGAAATAAAAATGTATATAAATTGAAAGTGAAATATAAAGTGAAATCTGTAACTACAGCTATTTATATGGACTTTAATTTTACTTTTTTTTTCAAATTTAATTTTACTCTAGTCTTGCTTAAGACTATATAATACTTTAATACGTTCCATTATAAGGAAAATAAGTTAGAAAACAGAATGCCTGTATTATAAATCATTTTACAAAGATTTGTTTTCAATTAAAATTACGAAAATTGTAGACATTCATATTATTCCATACAAAAGACGTTGATAAATTATTTATTTATGAATAAACAATCAAAATAAAAAATAAAAGTAATACTTTTCATTCATGATTTCAACAAAGAATACAAACTAAAAGCACTTATAACGTATTACTCACTCACCCATTGAAATGAAGATAACTTTAGTTAGCGCCGCTAGTTTATAATTTAAATGCTTTTAACAACTTAATTTAATGTCAGAATTCAAAATTATTACAATTTTAACACAAGTTTCATTTACAATTTAGTAAAATTGTCCCAATAAAAGTTCGATACGAAAAACGGCAGGTGTTTTGAGACGGTTATTATTTTTTGTTTGACATCCGCTCGCGCCAAGATTTTAGTGTTGCCAGCTGTTAATTTTTTTAATTCTTTTTTCACGCGAATAAAGGTTAATAAAAGGAAAATATATAATCTTAAACTATTTTTTGTTTTATAAGCGAAATAAGACCGATAAGAATTAAGAATCAAGGATAATTTTCAATCTGGATTACAGTAACGCCATCTTGTCCACAATCAAAGCATTATTGTATGTTATATTTTTAAGAGATAATAAAATTATAGGCTTATCAATTACTGTATCTTATATACCAAATCAAGAATAAAAATATCTTAATACTTATTAGTAATAAGTATTAAGATATTTTATAACGGTAATAAGTTATTGAGGCCATTCGTGGCGCAGCGGCAAGAAGTGTGACTCTAAAACCGTTCGATTCCCTCTCGAAGAGAAAAAATATTTTTTCTTAAATTTTTATTTCCATTTCTTCGCTCTGGTGTCAACACGCTATGCCTCCAGAATTCCGCAAAAAGGGATTTTTAAGTTCTTATAAACACGTTATAAACATAAATGTTCCAAGTAAACTTATATAATGCAGTTAACTATGCCACGTGATTTTTTTATACTTTTATAGGGAAGATATATTAAGATGTATTTGTTTATGTAATTCCTAAAAAAAAAAATGTAAAACCTATTTTTTATACTCATATTAATTGTAGAGTATTAAGAAATTGAATTCTAAATAAAAAAAAAAACAAAAATAAACATAAATCATTTATTTAGCACTAAATCAAATAACACAGGGCTCCCAGTACCTATATCATATTATAACATAAAATATACAACATCTATCACATTCAACACAAATTTGTTTATTAAATAAAACCAAAAATCCTCCACCACAATGCAACAACACTAAAATCCTTTGAAAACTTCAAATGAAAAAATCTTCATTATGTATATATATTATGTATATATCTTAGAAAGAAAGTGACATCACTCAAGAGAATGTATTTTATGGGAAATAGAAATAGATGTCTTATCGACATTTTTTTCCAAGTGTTACTTATTTTAAACCTACTTTATTCATATCTATTTATTTTTTATGTGTCTCTATCTACCCTATAACGTGTATAATGTTTGTATGTATAATACATTCGAAACAGTGCATGTCTACAAAAGTAAAAAAATACATAAATGCCTAAAGCAAATTTTGTGTTAGTTCTAAATATTATTAATTTGATACATACATATACAATTATGAAATAATAAAAGTATATTTATTTTTTAATAATAAAGTGGCTAGGATGAATGGAGAGGCTTAACACTAGGTTTTCCGCTCACCTTTCTCTATACGATAATCAAAATAATTTATATATATAATGATAAGAAATAAAATGTTTATTTTCTTTTTATGCATACACCCAGGTAGGCAAAGGGAACCTAGTGTTAAGGTACTCACTCACTGAAATGCTTATTAAAATTAAGTTATTATTTAAAAATTTAATTTACACTTTCAATATATAGACACATATATTTTTAAATTACAAACAAACAGAAATATCATCAATGAAATACATCTAAAATGTATTTTTATACATCTAAAATGTATTTTTATGTATCAGCAGTAGATAAATTAACAAGTTATTATTCTTAAGATTACTTTGTTTTTTTTTATTATTATTAAAATATCTAATTTGTGTTTTAACTTTATTATGGCAACACTAATGCAATTGACATTATTTTCTAATAAGTCTGTTCCTATATCGTTCTGCTATTACTTTACTAAGCTATATTTGCTAAGCTATATTTTTTCATCATAGTGTAGTATAAAAAAATATTTTAATGAATAATAATAATATCTTAGAATTGATTTGTTTTTAATTTACTATAATAATATTTTTATTGGACAGATATATCATTTATATTTTATATTTATTATACATTAAAATGCCCTAGTATTGCTTTCAATTTTAATTGTATGTCATATTTAAAATAAAAGGTTATTTTATAGCGATAAAGCTATTTATACGTAAACATTTAGTCACTTTATGATTTACAGAAAATAATAGTGCACACAGGTAGTGTCTCAGGGAGAGTTTTTCCTTATAAAAATACATATACGTAATAAACAAATTATATCTCGATATTGAAATTCTTTAAAACTGGTGTCATGGTAATTTCCTTAATTAAATGTTAATAAATAATTATTTATGCATTAAAACAAGATATTGTTTTTGGTGAAAATTAAAATTCAAAACTTAAAAAAACATACATAATTATGTTTCAATTGTACGTCGTCGTATTAATTATATAGAAATATCAGTTGTATCAGTCAATATTTAAGTTATGTCACATTTAAGAACAACAAGTTTTAATAAGAAATTTTGTATAGATTTCTTTAGTGTGGTAGATTTTTTTTAAGCTTCACGCTGTATTCCGCATATAGTAGGGATTAGGTGAAGTACCTAGTTTTTTGTATTATAAGGATTAAAAAAAATGTAAATACATGAAGGCGGCTGAGGCCAATCGTGGCGCAGGTGCATTGTTGCACAATCGAGCAACTGTACACCCACAATGCCACCAAAATTCTGCAAAGGCTTCTGAAAAGAGGGGAACGGAAGTGTGATTCCCAGGTTCCCACTGCCTTGATGTGTGCGGGATACAATTTTTTTATCAAGGTTCTATATGAACGTCAATTTTGTAACTAACGGTAAACTTGTTTTATTTATAATAATATTTGCCCTCTATTTGGCACTTGTATTGGAAAATATATGCCTAAAGCATGAAAGTTATATTAAAAAAAAACTATCCTTGTCTATTAAAGAATGTTTCTTAAAATTACTTACAAAGGAGATTTTCACGAAAAAAAAGGATTTATTATATTTTCATATAAATAGTTAGAACAGACAGTTTTGTACTGAGTCGTTGAAACAAAAATAAAATAATTAACCGCATGTTTTTTTAATATAAATTTATACTTGTCTATATTTTTCTCGCGTATTAAGTTTTATAGGAAAAGTGATTATTATTATATGAGATTTAAAGCGGGCTATATTAAAGGTAGTGAAATAATAATTTTAATATAACTTAAATTAATATCTGGGTTTTATAACATATATAGATAATTTAATTGTGCTCTACGCATTTTATTTCATAACTATATCAAAGTCCAAGTTAAATATTGCCATATTTTAAAAAATATTAGGATTTTTTTATTATTGTAACATTTAACTCACTAGAAATATTAATAACTTTTAAATTATCAAAATTAATGACAAATTAATATAATCTTTACTACAATTTCCTAAGCATCATCTTTTTTTTGTACGTCAAATAGTTTTTTTGTATGACTTTTCAATAAACTAGTCAATATCTAAATTCTTGAAGGCCTTCTCCATGGCTTTCTCCCTTTTCTTGTCAGGTAACGCATTAATTCTTTGTTCCTCCTCAGCTTTGAAGTAGGGCTCCAGAGATTTTAGTGTTTGCATACATTTTTTATGTAAAGTTTGAGTATCGGGGAGTGTACCGCCATAGTTTGGCGGTAAAGCGCATCGTGGTACGATTGTTTCGTAAAATTTCTCCAAATCCTCATTTTTGTGGTGGAATTTTATCTGTAAAAAAAAAATATTATTTATTACAATATCTTGGATCAGTGGTAGTAGGTTCAATACCATTCAGTAAATGACTATACGTGAAGTATTATCACTTCCACTTTTCCGACATAACTTTGTATAGACGCGAGGTATGTTATACGTATTCTAATAAAATCTAATAAATTTTTTAAAACGTTTCTCTACGCCGTTTAAATACATTAAGTAAGGAATGATCGAATAGAATCGCGCATGGTCGTAGGAAAATGAGGGGCGGAGGGACAGATGTGCCCACCTTTTTGCGTGAAAATAAAAATAAATCTTTACACGATCATATCATTTTAAAAAAAATAATAAAATATAGGCCCCAGATAATAACAAAATAACAACTTTGTAAGTATATAAATCAAATGGCCCCAATAAAAAAGGTCGCGAGCTCTTTATCGTCTAACTTAGTTACGTTTTGCAGGTCAAAACGGGTTAAGGGAATCAGTCGATCTGACTTTTAATTGAAAATGATTATTGAAGGCAAGACTTACGTTTATATAAATATTAAAATTTGTAACAAAATGCTTAAATTAAAGGTTTAGGTTTTTACTTTAATTTATGGGTAATAGTAAATAGTTAACTAAAAATCTCTGAAGAGTTCCAATATTAGTACTGGCTCTCCCTCTTTACACCAGATCGTTGACCTTACCTTGAAAAGTAACTTAGGTGACAATACACCATAATGGTGTATTGTCACCTAAGTTACGTATAACTAAACTTAATCTATAACAATTAAAGCAGCAAAAAAAATCTTATTTATTTATTTATACAATTCAAAAATCATAAACAAAACAACTTTCCAATAACAATAGAAAAAGCTCTTTTTTTATAATTTTATATTCCCATTCCCAGTGTGTTTATACACACCATATAAGACATCTTAATAAAACCAAGGAAATCCACTTAAAACTATGCAATCTTTAATCCAAGTAAAACTTACTATGTCAAAAAACTTTTTGTCCATAAATGGTCTGATGAGCATCAGCAGCTTGTCCAATATGGGCTCGGTGTTGAAAACGTGAATCGCCCGCATCCGTACCGGCATCGCCTCTTGAACGTATTGGAAGAATTTACGCAAGGATCTGGAATTTATATAAGAAATATAAATATAAACTTTAGCAGTATAACCTTATCAGGTAGCTAGAAAATTAAAACAATAGTGACGCTATCCACCATTTACAATAAATAAACGTAAATAAATGAAATTACTTTTAAATTGAAAATATGTCTAGAATGAGTAACATGTAACATAGACATTTCATATAAAGTAAAAAAAAATATATTTAAAAAGAAAAGAAACTCAGACAGCATATAGAAACCAGAAAATTATAAATTAATATTTACATAAATTAAACAATTCTTATAATACAAGAACATGGCAGAATAATTTGATATCCTAATATTAGAAAAAAAATAAATAAAATGGCGTCATTAACAATATGAATAAACTAAATAAATCATAAGATATTCTAGTAGAAAATATATAATTTATACATATTTTTAATAGTAAATTAAAATATATATACAAAATTCAATAAAAAAATCACGACCAAGACATTTTAAATAATGCAAAAAAAAAAAAATGAAATATCAATTAGACAAGGAAAAACATGATGATATTTTATATATATTATCTACAATCTAAACATTAATTCTAGATAACTATCAATGTCATATAAGATATATTAATACGTATAATAATCAAAAGCTATTGAAAAAAATTAAAAAAATCTATTCAGCCAAGGAGAAACACTACACAACACAACAGTAGACCACAACGAAATTTAATCTTATAAAATTTTAAAGAAATTTATCAAGTGAAAGAGTATTAAATTATCTTTTAATATGAAAGAAATAATAATAATAAAATATTTTATATTTTTTACATTAACCACTATACGCGCGACCTTGCCTGTGTGGACTGCAGACCTTAAAGCTATATTTATTTCGCTACTATCTCGTTTTTTTAACTAAAAAAGGAAAATATGGCTATTGTTAATTAGTGACCACAAAGATGCGAATGTAAACGCAACGATTATGGGTATGGGGGATTATGAATCCGAATCCAGTCAGGTCCTGTCGAAAATCCAAGCAGTTTATCATTAATATTTGTTAGCTTCACGCTGTACCCCGTATACCTATAGCAGGATATGCAGGGGAACCAAAAAAGTGTTAAGCCCTCCGTTCCCCAATTTAGGGTCGAACGCTTGTGTGTTTGCGCTACTGATTTAAAGTATTTTTAAAATATATATATAAGCTTTTATATATAAAAGATTAAGTTTGTTTACTTTAATAATTAATTGTTTTCACACATTTAGGTAGGTTAATACATATTAATGAAACAATAAAAAGTATATCTTGATCTTGACAACCAAACAAATATCATAACAATATATTCTCTTTGTGTTTTTTTGTCTCAAGTCTTAATTAAGCATTTTTTTTAGGATTCTTTTCAGCTTTGCGCTGTATCTCGCATATGGCAGGTTTTATATTACTACAGTACAGCAGGTAAAAAACATGCAAAATAAATATTCAGGCCAACTATGTAATGGTAGCAAACATATTGAAATTCTTTGTAATTTATTAACAAAAAATTTAAAATTTAAATAATCGGGTAATACTCATGTGAAACGGACTCCTCTTATTTAAATTTAGTGCAAATTTTCACCAATAAAGAATTTTGAAATAAAATCAGTTTCACGCTGTATCCCGCACACAGCAGGGTAGGCAGAGTCTTTTCTGCCTAGTGGCAATACGCTCTTTTTCCCATTTTCCGCCGAAATCCTGAAGGCATTACGGGTTGAGTGGCGAAACTCAACGCCGCGCTTTGCCTCGACACCAGAGCGAAGAAATGAAAATAAAGAGAGTTTTGTATTTTGCAATTACTTCACTCCTAGAAATGAGCGAGTTGTCTTCAAATCTCTCCGCTCGCTGGGTCCTCTCCGCCCGACTATTTATTGGTGGAAATACAGGTATGCAGTTTACTCTTACGAGTTCAACGTAGTCCTTAATGGGCCCGTTTAATTCGCGGTGGAAACCAGGCTTTCAATGGATAAACTTCAATGACTATGACTTTTTTAGCTTTATATATTGTCTAGTATATAACAGGGTATACAGATCGATCCTAGTGTTAAGACACTCTGTATTCCATTTTATTCTCATTTTTTAGGATAACGTACTCAACGGGTGAAACGGGATTATATTATTAAGACTCCGCTGTTGATTCTGTCTGTTCGTCTGTCCCCAGGCTGTATTTCATGGGCTGTGAGAGTCTTTTTTGTTGCTACTGTAAACCCTTGTAACCTCCAAAATAGATATAAAAAGCTCTGCATTAATTTTAATTTTTACGCGGAATTTCAATATCTTTATTAATAAAGCAAAGTGATGAAAAATATATTAAAACATCTAAATATTTTATATACAATATATATGCATCTAATGCGTTTTGCTAGTTCTTTACCTTTGTCTGTCCTTTTGGAAGCTGGGGACATCATTTCAAATATGAATACAGTAAGTTAGCATCTACCAAACAAAGGCATGTAAAGAAGTAACATAAAAAAATAACTGATTTTAAATGCCTCTCTCTCCACGATATCTGTCGATATCGATATATATATATATATATGAACCAATTTTGATGAAATTTGTATTGTTCTTGACTGCACTATGTTAGCGATACTTAGCACACACGCTTGGTATCCCTAAATAGAGATTCGTATCCATCAGACCAAACTGATAGCGTCCTTGTCTGGAGACCGACTCCTTTTCTGGAGACTAACATTCAAACTATTAAACCATCAATCGAAAACCGAATATAAGCAAAAATGTTAATGAGATTTTTATTGGATTTTATGTTTTGTACAAATTATATTTTTTAATTTCCATTCGATAAATGGTTCAAGTTTTCATACGTTGAACATTTGAACAATGAACATTTGTTGTTTATTTATTGATGCATGGAACTATGTACACCATCAAAATCACGACAAAGGTTCCACTCAGGTTCCCTGATAGTTTCCAGTACAGTTTGTAACATTATTATTCAAATTCTAAATTTTACTTAAATCTTTAAACGACAACTTAAATAATAGATACAAATAAAAAAATCCATTTTTTCGTATACTTACGACAAACTGACGCGGGTGAGATGTCCCAGTTTGACGCCCTGCATATCGAATAGGAATATGTGACCGGGTTGGGGGCCGCGCTTGCTCAGGCAGGCGTCTGGAATTCAATATAATATTTATTAAAATTAGAAACTTAGCACCGTCAATTTATGAACCACTCTCAAGTCTGAGATCGATCTTGAGATGCCGTTTTCGTTCATGGATATGTAATTTATTACTGCCGAAACTTTGAGTTTCCTATTGGGTTTATTAACAAAAAAAATATGCCATACATGATTAATTGACTGTAGAAATGTCTGTTTGTGTTCAGTTCTCATTGGTAGGAACGAATTATTTTCATCTTCCATCCTCTGGTAAAAAAATAAGATGCGGGCGTTGAGTTCTATTACCCACCGTGCAATGTCTGAAACTTGTCAACATTTCGCCAAATTTTCGAGACATTATTGCATTTTGAGTGGTGGAATTCAATTCATTATGCAGAGTGGGAATCGAAACTTCAACCGTCGTGTGGAAACACGTCTGACTGGAAAGTCAGACGCATTGCCGCTGCGCCACGACGTCCTCGTGTCGCTCCCCATTTTATGATTTTAAAGTACAAGTGGAAACGGAGTAACATACTCCGCAAAATAGAAATAACAAACATATCTTTTAATAGGATAGATTGCAAAAAATATACATTTTGTATAGGTTTTTAATATGAAAAAAAAAACATAATACATCTAACATTTTTTGTGTTATTCCACACTAAGTTTCGAAAGAAAATTTGTGAGAAGGTATAAAAATCGAAACGCTCTGCCCTCTGAAGTCATACGTTTTTAAATAATGAACATGCCAAATTCTTATGTGTGTTTAGCATTTAAGCATATACCTATATTTTTTTAAAACGTAAAAAAAAAATCCGCTACGTTCAAAACATGTTTATATCTTTACTTAATCATTATTCTTATACGACGGTTACAATATCTCGAAAGCAAAAAAAACGTCCACAAAAAGTATATTTAAATTAAATTTTTTTATGAACAACAAAAACAATATGTATAGTTAATATATTTGTTATTATAATAAAGTTATCCCGCACACAGCAGGGCATAGGCATAGGAACCTAGTGTTAAGATACGACACGTTCTCCATTTTGCCTCGACACCAGAGCGAAAAAATGAAAATATAAATTTAAATAAATATTTGAGGCCAGTCGTGGCGCAAAGTGTGACTGTAAAACCGACTGGTTGTGGGTTCGATCCCCACTCGAGGAGATGAAATATTTACTTAAATTTATATTTCCATTTCTTCGCTCTGGTGTCTGGTTTTGTGCCGTGTGATCCCGGCCTAGAATAGGATCATCCTGGTACTGGTGGTGTCGTAAGAGGCGACTAAAGTACGTGTGGTAGAGTCACGTCGCCAGCAATGGCAACACGCATGGGCAGACTCGACCGGATCATTACCACCCCCGGCATTTAAAACCGGCGTGAAGTAGTGGCTTTATGCCACTGCGTTTCGCATCAGGTAATGCCGGGCCCCGGCGCCCAACCCATCTTAAAGGCCGGCAACGCACCTGTAGCTCCTCTGGGGTTGCACGGGGTCGTGGGCGGCGGTAGTCACTTACCATCAGGTGACCCGCACGCTCGTTTGCCGTGTCTTTTCCATAAAAAAAAAAAAAAGAGGCAAAGCGCGGCGTTGAGTTCTGCCACTCAACACGCAATGCCTCCAAAATTCGGCAGAAAGTGGGGAACGGCAGAAAGTGTCTTAACACTAGGTTCCCTCTGCCTACCCTGCTGTGTGCGGGATATAGCGTGAAGCTAAAAATAAATATTTCATTTCCTCAAATCCACAACCGGTCGCGTTTACAGTCACACCTTGTGCCCCTGCGCCACAACTGGCATTTGACACTGACAATTATGTTGATTATCTTGATCCGCGTCTTATTTGTTGAAAAAATAAATGCAACAAAAATATATACAAGTATTGCAATATACTTTTAGCAATTAAAATTTAAATATGGATAATTAAATAGGAAAAAAAATGAGGTCCATATGTCGCACTGGCGGCGTTCTATTGTAAGCGCGACGGGTGTGGATTCGATTCCTACTCAGTGCCATGAATTATTCGGGTGTTATTGGGATACTAGGTTCTTCTATATGTCCAATCTTCAAGATGCGGTAGCTAAAAGTAAACAGAAATATCTAAGGCTATATATAGGTACTCAATGTAAATGTAATCGTCAAATATATATTTTTCGCTTTTCGCTGTAACCCGCACATGGCAAAGTAGGCAGTCTTAACCTTAGAGGCTTAGCGTGTAGTGAAGGAACTCAATACCATAATTAACCTAATTGCCAGAGCGATCAAATGCAAATATTAAATATTTCAATTCCTCGATTGGAAATCGAACTCACAACCTGTCGCGTTCACACCTCACTCTTTATATAATTATATAAATATGTAAAATATAGAGGCCAGTCGTGGCGCAGTGGCATAAAGTGTAACTGTAAAAGCGACTAGTTGTAGGTTCGATTCGCAATCAAGGAAATGAAATATAATAAATTTATATTGACATTTCTTTGCTCTGGTGTCAAGGCAAAGCGCGGCGTTCCGCCACCCAATACCTGCAGAATTCGGCGAAAAGTGGCAGGACCTTTACACTAGGGTTCCTCTGCCTATCCTTCTGTGTGCAGGATTCAGCTGGAACCTGATTTAATTTGAATTTTTTAACTCCAAAATACAGTAGGTAACAATGGAAGTTCCAAAATTAAAAGACCACCTATAACCATCGATTCATTTTGCGTCACGGCGGCAATTAACGCCGTCTTTTGTTTTGAAATTCAATGTATAGGAAGCGATTTCGCGACATTTGCATTGTCACCGATTATTCACGATCGTGATTAGTCACGTTCACCATTTAAACTAAGAGGCCGTCGAGGCGCAGGGGCA
Organism: Heliconius sara; assembly: GCA_917862395.2. NCBI lineage: Eukaryota > Metazoa > Arthropoda > Insecta > Lepidoptera > Nymphalidae > Heliconius > Heliconius sara. The sequence goes on from OU860781.1 coordinate 9,535,751, forward strand.
CAAGCGTGCGACTGTAAACGCGACGGTGGGTGGGTTCGATTTCCAATAAAATATTTTAATTTTATATTTTCAATTTATCGCTCTAGTAAAGAGACGAATGTGTGGCGTTGAGTTTAACCATTAAACACGCAATGCCTCGAGAATTCACCGGAAAGTAGGCAACCCTCTACTCTACTATATGCGGGATAAAAATAAAATTCAGTTTTTTTAGCTTCTTGCTGTAGTTTTTTGTGTTAAAAAAACTACGAATTCTGGAGGCATTATGCGTTGAGAAGCGGAACTGGACACTCATAGGAAAATTTAATAATTTTATTCCTTCGAGTGGGTACCGAACCAGCTACGACCTCGGTTTCTGTCTTACGTTATCCTGTCAGTTAACATAAGAGCAAAGTAATGAGACTTATTTCAGCGTCAAAGTGAAAATGCAAAAAGTCCAAAAACTAAAAAAAAAAACAGAATTTTCTCGATCACTTAAAAATCAGTTAAATTGAAAAAAAAAAAATAAGTCAATTGTATTGAGTATTTTACTGTGAAAAATAATAATAATTTTATTGAGTATTTTACTGAAGAGTACGTATTTTTATATATTTTCATTTCGCTCAAAAATTGTTAAATATTTTAAAGAATCTACACAAAAGCTATATTCATATTTATATAAGCAGAAATTCACGTTTTTAAGTTGTATGTTTTTTTATTTTCTATTTTATACATACGTTTTTTTTCCGTTCGAACTGTCGCGGCGCAGAGGCACAAGCGTGCGCCTGTAAACGGGACAGGTTGTGAGTTCGATTTCCACTCGAGGAAATATTTAATAGATACTTTTCATTTAACATTTCCTCACACTGGTGGCAAGGTAAGAATTGCCGTCACTTCGTCCCCAGAATTCAGCAGAATGTGAGGAACGGAAGATACTTAAGGGGTAATACTAGGTTTCCCAGGTGTCCTTGGTCTACACTAAATAGTAATTTTTTTCTCATAAAAAAATATCTAGCATACGAAGCAAATTAACATCAGATAATAAGAGATACAAGTTACGACCCCATTGGGACCTAACGCGCACTAAATTTAAGCTACGCTGAATCCAACACAATGCAGTGCCAATAATTTACGGTACAGTACATGTATGTAATATTTTTAGCATTTTAAAGTAGTATTCCACACATAGGAAAGAAAAATACTTATTTAGAAAACGTATAAAAATTTAAACGTAGCGGGACTCGAACCCGCACCTGGATGATAGAACGTATGCTCAGTGGTCAGAGGGCCTGGTGGGTATCCAGGAGGCGCGGGTTTGAGTCCCGCTACGTTAAATTTTTAATGTTTTCTAAATGTATGTATGTAATATAGTATATAATATGTAATACAGTATTTATGTAATATGTAAAAACATGTACATAATACTTATTTTTTAGCTTTACGCTTTATCTTTAGAGCCTAGTCTAACCAGAGCCGTATTAAAATAAAATGCTGGCTGGTTCATCCAGTTCATCCAGGGACGAGTCCAACCCTCGACCAAGGTCGTGGTAACATACTCCTCGAAACCTAAAAAACAACGAAACACGAAATTGTTGTTTTTTATCGTATTCTTATCGTATCGTAAGTCGTCATAAGTCTTGGTGGTTTCATAGTTGGATTTCAAACAGCCACGGAGGCTAAGCCGGGATTGCGAATAGGTAAACGTGTACAGAAAAATATTCGAATCCAATACCGTATGAAACTGTAATGAAAGATCTTTTCTAGGGAAGATACAGACAACCTAATGAATAACCCCCTCCTAGATCCACTTCCCGCACAACTTCGTAAATTGTTAAAACACTCAGTTTCCAATATTATGCCAAATTCTGGAAACAAATCGCGGAACTCAACGCCGCCCTTTGCCAAAAAGTGAGAATATTAACTATTTCACTTCCTCAAGTGGTGATCGAATATAATTTCAGTAAAGTACGATTGAATAGTTAATTAATTTTAAAAAAAACACAGTTCTTGTGCGGTCAAATGATATGAAGTTATTTAAATTCGCACGTCACTACCATTGTCTTTTATGGCTCTGGAGGTACCTAAAGCTGTTAAAGCGAAACAAAAACTCGATAACAATCGGTCACGCGAAGTAAATTATATTGTATCCAAATTGGACAAACATTTAAATTCAAGTCTTTTAATTCTAAATTAATGATATTTATCATTCATCATTATAGGGATATTGACGCCAGTCGTGGCGCAGCGGTGCACCCCTGCAGATGTGAGCGAGACAGGCTGCGGGTTCGATTCCCACTCGAGGAAGTGGAAGCATTACTTGCATTTTCTTAAAATTATGAAAAAAAAGTTGTTCGTGATTGAATACATCAATCTGTTAGCAAATGCAGCATAACAAAAGTATTACAGATATGTATGCGGATGAAGCCGCGAGTGGGCCGCTAGTAATCATTTTTTAATGATACATAAAATAAATTCAAGCTAAGCGATACATAAAAAATATTAAAAAAATCTTATATTCAAGTATACACATATTAAAATATCAGGTAATAGTTGGCCTCGACGTCGTCTGATAACTTCCTGTTAAATTACCAAATAGATAAATGTACGTCATACAATCCTATACTCGAAAACGAGACACTATACAAATATTTTTTTATCCTAGGTTTTATCCTTAGAGGAGTAGCTTTTTGTTTTCGCTGCAAGCTCTACAGCCTCCGCATACCTCTTTCACCTCATCCATTGTCATCAGCCTCTTTATACAAGCCCTCCAGAGGATCCTCGTGCTTCTGCTTCTTCTCGTTACGCGACCTTCCTCCATTATCATTGATACTGTGTTCTCTAAAGTCAACCGAGGTATCCCTTCGCCCTTAATACAGTATATGTATATACAACTATTACACAAAAATTTATTATTTGGTTTTGACATAAAAGGGAACGGTGGACGTTTCTATAATAGCTTTCTAAATATATCCTATAATCCACATCCAAATCTTTTGACGAGTTGTCAAGTATATCACAAAATGATTTAAGCTGGTGGTGGTAAAGGTTATTTACAAAAATGATTTTAATGATCTATCAATTATCCAGATAAGAAGTTAAATATTGCATATCCATATATAGAAATGCGTCGATACTCTAATCTCAAAAATGGCTGACCTGATTTTGATGAAAATTTGATGTTTTTTTTTTTTCAAAAGAAAATTTAAAAAAATTTTTTTTAAAAGAAAATGCCAATACAATGAACATGCAATATATGAGTTTTAGTTTCCGAGCAATTTGTGGACAAACACACAAACACAACAGCATTTCACTTACGAAAATTAGTAAAATTTGATGTTATAATGTGACCGAGATCTACAATATGCTGACAAGGTAAGGTATTTCTTATTTTTCCTCATTTATAATTCAATAGTAAAATAATTAAGTCGTAGGTTAACAGATCGTACTTTCTTAGCTCTGCAACTGCAGCCTTATCATTTAGGTGTATGACGTCGGTTAATTATATATATATATATATACATTAGCTTGGCAAGACCTAGAGTTAAAACAGTCTGTAGAGAATCAAACCCATAACCGTCGCGTTTACAGCCACGCGCTGTTTGAATGATTTTTATGCTTATAATGAATAGGTATTGTAAATATTGTCTTTGTTAGTTAAGTTGTACTGTCATTGTATTGTTCTTTGTTACCTTATAAACTGATAAGTACTTAAATATGTTCTTACTTAACCTCAAGTTCTTACTTGAAATTATTTTATTAACAAAAAAGCCAAAATGTTAAAATACGTCTTCGAGACACTGGGTGTTATGTTACGAAACTCAACGCCGCACTGAAACTACCAGAGAAGGAAACTACAAGAAATGTATAATAACTCACTGTCGAACCCTCATCGTTTCTGGTTGCTGTCACTTTCCTACTACTCTACCACACCCTACTATACGTGTATTTTTTTAGCTTCTGCTGCTGTATCCCGCACGTAGCTGGGAAATATGCAGATGATGTTCAAATTTACACGCACTCAACCCCGGAAAATTTAGTAAATTCCATCCAAAGCATAAACAGTAATCTCCTCGCTATATCAAACTGGAGTAATTGGTTCGGTCTGAAGGTTAACCCTGTAAAATCTCAGGTTATAATAATTGGGAGCCCAGGTATGGTTTCCAGGGTTGATTACACACATTTACCGCCTATTGTATACAATGATACGTATTTACCATATTGCACGTCAGTTAAAAATCTTGGGGTACATTTAGACCAGAACATGTCATGGTCCGTACATGTAAATAATATAAGTCGGAAAATATTTCATGCGATAGGTTCTCTACGACGTCTACGATCTATGTTGCCTATTCCAACCAAAATTATGCTAGCAAATACTCTATTGCTCCCAATTCTCGATTATGCCGATGCAAGCTATCCTAACTTAACCGAGGACTATCTGAATAAACTTGAGCGACTTCAAAATCTCGCTATTCGGTTCATATTTAACTTGCGTAAATATGACCATGTATCTGAATTTCGTTCTAAGCTCAAGTGGCTTCCAATACGCAGTCGCCGGAACCTACATACACTTTCTCTTCTGTACTGTGTGTTACACAACGAACAATCTCCTCCTTATTTAAAAGAGATGTTCGAATTTTTAGGAGCACATACAAAAAGCCTGAGATCTTCCGAGAACCTTGCTCTTAGAATTCCGAGACATTCCTCTAGATCTTATGAGCACTCCTTTGCTGTGAAAGCAACTAAGTTGTGGAACGATCTACCTCTAGATATTAGACGTTCAAAATCTTTAAACATATTTAAAAAATTAGTTAAAAATTATTATTTGATGGATGATTCAGCTTGAAATGACATCTATATACACAACTCACTATTATAAATTTTATTTTTATATATATTAGTATATTATAAGATTATATATTTTTTTTTTCAAATATATATGTATTATGTTTATGTATTAGTATATAATATGATATGTAAGTTTATTTACACCACCCACTCTATTCTATCGCAAATATCCTAACCCAAAGGTTGTCTGGTAGAAATCGCTGATTAGCGATAAGACCGCCTTTTGTGTGTCAATTGTTCTATCTTTGTACTTTTTATATCATTTATTTCCTGAGGAGTAATTGTGCACAATAAAGTGTAAATAAATAAATAAATAAATAAATATAAAGTAGGCAGTGGGAACATTGGAATCTAGTGTTACGACACTCCGTTCTCACTAACACTTCCGTGGCTCACTTTCCGAATTCTGGAGGTATTGCGTGTTAAGTGGAAATCAACAAGAAATGTAAACATACATTTAAATAGATATTTAATTTCCTCGAGTGGGCATCGAAGTCACAACCAGTCGCATTCACAGTCACACTTTGTGCCGCTGCGCCACGACTGGCCTCAGTATACATTTAACAGCTTAATAATCAGTTATATGTATCCTTATATAATATATTATGGTATCTGTGCATTGAAGACTTAATTAAAGACAATTACTTTGTTTTTATTTCGATTTAACGATATTCAATTTTTTTTTTTATAATTAAGGGACATTTAAAATTAACTAGTATTAATAAGAGGCCATAAGGAGGAAAATTTGCGTTTAGACACTGCGTTGTAATTTATAGTCAAATTATTGAGATATTGCGTGTTGACTTACGGAGATAAACGTCGGGTTTTATCTTATAGATTTGAATAATAGAAATGATTTAAATATAGTCATATGCCAAGTGGGAATCAGAACTATTGCGAGGCGCCCGACGAATTTAATTTAACTCATTTTATAACCTAAAATTGGTAGTGAAAGCTAAATTGGTGGTGTATTGATATTACCTACAAAGTACCATTTCTTTTTAACATTTGGAATATTTGGGACGAATCATTATTTCTTAATATCAATTTTTTTTTCCACCACTCCGAAAGTGGGGAACAGAGTGTATTAACACTTTATTCCCTCTGCTTACCCTGCTGTACGCAGATACCGCGGAAAGCTAATTTTTTTTTAAAAAAACTTTTAACTTATTTCATATTAGATTTCACACATAAAGGTCAGTGTGGCGCAGTGGCACAAAGTGTGAATGTAAAACCGACTGGTTGTGGGTTCGATCCCCACTCGAGGAGATGAAATATTTACTTAAATTTATATTTCCATTTCTTCGCTTTGGTGTCGAGGCAAAACGCGGTGTTGAGTTCTGCCACTCAACACGCAATGCCTCCAAAATTCGGCAGAAAGTGGGCGGAGCGTCTTAACACTAGGTTCCCTCCCTGTCTACCCTGCTGTATGCGGGATATAGCGTGAAGCTAATTTAATTTAATTTTTACATGTACATCGCATGCATACCAAGCAATTTTAAAATGCGTTAAGTTGAAAATACTCAAAAATTATATTAAACTCTATACAAAAATACCTAACACTGATAAGAATATAACTGATAATATAACGATATAAAACGATCGAACAATGTAAAATGTAAATATAACTTGCAAATCGACCGGTTCGGCCACGTTATAGACACTCGACGTTTGCGTAATACGCTCTTTAGTTTTGTTATTGCTTTAGTATACACGTGACCGGTTTGAAGGTGATTTTTTAAAAGTTTAAGCATATGTAGATAATATTGAATTTTTTTTTATTTAACTTTTTAGGGTTCCGTTCCTCAAAAGTGAAAAAATATACTTTGTACTGTGTCTGTTAAAATCGTTTATTTCTATATCGCATGGGAGATAAAATTAATATAAAAAATTATCATAAATATATATTATATTATAAAATTACATATATAAGTAAATGTAATCAAAAGAGAGATGTATCGTTTGTACGTCGCCCCGTAATCAACACCTTTAGTGTCCTTCTCCGCAGACCTACAGTAAAAAAAAAGGCACGTGAAAATTAACATTAATTAAAATGTAAATTTACAGGTACTTCTTTATAGAAAAGTCATTAAAAAAAAACAAACTTATATTTAGCTCATTTCATACAAAATTAGTATATACGCTCGAAAACTTGAGCTTGTCAATTTTGATAAGAAGTTGACCTCCCGTTGACCTACAATCTGGTAATAGATACGGAACCTAGGTGGACGAATTCAACTTGCACGTGACCAATTTTAAATTTGAAAGTGTAAATTTATGGCAAAGATAATGTACGGCCTTAAACCTTAATATTCTAAATTAATATTAAGACATTGGGCAGAAAATGGAGAATGGAATATTTTAACACTGAAACTCTCTGCCTGATCTAAGAAATGCATAAATTAAAATATATCAAATTTGTAGTCACTGACAAAGACCTTGAAACTACTGGAGTTAGAAAGTTGAAATTTAACATGTAAATACGTTAGGGACTTTGGGGAGTGTAAGGGAGCCTTAAAAGAGGAGTTCTCAAAATTTTCTATTTTCTTGAAACGTTTAAGTTCATACAAACAAGCTCAATATCAAAGTAATATTTCTTCTTTTGACGATCATAAATAAAAAAAAATGCAGACCACTAGTTTTTTTAAACATAAGTATGCGAATTTTAAATAAATAATTTTTTTTTCGATAATATATTATTATTAAAAAAAATTTTTTCATGTCACATCTTCTTCCTTAATAATAATAAATTGTTGGTATGTAACATAAATGACGTTTGTAGGTTCGATCTACGTATTTTTATTATTTTCTTTTGCATCCCTTGTATGCCAGGTTTCCCACTTTCCTCCCAATTTTCGATAATATAGTTTTTTTTTATTTAACTTAAAATATAAACATATTTTTCATGAACACAAAATAGAACTAAATGTTAATTATTGATTTATTCAAAAAAATATATAGGTATATGAAGATCCTTTTGAAATTTTATATACATATATAAAGAAAAGGGTTTTTCGTTTACACGTAATAAAAAAACAATAAAAAGTAATTATAAGAAACTTAATTAGAGATTATTATATCTATTAAGCGTTGTAAATACAAAAAGAAATGATTCCAACAAGGCGGCAACACGCAATGCTTTAATTGATTGATTGATAAGAACCCGTGTCCCACAAATAGCTGCGTAAGCGTTAGTAAGAAGGGAACCTGGGAACCAAGTTTTAAGACACTCCGTTTCACATTAAGACACTTTTAGGTGTTGCGTGTTGACTGACAGAACACCGCACTCTGCCTCGTTACCAGAGAGGCGAAATAAAAATATTAAAATACAGCTGTGTACGGAATACAGCGTGACGCCGATTTTACTTATTCATTTCCTCGAATCGGAATCGAATTCACAACCTGTTGATTTGAACTCAAATGTAACGTGTCAGTCATGGTTTCCACTATACTACTATTCTTTTTATATATTGATAACTATCAAAAAAGTATTTTTATCGTTCGATAAGTACGCACAAACAATAAAAATATCTTATTTAGATAAATACACCATAAAAAGAAGCAATCACTAACTATGTCTGCTATAAACGAATCGTATTTTCTGATTCTTGTCGGTCTCGGAAGCCACTCGTGGCGGAGGGGCTTTAAACGTGAAAGGTTGTAGGTTCGATTCCCACTCGAGGAAATTAAATATTTACTATTTTCATTTCTTTGAATCGGCAGGAAGCTCTGCCTACCCTGCTATATGAGGGATACAGCGTGAAGCTGAAAATTAATATAATCGATGTCACTTGGAGCACAGACGATTCCGGATTCTCATTAAAAAATATGGAAATTTCATTAGAAAAAGTGCTTAAAAAACGATATCGTCTAGATATATTATTTTTTTTATATAAATAATTAAAATAAGGCGGTGGTAGCACAAATTAAATATTTATTGCCATTTTCTCAGTCTGTTATAAAACCAAAGCGCGGTGTTGAGTTCCGGCACTCGCCGCGTAACATGACCTTATAAAAATCAACATATGTGTAAAAAATATTTTATAAGAAGATTATTTTCTCATTGTCGTGATATCCTGAGTAGGGTAATAGCTACTAAGTATTAATTTACCTTAAAAAAAACTATATTTCAATATTGTAATGTTATGCTTTTAATATTAAATTGAAGGATATGTATAATATAATCATTGAAATAAAAACAAAAAAAATAAGGTTGCGCATTAAAAAGGCGGAACCTGCTAATGTATAAAAAAACCTATACGTAGGTACTATGTTTTAATTATAATATTTTAAAATATTTACGAAATCGTCGTAGCACAGTAAAAACATTGTGAGAATTGCACTTGTTGTGGGTTTGATTCTCTAAGGATTATATTTAATTTATTTTCTCGACAAGACAAGCGTGACGCTGAGTTCAGGCATACGTAACGTTTCAAATTCTGGCGTAAAGTTGAAGACGGAGGCTCTTCTCTCCCCCTATATTCTATACAGAATATGCAGAAAAACGAGTATGCTTAAAAGTCAAAGATACGAATTTCGTTTATTTACTTCCAGAGTGCACAATGTGCAAATCTTCAAAAAACCTAACATTAGAGTGGCCACGACTCGTCCACCGTACTGTAAACATTATCACGGTGTAGTTAATATGGTGGTTTATGGTGGGTTTGCCGGTTCAAATCAGAAATTGGTTATCTTATCCTATGTGGTAACTTGTCGTAAAATATTATTGACAGATTTTAAGACTTTATTAAAAATATTCACAAAAAATCACAATGGCCTCGTTCATTAACGTTGTAATTTAGCTTAATTAGTTTAGAAAAAAAATATTTTAAGTATGGTTAATATTTTTGTTATATTTTTATTACTTGTATTTATAATTTTTCGTTTTTACCTTGAACCTTTGTGGTACAGTGTAGGTGGGACGACTGGCTGTGAATTCGACGCTCAGTCGGGGGAATGATGTTTTAAGTAAGTATGTATGCCATTTCTCCACTCCTACCATTGAGGATTTCAGACGAAAAGTGAAAAACGGAGTGTGTTGACACAATGTCCTTGTAGGACTACCTTGCTATGCAGGAATAGGTTTGAATATGAAACAAAAGAGGCTAGTTGCGGCCAGTAGTAGCCAAGCGTGCGAATGTAAACGTAAGAGGTTGTGTGTGCGAACGATTCCCATGTGAGGAAATAAAATATTTAATATTTTCATTTTATCACTCTGGTGATGGTGGAAAGTGGGGAACGGAAGTGTTTTAACGGGAACGGAGTAGACTTAACACTAGCGTCTCAGGTTCCCTCTGCCTATCTTGCTATGTTCGGGATACAGCGTAAAGCTAAAAAAAGTATATTAAAAAAATATTTTCGGCGCTAACTTACCAAAACTAAAAAAAACACAAAGTCATAGAAACCCGGCGGTCAACGCCTCGAATAGAACACAAGTTCACTGATAAATAAAATTAAAACAGATAAAAACATTAAATATAAATATATATTGACATAAAAAATATATTTCATACACTTACCTAAGAAATTAAAAGTTTTTTTATTATTATTTATTGTTTTAACACTCACTAATTAAGAAATTAATACGTCTTTACTTAGGTACTAATTGCTCTTTAGGTTGTTGAGTTTAATAAAATATACAAATATGCATCAGGTTTTGAAATAAAAAATATTTGGTAGAATTACGACGTTATTTTGCATTCAGGAAAACACCATATTATTTGAGCGAATCCTTTTTTGTCAAAAATGTTATCTTAAGGGACGAAAAAAGGGGGTATTATTTTAAAAAATACTGGGGGGGGGGGGTCCTCCCCTCCTCCCAGTATTTTTTAAAATAATATTATTAGGAAGACAGTTACAGTCCGCAACCGTTTTTGCGTGGACTTAATGATTATTATCATATTAAGTACTTCTATAGACCATGCAGGATACAATGTGACGTTAGGAAGACCTTAGTTGACCTTCGAAAACTCAATATCAAAGATACTGGAGGAAGGTCACGTAAAAAGCATGAGAACCCCCCGGAGGGCATGTATGAAGAGGTTGATGATAATGGACGAGGCGAAAGAGGTATGCGGAGACCGTAGCAAAATCTCCGTTCTCTCTGACTAACAAGCCAGGGATACAGCGTGAAGCTGATATCTTTGTAACTAACGAAATAGAAACCAAAAACCATCCATTGTTCAGATTTATACTAGGGTCGTTATTTCCAACGAACTTTCCGACTGAATCAATCTAAATGAACCGCAGAAACAACCGATACTGACATTCACAAACCAACCCGCCTTGTGCCTATTACGCTATCTCGTAATTAACCTTGAGATGAGCTTCTACAATATTAAAATAATTCAATACAAATTATAACCGGATTCGGTTTTTTTGGTTTAAATATGTATTTAATAGCATGAAGCCAGTCGTGGCGCAGGGGCGCAAAGTGTGACTGTGAAAACCGACTGGTTGTGGGTTCGCTCCCCACTCGAGGAGATGAAATATTTACTTGAATGTATATTTCCATTTCCTCGATCTGGTGTCGAGGCAAAGCGCGGCGTTGAGTTCTGTCACTTAACATGCAATGCCTTCAGAAGCCGGCAGAAAGTAGGGGAACGGAGTGTCTTAACACTAGGTTCTCTCTGCCTACTGTGCTGTGTGCGGGATACAGCGTGAGGGTGATTTATATATTTTTATTTATTTATTTAATAACATGTTGGTATACAAAATGGTAGTTATTTTTGGTTCACACTGTATCCCGTAGTGGAGACAGGCGGAATGTAACGTTGGAGTGTCCAACGCACCGCCCAATTTTCTAGACATTGAGTGTAGAATGACGATCAAAGATCAGATATGAAAATTAGAAGCTTTCCTCCGAATGGGAATCGAATCCCACCATCGCTTTGACAATCCGACACTCTGCCGTTGCTTTACGACGGGCTCAAATAATAAAAGTGAGTATAATTAATAACCTAAAATAAAGTCATATAAGTCATAGAGGCATAGACTAGCCAATTAAAGACTTGTTATAATCATGTAATCGCCTCCGATCAAAATCCATTTATTTTTTCTTATCTATGTATATTATAAAAAGAAAGTTTGTTTGGATCGCACTAATCTCAGGAACTACGGCTACGAATGTCGATGAAGGCTATAGGCTATAATAAATTTCAGTTAATATTTTTGACGTAGCCACTAGCCAAATGTATCTGTGATTAGGGCCGATTCACACTATAGTGCCGGTCACAGTTCGTTCTCGGTACCCTCTCAAACATATACATATATAAATAATATGCTCTCTGTTGTTTTTATTTATTATTTTAACACTATTTTTTCTCTGCGTATTATCAGGGTCTGTGTGAGAAAGGGCACAAAACTGATATTTTTTAACCTAATTCTTAAGATATTGAAACTTTATTGTTGTTTAATTGGAAATATAAAATGGCGAGTTTTAACACTAGATATTTTCCGGTTACCCTGGAAAATATAATACTACTTTTGGGAAAAAGGTGTGAAGCCTGTACAGATTTTACAAGATATTAGGAAATGTATGCACGTCCAGTACAAACAAACGTACAAATGTATATGCGCAATCGCGCCTGTACTTAGCAAGGTGATAAAATTTGCACCTACGTCAATGTAAAGCTAACATTAGACTATAAATATGGATTACTATGTTTTGTACTTCTATAGTATAGAACCAAACCCAGGTTTGCAACATAAGCGAAGCGAATAAAAAAAAAACAATAATTCATTTTCTCGGATAGGGAATCGAACCCACAGCCGCACACCTGTGCCTCTGCGCCACGACTGGCCTCACTCTTAACATTCATTATTAAACCTAATAAAGATTGTATTTTTTTACAACTATAGCAATGTTGGCAGTGTCAATAGGTTACTTTACTATTAATTAGCATTTGGTTACAAATCAACATATAAATGATTTTGTATAATTTTTAATGGGTAAAATGTAAACATTGTGGCCGTCGTCATACTAAATGCGCCAGTTAAGAGTTTAAATCCTACTTGGAGATGAGAAGCGCGACCATCCACCACTCAACATTAAACTTACAAAAATTGCGTGGTAAACGGAGTGTCTTAACACTAGGTTCCCTCTGCTGGCTGGATTTAGCGTGGGTGAACCGATTTCGATGATTTTTTTATTTGAAAGCTAGCTAGCTAGTGCTTCCCGTGTGGTACCATTCTAAAAGTAAAACTTACTTTGATTTTGTTATACAAAAATAATTTAAGAAAAATGTTTTAATTTAGAAGTCGGTGCCAAGTCAAATAAACGGCTTCATAATCTGATATTATATTAAGGTTGCTGTAACATTAACATGACAACGACTTCAAAATTATAAAATCTTTCTTGAATTGTTTTTGTTTAACAAAATCAAAGTACGTTTCATTGGTTTTTTTTTTCATAAAAAGTATTTTTTATGTTTATATATATGTATATTAAAATAATTACCTAATTATAAATAATTAAAATAAGTACCTAATTAAAAATAATTAAAATAAGTACCTAATTAAAAATAATTAAAATAAGTACCTATTCTTTTAAAAACCTTTAATAGAAGTTTATTTGAGAAAATATCGTTTTGTTGTCGACAGCAAGAACTTACGACCGCTATAAAGCCGGCTCTAAATTTTATAAAACAATTATGTGCGGACAATTTTTATATGGTGTTATGTTTAGAGAAATAGGCACTATGTAAAAATTTTAACCTTAAAAAATGCTTTTTTATTTTAAGCTCCATGCTGTGTCTCTAATTTGAGCTATATGCGATAACAGAGGACAGAGGGAAATTTGCAACCTAGTATAAGACACTCCGTTACCATTGAGATAATTCGGTTCCCCACTTTCCTCCCAATTCTGAGGGCATTGCGTGGTGAGTGGTAGAACTCAACGCCGCACTTTGCCTCATCGCCGGAGCGAAGAAATGAAAATATTAAATATTTCATTTCCTCGAGTGGGAATTGAACCAATAAGCTGTCGAGGTCACAGTTACACTCTTGTGGTCGTGCGCCACCGTGTGACTGTAAAACCGACTGGTTGTGGGTTCGATCCCCACTCGACGAGATGAAATATTTACTATAATTTATATTTCCATTTCTTCGCTCTGGTGTCGAGGCTAAGTGCGACGTTGAGTTCTGCCACTCAATACGCAATGTCTTCAGAATTCAGCAGAAAGTGGAGAACGGAGTGTCTTAACACTAGGTTCCTTGCTGTGTACACCGTGAAACTGATTAAGTTTTTTATAATTTTTAAATTGTTAGCATCTCTATAGGGATTGGCACATAAATTTAAATTGTAAGCAGGCGTATAAGAATTTTAAAGTAAGGTCGTGTGGCGTGGGTTCAAGTGTTGTTACGTAATTTCTTTTTCCTTCTCTAATAAAGATATTTTTCTTTCCTTAGTGTATAGTAAAACTTAAGAAATTGTGAGAAACATGGATAGTTTTAAAACGTTGGTTTTTTTTACCTAAATTAACCCGAAATTATTACTTATTTTCAAAATGTTTGGTTCTATAGAAAAGCCTTAGGTTCCCTTTTCACTTTTCAGTTTTCATTATTGAGTTTTTAAGTAAGCCAAACAGGGAAATTACAAACATATAACCAAATACGGATAGTTTCTTTATATTAAAATAGTATATCGAGTAAATTTATAATGCATTTCTAAATATTGTCTTATTAATATGATTTTATATAAAAAAAAACTCACCCACTGTCATGAAAAGTAATTTACAGCCAGGTTCAAAATGGTACTTTGAAGGTTCGGTGTAGTGGAGCCGGTGGAAGATGAGATCGTATCCTTCAAGAGACTTCTCCGGCAGATAGGAAAACTCCCTGTAAAATAAAAAAAACATGAAATTGAAAAAAAACCAATTCACAAATATTACTTTTTGTGATTAAATTTTTGTGATAAATGATTGTTGAAATTTCCAATTTTTTTCCACGACTTTTTATGGACATCCATAAACAAAAACAGCTTCACGCTTTTTCCCGCATAGTGTAGGAGTAGACGGAGGGAACCTATTGTTGAGGCTCTCCGTTCTCCACTTTTGAGTTTTGAGTGGCGGAAACTCAACGGCTTTGTCTTGTTACCAGAGCGAAGAAACATAAAATGACACATTAGTCCTAAGAAGAATCGAATCGTCACTATTTTTTTCTTTTTAGCTTTAGGGAAGGCAGAGGGAGACACTCCGTTTCTCATTAAGACACCTCAGTTTCACAATTTCAACCAAATTCTTGGGTCATTGCGTGTTAAGTGGCGGAACTCAATGCCGCGCTTCGCCTAGTTACCCAAGCGAGGAAATGAAAATATTAAATATTTCTTTCCTCCGAGTGGGAACCGAATCCACAACCGTCGCGTTTACAGTCGCACGATTTTATTAGTTAATTAATTTTTTTGCACCTTCCGCATGGCGGGATAGATAGCGGGAACTTAGTGTTTAGACATTCCGTTCCCCAAGTACCGCCCAATTTATAGAAAATTGCGTGTTGAGTTGCGACCTTGCCACCGCGCTTTGTTTACCAGAGCGGGGCACTAAAAAAATTATAATATAATGATTCCCCTGAGAGAGAATCAAACTCCAGACCTTCACATTTATAGTGAAGCGCTGTTCGACCGCCCTCATAATAAATAATTAATTAAATTAATATTTTAATATAATACCATTATATTAAGATACCGGGAAATGATTGTTGTTATATGTATATTATTTTAAAACCGGTTCTAATTTTATAACAACCTTTGCCCTATTCTAGCGATCCTGTTTCTAGATATAGATCTCATTTTATTGTGACAAACGAGGCAAGAGGAAGTATATTTAATGAAGTATAAAATCTATAATACATATAAATACAGTATGCTATCAATTAAATTTGGATTCAAGTCCTGATAAATAATAATATGAAATATACCTGTTGCATTAATGATAGCCTGCAACTTCATTTGCGTGAATTACAAAAGGTCATTTCATATAAGAGTCCCTGTGCTCTGTCTTTCCATAACAAAGATTTTGCGGGGATTTTAGGAGTTTCCGGGAATCCTTTCTTAGTGCTATCCTATGCTCTAAGCTGAACCAAAAATATTTTTTTTATATTTCCAATGTTATCTTTCTACGCTACGTAGTTTCGGCTTTGCGTTGTCGGTTAGTCACTTAGTAACAGAAAACTTTTTATATATGTCAATTAAATTGTAATAAATTTGCGCATAGAGGGAGCCGGAGCCAAGAATAACAAGTTTTCTTGGAAAAAATATTAGATACAGGTTGTATATTATAAATTACTCACTTCAACGATATAAATTAACATACCTTATGTATATCAAATATATTAAATATTATTTATATATATTGTATCTAAATGTACATTTAGAAATATCGACACTGTGCAGTTTGGATATTTCTGATTGCAAGATCCGTAGGGTTACACTTCGAACCAATAAAATTGCCATCTCGTCCATTGCGAAAATGACCATCACACGCAGAAACAAGGAGGCCATTTGCGCAATAGCTAAAATATTTAGCATGAAATTTTGTGCTGTGTGATCCCGGCCTAGAATAGGATCATCCTGGTACTGGTGTGTCGTAAGAGGCGACTAAAGTACGTGTGGTAGAGTCACGTCGCCAGAAATGGCAACACGCATGGGCAGACTCGACCGGATCATTACCACCCCCGGTATTTAAAACCGGCGTGAATTAGTGGCTTTATGCCACTGCATTTCGCATCAGGTAATACCGGGCCCCGGCGGCCAGCCCACCTTAAAGGCCGGCAACGCACCTGTAGCTCCTCTGGGGTTGCACGGAGTCGTGGCCGGCGGTAATCACTTACCATCAGGTGACTCGCACGCTCGTTTGCCGTGTCTTTTCCATAAAAAAAAAATGAAACACCTACGAGAAAAATAAAGGAGGCAAACATTGGACATGATCATGGTAGACCTTCGAGAATACAGTATTGATGATACTAAAGGAAAATCACGTAATAAGCATGAGGGATCTTTTGAAGGGCATGTATGAAGAGGCTGATTACAGCGGACCAGGCGAAAGATCCGTAACATTTGGTGCTTCATTCTGTCTGTCTAGGTGGAAACGGCAAAGCAAACGGAGTTTAGAGGTCTTTATATGTAGAGTGATCAGTAAACAAAAAACCTCACAAGTGCGAGTCGGGCCCACCCACCGATGGTCCCGTACAAAAATTGGAGGTCCCAAGTCTATTCTGAAATTCAAATTCAGTTTAAATAACTATTCGAAATTGGGTTGCTTTTACTTTGGTAAAAATATATTTCATAAAACACAAAAAAAAGTGTTTGTACACAAAAATGACAAAATTTCTCTTAACATTAGGTTCCCTCGGCCTACCCTGCTGTGTGCGGGATACAGCGTATCAGCTATATACAGCTGACTTTTTTTATAAATTGCTCGTAAATGTATGTTCTTTGTAAATGCAAAAAATGCCATATCTAACACTGTTTAAAAAGAAATTTGTATTTAACAAATACTTTACATATATAATAAAAAAGAATAAACTAAAAATTACTCGTAAACGTGAAAAGGAATCAAATTATTAAAAAAATATATATAATACAATGCCTAATAGTGAATCGTACCTAATAATGGTCCTCAATAGGAGGGAAGGTTTGGGCAGGGCCCAAAGAGATAGAAGGAATACCAATAATATAAATACATACATTCGATGAGGCAAAAGCGCTGCGTTGAGTTCCGCCACTCAATGTATCCAGAATTCGGCGAAAAGTGGGGAACGGAATGTCGTAACACTAATTTCACAGGTTCCGTCTACCCACTCGTGCCATATGCGTGATACAGACAGCGTGAACCTAATAAAATAATTATTCCATTGACTGGGAATCAAACCTACGACTACGCACTTGGCACTCTATACTGTGGTGACATCGACACCGCAATTAAATATATGTAAATATATACATAATACTTATAAACGAATATACAAGCCTTGTTGATTTATATTACACGTTACAGCCTCCTGAGACGTTTCCGTGAATAAGTATAATTAAAATATTTTATTTTCTTGTTTATTTACATAATATTGACCTTTATTTTTATCTTAAACGTACTGGCTTTTTTTGTACATATTTTGATGGAAATTCGTGGGTTCAATATATTCAAGGAGGGGTATCTAAATTCAAATAAAAAAAAATAATAACCTGATAGTGACTTCTTCCAACAAACATATGCGACAAATGTCTGATACATACATATTCTCAAGTATATTACAAAGGTTAAAGTTTCGAGGGTGGGCTGGGGAAACATTGGAACCTCCCCTCCTTGGTTAAGACACTACGTTCCCATTGAGACACTTCCGTTCTGCAATCACCGCTGAATTCTAGATTCATTGCGTGTTGAGAAGCGGAAGTGGGTGGTCCCCGAGTGGGAATTGAACCCTCAACCATCGCGTTAATAATCACACGCTATTGACCACAACGAACTCTACAGAGTAATTTTGTTACATTTAATACATTTACATAAATAACAAGCAACATTAACCTTACATTAACAAATATCGAAAATTAAGAAAAGAATAATAATATTTTATCTTGAAATTTACTCATGCCATTTTTTCCCAACTTTTTTAGCTTTACACTACATCTCGTATATAACGGGATAGATGGAACGTACAGTTAAGACACTCCGTTCCTCGTGCACCGGCTAATTTAGGCGACATTGGTTAGTTCAGTGGAGGAACTCAACACCAAATTTTGTCTTCTTACCAGATCGAACGAATGACAAAAATTAATTTCCACCAAGTGGGAATCGAACCCGTCAGTCAAGCACGCTGCTCTCTGCGCTATTACAACAGTCCCTTCAAAGTTAATAATATTTCCTAATAAATTTTCGTGACCATAATTCAGATATAACGATCCAATAGACCTAATAGGGTGAATTGAAGACCATATTTTTTAATTATATCTTTAATGAAATAAAAAAAAGTATAATTACAAAATTAAATCAAATTAAATTATAATATAATAATAATTAAATTAAAAATAATTGTACAATATAATTAGAAGATTATTAGATTAATAAAATTAATAGAGGCCGGTCGTGGCGCAGCGGCACAAAGTGTGACTGTAAAACCGACTGGTTGTGGGTTCGATCCCCACTTGAGGAGATAAAATATTTACTTAAATTTATATTTCCATTTCTTCGCTCTGGTGTCGAGGCTAAGCGCGGCGTTGAGTTCTGCCACTCAACACGCAATGCCTCCAGAACTCGACGGAAAGTGGGGAACGGAGTGTATACTGTGCCTATCCTGTTGTGTGCGGGATACAGCGTGAAGCCGATTTGATTCATTTCTTGGCTCCGGTATGGAGGCAAAGCGATACGTTGAGCTCCGCCACTCAACACGCAATGCTTCACGAATACTGTGGAAAGTGGGGAGCGGAGTGTCTTAACACTAAGTTCCCTCTGCTTACCCTAGACAGATGCGGGAAGCTTACTAGCTCAATACTTTTCTACTTCTTACTAAGCTATTTAATTAATTTAAAAGAAATTCAATAATCTATCTATATATATAAAAGGACTTGTTCTGACTGACTGAGGTAAGACGCACGCACAACCGTAACCGCTGTGCGTAGAAACGTGAAATTTGGGCATATGTTTAGTTTTGTCATTTGGACATCCACTAAGAAGGGGTTTTGAAAAATGTTAACTCTAAAGGGATGAAATAGGGGTTGAAAGTTTGTATGGAAAAAAATGAATCCGGCACTGATTTTTATAAAATTTTAACTTCAGAGCCTTAAAAATATTTAATTGAATACTTGTTTCATGGTGTTTTTAGAATTCACCCCCTAAGCGTTCAAATAAGGATTTGAGAGTTTATATGAAAAAATCTTTAAATCGCCACCGATTTTTATAAAAATTTAAATTCAGACTATTAAAAATATTTTATTGAACACGTTTTTCGTGTTTTTTTTAGAAATCAACCCTTAAGAGTGCAAATAAGCGGGCGAAGCCGCGCGCGCCCACTAGTTATATTAATCATAGAATGATCAAGAAAAGCTACTCTAGAAACCAAGTCAGGGTCAAATGATCCGCATCAATTAACATAAAGTATAGAACAAATATTTTACAATTACTCACTAAATGGAAGCTTGTTTACTAAACTATAATCGATTTTTAGTCTGTAGGTCAAAAAACAGCGTTTAGTTGTGGAGGAGGAATTTAACTTTTAACCGACTTCAAAATACTATATATTCATATTAATTAGAGATTCGCTGAATATTTTGTTTTGATTCGGTATATGTATGTCATCTTTTTCATTATCGTCGTGCCGTGTTCGGCACGACGATAATAGCACGGCACGGCACGGCAATATCGAAATCGGCCGAATACATTCGGTTCGATTATTTTTATTTAATTATTATTATAAATTAATGAGTCTCACTTAATGCTATGTCGATCTCCTTCGCTTGAGCGGAGCGGTGCCGAACTGGACACACATATTCACCCGCAGAGAACGATGATATATATATACCGAATACTAAACGAATATTCCGCGCATCACTAATATTAATATATTCAGAAGTTAACAACCGGATTTGCTCCTTTAACATCCAATTTCTTTTATAAAAATATATTGTGTTTTAAGCAAATATGTATAAGTCGCTTAAAGTAACGAAACTCAAAAGCGGCGCTAAGTTCCGCCACTTAACTGCTGTGTGCGGGATACGGCGTGATGATAATAAAAAAAAATAGCCTAGAAAAATATAAAATCTTGTAAGAAATAAAGATATTATTAAATAATAATTCATTCCCCCGAATGGGCATCGAACCCACAACCGCAATCGCATTACAGTCACGCCTCTATGCCCCTGCGCCACAACGGCCTCATGAGGTGTAAATATCGCTGTTAATGTTCAAACATCCAGTTTTTGTATTTGTAAGTAAAAAACGCAAGACCTTTAATATTTCCTTAATAAAACCTGTAGATTCTTGATTTATCAAATATTATCCAAAAAAATTGTACAATTAATAAACAGGATATATATTTAAATGAATTTAAATACAACAAAAAAAATTATTAACAAAGTTATTAAACAAATTCCGTTTCTTGGTTTGATTTGACCTTACGTAGATGTGGTTGTAGTTGGTCATGTTCGACTATATATTGTACATATTTATATATCTTTATATTTTATTAAGCACTCCATTCCCCACTTACTGCCAAATTATCGAGACATTACACAGAGAATGGCAGAACTCAACGCCGCGTTTTGGCTTCTTTCGAAAGCAAAAAAATTTGAATAGGTCATCTTCCGAATTGACATCATCGTGTTTGTCACTTAACAATCTACTAATGTAAATGAAAAATGTTAACTAATCTAATTTCTCTTATCCAGATAAAACATTTACACTAATACTATAAAAACCAATTTTGCTCATAATAAATATTATAAAAAGGCGTGTGCGGGATTCGAACCCACATGTTTACAATAATTGATAATATACGGTATATTACATTTATAAGCAATTATTCATATATATATATATATGGTCATTTATCACGGTCACTGATTAACATGAGTATTAGTTAACCTTCGCCTAATTTGAAAGATTTTAAAATTTTTATATATTTATAATGAGAGCTAATAAAAAAACAGAAATTATAAATAATATCAATTATTTGTAAATTACAGATTTTTTTCTTGAAAATATAAAAATTGCACAAGAAGTCAATGTTGAATCTATCGTCAGCTCAACCAGGCTTGGGTATTTTAAAAAATAAAATAAACATTTTTCTTACTTGAAATATATATATATATATATCAATATCAATATATATATATATATATATATATATATATATATATATATATATATATATATATATATATATATATATATATGTATATGTATATATATTGATATTGATATCATACACATTAAGCGCGGAGTTGAGTTCTGCCACTCAACATGCAATGCCTCCAGAATTCGGCAGAAAGTGGGGCACGAAGTGTCTCAACACCAGGTTCCCTCTGCCTACCTTGCTGTGTGCGGGATACAGAGTGAAGCTGATTGATTACACAATATACAATATGTATGATATTAATGTATGTATATGTATGATATTAATGATATACAATATGTATGATATTAATATTTTTTCAGCTCTGCCACTTAACATGCAATACCTTCAGAATTTGGCAGAAAGTGGGAAACAAATTTGTCTTAAATAACATATAATGGATTGTCGTAAAAAAATTTTTATTTGTAAAACAGTGGTGGGAGTTTAATGTTTCAGTTTATATGAAGGTGGAAATGCAAGAAATTTTAAATATCGCCATTTTCCTGAGTTGACCTACAGCCAGCAAATTAAGTCTGATGCCGTCCTTGATGTGCATTGCACTGCAATGGCACCATATTCTATATTATTATTTGATTCAAATTTAAGATGTAAAAATACAAAAAAAATATAATTTAATATAATAAATTATATTTCTAATAATTTATTTCAATTTACAATATTAAAATTAGTTATTGCTTTAATATATTAAATCTCCATAATATAATCTGAAGCCAGTCGTGGTGCAGCGGCACAAAGTGTGACTGTAAAACAGACTGGTTGTGGGTTCTATCCCCACTCGGGGAGATGAAATATTTACTTAAATTTTTCAATTTCTTTGCTCCAGTGTCGAAGCAAAGTGTGGCGTTGAGTTCTGCCACTCAACACGCAATACCTCCAGAATTCGACAAAAAGTAGGGAACGGAGTGTCTTAACACTAGGTTTCATGTGCCTACCCTATTGTCTGCAGGATACAGTGTAAAGCTGATTTATATTAAATCTTTTTATTCATAATTTTTTTTAATATTTTTTTTAAATGTTTTCTTTTGAAATATCTGTACACTTCTATATATGGAGCAACAACCTATATTTAAAATATGTGGTGTTGACACTGCACTGCAGTTTTTTACTTTAGCAGTTGTAAACATAGTCCTTGTTTATTACATATAAACATTTTATTAGACACAAAAAATTCTATTTTTGTGTCTAATAAAATGTAACTTTTTATTTGTTTTATTATATTACTAAACCATTATAACATTTAAACTTTGTGAAAATAGCTATTAAACAAGATTTGAGAATGTCAGATACTCAATATATATTAAAGTTCTTCTTTAATAATAATAATATGTTTATGTAAAAAAATTATGAAAAGATAATAATTGTATCAGGTGCTCTACAATATGCACTTGATAGGATTAATAAATTACACACATTGATAAATATTATAATTAATTGTATTTATCTTAATACAAAATAGTCATTAAGATTAAATTAAAAATTAAATGTGGGGCTTTAAAATACACATTCCGAACATCGGCGGAAAGTGGAGAAAAGAGAAATTAATCATCAGTTTATAATACCTATGTTATGAAAAGATACATTAAAAAAAAAAGACAAAATAAATAACTTACAATGCTTCTGTAGACGGCTGTAAATCGTCCGCACTCAATACTCTGTTATCAAATATTTCTGGTGTATTTTTTCTAAGATTGTAATATTTTTCTATACACGTCTTCGTCTTCTCCACTTCTCCGTAACACGCATTATAGAATAAAAGCAATTGTTTATCCGATAAATCTTTAGGCACATATTTGGATTTGTCCAATTTTTGTATCCACTCTTTTATAATGTCAAAATCTGCTTGAGAAAATATATCCATGGACGCAACGGCCGCATCATAGTCATATTCCAATTCAACCGGCATCATTGATAATTATATTTGAATATATTATTTACGATATTTACGCGATACTTTGTCGAATGTGATACATCCAATCTTTTTGATGGTAAATTGACAACTGAAGTGAATGAATTGATCGCAAGCACCACAGATTGAACGACCTTGATAAGTTTTTTTTGCTGCAAGTCCCTGCCATTTGAGCTCTTGCAGAGTTGCCAGTTACAAAATTTCTAAAAATATTCTTTTTGATAATTTTAGTAAATAAACATCGTTTTTAATCATTTGTATATTTTTCTGTATATTTTTTTAACAATATTCTTTTAAACTTTACGCTGTGTAGTGCAGGATGCTCTAAAAAGCAGGACAGGCAAAAGGAATCTGAAAATCTAGTGTTAAGACTCCGCTCCCCATTTTTCGCCGAATTTTCGAGACATTGAGTGTTGAGTGGTCGAATTCAACGCCGCACTTTGCCTTGTTAATAGAACGAAGAAATGAAAATATTATACATTGTATTGCACCAAGTGGGATGTTTTCCAAATGATCTTGTTGATTGTTATTTACTTACATTATTTTTAATTTTAGTGTTTTATATACTGTCCGAAATCGGTAGAGAGAGCTTATTGTTAAGATACTTTGTTTTTTAATATCCGCTCATTCAAAATAATAGATATGAATAAAACAATATTAAGAAATTTAAATTATCCCCATATTAGACTTACTGAACCATATAGATTATAAGTAATATTAATTGTGACAAAAATGAACTCTGAAACATCGTAAGTAAATATTTATGTTTTATTTTATGTGTATAAAAGATAGCTAAAAATAGAAAATATTTTTCAGACAAAGCAATTTAGTTATAATTACCCGTAAGAACAGATGTTTTCGTTTCATGAAGGCTTATTCCAAAACATTGATATTTTTGTTGACGCCTCTTGTCTTGACGCCAATTGTGATTGTGAAAAATAATAATGTTAGTATCGACAATATCTTTTTTTTGGTATTTTTCAATTTTAACCTAAATTTTAAATCGAATCATGGGAATTGATATATATTTAAGCGTTCGTCTTGATAGAGGTCAGTGTCTGAATGTTAGATTGTATTTTCATTTTCTCTATCAATATTGTGTACTGTCCGGAGTTCAGAAATAAACCGGAGAACGTATGATCTCGGCACTAGGTTCCTTTTATCTGCAAAGTAGGATTCCCACCTTGGAGGAGGCGAGTCCCTCTTCTATTTTACATATTTATCTACATATAGTGCTGAGGCTCAAGCGTATATCAACGGAACAGGTCGAGAATTCGATTTACACTCGAGGAAATATAATATATCATACTTTCATTTCTTCACTCATATATCAAGCATAACAGGCAAGGAAAACGGAAGGGACTAAATGGGAATGGACTGCCTTCACACTAGATTTCCAGGTTCCCTCTGCCTACGCTGCTATGTGCGGGATACAGTGTGAAGCTAAAACAATTTATATATATATATATATATATATATATATATATATATATATATATACATTTTAGGCGTATTTAAGTTTCTATATTTTTCTGGTCACATCTGTATATTGGTCTACGAATATGCTGCATCCAGGAGTGACTTCTCTCATTCCAATAGTATACATTACAATCATGGGAATTTTCAACAGAAAATTATTAAATGTTGTGAGTACCAATTAAATATATTTTTGGGGTTCCGCAAATCGAAAGAAAAAAACGGAACTCTTATAAGGAGGTATGGACGGATAACTAAGTAGTAGCTGGTACGTACGTCCGTCTGTAAAGACTATTTATGATGAGATCACGTGTAGAGTTATTAAGTTTATATATATATATATATATATATATATATATATATATATATATATATATATATATATATATATATATATATATATCATAGAATCATTCTGATTTTTGAACGAGATGAAGAAAGGACGGAATGCAAGATCAGTGTAAATGATAAGATATTAGAACAGGTGAATGAAGTGGTATATTTGGGAAGTATGTTCAGTAGAGATGGAAGATACGAGATGGATGTGGAAAGGCGTATTGCTGCCGGTAACAAGGTTAACGGAGCCTTGGCTGCATTGATGAGACGGCGAAACGTCAGCACAGCTGCGCGATTGGCCGTACACAATGCAGTTTTGGTACCGACCCTGTTATACGGCAGCGAAACGTGGGTATTACAGAAGAAGAATGAAAGAAAGATGAATGCTGTGGAGATGCGATCTCTTCGTAGGATATGTGGAGTCAGCCTAGCTGATCGAATCCGCAATGAACAGGTACACAGAATGGCAGGTACCAGCGAGGATGTCACGGTGAGAATGAAGAAGAACGTGCTCAGCTGGTTTGGGCACGTCGAACGAATGAGCGAGGAAAGAATGGCAAAAAAGATTTATGATGGAAAAGTGAGTGGTAAGAGAGGTAGGGGGAGACCTCGGTTGACCTTCGAAAACACAGTATCAAAGATACTGGAGGAGGGTCACGTAAAAAGTATGAGGATCCCCCGGAGGGCATGTATGAAGAGGTTGATGACAGTGGACGAGGCGAAAGAGGTATGTAGAGACCGTAGCGTTTGGCGCTCCGTTCTCTCTGACTACCCCGCTAGGGATAAAGCGTGAAGTAAAAGTTAAAAGTTAAAAGAATCATTTTTAAATGATTCTAACTTCAACTTTAAAGTTGTACTTCCCGTTGACCTATAATCCTGAAATCGGTACCGGTAGCCTCAGTGTTTTTATTTTAGTGTTTATATTTTATTTTAGGGTTTTTATTTTATTTTGCAACTTCTATCTTCCATATTAGGGGGAAGAAAAGCTTTTATGCTTGTTTTTCAGTTTCACGTTGTGAAATGGCATTGCGTGGCATTTCATTCCATAGCATTGCGTGGGAACACAACGCTCCGCTTTGCCTCGACACCGGAGTAAAGAAATAAAAATATTAAATATTTCATTTGGTCAAGTAGAAATCGAACCCATAACCATATTGTGCGCGACGACTGGTCAGGAGACTCATTTCAAAGACAATATGAGGATATACTCGTGTGTATCCATAATCACAATCAGTTACCCCTAATAAGTTGATATGATAATTTCTAGGTTAGCATAAACAATTCAGTGTTAGATTGTTTAGGAGTTATGGTACTTATCATTGCGATAGAACAAAGCAACCTACATAAGAGGGCCGCTATAAAAATACTACTCACCTTCGGGTGCTCGCACTTCAGGCAAGTGTATGAGAGTAATACGTTATTATTCTTCCTTTATTGATTTTTGATGTTAATATTTATAAGTATTTTTTTGATATTTTGGGCATTTTTTTCAGTTTCACGCTGTATATGGGACAGAGAGAACCTAGTGTTAAAGCACTCTGTTCCTCATTGTACGCTATGTTTTGCCTCAACACCAGAACAAAGAAATGCAAATATACATTTAAATAAATATTTCATTTCCTCGAATGGGGATCGAACCCATAACCTATCGCATTTACAGACACACACTGGCGCACTTGCGCCATGACTGGCCTCAATCTGGACATTTCTTTACCCAAAATATACTCAAATATGATAGCCCACAAACACTCCCATTATTTTCTTAAATACAAAGAATATAAGTATTACAGGTTGAGTTTCCTTCTATTCTTCAGTACAATGGTTCTGTCTATGTGGTTCAGTAATACCATGGCGTGTGGTATTATGATGCCTTTGGTGAAAGAAATTTTAAAGGAACTGGAAAAGGTACGTTTTTCGTTTCAAAAAACGTTGCTAAGGTCCACGCGTGCTGAGTGACGGAGCTTCGCCAATGTGGCGGTAGGTCCTCCCAAAAATTCTATATTTTGTTCCATAGTCTCTTCTATCTTCCAGTGAAATTTCCATAAAAATCAGTCCAGTTATTCCGGAGTTAAGTCCGGGCAGACAAAAAGATAAATAAATAAGACAATCGTTTGCTTGTATTTTAGTAGGCTCTACTATAGACCTACTTGAAAAAACATAGTTATTTCAAAATGGAAGACGGACACTAAGATTTTATTTATGTCTATAAATTAATGGTATAGTGGCCAGTCGTGGCGCAAAGGCACATGTGTATGACTGTAACTTTTATTTTACTTTAGGTGGAATGAGGAAAGGAATATTTATTTAAATTTATATTTTCATTTCTTCGCTCTGGTTGCAAGTAAAAGTGCGGCGTTGATATCGGCCACTCAATACGCAAATTCTCCAAAACTGCCTGCCCTGCTATATACGGGATACAGCGTGAAGCGTTAAAGACATATAATGTTATTTCAGATGGGAATATTAGAAACACGTGAAATTACAACAAATACAAACCACAATGATGAAACGTATGTAACAGTTCATTTCATATACAAGTTGGTATATTTAATATAGAGGTGTATAATTTACAAAATATTATTGGTTTGTTAAAACAATATTTCAGTTCGGAAGAACCAACGGATTTCGCCATTTTTTATTTCCTTGGAATTGCTTATTCTTCGTCTATAGGTTTGTATCTAGTACTTATAATTAACATATTTTTGAGCTTCAAACTATAATCCCGCATATACGAGTATATATTCCGCAGGGTATGCAGAGGGAACCTAACCTTAAGACACTCCGTTCTTTATTTTTCGCCCAATTTTCAAGGCATTATATTTTGAATAGCAGAATCGAATGTAGCGGTTTGTTTAAATTATTTTACGTATCGGGACTTGAGACTGTGACTCTAGGATACTATTCAAGAAGGAAAATTGAAACTTTCATGGCGTAGTGGCACAGCGTGTAAACAAGACGGTTGTAAATTTGATTACAGTTAATTATCACTTAACACGCAAGGTCTCAAAAGTCCAACGATATTAGTAGTGTTCAGACACTTCGTTTCCCATTTTCTAGTGGGAAACGGAGTGTTTTAACACTAGGTTAACTTTTCCTACTCAGCTATATGCGGAATAGAGTACGAGCGAAGTTAAAAAAATACATGACCCGACTATTATTTTATTTTAGGTGGAATGACGACAATGGTTGGAAGCGAAGTGAATCCTTTGCTAAGAAATTACTGCTCAACGTAAGGTCGTAAATTCGCAAAACTTTTACATAGTACGAAATTGCTAATAAAATCGTTATAATATAAAAATATCTTTTGATATAAGCCTTCATATACACATTTATAACTATAAATTTAAAGTAAATATTTCATTGCCTCGAGTGGGGATCGAACCCACAACCAGTCGATTTACAATCACACTTTGTGCCCCTGCGCCACAACTGGCCTCAATAACAATAATAATTTATAATTTATAATAATAACATTTTTAGGATTTTCCCCCAAAGTCCACGTGTACAGATACCTGACTTCCTACTTCTAACTCTACCTGGGATTATAGTAATGGAGATGTGCCTATATTTGTGGTTGAACTTCTATTTTTTGGGCATGTTAAGGTAATTGAGACTTGTTTTGACTAACTGAAACTCTAAGAAGGCCTATATACTTCGCTTGTAGTGGATGATTTGCTTTGCTCGAGCTAGGCTTAGCCTACTGGGTAGGGCTGTGGACACCACGTTTGTCAGAAATTAGAATTTTTGGGCTGTTGTGTATCTGGGTCCTCATATCCACCAGCAGGGACGGTAAGTGTATCTTGTGCATTTGGGTTTGTGTGTGACCCTACCTATGTGTATTATGTACGGCCTTATTCGTTACTGTTCTGGCGTCAACGACATCTGAAGAGAACGTAACATGGTCTACAGTAGAGTTTGTTTAAGAGGTAATCGTAGATTTTTTTCCACTAGCGGATTCGGATGAGTCAAGGGAAGACAAGGCAAGGCAAGGAATTTTAGACGGAAAGTTAAGAACAGAGTGCCCCCACTGTCCTCAGAGGTTCCTTTTGCCCATCCTGCCATATGCGAGATACAGCGTGAAGCTGAAAAAACTACATCAGTGAATTTGCCATTTCAGGGTACAGAACTACACAGCCCTACAAGTATCGTTGACGGGTGAGGAGGAACAGTATATCTCTATATTATTGAATACACAGTATGAGCAGATGGGAAACTTTACATTTCACGATATGGTATGTTAATTTAAATGTATTTAGAAACAACCTAATCTATTTAACGTCACTCTGGTCGCTTGGAGTGCCTAAGCACTCTCTTCTCATAATATGTAACGGAATATAGTGTAGAAATGACGGGTGAAGATGACAGATAATTTTATACTCATATCTTTTTTTTTAGCTTTACACAGTATCCAACATATAGCAGGGCAGGCAGAGGGAACCTGGGAACCTAGTGTTAAGACTTCCTTTAACCATTTTCCGCCGGATTCTCGAGGCGTTACATGTTGAGTGGCGAAACTCGGCATCCGCATTTGCCTCGTTCACCAGAGAGTTCACTCCCTGAAATAAGAATGGAACCCACCACCGTCATGTCACACATTAGTACCCCTAGCACGACGGCCTCATCTATTAATATGATTTTTATAAATTTTCATAAGCCGTCTATATCTTCTTTCTAAACTCTATCTTATCTTTTTATATTATTTAACGTACATTACATAGTGAACATATCATGTGTAAAATTGATTTTTTTCTTTTATTATTACATTAAGCAAACTAAGCTGTTAATGCTTTGAATCGTTACCAATTCGAAGCGAAATTCGAAGCTTAAAACAGCTGACCAAAACTTTAAACGTGATTTAAATCTTACTATTTTTATAAAAAAGCCAACTATTATTACAGGTCATCAGCGGAGTAGTTATTTTAAGCGCAACATTTAAAATCATCACAAATGTTTTTATACTAACCGATGATCATTTCTATAACTACAGCGGGTATGTAACTTTGAAATATTCATATCTAAGTACCACCAGTATTAGTGAAAGATTTGAAAAGGAGTTTATGATTGTGGTCAATAGATTTTGCAAGAGGCCGTCTTGGCGCAGATGCAAAATGTGACTATAAACGCGATCGGTTGTGGGTTCGATTTCCAGTTGAGGAAATAAAATATTTAATATTTTCATTTCTT
Organism: Heliconius sara; assembly: GCA_917862395.2. NCBI lineage: Eukaryota > Metazoa > Arthropoda > Insecta > Lepidoptera > Nymphalidae > Heliconius > Heliconius sara. The sequence goes on from OU860781.1 coordinate 9,566,316, forward strand.
CGCTCGGGCGTCGACGCAAAGCGCGGCGTTGTTCCACCACTCTACAAGCGATGGTTCCAGAATTCAAAGTATTTTACTTCGCTGATGGGGTGTCTTAACACTAGGTTCCCTCTGCCTAGCGTGCTGTGTGCGAAATATAGCGTGAAGCCTGAAAATCTGGTCAAGTGCGACTCAGAATCCCTGACTAAGGGTTCCGAACTAATCTTAGGATTATAAGAAAACGGAAAGTACAAATTATAGAAGTTGACAAACTTAAGTTTGCGGGCGTATGATCTATTACAACATTCATTTTATAACAAATTTTCATCTCTATATATTATAAAATAGGAACGCTTTTTTTCTCTGTCTTTGCGGTCAGTATTAGGTAGAGTATTCTCAGGTTTTCACTATTAGGTAGAGTATTTCTCAGGAAGGTTTATATTGTTTATGATATGTATATTGTAATGAAATTTAACCTAAATATGATAAAATGTGTATAAAGTACTGTCCGTCCGGATGGATGGATGGATGGATGGATGGATGGATGGATGGGCGGACGGATGGACGGACGGACGGATGGATGGATGGATGGATGGATCAAGAGAACTCTTTTATTTTTGATCTAGATAATGCTCTGTTAAGTACGGTCAGTCGCTCGGTTGGTCGGTTGGTCTTTCGGTCGGTCGGTCGGTCGGTCGGCCGGTCGGTTGGTCGGTCGGTCGGTCGGTCTCGGTCGGTCGGTCGGTCGGTCGGTCGGTCGGTCGGTCGGTCGGTCGGTCGGTTGGTCGGTCGGTCGGTCGGTCAGTCGGTACGTCCGTCCGTCCGTGCATCCGTCCATCGATCCATCCATCCAACAAACAAACAAACAAATCAATCAATCAATCAATCCATCAATCGATCAATGTATCAATCATCAATCAATCAATCCATCAATCGATCAATGTATCAATCATCAATCAATCAATCCATCAATCAATCAATCAATCAATCAATCCATCAATTAATCAATCAATCAATCAATCATCGGTCGGTCGGTCCGTCCGTCGGTCGGTCGGTCGGTCCGTCCGTCCGTCCGTCCGTCCATCCATCCATCCATCCATCCATCCATCTATACATCCATCCAACAAACAAACAAACACAAACAAACAAATGCTCTGCTGGTGGCTCTGACTTTTTAAATATGATAGAACGACTTCTCTATCTCGATCTCTTTCTCTATATATTATAAAATAGAAACGCTTTTTTCTCTGTCTGGCGTTTCTAAGTCTTCTTCTTCTGAACCAACGGATTTTGATGCGATTTTCACCATTAGGTAGAGTATTTCTCAGGGAAAGTTTATATATGTATATTTTAATGTATTTTGACCTAAATATGATAAATGTGTATTCTATCCGTTGAGACACTTTCGCGCATGCACTGCTTTAATGGTAAGTCCTACATGAAAACAATGTACTATGCGAAATGCGAAACGGCTCGTATTGTACGTATTAGATAATTGGAGTTTAATGTATTATTTCAGAGCGATATATTTTGTTTTATCTTCTTTGATGAATAGAATAGTAGGTAGTCTTTTGTTCATAATTTCTTTCGTGTGAGTTTTTTAGGATTAAAAGAATAGTAGATAGTCTTTTGTTTATCATTTCTTTCGTTTAAGTATCCAGTTGTTTATTTTGTTTACTCTTCTTCTGTTCTTTTATTATTTTCTTCACCTTCTTAAACATTTCCTTTTTTGATTTAATTACGCCACGAAAAAATCGTTCATAGAACAAGAAATGCAAATAAAAATCGTTTAAATCGTTTAAATATAAGCGTAGAGGAGACGGAAATTAGACGGTAATTTAAATATATTTTCTTATAGTAAGGGATGTGTGTCCACAATGATATTAATCCTAATCCTTTTAAATAAGTTGTTAATTTTCTACGTTAAACAAAGATAAACTTTGCTCTTTACAATATTTCGAAATTACAAATAGTTAGAGAAAAGCTATATCGACTCATGTTTATCCCTTACTCTCAGTATATAAACAAGTATATTAGTTACCTTTTCGCCATTTAATGTAGATGAAAATATTGTTTACTGTTTTTTATTTTAACAAGTACTTTAGAAGATTAGTAGCACAGATTTATAATCACGGTACTAAATAATTCTTGCTGCGTAACGGCTCGCCGCCCACCACGCGTCCCTCCGCGCCCCGCGTCCTTGCTTATAAAAATGGATTCGCACCCGCCTGGCTTCTTTCTCCCGGGTATGGGAGGAAGGGCCAGCTCATCATGCCGATCTATAACCCTCGTTAAGCGCGGTTGCCAAACTGTTCGAGAAGTTATTCCTCTCACTTCTCCAGTCGCACATTTACCCACGAAGCGAGCAGTTTGGCGAGCGGGTATACCTCTCTGGTTACACTACGCCACAACAGCGATCAACCGAAAGGATAGTGCAATAATAGTCTTCTTCGACGTAGCACGCGTATTCGACCGTGTCTGGCATCCGGGCCTACTTCATTAAGTGTTCACAGCCGGCACCCCTAGCACGTCACGCATGTCTTTACCTCCCTGCGTCAGTGACAGGACATTTTGTGTGAGAGTTGAGAGTTCGAGGTCTAGCAGCGACTCGATCGCCGCCGTTGTTCCCCAGGTCAGCATTTTATCACCTACTCTCTACGCACTATACACTGATAACATCACAACGTCCTAGCGAGTATCACTCAACGAGAAATCTCAACGAACTACTTCCAAGGGACTTTCTATCCTACTCCAAATCCGACTTATGAAGCCGAGGGTCTCTCCTGACTGAGTTGACCGCTTAGATAGCATTTTATATTGCTTCCAATTCCATACTGTGTCAACGTCCAGATGTCGTTCCGAGCTACTGCGGAGATTGACGAGAGAATGCTTCAATTCTGCGCCTGGCTCTATAGCAAAGTTAATTTAGAAGCGATTGCACGTTTTTTGGAGTTATCCAATAATTATAAAGTATTTCAACGCGACATCGTTGGTTACGTCTTTCGTTTAAGTATTTTTGTTTAAGAGTAGTAGTAAGTAGTCTGTTTTTTTTAAACAATTGGAACATCCTTATTGTAACTACGAAAATGCGGGTTGCATAGTTAAAGCGGGCGAAGCCGCGAGCGGGTCCCTAGTTTGTAATAAAATCATAAATTTGTAATATTTTTAAATGCAAATTTTAATTATAGACGCTGTCGCCCATTGTCAATTCTTAAAATCATTCCCCCGAGTGGGAATCGAACCCATAACCGTCGATAAATAGAAAGTCCGTTTTTAACAAACTTTTATTAATATTATATTTTTTTAAAGCTTAGTTACATCAGTGCCAACGATTTTGTGTTCATTTGTGCTATTTGTGCTGCCTGTTAAATTTGACTGTCTCAAGTTTTGTACTGGGGTCGTTGGTAAGATATATATAGAAATATTTTTTTATTAAAATTAATAAATAATAAGGCAATATAATAAATGAATCACATTAACCAACATTACATTACTTTGGGAGGTCTGTAGTCGCGCAGGGGCACAAGCGTGCGACTGTACACAGCATAGGTTGTGGGTTCGATTCCAACTTTTAAAAAAATCCCCTTATATATTTTATATTTTCATCTTCTCGATCTGGTAACGAGGCAAAACGCGGCGTTGAGTTCCCCCACCCCCCACAATACGCTATGTCTCCAGAAATCAGCGAAAATTGGTAAATACACAGAGTGTGTGCTGAATGGAAGCAGTCTGAAGCTAAAAAAAAAACTATATATACCTGTACTTTGTGGTTTTCCTAAAAACGACCACAATATCTTATTCCTCTGGACAAATAGATTTAAATTAATCATAGAATAAAATAAACTAATCAAGTTTCATTTCAACCATCACACCATCGTAATAAAAGTCAGCTATTTAATTAATTTATGATTTATTTTTATTAATTAATTATAATTAACCTGTACCTCCTTTAAATAAAAAAAATATACACAGAAAATATTTTTTATTATATTAAAAATAAATAAAATAAATAAATCAACTTCACGCTGTATCCCGCACACTGCAGGGTAGGCAGAGGGAACGTAGTGAAAGACACTCCGTTCCCCACTTTCTGCCGAATTCCGGAGGCATTGCGTGTTAAGTGGCAGAACTCAACGCCGCGCTTTGCCTCGACACCAGAGCGAAGAAATGGAAATATAAATTTAAGTAAATATTTCATCTCCTCGAGTGGGGATCGAACCCACAACCAGTCGGTTTACAGTCACACCTTGTGCCGCTGCGCCACGACCGGCCTCTATTTTTTATTATATTAATTTCAATAATTTCATAATTAGAAGCCAATGGTGGCGTAGGGGCACAAAGTGTGACTGTAGTAAACGCGATTGGTTGTGGTTCATTCTCCATTCGAGAAAATGAAATATTTATTAAAATTTATATTTCTGTTTCTTCGCTTCCAACACTCAACACGCAATGCATCTAGAATTCGGTGGCAACTGGGGAACATAGTGTCTTAACACTAGGTTACCTCTGTCTGCCCTTCTGTGTGGATACAACGTAAAGCGGATTTCGATTTAATTTTTAAATAATTTCAATACAGATGTTCCAACATCCAGAAGCCGAGCTTTCCTCACATGGTCGTTAATAAAAAACAATATTCTTTGGAGCGTTTTATTTGTTACTGGTTTGTAACATATATGTAAATTAACTTTTGCTTAAGTAACGTTATTTTATTTTAATAATTTTGTGTTAACTACTTCATTAAAAAATTCAATGAAGAAATATTTTTAATTTAAGTGTTTTGGGTGATATAAAATAAAAAATGTGAAAGGCGGCGCGAAAACATAAAATTTCATCATCATTATCTATAATAAATAGTAGAAAAGTTAAATGACTCAGCTCATTCTGCCAAGAACGACAGAGAAAAGAGAAAATATTTTTATTCTCTTAATTAAATAGACACACATTAAGGTATTGAGAGTTCATTAAAAAATACATTAAAACATTTTTTTTCCACATATTTATAAAGCAAGTACCAATATAACGTTTGAAGCTATGAAACAAACGAAAATGCTCGAAGAGCTTAAGAAATTTTTGGTCCTCTTCATCAATCTCCCGCATCCGGTTGTGGGCTTAACGGTCATTATACTGTGTAAGGTTCTTGCGGAATTCGGAAGCAGCTCCACGCTGGTAGACTGTATGTTGGAGCAAACAGCTTATTTGGTAAGTAGTTCAAGATGCGTACTTATCATTTTATTTTCCTCGTGTGTCTCCCATACAACGTGACATTGGCGAAATGAAATGTGCTCAACTGGCACACTCGAAACGCCATAACTTAAGAAATTAAATTAAAATTAAATTAAATTAGCTTCACGCTATATCCCGCACACAGCAGGGTAGGCAGAGGGAACCTAGTGTTAAGACACTCCGTTCCCCTCTTTCTGCCGAATTTTGGGGGCATTGCGTGTTGAGTGGCAGAACTCAACGCCGTGCTTTGCCTTGAGACCAGAGCGAAGAAATGGAAATATAAATTTAGGTAAATATTTCATCTCCTCGAGTGGGGATGGAATCCACAACCAGTCGATATACAGTCACCCGCGACGGGCATTTTGACTAGATATAGCTATAGCAATCTTCTTACAATACCAAAAATCTTCTTACAATACCAAATTTTCGACTCATTGTGCGGCAGCAAGCAACAAAATAATTGCTAGTTCCGATTGAAAATCGAACCCGCAACCACCTTTACAGTCGGACGACGCTAAGCCATATGTAAACATGTTTCAGAGTGTCGAAGCTAAAATGAATCCACTTTATCTGATGATAACCAGCACGTTATCAAGCTGTCAACCATTTCATTTAATAACTGGTACTTCAACTTACGCTTTGGTCGCCGCTTACGTCAATATACCGCATCGGAAAATGGTATTTTTTTGGATTATATTCTTGGTGATACAGGTTTAAAATAGGACTAAAAACCAACCGGAGGAAAGTCGTGGCGACGTGAACCGACGCGAGCTATTTATAAATAATATTTTAATAAATAGTTCGCGTCGGTCTCGTCGGTCGATAATAATACTGTCGGTCCATCACTTTGGGGTCACCTATGGGCAATGGCATGTTGGCGATGTTGATGAGATGAAACTTAATATTCAACTAATTTATTATATGTTAAATTTGTTATTTGTATATTGTACAAAACAACAGCTAAGAACAATTTGACAGCTTAGTAGTAGAAGCAATATAAGCGAGTTCGCTTACAGAACAAGTTAGCTTCGCGCTGTATTCCTAGGGAGTAAGTTAGAGAGAACCAAATAAGTACCTCTTTCACCTCGTTCAGTCTCATTAACCTCTTCGTTCATACTCTCCGAGGGATCCTCGTGCAAGGATCTAGCATTCTGTGAATTCTTCATTTTTTTCAAATACCAGAATCTTTATTTATTAATCCTATTTATATTTTCAGATAATTGCAGGAATAGGACCATCTGTCGCAGGAATTTTAATCAGTTTGTTCACAATTAGCCTGTGGTCAAAGGCGGTATGGTCCGATATCGATATATTTCCTAAATGGGCTGGGACTATTAATACTAATAGTAATTCAAAATAATATTTATAAACAATAATATAAAAAAAATTACAAAATAGTTTTGAAACGTTTATCTAAAAATAAACATCAATTCATATTTTCATTCGTTTATTTAATAACAATTAACAATACAATCTTCCCACCGCTATTTACAAAATATATCTGAGCATATTTACACTTGGCAACACTCACTACTTTATAGATAAAATAGAAATTACATAATCTGTATGCATATAGCTGACGTCACACCACTCCAAGATGGCGTCGTTTACATTTCAGTATATAAATCTACCACTTTGGTACTAATCATGTATATCATGAGTTAAATATTATATAGTGTATTACATATGAAAATATTTTTACTGTCTAAAACAGTGTAGTTCTATTTTTTAAAGTATTTTAAAAATAACTCGATTGTTAAAAAAAATTTTAAAAATAGAACTAGATTGTTTTGACAAGATATTTTATTATAATCAAGTAACGAACGAAATGAGTAACAAATCTTCATAATAAAAATGCGATTATTATACATTACTCAAATTAAAGTTACGTTGCCATAATATTTTTTGCTTGACGTAAATAAATTTTATCTTTCGAAATTTAAAGATAATACAAGAAGTTTTAAAATAATTAATAATTATATTTTCACTTTTCATATTATTTTTAATTACATTTAAAAAATGGACTGAGATTATTTATTTCCTTATCAATATTTTAACACATTATATTAAATATATTTTTTATCTGTATAAAATAATTAATTTGTGCATTATTCATTATAGTCTAAATACAAATAACCAACCAAAGTTGTTCCATTATATTAAGAAATCCAAACCTTTATAATTTTTCTTAACAGATACCTATAAATAATTCGCTTCAGCAATAAGTAACGAAAACCTAGTGCCGAGACATTGTTCTCCGTTTTCCACTATTCAAATTGTAGGTACTCAACACCACCAATTGGAGCATTCTCCCGAATGGGTATCGTACCCATAACTATCGTGTTTAAAGTCAGTCCATAATTTTATTATTAATAAGAATAATTTTGAGAATCCCATGAAAATATTAGGTCCATATTATTATAACACCACTTTTATTTACATGAAAATACTCTGCTCAGTGTATATGTATGTCTATAAAATATACTAATATTCATATAAAAATAGCAAAATAGTTTATATTGGTTGATTTTTGTAGATGGTAACTATTGGCACATGAAATTCTTATTATTGATCTTATAGTTTAAATTGAAAATTATAACATTAAAAATACGTATTCTTCATCATTTACTAAGATCTTAAATAAACAAACAGACTTGCAAATACTAAATTTGTTAAAGAAAATACGGAAATTGTTATTCTTTTGACATAATGCTAAAATACTATTTTTATTATTGTATTAAGCTGTTATAATATCACGTAAATACGCTTAAGATTTTATTATTTAAATATATTAATAATATTTTGGTCAATTATGTCAAGGCACAGATTTTTGTTGATGTATATTTAAAATGTTGTTATATATTAAAGACTACATAATATATTTCACAATAATCAATAACAATTTTTTATCATGTTCAAATTAAATACTCTAGTAAAAAACACAGATAGTTAAATATCTTCAATGTGCACATTTTTATTTTTTTTTACTTTTTATTAATTTATTCAATAGTTATTTATAGTGATATATTAAACTGCAGAAATATCAGATCTGTTATTATATTATTTACTCTAAATACAACTAGGAACGTCCATTACCGGATTTAAATACATTTTCTACATTGACATTAATTTTGGCGCGAAAATGGAGTTGACATTTCTATAGTTTTCTATATTACTTACATAGTTTCCTAAACATAATATACTTAATCTTATTAATTATAACACACAGCTTCGTTGATTTTCAATATAAATCACTTTATTTTTTTATTATTATTTTCGTGATATGGCAACCCCAAAATAAATAAATTAATACGAACAATTGCCCAAAAATAAACAAACAGTAAATCCTCACCCGCATAATTAAATCACTCAAATAATATATATCTTTTGGTAATATAAATCTGTAGAATAGGTAGGTATATTATATAAAAAAAGAAAATAATAAAATAAATGCTCTGTATGTACTGAATACAGCAAATGCTATAACGCTTGGCTGCTACATATAAATTAAAAAAGTTGATAATCAATATAAATATTACATACAACTTTACATTTAATATTATTACTTTAAACTGTCCAAGCTTGGTAATAAAATAAATATTATTACAATACAATGGCAACACCTACCCACATTTAAGCACCAAAATAGCAACACAATTCAATTGATTTAACTCTTAAAAGGTAAATAATTACAAGTAAATGAGCTATTACTTACTTTTAGGGCTATCGTTTTATTCGCTATATTCAAAGTAGGTAGTGTGCAATTGAAATTTCTAGAAGGATCTAGATTTTGGGGTAAAACATTGCATTTTAGGGATAAGCCGTCAATTTTTTTGGAGACTGCGAAAGAAGGGTTGTCCAAAGCTGCAATGTCTTCTGGTTTGAAGATTAGAGAACCCCAAGTGGGATAAGCTGCCCATACGATAAGGGTTGATATGATTTTAGGGCCAATACCGCCCACAGCCTGAAAAATAAAAAAAAAGAAATTTAATTCAATCTTTGGAGAGAAAATCATTATCAATTTTAATTAAATTTATTTAAAGTTAAGTAATACTTTATTATTAACTATGGATTTTTCGGCGTATAGAATCTATTTTGAGCCATTCCGTTTATTAGGTACCTCAAATTGTAGCATACAGAAAAAAATAGTATTAATAGGCTATGGTCATATATGGTACATCGAGTCAGGTATTTTGTTTGACAATATCCTCTACTACAAATGATTGTAATACCTTTAAAATATGTAATTTCTCTATATTTATGATAAGTCGAGACGCTATAAGACACTAGGGTCTAAACCGCTCGATATAGGTCGATTCATACAAAATGGCCGCCACAGCCAATTGGCAGAGTGACGTTGACCTAAAAATTTTTAAATAAAACATTTAAAATATTAAAAGTAGAAACTCACCATCTTAGAAGTAGGTATGTGAGCAACACCAGCCACGATGGCATTGGGGGGAGTCCCCACCGGCATGTGGAAGGCCATAGAGCACGCGATCGTTGCTGGGATCATGAGGTAGCGGGGGTCCATGTCCAGGGTGCGGGCCTGTAGGGTAAAAACAAATAAGTTTTAGAGATTTCATTAGATTTTATTATTTTGTTTTTGGAATTGTATTGTATTGTTGATATGCATTTTTTTTATTACCAAATCTAAATTTCCACATACTATGCAAAATAAAGAGAGATAAGGACAGACAGTGAACCTAATGCCAAAAAACTCTTTCCAATTTTCTCCTAATCTGAGATATGAAAGGTATATAAAACACTGCGTGTGTATGGCGTGGCTTAATACCATGGTTTATTTTTCTGGAGAGAGAGCGGTGGCAAAAGCTTTGATAATCCACTCATTCCACCGGGTGAAAATCGAACCCACAACCACCCCGGTTAGCCAGATGCAGAAAGTTTCAAATAAACAAAGTATATTATGTCCTGATATGCAGTATTACTAAGAATATTATTCCATTCTGTCTGCCGAAGTGTCCTTAAATTCATATTGTGGTCTTTTATAGTATTATGTGATAATATTATTTTATATATTAGGTTATTTTTTATTTATGATGAGGCCAGTCGATGTGTAGGGGCACAAAGTGTGACTAAACGCCACTAGTTGTGGGTTCGATCCCCACCCGGGGAAATGATATAATGCCTTCAGAATTCGGCGGAAAGTGAGAAAAGGAATGTCTAAACACTAAATTTCCTCTGCCTACCCTGTTGTGTGCGGGATACAGTGTAGGGTGAAAACAAATAAATTTTACAGATTTCATTAGATTTTATCATTTTGTTTTTGGAATTATTTTGGATATTGTGTTGTTGATATGCACCCCGACTGACCTCTTATCTCAACATTATTTCTTATCTCAACATTATTTCCCCGATATAATTACTTTTTTACCCAAAAGTAAAGCGAGTTATAACATCAAAATAAACGCCATTAAAACAAAATCACAATAAAACTCACCATATTGGCCAAAACCGGTAATATCAGGTTAGCTATGGCAACATTAGAGGTGAACTCCGTAATAAACTGAGTGACCAACACTACCACCAACAACACCAGTGACGGTGGAAGGCCATGGAGGCCGTTGAGGGACGCCCCTATCATTGAGGATAGGCCTGTCGCTTTGCTGCCTTCTGCTAGGGCGAAGCCGCCACCTAGACATAAAAAAGCTATTTTGATTATACTGTCTTACTAATATTATAAACATGCTTACAAACTAAATGAATATATAGGCGAGAATTTATGTAAAAATTTTGTATATTTGGTGAGGGATTCCGCTTTTGGGTCGCAAGTTTTTAATCATTTTAAAATGTTATTACATAATAAATAGAAATAACTAAAATTGCATATGGAAATATATAAATGACGCCTCGCAGGTACATTGGGCTACATTATTACGATTAAAATTTATTAGACACTCCTCAATACACACACAACATTCAATTTTCACTTTCTTGGAACCTGTTGTTTCTTAGATTAACACGTTCAAACAAACATAAATATTAGTAAAGACAGATTTTAGGTTTAACTAAAAAGAACAGTGACTTACCCAAGAGGAACAGCAGTCCCCACGGGATCTTCTCCTTCAGGATGTTCCACGTCACAACGCTAGGAGATGGTTTCGACATCGCCAATTCTTCATCTGATAAGAAATAATGACAAATTATAATAAATATTCAAAAATCGTCGCAGCATATTGGGACAGCGTCTGAGTGTACCGCGACGGTTGTAGGTTTAATCTCCACATTGGTATATTTAAATTATTACTCATGTAAATCTCGATCCCGTATGAATTTCGGGATTGAAAAAAAATTGAGCAGTTCCGGAGACAAGCCCGTACAAACAAACATTTTAAAATAGTTTCTTTTTGCTTTGATATAGTAAAAATAAATATATAGATTTGAAAAAACAAGCTAAAATCACAGACAGACACGTAAATGTTTTATGTTAAAATAGTTAATGACAGAATATATACTTACAAGATGCTGAGGACGACAAGAATTTGACAAAGTCCACCGACATCGGGAGAACGAACATAAGTATCACTATAAATATGGAAACCACGCCGTCTTTCACTTTCCTGTAAAAATTAAAAAATATAACTTATATTTATATTTCCTTTAAAAATAAAAAAATCAGTTTTATAATCTAAGTTATCTATATCCGAAATTTTAAATACCGTATTTCTTTTCTTAAACACTTAATTTTTTTTAACTTCGTTCCGAACTTATGTAGCGGGGTGGACAAAAGGAACCTGAGAACCTAATCTTAAGACACTTCTGTTTCCCACTATTTGCCGCCAATTCTGAAGGTGAGCAATTCTGTTAAAATTGCGTGTTAAGTCGCGGAACCCCACGCCGCGCTTTTCCTCGACGGTAGAATGTGGAAATGAAAATATTAAATATTTGATTTCCTCGAGTGGGAATCGAACACACAACCTGTCGCGTTCACAGCCACACGCTTGTGCCTCTGCGCCACGCGTGGCCTCAAACTAAAATGTTCATTAAAATATCCATTTTCAACACTTACAGAGTAGTAATAAGATCAGCCCATCCAGGTATAAAGCCAGGCTTTCTAAATATGTACAGGAACACTGCTAATATGAAGAGTGAACCGGACGCCTGCGAAACAATAATAATTACATTTTAAAAATGGCTATTTTTAAATAAACTTAATATTGAACTTCACGTTATTATAATGATGTAAACGACAATAGAGTTCAAAAGAAAAAGATTTTTTTTTCACGCTGCTCAATTGACGCTGCATCCCGCTCATAGCAGGTTAGGCAATGGGGAAATGGAGGCCGAAAGTTGACACACTCCGTTCTCATTAAGGCAATTCTATTCTCTGTTATCCTACGAAATCTGGATGCATTTCGTGTTGAGTTGTGGAATCCAACGCCGCTCTTTTGCCTCAGCACTCTTCACAGAGCGAAGAAATTCAAATATGAAATAGTTCATTTTCCCGAGTGAGAATCGTATCCACAACCGTTTACTCTCGCGTTTCCCCTCTTGTGCCCCAGCGCTACGAATGGATTTTTATTTATATATTTATCTTATTAATAAACAACAATATCTAGTACACATACTTTTATACACAAAAAAGTAATGTAGTAAGTTGATGAAAAATGGCAGTATCATTAATTAGTAAAAGCGCATGAAAAAAAGAAAAAAAACCTACCTTTTCATGGAAAGTAACCGGACCCAAACCCTTGTACTGTTCCTTGATAATCTTCATAGTGTTGAGGGATCCTGTCGACGCTCTGTTCACTCTCTTGGCTGCTTCGCTGTTTGGCCTAAAATTAATATGATGAAAATATAAAAGAAGGACTTTATTAATTTTGATGGAAATTTCATTTTCTTAGCCAATCGTGGCGCAGGGGCACAAAATGTGACTGTAAAACCGACTGGTTGTGGATTCGATCCCCACTCGATGAAATATTTACTTAAATTTATAATTCCATTTCTTCGCTCTGGTGTCGAGGCAAAGCGCGGCGTTGAGTTCTGCCACTCAACACGCAATGCCTCCAGAATTCGACAGAAAGTTGGGAACGGAGTATCTTAACATTAGGTTCCCTCTGTCTACCCTGATGTGTACAGGATACAGCGTGAAGCTGATTTATTTATTTTATTTATTCATTTTCCTATTTAATATTTAAGTAAGTACATATTTCAAATTATATCTATATATTCATTTGTATTAGTATCTTGTGATACTTTTAAATCAACCAGAAGCCACTGTGATACATTTATGACGAGTACACGCGATGGTTGTAGCTTCGATGACTACTAGCCTCAGACATGTTAAGATACAGTATATTTCTTTCTCTAGGTATTTCTTAGGTAAGTTACGTCAGTTATGTCACCATAAGAAAACGAAATGTATTAACACTATTTTTTTTTCAGATAGTTTCACGCTGTATCCCGTATATAACATAGTAGGTAGAGGGAGCGTAGTGTTAAGACACTCCCACTCTCAGCCAAATTTTCAAGGCATTGCTTGTTGAGTGGAGGAACTCAACGCCGCGCTTTGCCTTGCCACCAAGCGACGATATAAAAATAGTAATTAATAGAAACTAATTTCCCCGAGTGGGAACTGAATCGTCACGTTTACGGTGACACGCTATAACCACTGCGCCACGAGCATCTTTTTCTATTTTCTATTTTGTCCTGCTAAACGCTAAAATAAAAAAATAAGTACATAAAACAATTTAATACACTTACCTGAATAATCCCATAAACGTAACTTGAAGTGATATCCAAACTAACAGCTGCATGAGCAGCATCGGCGGCGTGCTGTACGCCATGAACCAAAAGAAGTCCACTGAGCCGGACACTTCGGGGAATTCCCTGGAAATTAAAAAAATATATATATTGAGATAAAAATTATATGTTTAAATTCAAAATATTCTTCTGTATTCAGAAGGCAGTTCTGTTTAAGTGAACTCGCAACAAATTTAAATATTTGCATTATAAATTTTTCAATTTTAATATTTAAATCTTAATACAATGGTAGCTAACAAGGTATGCATATTATAATTGCTAAACTGAAAAACTATAAATATATAGTTACATCAACTTAAGAAATAGTGCCTTTCTTTCAAATGTTTATATTTTTGTTTTATACGTTTGTTATATAGCGCTCGGTGTCACAGGCGGAAAAATTATTTAATATTATAATATGTCGGTCTGATAGGTGGCCGAGCGCCACAAAATGCTGACAACGGAGAGATCGGGTGAACAGCGCCGGTGGGAAAGGAATTTGTTCTGTTCCCACACTTATTATTCCATCGTGGAGTAATTAAGTCGTAGGTTAAGTTAGATTAATTTAGGTTAAGCAGATTACTGTTTTTCCAACATGGAAGGCAGTAATCTTAGATATAGTTTAGTTTTTTAATTAATTTGTATTTTAAATTTAAAATTTTTAATATAAGTTTAAGATATAAAAATCGTATTTTCATAACCCTCCAATTGCAGCCTACGTAACTCGTTTACCGCTTACTAAATATTTTTCGAAACCAATTCTCCCATATAAACACAAAATAAAAAAGAAAAAATATAGTAAATTAACTTTAAATCAGCTTTACGCTGTATTCCGCACACAGCAGGGTAGGCTGAGGGAACCTAGTGTCAAGTTCCGTTCCGTTCCCGACATTCCGCCGAGTTCTGGCATTGCGTGGTTGAGTGGAGGAACTCAACGCTGCGCTTTGCCTCGACACCAGCGAAGAAATGGACACATAAACATAAGTAAATATTTTCATCTCCTCGAGTGGTGATCGAACCCACAACCATTCGATTTTACAGTCACACTTTGTGCCCCTGCGCCACGACTGGCCTCAAAGTACTAATAAATAAATCAACTTACGAATCAAAAATGCCTTTGAACGCTGAATTGGTAGCGGTGCCCACGAGCGTACCGGTCCCGCCCAGCGTCGACGCGTACGCTATACTCAGGTAGTAGCAGATTGTTATGTCGCTGGGCAACGGCGCTCTAAATGGAAGAAAATATATTTAAGTTAAACGATAAATATTATACATATATATTATATATTTTTTAAAAATAAAATTAAATATATCAGCTTCACGCTGCATCCCGCACACAGCAGGTTAGGCAGAAGAAACATAGTGTTAAGACAATCCGTTCCCCATTTTCCATTTTCCGCCGAATTCTGGAGGAATTGCGTGTTGAAAGCAGAACTCAACGCCGCGCTTTGCCTCGACACCAGAGCGAAGAAATAAAATATAAATGTAAATAAATATTTCACTTCCTCGAGTGGGGATCGAACCCACACAACCAGTCGATTTTACAATTACACTTTGCCCCACGACTGGCTACATATTTTTATTGATAGAGAATAAATGAAAACTGAAATTGAAAAGTTTCTTTTGTTTTTTTTTTACTTTACGATTATAATATAGCAGGGTAGACAGAGGTGAGCCAGTGTTAAGACAATCCGTTCACTATATTCCGCTAAATTTTCGATGCAGCCAACACGGCGCTTTTGCTTTGGTACCAGAGCGTAGAAATGAAACTATAGATAAATAATAATTCATTCGTCCAAGTGGGAGTCGAACCCATAACCGTCACGTTACAGTCGCGTTACGCTTGTGGCCGGGCGCCACGATGGCAATAAAAAAAATAATTAAATCAGCTTCACGCTGTATCCCGCATACAACAGGGTAGACAGAGGGAACCTAGTGTAAAGACACTCCGTTCCCCACTTTCTGCCGAATTCATTGCTAGTTGAGTGACAGAACTCAACGCCGCGTTTAGCTTCAACACCAGAGCGAGGAAATGGAAATATAAATTTAAGTAAATATTTTATCTCTTCGAGTGGGGATCGAACCCACAATCAGTCAGTTTACAGTCACACTTCGTGCCACTGCGCCACGACTGGCCTCATTCTAAACTAATATACTATATAATAAACTAATTAATATATATTATAAGAAAATTATATATAATAATAAAAAAGCACGAACTAAGTTAACGTAGTGTTATAGAATTAAAATCTAAAAAAAAAACGATGACCACACAAAAGTTACCTAATCCATGTTCTTATAAAGAAAATTGAGTACTGGCAACACATAAAGTACTAACTAACTAAACAAAAGCAAATATAACTTACTCTTCTTCAACATGTTTGTCTTGTTTCGCATCTTTGCCATTTTCTGGGAGTGCATTTTTCTTATTAACGTAAACGTCTCCTAAGCCTTGCTGCAAAGAAATATAAAAAAAGTAAATAACTTAATCTATCCTATCCTATTCTGAAGCCCGTTGTGGCACAGTGCAACAAAGGGTTGGGGGTTAGATTCTCATTTGGGAAAATGAAATATTTCATAGTTTCCTTTCCTAACTTTGGTAAAGTAAAGCGCGGCGGTGATTTCAGCCACTCAACACGCAATGCCTCCAGAATTCGGTGAGAAATGGGAAATGTTAGTGCCTTAATAGGAAAGAAGTGTCTTTTGACTAGGTTCCCAGGTTCCCGTGCCTACCTTGCGATGAACAGAGCGTGAAGCTAAAAAAATGCTCAGCTTAAAATCTTAACAAATATATTCGAATTATTTGTTTTATAAGAATAATTTTGTTACAAAACTACTAGGTATATACCTGTTCAAAAACTTCGAGAATGGCATCAACTATAGGTACCATCATTGTGGTAGCGGCGGCGTTCGACACCCACATCGATATAACATAGTGACGAATGTCAATCCCAGGTTTAGCCTAATAGAAACAAATCAAAGAAAATTAGATTTTTTATGGGCTAATAGAACATATATATATTTATTTCATTAACTGGTCTTTCCTCTTTTTACAATAAAGGCACAGTAATTCAAGGAGATTTTTGCCTATTTGGAAATATCACTTGCTTTTTTACACAAATCAAAAAATACCTACGATATATATTTATATCTATATATAAATATTAGGCTGTAAATGCTACAGATTTTAGGTTCGATTCATCCTCCGCAATCGATCCTCGCTCTGTTATCGAGACAAAGACTCCGCCACTTAAGACGCAATGCTTCCAGAATTAGACGAGGAACATAAGTGTCTTAATAAAAACACTAGGTTCCCTGGGATTCTCTGCCTTCCTTGCTAGTGCGAGACATAGCGTGAAGCTATTCATCTAATGACACTGGCCCAGAATACCAACTTATATCGAAATTTATATAAAACTTTATATCGAAAAATTAATTACACCTCGAAAACATAAAAGACAAAATATTGAATCAATCAAAATTTACGCACCGTCTGTGTGAGCATCCAACCACTTGTACAGTCCATAAAGCGATCCTCTTAGGTAATCTAGAATGCTGCACCCCAGCAGCTATCATGAGACCTCCCATGAACATCATGTTAGTCTCCTTCATGTATGCTGCACAGGTCCTATCAGAGTCCAAAATGCCCATAGTCGGAAACAGAACGATGGGTAACATTGAGGTAACTGGGAGAGGTAGTAACTCAAGTACCCAATACGTAGCCATTATTAGGACTACGTACATACATCTGAAAGCCTGCAAATAAAGTAAATAACATAACAAAGTTTTAAATAAATAACCAAGAGCAGCAAGCTGTAAGTTTTTCACAATTTTCTGAATTATATAGACAATTCAAAGATCTATGCTTTGTTTGTATTTTGTCTCAGTCAGGAAAATGACAATGCTTATAAAGAAACATTTTCTTGAGGCCAGTCATGGCGCAGGGGCATGAAGTGTACCTGTAACTGTATCGACTGGTTGCGAGTTCGATCCCCACTCGAGGAAATTTAATATTTATTTACGTGTATATTTTCATATTTTCACTCTGGCGTTGAAGCAAAGCGTGGCGTTGAGTTCTGCCACGCAACAATGCTTCCAGAATTCGACGGAAAGTGGGAATTGGAGTGTCCTAACATTAGGTTCCTTGTGCCTGCTGTGTGCGAGGGAAACAGCGTAAAGCTGAAAAAAAATCTCTGAAATGATCGAACCCACGACCATCATAGTGCAATTGTTCCCATCGACCTCAAGATTAAGCTTTTTTATATAGAATATATCTTTAAAATTTACAAATCTAGTCTTATTAAATTAATAGAGAACTTACCTTTGCTGACTCTGAAGTAGTATTCATAATGGGTATCGGCAACAAAACTAGCGGCGTGAGCACCACTATTACTGCTTTCCAGTAAATCGAAAAGAATAAACTTAATCGTTGCCATAATGTCGCACTTGATCTTCCTTTGTTGAAATAATATGTAGTGCCACTAAAAAAAATATTTTTAATAAAATAATTTATTTGCATATTTATATTTTGGTAAACATTTATGCCACTAGTATTAGATATATGTAATACGTATTTTTTTAAAATGCTGCTAAAAAAAGTATATAAGAAACAATATATGTATGATTTAATTTCGCGCAAAACCGTTAAAACTTAATACCAGCAATAAAAACACAATCGCAAGTATTAAAACAAAGAAACAGAATACTTCGATTTACTTAAAGAAAAAAAGTATTACCGATTATCTTCATTAGCGAGTCCATTTTCCGCTGTTGTAGACATTTTTCAAAATTGATTGTAGAAAAATATAAAAATAAAACGTTTTCTTGATTATCTCATCCTCAACTGCAACTGAAAAGAATAATAGATGGTTTTTATAAAATGTATATATTTTAAATATTTTCATAAAATTGAATAGGTACTTGGTAAAATCTCATGTTTAATGATTATATGTCAGAGACGCGTAATTTAGTCCTTCAGGGTAAAAATATTAAAATAAAAGAAAAACACGAAACAATAAACATTTGCATTGTAAATTGCTACATATAATCTGCAATAGCAGAACGAAAATATGCGCTGCTGTATTCTACATATATATGTTATAAACATAATTATTTTACATATATTTAAAATACGCCATCACATCATACAATTTTAACAACACTTGGTACGAAATGCGTAAAATGGGATTATTAAATATGATATTTAATCTGTGTTAGCGGTGAAACGTCAACGTCATTCAAATTTGACAGCCGATATCAACATCGAGATTAAAAACAACTTTAATTTTTCTTTGATTATAAATAATATAAATGGACTGTACACTAAATATTCTATATTAGTATTCATTAATTGAAACAATTGTTATATATTTAGATTTATTCTAATGTGATAGTGTATTGTATTTCAAAATGCAGAAACTAGACGGCTCATCCGAGGTAGAAGGTAAGATTAGTTTCGCTTTAAAAACTATAAAATTTTACTAGATTTTCTTTTAATTATTTACAAAATATCAACACAAAACCAACTTTTCATATAAATATAACTTACAATTGTATAAAATTGTAGTCCTTACAACTCACTGCTACGTTTTTCTGTTTAAACACGCTTTCTTGTTATGATCAAGCTAGTATATGCATCTAAGCATTAAATACTCCATTTGTTGTCATATAAATGGATTGAGAAGTGTAAATAACAAAATAAGTAATATGTTTTCAAACCTGGACGTAATAGAAGTAGTATTATTGCAAGTCGTCATTTATGAACATATTATTTTACATACTACTAGTGCAAAACAAAAACATATAAATTTTAGATGTTAGTAATGAATAAAATATTGTTCATATAAATTCCTGTATGAGTAAATATTAAAAGTTTTGACACTTAGATTCAATTACTAGGATTGATTGATTCCTGATTACATATTTTTTAATTTTTCTTATAAAGATGAAATCTCACTTTCTGCCTAATTTTTCAAACAATGTCTACAAAAGAAGAAACAGTGATTAATTTCCTACTCTGGGAATTAACAACTAACATTTTTACTGTCAGCGATTTGAAAGAATAATACATATTTTTAAATTGTTTAAAGTATAAAATAAAAAAAAAAAATCAATTAAATATATGTTATATATTAATCCATTATTGGTATAAATTATTGACAAAATTACATAATTCTAACAAGATGTGTGACATATTTCTTAAGTAACAGAGGTTATGCGTAGCTTGTTTAATGACAAAGTTAATTGATCTGTATACAGATTATGTTAATGCAGTTTACATGTTTATTATGTAATCCTATAAATATTTCTTAATTGATTATATATATATTACACAAGTGTTCTGTAGAAACAAGCTTCTAGAATCTAATTTTAATATTTATTTGTTAATAAACAAATACTAATGATAATGATTAAAATTAAATAACACAAAGACATGTATACCTAACAATATAAAACCTAATAGGCCTTTGGGTGGAGCAGCAAATGAATTATTCCCATTTCTCCATTCAGGTCTTATGTCACAGGGTCTTGGCACTAGGTTTTCATTGTCTACTCTGTTATATATAGCATAAATGGTGAGATAAAACAATCTATTTAGTTTAATTTATTTATATACAATGTCTTGAATGATAATGCATGCATGCAATGCATGGAAACTATTCTCTAACTTTCTTACAAAGAGGTCAGTGTTTAAGACATCAAATTTTTTAAAAATCTTTTTTTAGAATATTTTCTTAAGATTCGACCATTTCTTCCATACTGTTTGAATCAACAATTATTACACAATTTGCTGTGTGTTATATAGTATAAAAAAAATATTTTTAACTTTTCTTTACATATTATGTGAAATGGCAAAAGATGATCTTCTATATAATAATTCTATCTAATATAATAATATGCCACTGTACATTAAGCTGATGAAAATAAAAAGAGGAGGCTAGCAGTGGCCCAAGGGCACAAAATGAGACTGAAGAATAGACTGGTTGTGGGTGGATGCACTCGAAGAAATGAAATATTTATTTAAATTTATATTTTCATTTCTTCGCTCAGGTGTCAAGGCAAAGCACGGCGTTGAGTCCCGCCACATAACACGCAATGCCTCATGAACTGAACTCGGCGGAAAGTGTGGGATAGAGTGTCCTAACACCAGGTTCCCCCTGACTATCCTGCCGTGTGCGGGATGCAGCGTGAAACTGATTTATTGAATTATTTGTTTTAAAACAAAGACCATCCCAGGGTGTTTAGTTTCATAACAGGACTGGAGATAAAATAAACCTATGCTTAATATTTGACTCCACAATGAACCAATTCGCAAAAATATCTTCAAGGATTGCTTATATCAATAAAATTTTATTGAAATTCAATTATATCTTAACAAAACGATTTATTTAATTTAAATAAACATTGCGAATGATGCACGTATACGTCACTCGGGTCAACGCTGAAGCCATAGTTCGGTAGCTATGTGAATAATGCATACGAACGCGGGCATTCATTTTACGGTTGAAAAAATATAATGCAATTAAGGCTGGCAAGGACAGATTGTGTATTTTTTATAAGTAAGGAGCGTATAGGAAAAGGAAAATCTACGCTACACTAAATAAGACAAAGGGAATAAATAATATAAAACGTGTAGTTTTATAACGAATATATTATAAAAAAGGAAAGCACAAGAAAACAAGTAAGAATAACAAGAAAGCACAAGAAAGCAAGTAAGAATAATAAGAAAGTACAGAAGGTAAGATTACGGAAGGATTAATAGCGATAGGATGGTAATTATAAATAGTCACGGAAAGAAATCAAGCGTGCGGTTGTCGCGAGTAATCAGAAAAGTACTGACTCTTCGCAGCTCGGCAAGTGAGCTCCCGACGGCGGCGCGGCCGCCGATCGCGTCGGTAACCGGTTCCGCGAGAACAAAGCATCGGCTGCCGCTTGTACGGTCAAGCGTAGCCGTATAGCTCGCTAGGCGCGCGCACCTGGATTTCGTCCGCATATATAAAATTAATAAAGAAAAATAAATCAATAAAGTGTGGAGAACGATCGCCACACTACACCCCCCCTGAGACCGAAGCTCGCTAAGGTCGATAGTAGTCCGGGAAACGAACTACTCTACCGGAACGCGTCTTCTTTCCCCTGTTGTCATCCGGTGGTGATGATTCTGGTTTTGCTCTAATGCCGTCTCGTCCATGCGAAGTAATATAAAACTTGCTTGGTTCATCTACAGAGCTGTCTGCGGCAAGGTAGGCAGGTTTCACCCGATCGATGGACACTGTGACGTCTCTGCCTCGCAAAGCTAGCCTGACCGTCTTCGCCGAGCGTTCCAACACCTTGTAGGGGCCTGTATATGGAGGCTCAAGCGACCGCCTAACAGCATCTTGACGAAGGAAAACATACTTTGCTGTTGCCAGGTCCTGCGGAATATAAAAGGTCCTTTTTTCGTGACAGCTGGCAGGTTTTGGTGTAAGTCTAGCCATATGAACTCGTAGACGTGCGGCGAAATCCGTAGCATCGTGGTCGGCTTCGGAAGTGGGGACGAAAAATTCACCAGGAAGGCGAAGAGGCTCTCCGTAGACGAGTTCCGCCGCCGACGCTTTTACATCGTCTTTCCAGGCGCTGCGGATGCCCAGCAGCACCAGAGGCAGAACCTCTGTCCAATCAGAAGGTTGCGTGTTCATATCACGTCGGGGTCACCAATAAGGAGCGTATAGGAAAAGGAAAATCTACGCTACACTAAATAAGACAAAGGGAATAAATAATATAAAACGTGTAGTTTTATAACGAATATATTATAAAAAAGGAAAGCACAAGAAAACAAGTAAGAATAACAAGAAAGCACAAGAAAGCAAGTAAGAATAATAAGAAAGTACAGAAGGTAAGATTACGGAAGGATTAATAGCGATAGGATGGTAATTATAAATAGTCACGGAAAGAAATCAAGCGTGCGGTTGTCGCGAGTAATCAGAAAAGTACTGACTCTTCGCAGCTCGGCAAGTGAGCTCCCGACGGCGGCGCGGCCGCCGATCGCGTCGGTAACCGGTTCCGCGAGAACAAAGCATCGGCTGCCGCTTGTACGGTCAAGCGTAGCCGTATAGCTCGCTAGGCGCGCGCACCTGGATTTCGTCCGCATATATAAAATTAATAAAGAAAAATAAATCAATAAAGTGTGGAGAACGATCGCCACATAAGAATAAAAAAAACTTGTTTTACGATAAATTGTTACTTAATCTTTTTTGCGTAGTTAGTATAAATAGTGTTTATTCATCATTTGCCTTTGGACAGCGTCTACGTGTGAGCATGATTGTGGGTTCGATTCCCATTCGAGTTATTTATTTTCATTTCCACAATACGATTGCGTATTCGAAAGACAGTGGAAAACTGAGTTTTGACAGAATGTTCTCTCTTCATATTCTGTTATTTGCGGATACTGGGATATAACTTAAACTTGTAGTTTATACGAACTTTTAATTGCTTATAGTAGGTCTTCTAATAGGTCTGTACATAAAGATTACTACAATATGATCAGTTCAGTTCAGTTCTTAATTTATGGCGCTTCGAGCGTGCCAGTTGCAGCACTATTCACTTCGCTAATGTACGGTAAAAAAGAGACGAATAGAAGAGAAAACGAATACAAAATAGAAGAATGCATGTCAAAATGAGTTTTATATGATAATCCATTTTTTACATAGTACGACATATATGCCGCAGTCCTAATCTATTACAAACCGGAAATATCTTGTAGTTCGCATTATCATTTAATCTAGACTTCGTAAGAGACAATTAACAGTTTATAACTTGATTACTGCTGGATTATACGCATACAACCATTAAAATTGATAAAAGCAATGTCTCTTCATAATGACTTGAAAGATGGAGCTCTCTGTGTCGTCTAAATTATAAAAATCCAGATCCAGAATGGTCTGGTGCTCAGCTCAGAATTATTATAATAATAGAAATGATTGAAAAATTAAAAAGCAACATTTAAATAAAATAATTAATTCAAGACTAAAATAAAGAAAGAAAGTGTAGCAATTTTGCACAACTGTTTTACGTATATGAGGCCAGTCGTGGCGCAGTGACACGAAGTGTGACTGTAAATCCGACTGGTTCTGGGTTCGATTCCCACTCGAGGAGATGAAATATTTACTTAAATTTATATTTCCATTTCTTCGCTCTAGTGTCGAGGCAAAGCGCAGTGCCTCCAGAATTCGGCAGAAAGTGGAGAACGGAGTGTCTTAACACTAGGTTCCCTCTGCCTACCCTGCTGTGCGCGGGATACAGCGTGCAGCTGATTTTATTTGTTTTACATATAGTATTTAAAATTCGTACTATATTATCATTAAACCATGTAAATCTATAGAGGCCAGCCGCGTCACTGAATATTATATCTAGATACCTAAACACATGGATATTGTCTAGGTACTATGTATTAAAATAAATTTAAATGAAACCAACAAATATAAAATAACAAACGAAAACGTATTTTTTTTTAAATAGAACTCACTAACAGGAGATGCTTTTAAATAAAATAAAATAAAATACTTTCTCTGTATAGAAAACAAAATTCTAACTCTCCTATTAACGAAATTACTTTGGAAACGGAGAAAAAGGAGAGATTTTTTGTAATTCACGATGTAACGAACGATGTTGCAAGCGGCAACTAGTATATAAATTATATTATAAACCACTAACTTCTTTTATTACACAAATAAGCCTCGACTTTAAAAAATGTACAGCTCATAAAACTCGTTAATTAATCTAAATGACGTAATAAATTCTTTATAAAATTTTGTCATAGCGGTGGCGCATATTTGTAATAGGTTAATTTAAACTTGGTAGGCTTAAAGTCATTGCTCTCTTCTCTAAGTAAAAGTAAAAAATGGAGTGATTTACCACTACTACATTCTGTTACGCTTACGTCACTGTCAAAATATGATACGTAAATATTTTCATTTCATATATACATAAATATTTTGATTTTTCAAGTTTACTGTAAAGCAATGGGACTACGTGCTAATGTACAATCGATAACCATAGATTGAAAAATAATTGTTCCGATTTGATAATGAATTTGAATGATACCGCGAGAGTTGTATACCCTAGTAACTATATAAACCGTTACGCGAGTTCCGTCGCTCAATACGCAGTTTTTTAAAATTGTATGGGCAGTGGGTGACGGAGTGTAAACGATATGGGTTTCATTTCTCCTCCACTCCTTCATCCAAGCCGCGTTGTCTCAATATAAGGTGGAAAACAGAGAAAAATTAATTCTTTAAACACAAAGTTGTGACTACGTCGCTATTGAAGAAATACTTTAAAAACTATTCTATAAAGCCCTACAAAACCTTTGTTATTTTGAAGTCTTAAATGCATCTACTGTGAAGTCACGTGTCTACATACGTATTTAGATATATTAATAAATCCTCTACAATTTGTTCACGTGAGGCATCAGCATACAATATGGTCACCTACGCCCTGTGACGTTATTACAAGAAATCTACAAACTAAATAAAAAAAAACACAAGCTACATTAGATATTTAAAATGAACATTCAAATTTAGTTTGAGTAATTGGATTGTTTATTTTAAAAAATAAAAAAATACGTGGAGATTGGACATACTATTATATATTTTTTTATAAATATTGGGAGCTTATAATAACATTTTTATATTTATGCATGCGGTACCACGATTCCAGTAGTGGCGCAGAAGCAACGCGTGACTGTAACCGCTACTGCTTGTGGGTTCGATTCCCAGCCTTGAAAATGAAATATTAAATGGCGGATCTAAACATTTGTTTTGAGCCAGACCCAAAAAATAAAAATAATTCCAATAATAGATTGATTCATTGCCCTAAGCTGGATTGAAGCCACAACGATTGCGTGCTGTTGCGATTTATAAAAATAAATATATCAATATATATTTTTACAAACCGCAATAATTTAATTTTCGCTTGTAAAACTGGAACTTCAAAATGAATATTATATATTTACTAAAAATATTTTTAATCAGCTAAAAATACGCCTGGTATCTATTTGATCAATCGATCAACAACAGCTCAATTTGTCGAGAAATTCAATTTGTCGAAAGCACAATTTCGTATTTTCGTGTTATTTTTCATAATCGATGCAATTTACCTAACAAGAAGTGACAACTTTTAAGACACTTAGTTCATCGCTTCACGCTTTAACTCTAGATATTTTATATCTATTTTTCAGTCACGAATCACGAGGCACGAGGCGAGAAATTCTTTCATAAGAATTTGTTTAGATTTTGTTCATTATATTGTTATATAATATAGCGTGTATAAGCTGTCGTGGCGCAGGGGCACAAAGTGTGACGGTAATATTGACTGGTTGTGGGTTCGATACCTATGTGAGGAAATTAAATATTTATTTACATTTATATTTTCATTTTTTTCGCTGTATTAGTGTCGAGACAAAGTGCGTCGTTAAGTTCCGCCACTTAACGCACAATGCCTCAAGAAGTAGGCGTAAAGTAGGAAACGGCGTGTCTTAACACTAGGTTCCCTCTGTCTACCCTGCTCTGTGCGGGACACAGCGCGAAGCTGATTTTAGAATGATTATATTATTAAATTCTTTTTGTTTACAATAACATAAAATACTCTAGAGATTTAATAAAGATTGTATCGTAAACACAATAATACACAGGTATTGCGTTTTACTATAGTTAAATGTCAAGTTAATTTAACATGCCGAGTGTATCGCGTCGGTTCCGTATTGTTACGAATACATCTGGGACGCGTATCGTATTTATACGTATTGGATTCGAACTAGCCATTGTGTTTAATAGTTGTGGGTACTTGGATTATTGTTTAATTATATTTTTCGATGGTATTATTTTATTTTAATATCTGGTATCGAAGCAAAGCACGGCGTTGAGTTTCGAAAGTCCAACACGTAGGTTCTATATTAAAGGTATATAGAAATACCTCATACCTAAAAATTGAGAATTTGAAGTAAGCATTAATTGTACCAAGTTAAAAAAAGAAATTACAACTCGAAGTGACCTATGTTTCAAAACCTTTTATACTAAAATAAAGTCATCTTACTGAATTCACGGTTTTCAAAATCGAAAAGTATAATTTAACATATAATAAATTTATATTTATTTGTTCTAACATCTAAACATATACCACAAAAAAAATTGAAATACAACATAGAAATGATCAACCGCTGAAAAAGTATTTCAGGATTCAGTAAACAACTCGCCAGCAATAAGTTACATCCATCTTCATTTTACAGCTCCGAAGTCCAAGGCGAGGAGTTCGTGTAATGTGGGGTCAGTCGGGCTGGGGGCGTGACCGGCTTGCGTCACAATCTACGCATTTGAATCAAAATAGATTTAGTTATATAGTCTATCACTAGCCGGTTATAGTGTAGACTGAACTGTTATATAGGAGGGTGTGGTGTATCTATACGATGAATGCGTGAATCTCAGGAACTTATTAATCTATTCATAAAGACAGACAATATTATATCATGTTAATCGTTTTGATGTGACCCACTGTACCTGCTGTCACAGCCACACTACTCTTAAATGTATGTTTGTATCAAACACAAGCTACAAGCTATTTCTATTTGACCATTATGGGCATAGGAATAAAGGAGACCCTGGTCTCCTTTATTCCGTTCCCACTCCAGAAATACTACTAACAAAAATTTCCCCTGAAAAATGAAAAAAAAAGACATTTACACGAACCTACATATATGTTTAAAGCCAAAATCCAGGCTTTCCTACCCAAAAAATATCACAAGATAAGACCGTGATGACCGCGCGAGACGAGTCGTAGATAATATCTATTCAGTTATAAAGTAGACTGAACTATGAAATGAATGGAATGGAATGGAGGGCGTGGTGAGTTGCGTAATATTAGTGAATTCTTGAGAAACATCTGCTTAAATATTTGTTTAAATGCAATATATACTATAGAAGTGGATTTTCTTTTGTTGTATTTTTTTTGTTTTAAGATTGTTTTGTTTGGATTTTTGTCTATATTGTTGGAATATAATAAAGACATGATTATTTTTATTTAATCGTTAAACTTGCAAAAGTGTATAATATTTCTACTTATTTATTTAAAACATTTAAAAAATATGTACGTAACTTTATTATTTTATTTTTTATTAGTTTTACGCTGTATCCCGCACCTAGGGAGACATTAGGAGTCTGGGAACTTAGTGTTATGACACTCCGTCCCCTATAATATTCTCGCTGCGTTCTTCTTTTTTCTCCAAATCCTGGAGATGCCTCCAGCTCCATTTACCAAAGCGAGGAACGAAAAAAAAAAGTAAAGTAGATATATAGCAATATTTATAAACTTGCATATATTCTACCTACCTATATGCATTTTAAAAGGAAAAAATATTTTGTTGATATATCAAATTTTTAAGGAAAGTAAGTAAATTATTAGTTAAATTTTCTTTGAAAATTAACGAATTAACTTGTTACGTTAACCCACGACTGGCCTCAATATAACTCAATAAGTACTATTTTATATAATACTGTATCCAAAATCTAAGGCTGATTTTGCATACAGTAGTACTGATTGGTGGCTGACATTGAAACAATGTTTAATTAATTACTTTGAAGCATAAGTAATGAGCGTGAAAATACTTTGAATAACGCGACACGTTTATTTTTTTTTTAACGACATATTTAAATGGCGTGACTAAATGTAAGTGTTAAATTTTTTTATAGTCTATGCCATTTCCGGTTGTTTTTTATTCTTTTTCTGTCGTTTGTCTTATTAATTTATAGGGTTCCGTACTTTTTTCAAGTGTGGTCCGTCCGTCTGCCAGATTGTCTGTCTGTCTGTCAAGAGGATTTACCTCAAGAACGTTTGGAGATATCCAATTTAAGAAATAGATTTGGCCCTTTATATCGCAAAAGACCCTATTTCTATACTATAAAGGGAGGCAAAATTAATAAAATACATTACCTACAGATATGAAATTTGGCAGCTAGCATCTTCAGTACCTGTAGACCGGCCTACAGGACTCATAGTTCAGGAATAAATATAAATAAAATAAAAATAAAATCTGTATATCTATATATTTATGGTTAAATCCTAAAAAATAAGAACCTTAAAAGGGGGGCATGAAATTGGCTAGCTAAAGGCTAGTTCATTCAAGTCATAATCAATCATTTATATCCTTTATACAGTGGGCGTTATGAGAGCGATAATAGAGCGATAATAGTTGGAGTCACAGATCTCTAATTAAATAAATTTGATCGCTGTGCTTAAAGCGTGTTGAGTGACGTATCTTAACGCTGTACTCTATTGGTATATCGTCGCTTA
The DNA here is from genome assembly GCA_917862395.2 of Heliconius sara. Classification (NCBI taxonomy): domain Eukaryota; kingdom Metazoa; phylum Arthropoda; class Insecta; order Lepidoptera; family Nymphalidae; genus Heliconius; species Heliconius sara. The sequence goes on from OU860781.1 coordinate 9,595,599, forward strand.
CCTATTATATCCAAAAATGTCCCCGTTTTAGAAGTCACTGACACCAACTTACATTGTTATTTAATATTTATGTCGATTCAAAATCTAGGAATATTTAATCTAGGAATTTACATACATAAATTGCGATTAGCTTCACGTCGTATCCCTTACATAGCAGGGTTGGCAGAGAGAACCTAGTGTTAAGACACTAGGGATACTCAGCGGTATAAGCTTGTAACTGTAAATGCAACGGGGGTGGGTTTGATTTCCATTCGGGGGAATGATTTATTTAATATTTTCATTTCTTCGCTGTGGTAACAAAACCAAGCGCGGCGTTTAGTTCCACTATACACGCAATGCCTCAAGAACTCGACGGGAAGTGGAGAACGGAAATTTCAATTCTAGTTAGTAAAATATATCATAACATTTTTAAATTCAAAGTTTAAAGTTTTACAACACTCGTTATCAATTTTCCTTATCAGCTTCCTATTCCGATTCCGAGAACTTCCGATTGTTCAATTATTGATGTGGGTTTTTGTGTTTAATATTTATGGGGAAATGTGGTCTACATTATGTTTACTGCCTAGCAGTAGTAGAAATATAACCATTTAATAATATTTATTATTTTTTAATAATTAACTCGGAATCTAAGATTGTACATATATGTAGCAATAACCAAGCCGACATTGTGGGTTGAATTCCCACTCGAGGAAATGAAATATTTAATATTTTAATTTCTTCACCCCGATTTCGAGGCAAAGCGCAACGTTGATTTCCGTCACACAACACACAAAATAAAAAAAACAGAGAGATATATTATTCCCTACCCGATCCCCTAAAATGTGAAAAATGTATCACGTTGAAAAAAAATCTAATATGGAACAAAAGGTACTTAGATATATGTAGATATTGAATTCCGCCACCACACGCACAAAGTCTCAAAAATTGGAGAGAAAGTGGGTAGAGGAATATTTTTAACTAGATTCAAAGTACCCGCTGAAGCTGCTATTATATAAAATTTTGTTTTTCAATCAAATAAGAGTTGTACAGACCAACGACTCTAATTGTACGTTTCATAATCAATTGTCGTACTTATTGATTGAATATATCAACTACGCACTACCACAACTACGTACTACGCACCAACGCCTATGACCATATTAAACTGCGGTATTAATGAAACTTCATTGTCAAAATAATTCATCTATACGTACTTACTGTCATATATGTATGTATGAAGTATATAAAATTATTTGTTTTGGAAAAAATCGTTTAGTATTTTATCGTATTATGAACAGATGAAATAGTGTTGAATCACTTTTGTTTTTTGTGTTTCGTCAAGCAATTTTTTTTTCGAAGAGCCGTGTAAAAATTTGCTGGGTCCCGATTATTAGTGTTAAGAACTATTGGGCTAGTTGATTTGTTTTTAGTTTTTATGCAGTCGAGTTTTAGGTTGTTTTTATTTTTTTCGTAGACAGGCAGCAAAATGGCATGTGGTAAGGAAAAAAATATATATAAAATATATACTTAGTACTAATGTATAGTACATATTTGATATATAATTTCATAATAGACGTAACACAAATTTGCAAAACAAATTTATATGTAAAATTTATGCCAACACAAGTTTTAAAAATTTCTAGGTATTCAGAGCTTAAGGGTTTTGATAACGCCGCGTTGGCGCCAATTCGTACGCTCGCGCACCCGAAATAACGCACAATATCAAGGTTAATGTTTTCATTTTCACTTTCAGAAGGAGACGGTTGTTTCCTGTATTTATAAAAAAAAAACTGTCAAGAAGTATATTTTCTTCGTTGATTTTATTTCGTCATGCAGTTTCTTTTTAGGGTTCCGTACTTTTTAAGGAAAAAAGGAATCGTTATAAGATCACTTTGTTATACGTGTGTTTGTGTGTTATACCTGTCTGTCAAGAATCTTTATCTCAGGAACGTTTGGAGATATCAAGTTGAAATTAAACCATATATCTAGATCTAGGGCCCCATTATTTCCTGAATTAAACGTATTTTTACATTTATTTAAAAAAAAGATATCGCCGTTTATATAACAAAAACGTGTATAAAGGGGAGTAAAATGTGGTATTAAAGCCACGAATTCAAGTTAGGTATTAGATGAAAGGGCTCTGGCTAAGCTAAGCTAAGCCTTAATGTCAGAAAAAGCCTTCAGTTTTGTTCGGAACCCTCAATGGGCGAGCTCGACTCGCGCTTGTCCGGTTTTTTTCTGTGCGATGTAACTGGGCAGAAGATTTAGAGTGTATATTCTACAATTTCGACAATATTTTGAGGATATTGTGTGTTGGGTAGTGTAATTTAACGCCGCATTTTGCAAAACTAGACCAGGAATTATAAATATGTATAAGATGCTTTGTGCAAATATATCCAAACAAAATTATTGTGGACATTCCGACATATCTCATAAACATAAAGGTTTGCTGGTTCCATATTCATATCTCATAAATATAAAGGTTTGCTAGTTCCATATTCATTTCTTTCACAATATTAAATAATCGATTTGTTTCTGAATTTCTATTCTTAGCATAACAATGAAATAGTGCAGCCGAGCTTTGAAATATTTACCTGACATTCACTTCAATCGGGCAGTGAACCGACACAACGTGTTACTTTGAATATACATACATATGTATATGTGTTTGTGTCTACTCTATTTTATATAATCTTTAAAAATCTTAGAGTGCAGACTGACTTTTAAATGTTCATTTTCTCTTCAGTTTCACAGTGTTCCTAGTGTTTAGCTGAGTAGACAGTGGGAGCCAGTGTTGAGACGCTCCGACCTTAAATGATACATTTTATTCGCAATTTGCTACATATTTTATATCTAATAGAAAGTCATTCCGTTCCCCATAATACAATAAACGATACAATCAAATATTTTCACTTCCCGGCTTCAGTAACACAAAATGCGACGTTGAGTTCCGTCGTTACATATGTAACTATTACCAATGTAACGATTACATATATAATAAAATATCTTACGACTGTGGCTTCGCTCGTCAGTGGGTTACATCAAAATTAATAACGTGATGTAAGTATAGCTGCAGGCTATACTATATAACGTACAGGTTACCTCGATAAATTAAGTATCCGATACAAAAAAAATCATATCGTACCAGTATAATGTCCATATAGAGGCCAGTCGTGGCGCAGAGGCACAAAGTGTGCGTGATCCCCATTCGAGGATATGAAATATTTATTTAAATTTATATTTTCATTTCTTCACTCTGGTGTCGTTTTCATTTCTTCGCTCTGGTGTCGAGTCAAAGCGCGGCGCTGAGTTCTGCCATTCAACACGCAATGCCTCCAGATTTCGGCGAAAAGTGGGGAATGGAGTGTTTTAACACTAGGTCACCTCTGTCCACCATGCTGTGCGCTGTAGCTGACCTATTTTTTTTTAAAAGATTTGCATATTTGAATAAGACGACAAGCATCAGCCGTAAACGACTTAACCATACCACAATGACTCGAATAACGTCATCATTTTTTCTTATATATCAGTCGCATGCATAAAGTCAAGGTTGCCACGCCTTCCGCGAACAAATAACTAGTTCGAGTCGATGGCGCCATTCTCGAATGTGAAACGTGGGCAACGTTCAAATAGTCTCTATTACAAGTGAATGCTGAACACGCCCCCGTACGTTGTATACGTCATAAGTAACGTGACCATTTCTCGGTCCACTCAAAACGGGACATTGTAGTATGGCTTTCGTTTTTGTTTTGAGGTGCGTGCGGTTTTTGTTGTTTTAGAGAATGTGTTTTCGGTTGTTTTTTAGGATGAATTTGGTTTTTCTCGACATCTGATGGTGGTTTTGTTGTTGTTATTTTAAGGTATAATTGATACTTTAATAAATTATTTATTATTTTAATACGTCCGTTTTTTTTTGATAACTAGCGTACTGCGATAATCAAGGAGAAACTCTTTTCGGCGGACCAAATTTATGTGCCATTCCGAAAAGACGGGACATTTGGCATCCGGTGGCATGTTTCAGGACACCGGGACAAACAAGCGAAAAACGCGACAGTCCCGTTCAAAACGGTACGTCTGGTCTCGTTAGTCATAAGTGAGCTTTGGTGTTGTTTCTTTTGATTTTATTTGGACTAGTAAAATAGCCTAATTTTAGCCTGTCTAGGATTTGTAACGAAAGGAGGTTACCATAATAATTGTTTTTTTTTTTTATTTTAAGTGCTTTTCATGAGACTTGGTCACATTTTGTCGTCCTGTCATACAGTCTAGAACTCTAAAGTTAGATCCCAAACACAATGCCCACGACACAACACCAAAACCCAAAACTCTTTCATGGTCATTGTTCACGTAACATTGCCGTTGATAGAGGCACATACTTACTAAATGAATTAATGTTGTTAAAAAATTCTATGCGAAAGTGATATCCTTTCAGTTTATCACTAGGTACAATTAGAACATAAATGATTGGGAGCCTTTATCAATTTAATACAACCCAAAATATTGATTTTCAATTTTGGTCTATGTATCTGTTTGTCTGTACGTTTATGCGGTTGTGCACCTTAATCTCAAAAACGTTTTAACCGATTTAAATGCAATTTTCACTATGGTATTTTGGCAAGCTCTCCTTAACATTTAGTGTTTGATTTAATTCAATTTGTTCATAAATTAAAAAGCTATATCATTTTAAAGTACTTAGTTCCACAAAATTGTTACAAACATAAGATTTCAATGTATTAAAGTGGTAATATTATTACATGAAAATGAAAGTGTAATGCGGACGAAGCTACGAGCTTGTCTTGTCGCTTGTCCTAGATTATTTTCTCTCAAGGAAAACTTGTAAAAAGTATATGCACATATTTTAAACAAATACATTTGTATTCAAGATTTTAAAAAGCTTTCGGAGTTCAATTTAGATTTTTGATAGCATTAATATAATAAATTATGTATCTGTGAATTGAAATTTTGCCAACTATAAGTATTGATTTGTGATTACGTTATATGATATATCATGTATTTTAGTAGAAACTTCATACTTCTAAATTTACAACAAATAAATTCATATTTTCGCTTAACTTTTTTTTATGAAATAGATTATTCTCTTTTGATTTATATACATAAATAGATTAGATTATGTATATAAAATTAAAGTCGTATTGAAAAATATTTAAGGATAAATAAAAGTAAGGCCGGAAGTGTATCTGGAAGTGTAATAGGTCTGGGTTCGACGCTCAGTTTCGTTACTCAACACGCAATGTGTTAATTCAGGCGGACGCAGAAAACATAGTATTTAGTCGTACTTTTCTGTCTAACATACTATATACGGTAAAAAAAATTAAAGCTTAAAAAGAATATATAAATAACGAAAGATTCAAAGATGTCAATCAGCGTTTAAATCTAATGGAATCGGTAAAATAGTAAATGAAAGTTGAATAACTACAGAAATAATTAATAGTTAGAGATGACATGTAAAGATATATGTATTTATATTTGTAAATATAAATCTTTAAAAGTTATATATTCGATTTATCTATCAATAATTCAAAGAAGTATTCAGACAACCGAGTAATGGCTCGTGACATAAGTGTCTTTTAATTTGCGGCTTATCATTCAAGCCGGTGCAGATGATAATATAAATTAAATAATAATGAGTTTTTCTTGATTACGTATACGTAATAATTTATTTCGTATAAAATAATATTTTTTTCCTTATGCATTTATTATTATATATTAAATACATAAAACACAAGGCTACAGGTGGTGGCGCAGTGGCACAAGCATGTGACTGTATACGCGACGGCTATGGATCTATATAATTTCTTCGCTTTGACACCAAGGCAAAAGCCCGGCGTTGAGTCCACCACTAAGCACGTAATGCCTCGAAAAAATCAGCGGAAAATGGTTAACTGCGTGACCTATCGTTGATAGGTTCCTTCTGTATACATTGCTGTGTGCGGGATACACCGTGCAGCTGATTTAAATTCAGGCTGTCTGTGAGACTACATAAGTGAAATTTAAAGAAAAAAAGATATAAATTAACCTATACTCATCAATATCCATGAATATTATGCACTTTACGCAGGTTATTCTGAGAAAACATGTCCGAACTGACCTTAATAGCTTATTTTAACTTGTGCATGTACTCGGTTGTCTTTTAGAAGTAAATGGATGTATATTTTCGAAATTCATACATCTGCTGCTTTTAGGACAAGAGATCGGACACCGCAAGTGTCTATGTTCTTCGCTACATAGGTCTTAAAAACGTAGAGTTTACTATTTACTTTTCTACTTGAAAATATTTAATACTAAGCGCGTAAAATTGTACAGTATCTTGCCGTAAACGCGACTGTTCGAGTTTCAAGTTGTAGGTCCGATTTCTAACCGGAGGAATGAAAGGCCCGTTGTGGCGCAGGGGCACGTAGTGTGACTGTAAAATCGACCGGTTGTATGTTCGATCCCCACTCGATGAGGTGAAATATTTACATTTATATTTTCATTTTTTCGCGCTGGTGTCGAGGCAAAGCGCGGCGTTGAGTTCTGCCAACACACAATGCCTCCAGAATTCGGCAAAAAGCGGGGAACGGAGTGTCTTAACACTACGTTTTCTATGCCTACTCTGCTGTGCGGGATACAGCGTGAAGGTGATTTTATTTACACTGTGTTGTGCTGTGATTTATACTGTGTTGAATTCATTTTACTGACGAAACTTTATGTATATACGTACATATACGAAAGATCTCTTATACGCGACACACTTTGTCATAGGATATCTCTAATCGGGCAAATAAAACTGGCCTATCTTATGTTTAAACAGTCTTAATGACCGTAAAAGTAATGATAAATATGCAGTATTATGCTTAGCACGTGATTATTTATATACATAACTCTATATGGTAGGCGGAAGGAGCCTAGTGTTGAGACACTACTGCTCTCCGCTTTTTAAGTCTTTCATTTCTGATAACGGAAGTCAACACCGTCCGAAATGTAAATATTCCAGTTTTAAATAAATATGAACATTTTCTCGAATAAACATCGAATCTACATTGTCGTGGAAACTATTGGAATCCTATTCACTATGCTATGTTGGTGCTTTATGTATATACAGCTAAACGCTTTTTCCCTCATAGCATAGGTAAGCAGAGAGATTCTAGCCGACTTTCCACTTTTTGAAACATGGTGTGTTCCGTGGCGGTATTCAACGCCGTGTTTTTTCTAATTTAATCATCCTCACCAATGGGCATCAAACCCACAACAATCATATTTATATTCAGACGTCGTCGATGGATAAATGTGGGTAACATGATAAAATATCTAATATAATAATTGACCGTGAAATAAACAATTTGAAAGATTCCGACTTCCCGTTCGTATTTCAGCGAAAGTAAAACAGCTAGTGGACAGTGACGTCAAAAAATGCTGTTTCGACCTTCAACCCAAAGCAATTTTATCAGATAGTGACATGTTGTCATTTGATAGGATATGTCTTAAAGGAAGTATGAAAGGTTTCCGGGTGGCCAAATAGTAATGGACTTATAAATGAGTTTGTTGGAACCTATTTAGGAAGTATATTCTAAGTTTTTTTTACATATAAATAATTTTTGTTTACATATTTTGATTGTAGATTGTAGGTTTCAATTTTTTTTTAAGTGTGAGAATTAACATATAAATAAAAAAATAAAAAAGGAAATTGTATATTTCTAGTTCTTCTTAACTCCATATTTGCAATTTTTATTATGTAAGCGAATATTTAAATAAAAAAAATATTAAATTTATTTATGTAAATTAAATTAAATCAGCTTCAAGCTGTATCCCTTGCACAGCAGAGTAGGCAGAGGGTATCTAGTGCTAAGACACTCAAGACACAAATCACAGACAAAAATCTGCAAGATTGTGGGGTGAGGCCGTCGTGGCGCAGGGGCACAAGTATATGAGTGTAACGCGACGGTTGTGGTTTCGATCCCCACTCGAGGGAGAGAATTATTATTTATTAATATTTCCATTACATTATGCTGCAAAACATACTTAGTAAGTAGACTATGTGAGCTTTCACATCAATTATCGCATAAATTATACTTGACCTACACTTGAATCTTTTCTTTCTCTCTCTCGCTCTCGGCTCTTGATCGATCTTGACAGGCCGTTTCTGATCATAGATTATTAAAATGACATCTCAGGCTCGATATTAAGAGTTGAAAACGGCTTATAAATACGGGCCTTAGTCACGTCACGTCACACACTGTCTGTGCATAAATTCTACCGTCCTCGCTCATCAACCACTTCTAAATATCAAAAGAAAGTAAACAGTTAAGATAATGTCTAAAAAGAAGATTTACTTCTAACATGTTTGTGAAATATAAAAATTAAGGCGAAACCGCGACCTCCAAATAATGCAATACCAGTCTAACATGTATGTAGACTCGACACGTGTTTAAAATATTATCAAAATTTATAGTTTCCATACAATATATTCGTATATAAAATCAGCTTTACGCTGTATCCCGCACACAGCAGGGTAGGCAGAGGGAACATAGTGATAAGACATTCCGTTTCCCACTTTCCGCCGAATTTTTCAAGGCATTGCGTGTTAAGTGGCGGAACTCAACGCCGGACGTTTGTCTTGGTGCCAGAGCGTAGAAATGAAAATATTAAGTAATAATAATTCATTTCCTCGAGTGAGAATCGAACCCACAACCGTCGCGTTTCAGTCACACTGGTGTGCCACTGAGCCACGATGGCTTATATTAAGTATAGTAAACTATATTAAGGTGATGTCGTAAAAATGTGTTCTAACTACTAATTCATTAGAAACATTAAGAAAGCGTTAGTATTTACATATTTTGGATTCACGCTGTACACACATACAGCGGAGTAGTCAGAGGGATTTTTTTAACCTAGTGTTAGAACTCTCCGTACCGTATTAAGACATTCCACTTTCCGATGAATTTTTGAGGCATGACTATTTTGCAAAAAAATATTCGTTTGTTTTTATGTGCATCGTTTATTATAAAACTTTTTGAATAATGTACTAGTATAGATTTTTTGTAAGTAATATTAATAATAATTAAAAAACAAGAAAATGTTAAATTTTCCTTTACGTTAAAATATTTAACCTTGTGTTCAAAAAAGTTTAAATATATATAAATAAATATTTCCTTTCATTAATCACGAATCCAAAACGGTATTTCTTGTAAAACATCTGCTATACTCATCCAAAAGACATTTATTTTGGTTCATGTTTCAAGAAGCATCATTTAAATGTTGTTGCGTCGGTCTGTTTGCGTTTATCATCTACTTCTTTGATTAATCTTAATATTTTTTTATTAATAAAAATAATTATTTTATTATAGCTGCAGCTGCATCTGACCGTTAAGTTCCCAAAAGTGTGATAAAGTGTGACTGTAAACCGACTGGTTGTGGGTTCGATTCATGATTCAGAATTCCTTTTATACGTGTTTTTTGCAATATAAACGGCCATATCTTTTTTTAAGTAAAAGTAGTTTTTTTTTCCAGGAAATCATGTAGCCGTAGATATGAATATATGGTTTGAATTTCAACTCGTAATCTATAGCTATACTTAAGCGTTCCCGAGATATTGTCTCATGACAGACAGACACAGAGACTGACAGACGGACAACAAAGTAATCTTGTAAGGGTTCCTTTTTCCTTTGAAAGATATAAAACACTAAAAAGAAGTACCATGTTACGTCCACACAAACGAAGTTGTGGGCAACGGCTAACCTTCTTTCTCTCCTCTATCTCTTCTGTTATTTTTTAAACAAAAAATAATAATGATAAATCCTAATAATATTATAAAAATGAAAGATTGAGAGGATTGATGTTGGTTCATATGTAAAATTTCAGAATGGATGTAGATGGAACTTCATAGCTCTCGGCCTCTAGTTTTATATACTTACACCGATTTAATTGTATACAGTTATTTTAATTATATGCTTAGTCAAGTGGACAACGCCGAAATCATGTGTTAAGCAAATATTTTCAATAGTCTGAATAGTCATTATAATCTAATAAAAATATTAAAAAAAAATATTGAAAAACTTTATTGTTTTTGTTTAATTTTCCTTGTCATTGTTCATTAACAAATTGAAATTAGCATTTGCTTTATACAATATTGTGGGAATTTTGATTGTTTCAAATGTTGTTGGTGTCGTCATCATCACGATTTGTAAATTCTTCTATTATTCAGTCATTATTAGTTTTAAATAAAATAATTAATCAATTTCACGCTGTATCCCGCACACAGCAGGGTAGGCAGAGGGAACATAGTGTTAAGAACACTCCGTTCCCCACTTTCCGTCGAGTTCTGGGAGCATTGCCGGAAACTACTCACTCCTGGAAACCTATTTAGTCAAATAAATCTTTCAATTGAAAGAAAAATATTAAACAATAATAAACATAGATTCAAAACGAACCGGCTTTGAACCAAGTACCGTCAGAAGTAATACATAATATTGTTTACAATGAACATGCACTAAGACAACGGCGCCGTGACGGCGTCAAGTTAACAAAGCAATTGTCTTTGTGACCATTGTAATCACCTTGAAATGCCTCTTTGAAGTTTGAACTGACCTTAACCGGTTATATGATATAAGATGGGCCTATTCTAAAACATATACTATTTTATTATGCAATTCTATAATTTCCTTTTTCACTTAGAAAATATAGCAGTGTCACGCTGTTTTTCGCATCACGGTGAGCAGAGGAAATCTAGTGTTAAGACACTGTTACTCCTTTTCCGCTCAACTTTCAAAACGTGTTGGGTCTCACGTGTTAAGAGGCGGAACCTAACTGGATTTCTCTACTTGAGCGAAGAAAAAAAAATTGTAAGGGTTCACCCTTTTTCCTACGCCCATGGGTCACAGGTTCCTGTCACTGCTTCGAACTCCTCACTTTGCATTAAAATGTTATCGATATTTATTATATCAAAGGTCGCCGCCTGAGGTTCAATGTCAATGCAGAATTTGACGGTTTTTTATTATATTTTATGTTTATATTTAAGTAAGAACTGTTATCTAATTGAGTTTTTATATTTATTTTATCCGGCTGCCATTACAGACAAACAAAATTGGAAAGTAGTAATGAAACATATTTAATATGAATTATATGCATATTGTATGTTTAGTTATGTATAAATAAACATTAGCTTCACGCTATTTGCCGCACATAGCGGGCGGTTCAGACAGAATTAGGGAACCTAGTGTTAAGAAACTCCTTACTACTTTTTTTATTAACTAGGTTAAAATTTGCAGAATATATCGGTCCCCTCGATGTTTCATTTCCCCGAGTGCGAAACAAACCCACAATCCTCGCGGTTATAGTCGCATGTTTGTGCGCCTGCGCCACGACTATCTTAGTTTTTTTTACACATCAGTTATATATATGTTTTTAAATAAAACAATTGACTAGTATGAGACATGTCAAGATAATTTCAAGCATTGACTAGTACTATAGTATGACGTCTTCGAACACACGACACTCTATTTATTCAATTGGTATTGTAAAACCACTTGATTATATAACATTTGTTGTATATGGCACAATTTTGTAGTGAATATATTTTATATTTCTTAGTTTTAATCTTTTTCCGTATGTAATTTGAGGTCAGTCGTGGCAGAGGGTCACAAGCGGGTGTGTGGCACATACTGTGGCGACAGGTTGCGGATTAGATTCTCACTTGAGGAAATGGAATATTAAAATAAATTATCTTTTTCTCACACTAGTATTGAACACTCAATGACTCGTGTATTCGGCGAAAAATGAGTAGAACGAAAGTGTCTTAATGGGAGCGGAGTGTCCCAACTAGGATGCGAAGTTCGCGGAATACAGCGTGAAGGTAAAAAGTTATCTTACTATAACTTTTCCATTTCTATAAAAGAGGGTTGTTAGTAAAATAAATAAATCAGCTTCACGCTGTATCCCGCACACAGCAGGGTAGACAGAGAGAACCTAGTATTACGACACTGCATTCCCCACTTTCCTTCGAATTCTGGAGGCATTGCGTGCTGACTGGCGGAACTCAACGCCGCGCTTTGCCTCGACTAGTGTTGAGGAGCGTAAAAATGGAAGTATAAGTTAAATAAATATTTCATTTCCACGAGTGGGGATCGAACCCACAGCCAGTCGCGTTTCAATCACACTTTGTGCCTCTGCGCCACGACCGGCCTCTTAGTTATAACTTAAATATTTTGATTTACTATGTCAACAACGCTATCGCTTGTACGGTTTCGTGGCCAGTAAATGCACACAAAAGGATCGTTGGACGTCTCATACACATACATACATATTTACATACATTTACTTGCATTTAAAATACACATGTGTATGACAATTTTCCACTCCTGGCCGTTATTTGGATGACTCATGTTTTTTATTCAAGGGTTTCCTTGTCGATTGTGATCTTTTATAAGAACGGTTTTTGTTATACTGGGAATTCTTATATATATATATATATATATATATATATATATATATATATATATATATATATATATATATATATATATATATATATATATATATATATATATATATATATATATATATATATATATTATAGTTTTATAATCAGTTTCACGCTGTATCCCGCACATAACAGGGTTGGTAGAGGAAACCTAGTGTTAAACATTCCGTCCTCCACTTTGCGAATTCTGGAGGTATTGCGTGACGAATGGCGGAACTCAACGTCGCGCCTGTATGCGTTGTGTCGAGGCTGACATGAATAGAGCGAAGAATTGAAAATATAAATTTAAATTTCTAGAGTTGGGATCGAACACAACAAAGTCGATTTTACAGTCAATATTTATAGTGTATTTGTAAAATTATATCTTTGATGATTTTATACTATCGTGGTGCGGTGTGACAGTGTCCGACTGTAAACGCAAGTTTTGAGTTTGATTCTCTCTCATAGAAACACAAAGTGAGGCGTTGAGGTCCGCAACTCTACGCAATTTTTTGAAAATTGGACCGATTATTTTAACACTAGGTTTTCTTTGCCTACTTTTCTGTATAGGAAAAAGTTGGATCAGTGAGTTTTGAGGTACGTCGTTTCTGTTCAGGGAAAGTACGTATAATTTACTTTCCTCATAAATGAGACAGAATATATCAACAAAATAATGCTTTTTCCTAGAATATATATATATATATATATATATATATATATATATATATATATATATATATATATATATATATATATATATATATATATATATATATATATATATATATATATATACTAGAATATATTTTATCAATAGTAAAATAATAACCAAGAGGCCAGTCGTGGCGCAGGGTCACAAGCCTGCGGCTTCAAGCAGCATCAAGTCAACACAAGCCTTTTTTTGCATTTGCATTAGATACGAGATGAACAGCTATTGTAAATTATGATAACAAAATGTCACCTATCCAGCTACACAAGAATTATTTCCATACAAATATAATGTATCGGTAGCTAAAGTGCCGGTCGTGGCGCAGGCGCAGGCGCGCAAGTGTGTGAGTGTGACTATGAACGCGACTGGATGTGGGTTCGAAACTCACCAGAGGAAATTAAATATTTATTTAAATGTATGTTTCCATTTTTTCCCTCTAGTGTCTAGGCAAAACGCTGCGTTGAGTTCCGCCACTCAACATGTAATGCCTCCAGAATTCGGTGGAAAATGAGAAACGGAGTCTCTTAACACCAGGATCTAGGTTACCTCAGCCTAATGTGCTGTGTGTGGTGTACAGCGTGACGCTAAAAATAATTATAATTTTTAACAAAATAAAACCGCCTTCATAATTGGGACCTTACTAAACTCTCATCAGCCAGAAATTGACCAAATTAAAATAGGACATGACATGGGAAATTAAATTGCTAACCTCCTCCTTTTACAGAAGTCGGTTAAAAATGTCAGCTATCCAGCTACAAAAGAACAATTTCTATACAAATCAAATGAATCGTCACATAAAGTAGATGCACTCATCCGTTAGAGTTCTGATATACGAGGCACGATTATGTAAAAAATATCCTTGTTTTATTTTTAAAAAACATTAAAATATTTTTTTTTTATCTATACTTCGATAATTTTTGGAACTTTCTAGAGAAATTTCAATATTATCTATGTCGATTATTTACCTAAGAAATGAATTTATATTGTACTTGATACTATTTGAAAGGCCAGTCGTGGGGCACAAGCGTGTGACTGTAAACGCGACGGGGTTCGATTTTATTCGAGGACACTATATTTAATATTTCCATTTCCTCGCTCTGTAGCGTTGAATTCCGCCACTTAAGACACAATGCCTTCAGAATTCGTCGAAAATTGACAAATTGGAAGTATTATAATACGAACGTGGCGTCTTAAATCTATATTACCAGTTTTCCACTTCCGATCCTGCTATGTTCAGAGTACAGCGTTAAGCTAAAAAAAAATATTAAAAACAATTTTAATTCTAAATTAATGATTATTAAACAGATAATGATGCACCCAAAAAAGTTACAAACAAATAGACACGTGTCACTTTTATCATTATATAAACAAAAAAATATTTAAAAAAGTATAAAGGTAATGGAAAAGGACAAATTACATACAGCAAAGTACACTACATGTCATCTATTATCACAGAATCAAGCCCCTAAACTGTCAGTCCGTCTATCACGAAAGACAATGTTTACCCCCAAAACATTTGGACCAGCGTGATTGTGTTATCTCAGAGTGGACGTAAGTGTTGTGATAATATCAATTACCTCAATTTTTTTTTTAATATTTAGCAATTAGTATATTCAATTATCGAATCAAGGTTCCTTTTGGTAGCCACAGTGACTGGTACTGTTTTTTTTCGGTTTCCGGTTCAAGATCGATCATATTGCAAGTCATTTTCTTTGAAACTGATTGTGGTTTGATACCACTGTGATATTAATAAAAGTTTATTGCATTTTTATTATAATAATTGAACTTGTCAAAATGTTATATCTACAATAGGCGGAAAGTTAAGGGTTCTCTCTGCCTACTATATACAATGAGAGGGATTAAAACTAAAAAAAGGAATTCAAGTTTAGTGATTGCACATACGGGGCACAAGCATGCGACTTTAAACGCGACAGGGTTTTAGTTTTGATTCCAACTATGGAAAAATTAAATATTTAATATTTAAATTTTTTAGTAACGAAGCAAAACGCGGCGTTGAGTTCTGCCGCTCAACACGCCATCACTACAGATTTCGGCGGATAGTGGGGAATGAAAAGTGTCTCAATGCTAGGTTCCCAAGGTTCCGGTTAAAATGCACGGAAAATCGTCACAGATAAATAAATGTCATATAAAATGAGAGTGATCAGTGTCAGTAATTTTTATATTATAATTTAGCATCTCAATGGAAAATATTATTTTCAATTTATTTTCCTCTATGCTATATAGCAATTATTTTATTTTATTATTATTTTTAAGTATTACAGTCCTTAGGGTATGTAGAGGGAACCTAGGAACCTAGTTGTCGGTAACCACTTTCCGCCAAATTCTAGAGGCATTGTGTGTTGAGTGACGGAACTCTACACCGCGCTTTTTGCCTATATTGTTATATTTTTGAATAATATTAATCGTTTTCCTATAATATATTATGTAATTCTGAGACGTCATAGCTTAGCTTGTGTAGAAAACTATTATTGCTATTCAAGTCTTGCTCTTCAATTGTGAATAACAAGTTATTATTATATTTCGTCTCTTGGGCATTCCTTGAGGAAGAAGTTAAACAAGGCAAGGTATTCGCGTAAATCTATACTTATAATAAAGTCGTAACCGATCGGTGTCTGTTCATGGAAGATATATAAGAAAAAAAAAACACATTATTAACATATAATAACGTAATGGAACCAAAATTAATGATTTTTTACAAAAAAATATATCTTTTCGTCTGTGCGTTGGTTTATGCTAATTCCGGAAACGGTTTTCACTATTGCATTTCAACTTCCTGACATTTAATGTTTATTTTATGTTCAACCGGTTTATAAATAAAAAAAATGTACTATTTTAAAGAATGTTGTTCAACAACCTGCTATAAATAACGGTTTTATTGAATTGGCTGTAACGTTACTTTTCAATAGGGATATAGGTATTTTTTAAAATTATATTATTAACCAAGCGGGCGAAGCCGCGTCCTTATCGCTAGTATTTAATAAATCTATTAGATATTATAACTTACATAATACCTGCGCAGTTATTTTACAATGTTGCTGCTATAATGCTTTATAAACAATGAAAAAATAGGGTACCACATGGGTACTTGTGGTCACTATGGCATGGGTATTGTCTATTCCAATGGGAGGCCTATTTGCCTTTATTATTGCGTTGAACAAATTTCTATTTTTTTTTCTCGATTTTTTATTTTTTTATTTTAGGGAATTATTTGAGGAAAAATATAAGATATAGAAGATTAGTCATTTGAGGAACTAACATATATTTTAAATGTAAACCTACTTGTTTTAGGCCGTCGTGGCGCCAGGGCACAAAGTTGTGACTGTAACGCCACGGTCTTGGATTCGATTACCATTCGACGGAATGAGTTATTATTTACTAATATTTTTATTTTCTCGCACTGGCAGCAAGGCAAAAGTCCGGCGTTTAGTTTGTTTTCAATGCTAAAGTGACGAGGTTAAAATCGCATTAAAGAGATTTACATTGATTCTGTTAGTCAATTACATATTATAATAAGCTTATAATTAGATTGCAAATGTGATATATTTTATTAATTCTCCATATAAAATTCCATACAAAAAGTGATTAAGTAATATTTTAATATGTAGAATAATTTAACTTGTGTTAAATAAAGCAGGGTAGGCAGAGGGAAAATAGTGTTAAGACACTCCCTTCCCCACATTGTTGAATGGCGCAACTTAACGCCGCATTTTTCCATCCAGACCAAAGATAAATATGCAAAAGAGAATCTAGAATCAGCACTTGTCAGATATTACCAACGCCGCCGTGATAGTATCTATATATGTATATAATATGTAGGTTGTAATTTAGAATACGTTAATGCTTAAGCGTGTTCGGTATTACATCATAGCTCTTAATGACAATGTCAATGATAACTAGTTCTATACCTCTAGATAATAAATATTAGTTATTTATTAACGTAAGATTACATTTGACTATTTGTCAGCGCGGCGTTAAGTTAACCTAGAACAGTCAACCTGGAATTATGAAATTTGGTAACTAGCATCTACAGCTAGTACCAACTAGTTCAGGAAAAAATCCGAACACTATATATGTTTGTGGTTAAATCCTAAAAAATTATAGTCTTAAAAGGTGGGCAAAATTTTGTGTTAAAGCCGCTAGTTCAAGTGAGGTATCAAACGAAACGGCTCTAGCTAGCTAAGCTTGAGCTCAAGGCCTCCATTTTTTTACGAAATCCTCGGTGGGCAAGCCCGACTCTCACTTGGCCGGTTTTTTTTACTAATATATTTAATTTTTTTTTTTGTTCTGGTATACTTAAATTTCTTGGCCACACATTTCATTTTATCCCCTCTATAAACATTTTCTCACGTCAGTAGCAGGGCAACTAAAGACAAAGGGAACATATTGTTTACCCTACTTTCTATAATTGTTCACTAGAATTCGAAACATTACGACTTTGAGTACCGCAAAGAAAGTAATTCCCCCGATTGAGGATCGAACTCACGTCCTTTACTTTTACAGTACGACAATATAAGGCAAATAAGCACTATTGGTTACTAAAACTAATCAGGGTTAGTACTTAGGTGTCTCCTTGTCGCGTTTTTTTTTGTAATGTATAAGGAATCCGAAATTTAATTTTTAAAAACGACAAATGGCGATATCGAATTGAATATTTCAATAAATTATGTTTAATTTCAATAAAATCAAATCAAATCAGCTTCACGCTGTATCCCGCACATAGCAGGGTAGGCAGAGGGAACCTTATGTTGGGACACTCCATTCCCCAAATAAATGAAATAAATGTTTCATTTCCTCGAGTGGGGATTGAACTCACAACCGATTACAGTAACACTTTGTGCCCCTGTGCCACGACTGGCCTCAAATTTAATTTCATTTAAATTTAATTTAAATAATACTTAAATTACTTGAACAAGTTTTTAAATATTCCTCTTTTGCATACGTAAATGTGAATGATTATCACTTCTTTGTATTTTTGCTATTGTACGGTAATATTATTTCGAATGGTTTTTTATACCATATTTTTATAGATTTTTTGTTAATTTCTCGCTATATCCCGAACATGACAAGGGAATCTATTGTTAAGGTACACCGCTGCCATTAAGACGCTTCCGTTACCCTCTTTCTGCCAAACCCTGGAGGCATTGCGTGTTAAGTTGCGGACCTCGCTTTCCCTAGTTATTAGAGCGAAGAAATTAAAATATTAAATCATTCATTTCCTCAAGTGGGAATTGAACCCACAACCAGTTACATTACAGTCGCACGTTTATGTCGTGTATGTGAATCGAATCCATAATCATAGGTTATTTTTATTATTTATATATATATATATATACATTTTTAGCTTCACGCTGTATCCACACATAGCAGAGTAGGCAGAGGAACTTGAAAAACTAGTGTGAAGACACTCTGTTCCCCACGCACCTCTCAATTTTCGTGACACGTGAATTTACGTGTTGAGTAGCGCCGCACACATTTTAATAATTATTTTTTTATTATCTATACTTATAATACTAAACTTATAATACTCGTTTGTATAATTATATTAATGTGACATGAATTTAGAAACTAAAACCATAAAATAGTTTAATTGTATTATAAAAAATATTTGCATTCGCGCTAACTATTATACTTTTCTAAATAAAAAATAAAGAAACAAGCTTGTAAAATATGGTTACCACATGCACTGTAATAATAAAAATATACTTTTATAATATTGTTTCATAAAAATACCAATGAGGCCGTCGCGACGCAGGGGTATAAGTGGGTTATTGTAAACGCGACGACTGTGGGTTCAATACCAGGCGTAGCACTTTGTTGTGTTCCACGACTGAACACTTTTCAACGCCTATAAAATTTGACGGAGTCTTAATGGGAACGGAGTTTCTTAACACTATGTTCCCTCTGCCTATCCTGCTATGCTAGATATAGCGTGAAACTGTATCGTTATTCACACATATAACATATGAATATTATTGTAATGTATATTTTAAAAAAAAAAAATATTTTAAAGTAAAATTTATCAAAAATATTTTATATTCAAATTACCAATCGCACTATGCAATGTTGTATACGAAAAAATTTTTTATTATATTTTCATAAGCATTTAAAACATCCAAACAAAACTATTGTTTTAATGAACTTTACTAACCAGCTCTAAACGAAATCCTTTTTCTTCGCCTTTTTAATTATTATATATGCACTTCACAAAAACTTTTATTTATATATTTAAATTTAATTTTTAACACAATAAATCAAGTATCGACCGCACGTTGTACCGACGCGCGGCGTGAATGCGGACTGAAATGTGTAGCGTATATTTTTTTTTTAGTATTCCCGCGCTGCCACTTGGGACGCGTTGTTCTTGACGTTTTTTGTTTTTAATGCTTTTTTTTTATCTACACGTGAACCTGTTGTATACAGCCACAAGATGAAAGGTTTGTTATTAATGTTATCTATATAGAATTTATTATTTCTGTTTTTGTTTATATTTTATGTTTTGCTCACATTGAGGTTATGTTTTATAAATAGGTTGTGTTAGACATGCTTGATGGTTAAATTGAAACGTTGTTTCTCGCCGAAAAGCTGTTGTTACATCACTATTTGTGATTATTGAGATTTCTTAGGATCGCTGTGCTGATTACTAGATAGCTAGTTTAACTATATATATTGCTTAGGAATTATGATGCAAGATTAGGCTTTATCTACATCTCACGGCAATTTTTTTGTATTTATGTAAATAATGAATGACTGTAAAACCGACTGGTTGTGTGTTCGATCCCCACTCGAGGAAATGAAATATTTACTTATATTTATATTTCCATTTCTTCGCTCTGGTGTCGAGGCTAAGCGCGGCGTTGAGTTCTGCCACTCGACACGCATTACCTCCTGAATTCGGCTGAAAGTGGGGAACGGAGTGTCTTAACACTAGGTTCCCTCTGCCTACCCTGCTGTGTGCGGGATACAGCGTGAAGCTAATTTGATTTGATTTTAATTACATAGTTTTTACTACGTTTTAAATCATATACTAAAGAAATGTTGTATATAATATGTTTATAGGTTAATAGGTGACTATTACGATACCGTTGTAGAATATCTTTGAATGGATGTATTCATTTGTAGCCGACGTTTGTGACATCGTACGATCTTTTTTTTGTTGTCTTTATTTCAATAATTATAGTAAATTTATTCTATTTCGTTTGGAGGACACGTCTCCGTGACGTTAGTGCTGAAGTACCTAATGTTAGAAAATATATATGTATATAAATTTAATACTTCCTTGTTTTTATAAATATTCACTATCCACGGTGTTGTATAATAATGTTGATTATTTCTAATGAGGTTAATTTTTAGCTTAATCTAGTGTTAATACACTCCGTTCCTATTAGCGCACCTGTATTTTTTTAGCTTCACGATGTATCCTGCACACATTGTGGTAGCTAGAGGGAACCTAGTGTTAAAACACTACGTTTTCCACTTGCTGCTGAATTCTAAACTGACACTCAACGCGCGATGCCACCAAATTTAGGAATTGAGAACGGAGTGTTTTAACACTAGGTTCCAGCTGCCTACCTAGCGGGATACAGCGTGGAGCTAAAAAAAAATAGGTACATTAAACCGCTACATTTGTATTTTAATATGCATACATACTACACATAATATTAAGAATGCTCAATTTTTCTTCAATCGAGTTGAATGGCCGCAGTGCGTTGACTCTTAATCCGAAAGCCCTTTTAAGGAAGTTCAAACACTATTGTGTAATCAAATGTTGAAGATCTATATAACTTATATTATATATTTATATATCTACATAAGTTATACGTATAATTTAACCGCAATTGTTTAATAAAATGTTCTAGCTTCTAAATTTAGTGACTAATACTTCGGATATATAATTTAAAAAAAATGATTATTATAAAAAAAAACCAGTATTTTTTTTTAAGTATAGGCATTAAGCGTTTAACTGTTAAGGTGACGGTTGGGGGTTCTATTCGCACTCGGCAAACGAGTTATTTTTATCACGCTCTGGTAAAAGACAGATATTTAAAAAAAAATCCAATTTAACAAATTTATAAAGTAAGTACCTATTTTTATTTTATATGTTTTTTTCAATAAATTTTATATATGCAAAGAAAACAAGTTCATAAAAACCGTTGATACTGATAAAAACAGATATGTTATTATAGGCACTTATAGTCTGTTAAATTCGTCAGTAATTTATAAAAGTTCCCCTACAGTTAACGGCGTACACCATAAAAGAA
Source organism: Heliconius sara (assembly GCA_917862395.2). Taxonomy (NCBI): domain Eukaryota; kingdom Metazoa; phylum Arthropoda; class Insecta; order Lepidoptera; family Nymphalidae; genus Heliconius; species Heliconius sara. The sequence continues at coordinate 9,617,017 of OU860781.1, forward strand.
CCATGGGTTTTGACCAATAGCAGGAAAGTGACGTCATTATCTAATACAACGGGAGTAAGCGTGGGGTCGCTAATATGGGGATCGAAATTTCGATGTCACAAAATATATTATTGATCTTTTAAAAGGTTAAATAAACTTTTGTAATATATAAGAAACTAGCTTTAATCAGTGGCTTTGCTCGCGTGGTCAATTTGAAATAAATAGGTTGTGTAATGTGTATGACACTACATTACATCAGGTCAATCATTTCAATGCACAGTGGTTTGGAGAATTTTTCAATTGTAGCTAATGGTTCCAGAGATTAGTGCTTTCAACGAAACAAACACTTCAGCTTTATTATATTAGTATAGAAGTATACATGTTGATAAAATATTATTCTTTTGAATTTGAGCGATGACCTAAATAATTATATTTCCATTTTTGACAATTTTCCTTATAGATGATGGAATTCTTCGTCGTACCTTTACCCACAACACCTGAATTTTTTTACTACTCGAACTTTTATATATATATATAGTAACAGAGATTTCCTCGATTAAAAAAATATTGCGTGTTGAGTCCTGAATTAATTTTACCAAACAATGTCAAAAAATTTTCAAAGTAGATTATCAAGAATCACGTACAGTGCAGCCATGATATAGCTAATTGAAAATTCTCCAAAATAGTAATGATTTTGAGTAATTAATGATTTTATCGTACGAATTTAAATTACATCACTGCATAAACCACGCCCAGAGCGCTGTTGATAGTAACAAACCAATGTAGGTTTACATTTTAAAGAAATAAAATTATTTTAAATTTAAATTAATTTCAAATTTCAAAAAATCTGTTAAAAACTATTCAATTCTACTGTGCAAGGTCACGTTGTTTTTCACATAATAAATATATGTAAATTTTTTTTTTTACATTATGATAAAACATTTGACGTAAGTATCATGATTTTATTCAGCTTTACCAAGTTTAATCGTGTTCTAAGGAAATGGGTCGTGATTATTGAAAATCAAAACTTACTACTAACTCGTGACCAACAAACCCTTTACTACTACTTTGTCCGTGTGATCCCGGCCTAGAATAGGATCATCCTGGTACTGGTGGTGTCGTAAGAGGCGACTAAAGTACGTGTGGTAGAGTCACGTCGCCAGCAATGGCAACACGCATGGGCAGACTCGACCGGATCATTACCACCCCCGGCATTTAAAACCGGCGTGAAGTAGTGGCTTTATGCCAATGCGTTTCGCATCAGGTAATGCCGGGCCCCGGCGCCCAACCCACCTTGTCGACCGGCAACGCACCTGTAACTCCTCTGGGGTTGCACGGGGTCGTGGGCGGCGGTAATCACTTACCATCAGGTGACCCGCACGCTCGTTTGCCGTGTCTTTTCCATAAAAAAAAATAAAAAAAAAAATACTAAGCCACAATGGACTCACGATTTTATTCATACTTTTTGAAGGTAGGCACAGGGAACCTAGTGTTAAGACACTCCGTTCCCCACTTTCTGCCAAATTCTGGAGGCATTACGTGTTGAGTGGCAGAACTCAACGCCGCGCATTTATTAAAAATATTTTGATATTACTTCATACTACGAAAATTCATTCGAGTTATATGTGAAGATATAAGCAAAAATGTTTTGTGATATTCACATTATCAACGAGTAATACCGAATAATTCAAAATGAAAAAATAGATTTTTATAAATATATAAAATTGCGGAAGAGAATCTTGTTGGCATTGGCGCTGTCCGTGTTTACCATAACGCTGATTTTCCACAGTGACGCAAATTTGAAATTATTTTATCGATTTTATTAGGATTTTTTGTTTAGCTTCACGCTGTATCTCGCATATAGTGAGGTAGGCAGAGGGATCCTAGTGCTAAGACACTCCGACTCCACTTTCCGCCGAGTATTGAGTGGCGGAAACTCAATTCCACTCTTTGTTGTCTTATACCATAATAACTCATTCCCCCGACTGGTGATCGAATCTACAACCGTAATGTTACCGTCATACACTTGTTCTTCTGAGTCACGACGTATCTGTATCATGTACTGGTAAAATAATGTTAATTAAAGAAATCACGAAGTGTGACTGTAAAACTGACTGGTTGTGGGTTCGATCTCCGCTTGAGGAAATTAAATATTTACTTAAATTAATATTTCAATTTCTTCGCTCTAGTGTCGAGGATAAGCGCGGCGTTGAGTTCTGCCACTCAACACGTAATGCCTCCAGAATTTGGCAGAAAGTGGGGAACGGAGTGTCTTAACACTAGGTTCCCTGTGCCTACCCTACTCTGTGCGGGATACAGCGTTGAGCTGATTTGATTTGATCAAATCAAATCAAAAAAATTAAAGAAATCATTGAACATGCGTCGTAGAGTTCCGCCACTCAACCTGCAGTGCCTCAGAATTGGAGTGGAAAGTGAGATAAGCGTGTCTATATGGGAGCGTTACGTCCTAACACTAGGTTTTCGGGTTCCTTCTGCTTACCCTTCGTGCCGTGTGATCCCGGCCTAGAATAGGATCATCCTGGTACTGGTGGTGTCGTAAGAGGCGACTAAAGTACGTGTGGTAGAATCACGTCGCCAGCAATGGCAACACGCATGGGCAGACTCGACCGGATTATTACCACCCCCGGCATTTAAAACCGGCGTGAAGTAGTGGCTTTATGCCACTGCGTTACGCATCAGGTAATGCCGGGCCCCGGCGCCCAACCCAGCTTAAAGGCCGGCAACGCACCTGTAGCCCCTCTGGGGTTGCACGGGGCCGTGGGCGGCGGTAGTCACTTACCATCAGGTGACCCGCACGCTCGTTTGCCGTGTCTTTTCCATAAAAAAAAAATATATATATACCCTGCTATATACGTGATACACTGTGTAGCTACAAAAAAAAATTACATGATAATTTTTTTTGAACATCAAAATACCTTCCATTATATTCCACTGCATTTCTCTTTTTAAATTATTGTATAAGTGCTCCATATCTTTGCCAGTAATAAATTGTCGGTGGGCGGTGAGTAAATGCCAAATCTTTGATTATATCCTCACGTTTTCCTCGTTAGTCAGTTTCTCCGATATAAAACACGTCCTTAACACTCCGTCGCTAAGTGATAGAAGTGAAAAGGCAAATATATTGTGGAAATAATGCTTGAGAACGTTATTATGTTGCATTGGAAGGTACTGCTTTAGAGCGGAATTTTATTATTTTTTTTCGATTTTTATAGCTTCACGCTATATCCCGAACCGCTATGGGTAGGCAGAGGGAATCTGTTAAAACGGTAGGCAGAGGGAATCTGTTAAAACCCTATCTTGCGCGTTGATTAGCAGAACTCAACGCCGCGCTATGCCTCGTTACTAGAGCAATGTAATGAAAATATTAAAAATTTAATGTCCTATAGTAGAAACTGAACCCATAACCCATCGTTTGAACGTAATTTTTATTTTTTACGATATGGGTGGAGCTTCACGCTTTATATCATCTTCATGCTGTATCATGTAGCAGGATCGGCAGAGGGAGCCTAATGTTAAGACATACCATTCCCCACTTTCCAACACATTCTGGAATCATTGCCGCGTTTCCAGAGTAAAGAAATGAAAATATTAAATATTTCATTTCCCCGGATGGTAATCGAACCCACAACCTGCCGCCTTTACACTTGTGCCCCTGCACCACTACTGGCCTCAAATATATCTATATAATTATTTAAAAGTAAATTTATTTACCAGAACAATTTTTTGTCACGATGTATCCATGTAGGTACATGTATACAAACATAAGCGTGTACGACCTCTGACCTGATCTTAATTTTGATGGGCCGATTGTGATGAAACATCATTTACTATTGCGTTACTACGAGACGCTTTCTCTGGTACGCGTAGCTTTAAATATTTTGAATGAGAATTTTTTTTTATCAAGGAGCAGAAGTTGCCTGGTGATAGGTCACTACACTACACAACTCTCTTGTGCTAGTTTTAGATTTTCTTAATCCTTTTAGAAGTCAGTCCGGTGATCCTCTTTAGTTCCGAATTAGGCAGGTTAGGATGTGTGGGGAACGTAAAAACAGGGTTTCGTTTCGCTAAATTCACACGGAAACGGCAAACAATATTTTTATATTTTATGTATTTAAGTCTACGTAAATAAAATTGCGGGATACAACTGGTGTAAGTATATAGGTATGGCCGTAAACTCTACAGATCCCAGGCGAGGTATGTGAGTATGAACAAAAAAATAAAAATCCTCCCTTTTTTATGTTAAACGCTGTATTCCGCAAACAGCAGACGGTGACCGAGGCAAAGCAAGGCGCTGAGTTCCACCACTCAACACGCAATACCTCCAGAACTCGGCGGAAATTGGGGACTGAAGTGTCTTATACCTAGGTTAACGTTAACCTGCCTACCCTGCTGTGTGCGGGATACAGCGTGAATCTGATTTACTTATTTTTTTAAGTTTTTTTTTTTTTTTTGAATCTGGGACGTCGAATATTTAATTACCTAACATTTCAAGCTTATTATTTAATTAAGCTAGCTCTATAATTTCTTCTTAAAAGGTCAAAAGATAATTGCACATTCAATATGGGCTACAAACGTGGTCTAGATATCCTAGGATCAAGGTCGTATTGTTAATAATTCTATAGTATAATGAATAATGAATTTTCATTATCATTATAATTTATGAGGCCAGTCGTGGCGCAGTGGCACAAAGTGTGACTGTAAAGTCGACTGTGGTTGTGGGTTCGATGCCCACTCGAGCGAGGAGATGATATATTTATTTAAATATAATATTTACATTATTTCAGTCTGGTGTTGAGGCAAAGCGCAACGTTGAGTTCCGCCACTCAATGCCTTTAGAATTCAGCGGAGAGTGGGGAACGGAGTGTCTTATCACTAGGTTCCCTCTGCCTTCCCTGCTGCGTGCGGGACACAGAGTGAAGCTTATTTATGATTATTTTTTATTATAATTTATAAAGTTTATAGCTTCACGCTGTATCCCGCGCATACAGCAGGGAAGGCAAAGGGAACCTAATGTTATGGAATTTCGTTACCCATTAGGACATTTCCGCTCATTACTTTCCGCTTAATTCTTGAGACATTGATTGTTGAAAGTTGGAACTCATGATGAGGCTCGAGTCTCAATACCAGAGCGAAGAAATGATAATATTTAATATTATTTAATTCCCTCAGGCAATATATGCAGTGTACATGAGACGCTGCGGTTTGAAGCGGCAATATAAAAAAACCAAAAAACGTAACGAAAATCATAGACAATAAACAGCGCCTGTGTAGTATAGATTATTAGAAACAATATTTAAATTTCTATATATATTCCACATAAATATAATAAATAACCAATTTATCTATATATCTATGTTATTATCTATCTTTACTAGTCAGTAGTCATACCCCCATACAATAATTTAACGCACGAGTGCCGTCAGTGTAAATTGTTCTCAATTACACTCCGCTCTGGTGAATTAACACCTGACCCTGATATCTAACACTATCTGAGATACGGTGACACTATTGATTATGTGACCGGCGACGTCTTGTTCAAGAATTTGATATAAGATGGTGCAATATTTTTTATAAATAAAAACAAATAAATCAGCTTCACGCTGTATCCCGCACACAGCAGGGTAGGCAGAGGGAACTTAGTGTTCAGACACTCTGTTCCTCACTTTTTGCCGAGTTCCGGAGGCATTGCGTATTAGAACTCAACGCTGCATTTTGCCTCGACATCAGAGTGAAGAAATGAAAATATAAATGTATATAAATATTTCATTTCCTCGGGTGGGAATCGAATCCACAACTAGTCGATTTTACTGTGACACTTTGTGCCACTGCGCCACGCCTGGCCTTTTATTTTTATTTTAAGCGGATAACTATTTTTATATTTAAAATAAAGCGATACGAATACGAACTGCCCCACGCTGGTCTCGCCGATTTCATATAAGTCTCACTTATAATATATTAGACATTCAATATGTTTCAGTGTCTAAATATATTCTCAAATATTTTTTTTATGTTTTTTTTTTCAGTTCTTATGTGATAAATTTACAGTAATTTTAAGTAATATCACTATTTTAATCTTGATCTACTAAAACTATAGTACCGAATAATCCTGATTAGTCACGGTGAATTTGATAAATTACACAAGTTAAATCTACTAATTTGTATGTTCTGGCTTCCTCATTGTTGTTTTAAAGTGAATTTCGACAAAAACTGTGACGAAAGTGTATCTGTGTCTTCGGTGTGCAGAAAAAGTTTTCCGTTTAGTGACGATGTTTTAAAGATAAATTAACTCGTTTTCTTTCCAACCGATTTCTGCAAGAAAAGGAGATAATCAGATCGACTGTATTTTTTTTATTGTTTTTTACGTTAGAACTTTAACTGTGTGAATCGTTTTTAATGTTTTTTTTTATTTTTTTATTTGAAAGCTAGTGTTAGTTAGTAGCTAGTAGCTGATTCTATTAAATGCGGTAGATTATATTTTGTGACGTAAAGGAATACTTTTCGCTATATGATTGAGTAAAAAATTGAATATTTCTTATATTTATGATATAATTTCAATTTCAATAGAACATTTAGGTAGTTTATAATATACTCTTTAATATCAGAGTATCGCGGCGTTGAGTTCTGCCACTCGACACGCAATGCCTCCAGAATTCGGCAGAAAGTGGGGAACGGAATGTCTTACTAGGTTCCCTCTGCCTACCCTGCTGTGTGCGGGATACAGCGTGAAGCTGATTTTAATTATAGAGTAAATATAAACAATTTTATGATGTACCAAAATAATATTTCTTATTCGTCACAGGGTTTTTTTTAAATATAAAGATATACACATAAAGGATTTATGTAAAATAAACGTAGTAATTAAATTAAACTGAATTAGTTAGCCTCGCTGACGTTGGTCATGGACTGACCCATTGTCCTAGTATACATACTATGTGCAATCGTTTAGATAATGCATTCTATTAAATCTTTTCCTTCATACTATGTACTCTTTCATTTTTTGCGTAACGGCGACGGAACTCAACGCCGCAATTTATCCTAATAAATTAAGGGAAAACTTACGTATGTATGTGGTTTAGGTACCTACGTTAACATATTTTCAACTTGCAAAACAAACAGCTTGCTTTTGCCCGCAGAGCAGGGTCGCAGGGCCTAGTGTTAAGACACTCTGTTCTACTTTTATTGCCTTGATTTTCCAGACATTGTGTTTTAATAGGCGTAAACTAAACGTCGTGTTAAGAAAAATTAAACAAATTTATTCTCCTGTGTGAGAATCTTACAAAAAATTATCGTCTCGCTGCACAACGAAGACCGAAATATAAAACTATAATATGATATTAATATCAAACTTAATAATTTTAATATAATTTGGGTAAAATTCATACAACTCCCAATAATCTTAGATATAAAATATCTACATAACGTCTATACAAAAATAAACCATACACATAAAAATAGTACGAAATAAATTTTCATCTTCCACGTTGAGGCTCGTCGTGGCGCAGGCACAAGCGTGTGGCTGTAAACGTGACAGGTTGTGGGTTCGATTCCCACTGGATAAAATGAAATATTTATTATTTTCATTTCTTCGCTCTGGCGTAGAGGCAAAGCGTGGAAAATGAGAAACGGAGAGTCTACGACGTTAGATTTCCATGTTCCTTGTGCCTATCCCGCTACGTTGCGGGATAAAGCGTGAAGTTAGTAGTTGAAAAAAAACAGCAACAAGTATACCTACTACGCACCAAAGGTTGATATTACAAACTTTGTTTAATAAACACGGGTTCATTGTCAATTCGAGCGAGTGGAGTGTAAACACAGATCACGTTACTATTGAAAGTGCGCCATTCCTTGAGATGTTTTGCGTCATTATAAGAAACAATTTTGTTACAATTGATGAAGTATCTGTTGAAGATTGTTTTTTAGTTTCACGCTGTATCCCGCACACAGCAGGGTAGGCAGAGGGAACCTAGTGATAGGGTAATCAGTTTCCCATTTTCCGCGCCTCGCCCTTACACCAGAGCGAGGAAATGAAATGATGAAATGTTTCATTTTTTCAAGTCGGAATCGAACCCGCAAACTGACGCGTTTACAGTCACACGCTTGTGCCCCCGTGCCATGACTGGCCTAGGTTAATAATAAGAATTTAAATTATTTAACATCTTACTTATTAACTCTTCTCCACTCTCCTTTATGGTTTAACCAAACAAATACGCTACTTTAACAACTATAGCTAGTTTACTGAGTTACTGACCGATACTACGTATCAGAGATAACAATTTGCGTGACCAAATTTAATTATTTCAGTTCATAATTAATTCTTTCATTTGTTTACTTACTATATCATACAATTTTTTTTTTCGTCACGCTGTATCCCGCCCACAACAGGGTAGACATTTTTCGTGGAATTCGGGAGGAATTACGTGTTGAGTAGGGAAACTCAACGCCGCACATAGATTCGACACCAGAGCGTCCGCGGACCAACATTGGTCCGCAGAAGCCTAAATATGGTCCGCGAACGATTCTAATTTTATAACTAGGGGATGGTGAGGCGAAGTTTCTGTTTGATTATCATAGTTAATTTTTATTATACCTACATGCATAGTGGCCCCTGCTACCAAGAATGATATAAAAGTGGTCCTTGATCAAAAAAAGGTTGGGAACCCCTGATCTAGTGGGATTTGAACTCACAACCTGTCACGTTTAAATTCACACTTTGTGACTGGCCTCTGTTAATAATTATTACATCTTGCCGTTGCTGTCCTATTAAATATTGCGTTAAGAAAGTTTCACAACTTTTATATATACTACATAATATTATTGAATGTTCGGTATTGAAATCTTCTTTTTATTGGCTTCACGCTGGAAACCTAATGCTGAGACACTCCGTTCCATTAAGACACTTCCGTTTCCCACTTTCCACTGAATTCGAAAGGCAGTGCGGAACTCAACGCCGCGCTTTGTTTTGAATATCATAATGAATAATAGAACAAATAACGTCTGTGGTGCAACTCTTTTTTCTTTTTACTGATAACCATTTGTATTTCATAAAAATATGTTTTGTTAATTAATTATGTCGGTCAGCCTTTACATTACACATAATAATCTAGTTTTCCTTTTCGGAGATGAAACTAAATTATAATAATACACTTTCGTAGCAACTTTGCTTGTGTTTGTGTTAAAACGTTCCCGTTCCCGTTCCCGTAGGAATTCTTAGAAGTTCTCTCTTAGTTCTATATTCTAGTTCTATATTTCATGAGCTACTTAAATGCCAAAATTTTTACTCTCTAATTCCAGGAGTTTCGTCTCTGCGTCTTATGTCAGTCAGTGTCAGAATGTATTTATATTTAATATAACTTTTAATTTTATTTTTCCCTATGTGGTTCTTTTTTTATTATTAAATAAAACGTACTAAGAACATTGATTGTGCGTACCCTTTTCTGCTGTTTTTATTCGTTTGTTTTTTTTATTTTTTAATTATTTTATATTATTTTAATATACTTCTTTAAACAACTGCGTCTATGTTAGCAGGGTTCTATCTCTAAATGGGTTTAATCAGTACAATATGGAAGAATTAAAAAATTTATATATTGAAACAGAAATTTTTTTACTTAATTAGAAAACGTATAAAAATTTGAACGTAGCGGGACTCGAACCCGCGCCTCCAGGAGGCGCGGGTTCGAGTATCAATTTGTTGGCAAATGCAGCATAATAAAAGTATTATAGGTGGTATGCGGGCGCTGGTGGGCCGCTAATAGTAGTATAAACCACGTTAGCCATGAGATAAGATCGTGAGGAGGTTCCTCACTCTGTAGGCCCTGGTCAACGAGGGCCTGGACCATTGTCCAGAATCTATTTTTTTTTTGTTTTTTTTAAATAAAACTTAAATCTATTATACAACATCATATAAACTGTTTTGCAAATACAATATTTGTTTCACATAAATGATATAAAAATTGCGCTTTACTTATAATTTCTTATGTTTATACATACAGATATTTGAAGCAGGTTTAAATAGAAACTACATAAGCGCTAAATGAACTATTTCGTATAGACATATCATATGAAGGCTTCTTTTACGCAAGTTTTTTTGAGGGGTTTTAAATAACGACGCCAGTCGTGGCTACATCACTAGCGTGTGATTATAAATGCGACAGGTTATTTCCACTCTAGGAAATTCTTTCTTCGCTTTGATCTCGAGACTAAGCGCGCCGTTCGGTTCCGCCGCTCAAAACGCAATGCTTCCAAAATTTGGTAAAGCGTAAAGCAGGGAACAAAAGTGCCTTAACACTAGGTTCCCAGGCGGCCTACCCTGCTATGTGCGCGATATGAAGTTAAAAATATAATATTATGTGATACTATCCTCGTATACCATGAGGAAGTATACCATTTTTTGAACTTAATTAATTTCAGGAACTGCAAATATAAAAAAAAATATATAAAATTTATTTTCCTCGTCCAATTGTTGAGTAGCGGATCAACATTGCGTGTTAAGTGGCGGAACTCAACACCGCGCTTTAACATCGAGTCAAAAGATTGTATAAAAATTAATCTATCAATTCAATTGTTTCAGAATCTAACCGCATGTGGGCGAGCGCTTCCTTCGTAGGCGTTCTTTTCATAATAGGCGTACCCCTCTGGTGGAAGACGACGGAAGTATACAGGTTCTTTATTTTTTTTATTTTAACTACCAAAAACCATTAATATTATAAAATATTTTACAATAAATTGGCGCGAAAATAAGAAAACACAATGAACAAAATATAAATTCTAAATTCAAAATTTGGATTATTTTTAATTATACCAGGATTTATGGCCAGACTAAGTATATATGACTGGTAATCATTAATTTATTGTTTATCAACTAAAATTCGGATTTTTTGAGGAAAAACTAGACCTCATATTGAGGACTAATACTAAAATATCGAAAACCATGCAAACTATATGATATTTCGTAAAATGAATATAGAATAACAATGTAAAAGTTGATTGCAAAACAAGTGATTCATCATTTCAACCAGAATTAGTGGAAAGTGAAGAGCGGAGTATCTAAAAACTAGGCTCCTTCAGTCTATGTTATTTGCGGGATACTGCGTGAAGCCTAAATAAAATTGTATATTAATTTATTCAGCCATATCTTCATTTTACCTGTGTTAAATTTCTGATAAAATAATAATTAATAATATAAATAAAATTAAATTAAATTAAAAAAAATCAAATCTGCTTCACGCTGTTTCCCGCATTTAGCAGAGTAGGCAGAGGGGGCCTAGTGTTTGGACAAACTGCTCCCCACTATCTGCGAAATTCTTGAGGCATAGCGTGTTGATTTACGTAACTTAACGCCACGCTTTGTAGACTAGGCATATTACATACATTACGTATGTTTGCCGTTACGATTAAATCCGCTCACTTTATTTTTTAATTAGGTACTTAATTACTGGAGAATATTAATTTAGTAGTTGACCAGCCTCAATATTAAATTGACCGTCTAAATATAATAGCCGTTATTAAAGTTTTTAAATATACAGCTTCACGCTTTCTCTCTTGCAAGAATGTGAACTGCATAAATAATTTTAAGACACTCATTTCTCCGTTTTCCACATGAAATAGAGACATTTGATTTATTTTACTGTTGAGAGGGACGGTACTCAACGCCGCGCTTTGTTAAATAATGAAATATAAATAAATAAAATAAATCAGCTTCTCGTTGTGTCCCGCACACAGCAGGGTAGGCAGAGGGAACCTAGTGTTAAGACACTTTGTTCCCCGTTCCCCGTGTTGAGTGGCAGAACTCAACGCCGTGCTTTGAGTTCACGTTCGCGCCGAAGAAATGGAAATATAAATTTAGTTTTTTAAATATCAGTCGTAGGTTTTTAAATATCAATTATTAATTTACAGAGTGTCGTTGCCATACGCCAAAATCAACGATTTTAACACGGAGAGCCATTTCATAACAACGGAACTGACGATCCTAGCTAACGATGATCAGACTGCTGCCGACCTCGTCAGGGAGATTGAGATAGCGTTTAAAGAATCTGGTAAGCGAGGATTTTTTTAGCATCGCGTTGTCTCCAACATACAGCAGGCAGAAACAACCGTGAAACCTAGTGCTAAAACTCTCCGTTCCCAAGACATAGCGAATTGAATGACGAAACTTAAAGCCGTGCTCAGCCTCGTCACTAGAGCTAGGAAATGAAAATATTAAAAATTTCATTTCCCCGAGTTGAAATCGAACCTACCACCGATGATCTACAACACCCGTATAACCAGATAGCCTACCATTGTGCCAAAATAGGATCAATTATAAGTATACTTTCTCAGATTTACACTGTAGCCCCCAAAAAGCAGGGTTGACGGAGACTGAAATAAAGTGTCCATATACTCCGTTCTCCGCTACATTAGAATAATATTGTTTCAAATATTCGTTTAGAAAGATTGTTGTACTGCGAATAAACTTAAAAGTACTAATAAAATTATTATTGTAACTTCAACTCGTATTTTAAATACAACTGTTAATTTTATTTTATTTAACTTAATGTTTTTTACTTATTTCAGATGTAATCAAACTGAAAATCAATCACAAAATCTTGTCAGCCGATGTTCAGCACTCTTTGAACTCAGTGGCGGAGGAACAAGAGGTTCTAGAGGAATTAGATACGAAGATCGATATTAAGAAGCCTAATACTTTTTATATCGTTCAAAGGAAGCCATTGTTTCGAGATGTGTGGGTCGGCAGTGAGAGGGTTGCCTTTTTTAGAGACGTTAAAGGTAATTTACAATAGGTTTGGCGAGTTGTGGCCACCCTGAATTTGAAAAATAACAAAAATTCTAAAATCAAATCAGCTTAATGCTGTATCCCGCAAACAGTAGGATAGGCAATGGGAACCTAGTTTTAAGAAACTCCGTTCCCCATGTTCCGCCGAATTCTGGAGGCATTGCGTTTTGAGTGGCAGAACTCAACGCTGCATTTTGCCTCGGCACCATAGCGAAGAAATGAAAATGTACATTTAAATAAATATTTCATTTCCTCGATTGGGGATCGAACACACAACCACTCGACTTTACAGTCACACTTTGTGCCACAACCCTCAATATTTATATTATTACCAATATTTATAATATTTGACGAAAAGTCAATAAGAAAGCTCTCTCTAAATCTTAGATATTTTCTCTTCTTACGCTGCCATATGCGTGATACAGCGTGAAAGTTAAATAAAACATAACAACAAAAATGCATAATATACTTATAAATTTATGCTCGAGTTATCATAGTTACCAAATTCGAATACACTATTATCGGAACAATAAAATGTAATCTTTTTCAAAACTTAACTCACTCGTAAAAAATATCGATACAAAATATTTATATTTAAAATGTGACATTGACCAATAATATTTATGTAAATTTCAAACAGATATCCAATTTTTAGATACTCAGGTCTTAACCGGTCAGAACTGAATAGAACCGTATTTAGTACCCGAGAGCTGATAAAGGCGACAAGAATATGGTTTAACACTAAAATGTCCAATTGTTATTAAAAAATAAGAAAAAAAAATATTATCTCACGTTTAAAATATTTGGGACCAGTCGTGGCGCAGAGGCACAAAGTGTGACAGTAAACGTGATTGGTTGTGGGTTCGATCTTCAAACGTGGAAATGAAATATTTATTTACATATATATAGTGTTTGATTTATTTTGTTTTTGTTTTTTCTATTTAATCGGCAATATTTTATGTATTTAAAATATGTATATGTAAATATATATATTTTTATGAAATGAATAAAAAATAAACGAAATTCTCTCTACTTATCCCGTAATATATACTTGTTTTAGCGTCACGCTGTATCCTGCACATAGTATTGCAGGCAGAGGCCTAGCCTTTCCCGTCCCATTACTATTTTAAGATTTCCTATGAAATCTGAAGTGTTACGACTCTCTGTTCACCACTTGCCACCGAACTTTCGAGGCGTTGTGTGTTGAATGACGGGAGCTCCTAAATAACACATACTTAATTAATATCATTGTAAATTCCAAATTCCAGCATTACCAACGCTAATCGAAGCACTACAAAACTGGATATATGAACCCTCAGTGCTCACCGGATCTCGGTCTGAGCTGCCGGATTTAGCGCGACAGGTTCGATTCCCGCCCGGAGAGTACCACATAGTGTTGTCCGTGGTACACCCGACCCCGCACCTGTTGAAAGTGGAGTTCGACGCTAAGGAGGCGGTTGAAGGTTAGTTTTTTTTTATGCTGAAATATGTTGTTTTAAGTTAAAAAATAGATATCATGTATTTGTTTTTACGGGTCTTGGCATTAGGTTTTTTTTATTGTGGGTAAGGTATTTTTTTTTTCATAAATTAAATGAAAGCAAAATCAAAAGTGTTGGATTGTCGTAAGAATTTAACTACAGAAACATTTATTAACGTTTTTAAAGTGTTATTCCACACTTAGGAAAGAAAAATACTTATTTAGAAAACGTATAAAAAATTACGTATTAAACCGACCAGGAGGAGGCCTTCGACTCTGGAGGTTCCCAGGAGGTGCGGGTTCGAGTTCCGCTACGTTCAAATTTTTTATACGTTTTCTAAATAAGTATCCTACAGGAATATGTCCACTTTTACGTATAGTTTGTGTAACCGACAAACAAAAATGGATTAATGGGGCTAATAATTTGAAATATTTATTTATTTACAGTTACATTTTCATTTCGGCGCAGTGTTAAATTTTATCACACACGCAATGCCTCCAGAATTCAGCAAAAAATGGGGACCGGACACACCGTTCCCCATTTTCCGCCAAACTAGGTTCCCTCTGCTTACCCTGCCGTGTGTGGGATATAGCGTGAATCTGGTTTCATAATCTGTACTATTTATATACATAGCATTTACTACAATAAACTTATATATAAAAAAATATTGCAAAAATAACATTTAGTTGCACTCGCTAGCTTTTTTATTATTTTTTTTATTATAATCTTTTTCCACAGATTATATCGGATCGTTCGTAGACGAGCTCTCTGAATTACACAATTTCACGCTGAAGTCGCAGTGGCTCTACCAGCTGGACTTCGACTTTGAAGTTAAAGATGTAAGTTTAGTATTTTTGAAAATCTTCTAAAATATTTTAAAGAACCGGGACTTGAACCTGCACCTCTTGGAAATCGTTCAAGCGTTATGCGAACTAAGCAATACGTGTTTAAAAAGCTATGTTAAAATGCTTTTGTTCGTCTGTATTTTTTTTTGTTTGGATGGTTTAAATTTTTTAATTTTCTAAAAATATATTTTTCTGTCCTTAGTGTATAGTAATCAATATCAATTATTAATTATAAGTATCAATTATTTATAATACACATTTTGATTAGATGTGATTGTTTAAATGAAAATAATCCTGTATAAAGAAGAACTATCGCAAGTGTATTATTAAATAAAAAGGTGATGTTATTTATTTTTTATTTAATTAATTTATTTTTTCTTACTTTTGGCCATTTTCTTTCCGAGTGGTCAATGGATTCAGAAAACTTAATCCTTCGCCAGCTACGACGTCGCATGTACTTGTGTATCTACTTCTTATATTTTGAATAAAATATAAAACTAGCATACGCTAGAACTAAATATATTTTTTTCTAATAATCTAAATGAATATCGTTTTCTAATAACATAATCAGTTCACACATCAAAAATAAAAATTTCAGCCAATTAATTAATTTTTTGTAGCAATTTTGATGAACTAAATACTTTATACTACTTTTCTATTTATAAACATTAAAACGAATCTAATATTAAATATTAAGGGAACCTTGCGAAAATAATAAACAATATCGAAGGCATTTAAATCGTTTGAACCGATTCTGAGATTAGAGTGAACAAACGCGCACACATACAGTTGTTTCATGTCTATAAGTACACGACGTCGCAGGCGCGGGCGGTGGCGGCGTCGCGCCTGCCGCTGCTGCTCACGCGGCTGGAGGCGCGCGCGGCGCACGGGGGCGAGCGCGCCGCCGTGCACGCGGCGCTCTACGCCGCGCCCTGCCACGTGGCGCCCCTCGTCGTGGAACATGGTGGGTGCATCAAGTCTTTTCTTTTAGAATGTAATGGCAATGATATGTTAAAATATGCAATTTTTTGTTACTGTTACATGATTTAATTCTTTTTTAGCTTAGACAGAGAAAACCTGATGTCAAGACATTCTGTCCTTTCATCACGCAAGGGCCAAGGGATATTACCATAACCATACCCTCATTAACCTACTATTTTTTCAAAAAAAAAATGATTAATATTCTATATACAGGTGAAAGCGCTCCTTTCACGGACGGCATATATACAATATTTTAAACCAATTCCTAAAGAAATTAATCAAGATATCTCAACAGTTGAACTATGCCGCTAATACCCGTTGTCATATTTATATACTCTCATTTGGACCAAATATAGATACCATTTTATTTGCATATAGACCATAAGCCTGGTCTATATGCAAATAAAATGTTAGCAATTACACACAGTTATTGATGAAATTTCTTGATACAAAATATTGCTAGTGCTTCTCTATATATTTGTGAATAATCAACTTCTGCACTATTCAACGTTCGCGATGGGTAAGCGATCAGTCTTCCCCAGGGACCCCTAGTTGAGGTAAAACCACACACACCACGGTTCGAACAGATCATAAAATATAGAGTGCTAAAATACTTGAATTGTTGATAGTTGGCTTTGATATATTAGACAAACCAAGTAATGATTGGTTTTATTAAACTAAAACATTTGCTAGACGTTTAAATAATGAGAATGAGAGACAGTCTTGGTAAAAAATGTTCCACTATTTCTGCATCTCTTTCTGCCAATGATGTAGCCAGAGAGACTGCTTCCGAAAGTGATCGTATCGGGTTCCGCTAACAACCGCCTTGTAACGTCACGTTTAAGTCCACAAATGAATTGATCCCGTAAACAGAGGGTTGAATTATTCTAATATTAAATTTTCTTATATAACAAAGCTTATCTGTAAAACGTAGAAAACCTTGCAATTTTCAATTCTTTTTTGTCACAAAATGCCTCATTGTGACTTATTTAATAAAATATAGATATGAATAGTGTCGCGGACATTATTTTTGAACTAAGGAAAATTAAATTGTATGTTTTTATAGTATAATGTTCTTACATATATTTAACAATTTCTGCAGCGCACGTGGCTAAAAGTATCACGATGGACGTCATTAGTTATGATTATTTAATTATGTCGGACTAATTAAGAATTAAACCGCTATGTCATTTAGCCTAAAGCACTACTGAGGAATGTCGCATTCAAAACAAAACAAAAAAAAAGTTAATTGAACCAGCGTATAAAGGATATATAACAGCGTATATATATATATATATATATATATATATATATATATATATATATATATATATATATATATATATATATATATATATATATATATATATATATATCAAAACATTTAAATATCTTTCTGTTTCATATGCAATTTATTGTCTAAACCGAGAAATCCTAATGTATTCTATATATTATATATTTTCACAGATAACAAAATACAGTCTCCAGTCCAAGCGTTTATTTCTCCGAAATGGGGGGCAGTCATATTGGGGAACCCCACGAGGGAGGAATGTGAACAGAAAATATATAAACCTGACGTCAATATTATAATGGGCACATTTGTGGCACAGCTGAGGAAGTTACTTGGTATTACTGATAAGGTACGCATTTTATAGGATTTGATTAAAAATTGGCACAGCGTCTCTCTGTTAACGTGACGATTGTGGATTCGATTCCTATTTCGCGGAGTGGCAAATTTTCTTTTACCAGAACTGGGAAAAAAATATATTGAATATTACTATGTGTCAGAATGGGGATCGAACCAATAACCGTCGCGTTTAGTCACATAAACAACTTCGCCACGACGGCCTCAATAACTGGTGCGTTATTATTACATTAACATTACATAAAGAACTTAGTGTCAACACTCTCTTAAAGATCACTACTTGTTCCACCCTAATTCGATATAATTGATTTGATTGATTCAATTGAATCTATTGACAACTCCACTTTTTTCCTGAAATAAAAACGAAAAAAATATATATATTAAATAACAAATATATAGTTCCCCCGATCGTAAAAAATAAATGTTTTTTATTCTCTTTTCTCAGGAACCTATACAAAATGCGCATTTAGAAGCCCTCCGTTCAGTGTCACCTCGTGCCTGGGAAGTCGATTCTCTCCTCCGCATCAGGACGTTGGAGCAAGTGACCTCAGCTGAGCGGAGTCTTAAGTCACTGTCGAAGTTACTTGGTAACCACTTGTATATTTGATTTGAACCTAGTACTACCCTACGTACTCTCAGAAATCAACCTCGAGCCAAGATTCTTTACAAATAGTAATTTTAATAGGATACTTTCCTGGTGTTAGGAAGCTATAACCCTAGCCACAAAAAGATACCCCCAATTGGGATTTGAACCTATGATTTGCGTTTTTCTCACAAGCTTGTGTAAAATTAAAATTAATTTATATTAATTTCTATTTTATATTAAATATTTCAGGTGAAATATCAAACATAGTAATCAACGATGAGGTCGGCGCGTCCATCAACCAAGCCGTCATCAGTATAGAGAAGGCCACTGAACTGATGGAGAACGGAGACTTGCTCTCCGCTCAGAGACGCTCTAAGGAAGCCTTCTTAGCGGCGGAGAGCGCTTTTATGGAGCCAAGTTTACTAGCTTTGTTGTATTTTCCTGATGATCAGAAGTAAGTTTTTATTATATTATTTTTTTCTCATTTTTCATGACTGTAGAGCTATACGCGACGGTTATGAGTTCGATACCCGCTCGAGTGAATGAAATATTAATATTTTCAGTTCGTCGCCTTGGTAATAAGGCAAAGCGCAGCCACTCAACTCGCAATACGAGTGGGGAGTGGAAGTATCTTGATGGAAACAGAATGTTTTAACAATAAGTTTGCAGGTTCCCTCTGCCTACCCTGTTATCTGTCGAATATGCTTTTAAATACAAAATATACTGTCCCATTTTTCTCCCTATTTTAAAATATATATAGGATGTTGGGTGAGGCTTTGTGGTTTAACTGAAAAAAGAAACATTTTTATTACTATTTAACTAAGTAGATATTGCACATCTGCCGCTCAATTTTTGTCAATTTCAATAATGTTAAATGTATAGATTTTTGGAAATATAATATAATATACGACGATTCACCTCAAATTTGAATCGAACCCACAACCGTCGCACATAAAACTGTCTTATAACACATATTAAGTAACTAACATTTTCTATTACAGATACGCAATCTACATTCCCTTATTCCTGCCCATAATGTTCCCAGTAGTGTTATCAATGAAGAACCTCTACAAGTGGTTCCGAGGAAAGCCGGTAC
Organism: Heliconius sara; assembly: GCA_917862395.2. Classification (NCBI taxonomy): domain Eukaryota; kingdom Metazoa; phylum Arthropoda; class Insecta; order Lepidoptera; family Nymphalidae; genus Heliconius; species Heliconius sara. Next base: position 9,636,417 of record OU860781.1, read on the forward strand.
ATAAGGAAAAGACTGAATAAATTATAATAGTCAGTGAAAGTTGTTTTTTATTTTAAACCCTTTTTTTAGATTTTTACCGACTTATTTTATAATATATCTTTAAAAACTTATTTTTAGTTGAGCTCAATTCCACACATAAGTAGAGGGGACGGGTGGTCTGTGCCCACCCCATAATCGTCTGGTGGTCGCCCAGAAATTTAAGTTACATAAAATTTATATCAATTAAAAAAGCCATATAAAATAATTAAAAAAAAAAACAACGTTTAAACGAACACATCTGTACAGATATCAATCTAGATACGCCCATGATCATAGGACACATTTAATATAATTAATCGTTTATATATATATATATATATATATATATAAACGATTAATTATATAATTAGGTAGGTAGGTTACTTTGGAAAGGGATGGGGATGATAGTTATAGATGTCATTGACATGTGTCTAACCACAAATTTTTTTATTAAACATTAAATAAAAAATTAAAGCAGGGATCTTGAAACTGATCGTGTATGTTTTTGTGAAACATTAAAATCAAGTACTATTTTATTAGAAAATCTTATTTAATCTGAATAAAAATGTCAATGTCATTGAGAGCAAAGGCGACTGATATCGCGACAGGTTGTGGGTTCGCTTCCCACTTAAATCTTTGGCAATGGGGGAAACCGCAGGTTGAGTCCCGCCACTCAATACGAAATGCTTTCGATTCGGCGGAAAGTCGCGAGAAGCGAGCGGAAGTGTCTTGACACTACATTCCATTCCATTTCCATTCTAGATCCCCTCTGCCTACCCTGCTATGTCCGCTATACAGCGTGAAACTAAAAAAAAGGTTTTAAGTAAAAAACAACACAACTCGCACATGCTTCACATCACTATATTCATATTGAGGTACTTTGTCACGATACATTAATATAATGTTGTTATACTATTATAATACTATATATTTTTAATCTTATATTAAAAAGCTTGCCAAATTAACAACACCATGTATAGAAAATAAAGAAAGAGAATCTTTCATCTTTTGCATCAATTCCCAGTCAATTCCTTTAGTAATATTGAATTAATATTGAATTTGTACCATATTGTGGTATGTTTTATAACTACCACACTTAGACTGTTTACAAAAAAAGAATTAAAATAAAAAAGGGTCTAGGTGTGGTGCAGGGGCACAAGCGTGTACACGTGACTGTACACGATAGGTGGTGGATTCGATTCCAGTCAAGAAATTTAAATATTTTATATTTTCATTTCTTCTCTCTGGTTTCGCAACGCGCGGCGTTGAGTACGTTACTCAACACGTACGTACGAAAGTAGCAAGCAGAATGACTTAACTCTCTACCTACCCAACTAACTGACTCTCTACCTACCCTACTACAATAAAATAATATTTTTTTCAGTAGCAAGTGCTTCTGAAAAATATAAAAACAAAAGAAAGATTAATCTAATTATTAGAATATTGTCCAAGTATATAATGTACTAAAACATGGTGCTTGAAAGCGTTATATAAATAAAAATTAAATATAATATATAGATATTTGTTCATTTCATTCATTTAGTATGTATGTATGATGGAATGATATGTTACCATACATCAGTCTCACAAACTTTAACATGATTGATTGATTCTTTAATGTATTGAAAAAAAACTGAAAACAAAAAGTATAATAAATATTGTTAAAGGAACGTTTCGTTACGTTCTATTATTACAATTTCATTTATAAAGTTTCATAAGACAACAAAACGAAATTGCAATTTAACTCATAACATTATACAGCGTGTCCCTAAATAACAGGCACGATGACAGTTAATAAAAATAGCTAACATTATGTACCATATTAATGGATACCAAAACATGAATTATTAAGTAAACAATTAATATATAAGTCCACCCTTGTACACTATTTTGTTTTAATGTTTTTGTCTTTTATGTGTGTTAGTACAATAAAGAATATAATCATTTTAAAAAAATATGCATAGAACAATACGGCAAGACCATGATATGTTGAATGCCAATCAGAGCGGTTTACGTCACAGCTTAGTAAATAAACGAAACGATATTTTATATATCGTTGTATACATTATTATTAACAAATTGCTCAGAGTTGACGTCACAACGACGCCATGACACATTTAAAATCCTGATATTTTTAAAATGTATACATTAAAATATAGTTTTTTTTAATAGTAAATCTTTATTATCAGCAGAAATATAATATACAATTTAATTGTAATATATTTCTCAACATTATAGACTATTATCTCAAAATCTGTCATCCTGCCTATTATAATAATATCAATTAAAATACATATTACAGACAAAGTCAGGTCACAAAGCTTACACTAACTATAACATATGGTGCGGTATATGTCTCATTTAGATTTTTTTTTAAGCTAACCTTTGTAAATATAAATTTTGATTATATGTATGAAATAAAACTACTTTTATATTATACATTTTCAATAATTTATACGTATTTATGTTGTATTGTTATTAAAGGTTTTATTCATAATATTTATATAACATTTAAAAAAAAACTGGTTTTTTTCTGGACTAATGCAATGTATGATAGAAGATTGAGTTCCAAAATAATATATTGCCATATCAATCCGTATAAAAGTAGTTTTATTTTGTACCTGTGTATGCTTTAGTACTTCGTTGTATATTTTTATAATTAAGACGTTGATCTCAGGGAAAATTATAATACTTTACTAATAATAAATATAATCAGAAAATTAATCATGATCAAAAATCATAAATGTTCTTCATATATTTCATAAGTCTAGTTTTATTTGTTTATAAAAACATTTTTTTTTACATTTTCAGAAAAAAAAATCTCTAACAATAGCTGTTATTATGAATAAAAGCGATGATATTTAAAAATATATATATAAGTTTACCATTCCAGTTCACCCAAGACCAACATTACGGAGCTAGCTATGTGCTATAAATTGTAATTACCAATATCTACCAAGACAGTGCAGTTTGTAAATTTTATATCAATATAAAGACAGGTCGTTTTGGGGCCATCCATTAATTACGTCACATTCATAACATTATTCTGATTCTTATTCTTACAACAAAATTTGCCCCAAAAAAATTAAAAAACAAGATTTACATGAAAGTATTTGTGGAAAGCTAAAGGCCCCCCAGGCCCTCCCAGAAAATATCTCTAGATATGCCCCTCCTCCGTCATTGTCACAGGATATCATTGTAAGACCCCCTCCATCATCATCATCAAATATTTTGCTATTTTACACTTAGAAGAGTTAAAATGCACACAATTTCGAATTTATGTTAAGTATTATATATTGAAATTTAATATATTAAAAGCTAAGTTGTTATACTATGTGACATATCATCCACTCCTCTTAAAATAGTGATGTAGTTTATGAATAGCCCCCATATATAAAACAAATTTAACATTAAGTTTCAACCCAATCAGTTTCAGTGATCATGGCCATGTTTTCCCCTTTCCCGGGCAAATAGGTCAGTTCCCATAGAGAATTACTAAGAACTAGCGTTTCCCCTTCATTCAGTTGAACATTCAACATATAACATACATCTTCACAGGGTGCTCTAGGTTTTAATTGTATATAAGTTTTACCTTTCAATTGAGACATAATTATTAAACCTATATCTAATTCTAAATACTTGAATCTATTTGTATCATAATTTTTAGATAGAATTAACCAATTAAAATGTGATGGAGGGATATGTGGAGAGAGGAAATAGGGTCTGGGTGCCAGAATTCTGAACGATTTAACTGCTCTGATGTCACAGTTTTGAAAATGTACAAACCAACTGGGTATATCTGTGTTGGTGATTCGAGATACAATTTCCTCTAAATCCATGGGTTGTTTACCGATTCTTATGTTAGTTAGTATCCTGCACGGCACAGAGTCGCGTAGCCTGTCATCGCTACTTATTAGGGTAGTGAGGTTCAATTCTGATACAGACCAATCATAGTAAGCATCTGTCACAATAACTGGTGCCCCACGTAAAAGATGATGGTTGAAAACTTCATTGTAATTGGTATCTGATATACGGGCAATATCCTCTGCAAAAAATAAAATACGAAAATCATTTTCAGTAAATGCTTTAGTTACAATCAAGTGCAGGTGAGGCCATAGGATATATGGCTGTAATATGATAATTATAGATTCAACCTCCCAAGGAGAATATAATTAAATAATTTTCATTTCTACACCCAACATGTAGAGTCTTGATAATTAAGCAGAAAAATGGGGAGTAAAGTGGTAGATTCTCCACCCTGCTAAGCAGGTAACAACAATGTTTTACTTATACCAAGTTTATCTAATAAAATTAAAAAAATATATATATTTGTAAATGTATACACATGTATTTAATATTATATACACACATATTTAATACATTTTGCGTAAGGAATAATATGTAAGCACAAGCAAAACATATGTCATATTATCATTATATTGTTTTGAGCGCATTAAAAATATTTACTTACTGACAGCTTCACATGTAATACAATCAGCTAGGGAAACAACATCATTATCCGAATTTTGCGGTTGTGACCTATCAATTAAACATTTATTGTAATATAAGGGCGTCCAGTCCCATATAGGTAGCAATTTAATCAATGTTATTCTAGCAATAGCTGTTGCGTGCCATTGAAATGTATCGGTTTGACCAACAGTGTAACCGATTGCTAATACCATGACAAGCAGCAAAAAAGCCCTGGTCCATCTTTTAATAGACGCCTTTCGTACAGCATTCGTCAAAGGTCGACATATAATATCCATTTCCTCATCACTCATTCCAGCTTCTTTGCAATATTCATAGAAAGATCGCACTTCTGAGTTTATTAAATCGAATTTCTCACGCTGAGACATATTTGGCGCGGATTTAACACTCATTTTCACTGTGACCTATAAATTTACGTGGAGCGAACGATCAATATTAATGTCGTAGCCACGACGACTTATCAATACATATACAAATTTCGCGCGCGCGCGTGAAAGCTTATTCCATAGACAATGCAAGCTTTTCATTTTTGCTTTATTAACTGTAATCAATCTTAAATATTTTTGTATAGAAATTAACAAATTTGTAGGTAAATAAATTTTGATTAATATGCAGATTTTTTTGTTTGAAATAAAATTTTCCAAGTTAAATAAAAATATGTTTCAAATTTTATTATTTTTTTATTGCTATTACTGAAACCATAAAAAATTATTATCATGTTTATTTTAATATATTTAACAAGCAGTTACTAAAGTTCATTCACAGGACATTTTTAAATTATTATACTGATAAAACTCTCTTAAAAGTAGAGAAATATTAGACAAATGGTAAAATATATTTTCTTATCAATAATGGAATATTATGGATAATGGATAAAAATATGTATCATAGACATATAAAGTACAAAAACTTTATAATGTGTATTATTTCATTGCTTGCAACACTTAAGGATCTCGCCATATTGAAATATCCCGAGTGGAAGTTGGTCAATCATTGATCTTAATTAATATCGTTTTATGCAAACAAGTGATAAACATTACAAAAGTGCTTAAAATATTCATTTTATATATACTACAAATTTTCACAGTGAAAGTTCATTAATATTAGATAAAATAATTTTTTTGCAATACTTTTGATGAATACGTCACAGCGCCATGTTGTATTCCTGCGCTGATTGCAGGCACGAGAAATCTGCCAACCCGTTTATTTTTTGGGATTAAAGCCCAAGAATAAATCGATCTGCGATTTTGTACTCAAATATATTTTAATTTATATTTGTTAGCAAATGTCAAACAACTTTAGTGAATTCGATGCATCCCTGTTGTCGCATTTCGAGTGCTAACTCTTAATTTCAACTGCAGTTTTGTGCATCCGCGAAAGTTGATAGGACTGTGTTGTAAAAGAAAGAAGTGATAATTAGCCAAAATTCCGGTCCCTACGCGCAGACGAGAAGGTGCCTACCCGCCAGGGCAGTCGGGTGACGGAGATATGAACAACAAACGAAAAAATCGCCAAGGGCCGCCAAGGTAATGCCAGTTTATGTTCACCAACTTTCAGCGTTCATTTGACATGTCTTTGTTATTTAGGCCATTGTCTCTCGTCTAGCGTAATTTAGAGGATATTATTATATTGTCAAGTTTTTAGTGGCGTGGTTACAGGGGAGGTGTAAACAAACGTTTAGAATAGGCAAATTCATGCGGCGTAAGGTTCGGTGCGGCGGCCGTGCGCGTTCGCTCTAATCGAGATGTTTGGCCTACTTTTGCAGTGTACTAACGACGATTAATATAGCCGTGTGCGAACAGCTGATCCCCGTGCTTATAATAATACCAGTTAATACTAGCTCATTTTAATTAGTCCTTTACTCCCTAGCCGTATAGTTTCAGTGCAAGATAGGATTGGTGTTTCGACTTTTAGTGTTACAAGTGAGGTTACTTTTAAGATTGCAACAATCGTTTAGGTATGGACAGAAAAAGATTTTTTACTTCTACCACCTTTTAAAATACATTAACTAGCATTGTAACCACAAATTTAATAGTTATTGGCATAAGTCCAGTTTGTTAATTAACCAACTTTTCTCCATTCCCCGAGACAATGCTGGAAAAAATATTTACTAAACACTTTGTTGATTATAAACAGTTGTCAGAAATTAAGATTGTTATCTTCTTTATGTTAATATGATGAAGAAATTAAATTGTGAACTAAAAATAATACAATGTCATTCAAATCTTGATAATTTATATTTATAATAATAATATTAAGTAATGTCACTCAATAATGTCAATTGTTAACATGTATAAATTGTTAACAATCATCCTTTCTATGAAAATTAGTGTTTAATGTTTCAAGAGAGCATGAATTTTCTCTAACTTTTAAACTTATATAATTAGTTACTCTAAAGTTACCACCATGATATTGGCTTAGAGGCCATTATGGTGTGATGGGACAATGTCTGATTGTAGATGTGGTGATGTGGTTGTGGTTTCAATCCACACTCTGGGGAATTATATATTTTATTCTCTGTCAATAAATTTCACTGTTCTACATTCAAGTGCTTCATATTGGAGTGGAAAGTTGAAAATGAAGTGTATTCACACTAGGCTGCTTATTATACGCAAAAAAAAATTAAGTTGCTATATATTTGAAAGCATATTTTTGATTTAAATACAAACAATTGGAAAAAAGTACTTCCTGTAGATACAGTAAGGCTAAAAAAAGATATTAGTACCTTGCATTCAAATTTTTAATATCTTTAGTTTTGACACTATTTTTTAATGTACTTGTTAATTGTAGAATAACCAATTTGGATATTATCATATTTATTTAATTTACATTTAATGCTTAAAACCTGCAATTTAACATACAATATAGGCTATGCAGCATTGAGTCTGCCACTCAACAAGCAATGCCTCCAGATTTCGGCAGAAAGTGGGAAATGGAGTGTCTTAACACTGGGTTCCCTCTGCCTACCCTGCCGTGTGCGGGATACAGTGTGAAGCTGATTTTATTTTAATATAGGCCGTCTTAGTAGTGTAAGATAAAGTAAAATTATCATAAGTTATTTATAGCCCTTAATAATCACCATGGTAACTAATATAGAATTTAGCTATAAATCTTAGTAGTCTTTTAATACTTTTAAAAGTCTATCATTCAACCAAAAATACAAAAACCAATTCCGGAGGCATTGCTTGTTGAGTGGTAGAACTCAATGTCTAGTTACCACAGGGAGGAAAATATCCTCTTGAACATGAATCAAACTCACACAACATATCATGGTTACATGCTTCTACTCTTCAAAGAGACTGGCCTCAAAGATCTTAAAATGTATAATAGTGTCTTGTTTTAGCTAATTGTTCATCACATGATTGAGGCGAATGAACTTATTAACAAATTTAAAATATAATATTAAGGTATCTGTACTAATGTCTCATATTATCTATTGTTTACCTTTACATAAAACCATAAGTTATAAGCTTTAAAGTGACTTAAATTTTAAAAAAATATATCAGATTTTTTTTAAACATAGGATTTATCTATTTTTGTTAGTAAACGAAGATATAGGAGTAGAATTTTTTTTAACTAGTATTTAAAATTGACACAGCTTTTATAATCTGTATGATGCAATCTTACTTCATATGTCTTCATATATTGTCTATTATAGCTTAGTTTTTTAATTAAGTCCATTCTTTTCTCTTCTCTTCTCCATTCTTTTTTTACTCTTATAGCAGAACATTCAGAGGGTACACATAGTATTGAGATACTTCATTTCTCACTATTCACGCTATTTGAACCCACAACCATCACATTCAATTGTTGAGCCCTCTTGAGACATGACAACCTTCTTAATAAATATTACAGTTATTAATAAATATTACAATATTTCTTTAACTCTATACAATTACTCACTCATAACAGAGAACATTTTAATCTAATCTATTGTTCAGTCTTGCTATTGTGTAACAAACTAATAATATATATTTTAAGTGTTAAATAATTCATTTAAATATAAAAATATATATTATTAGTTTGACAGAGGCCAGTCGTGGTGCAGCGGCACAAAGTGGGACTCTAAAAATCGACGGGTTGTGGGTTCGATCCCTACCCGAGGAGATGAAATATTTACTTAAAATTATATTTCCATTTCTTCACTCTGATGTCGAGGCAAAGCGCGGCGTTGAGTTCTACCACTCAACACGCAATGCCTCCAGAATTCGGTAGAAAAATTCGTGCAGGATACAGTGTGAAGCTGATTATTTTTTTTAAAATAATTAATTAAAAAAACTTTATGTTGAATATAATAAACATTTACAATTTGCATATATATAGTAAAAATACAACTTTTTATAGATATTATATAACCTTTTAAGGCTAATTGCGTTATTCTATATTTAATTTTTAACTGCATGTTATTTACTTGTTCTTTAGCTTTGCTCATCTCTAGAAGCTATCTTGGCACAGTGGCATAGGATTTGGCTTCAACTGGTTGTGGGTTTGATTCCCTCTACTTAGAGGAATGATTATATTTGAATTAACATTTTTCCATTTTTTTATACTTGATATATTTTTTAAAGATACTAAAAAAATATTTGTTTCACGAAAATATAAATATAAAATAATAATTAATATATTTTTTTGGCAAAGTGTGGCATTGAGTTCTGTAATTTGGAATGCAATTTTTCAAAAAAAAAAAGGGGAAGCTGTGTTTATTGCAAATATCATGAGATGTAGATAAAACATAATGTAAAGGCACTGTTCTCATCTTGTGATGCACTTTTAATAAATTGCATGATGAGTTGCGGATCTTAATGCTGCCCTTAATGATCAGTAATGAAAATACTTTATTACTGCCCAACTGCACCTAGTGAACTCATTGAATATTGTTTGCTTATATTGAAATGAAGCTAATGTTTTGAATTTGTGTGATATTATTGTTTATTATTTACACTTTGTTGTATATCTATGTGCCACACACAGCATAGTTTTTAATTGATTGTAGATTGAAGGAGGTTTTTTATAAAATAGGATTAGCTGAAGAAGTGATAAATATAAAAAAATAAGCTAGTCAAATAAATATAAAAACAAATGTAAATCTTTTACATTGGTTTTTAATAAAAAAATTCATCAAGTTAGTTATTTCTAAAATGATACATTTGTTCCATCTATCAACTGTGATATAATTTCCTTTTCTTTGATAAATACTAAAAGCCTGTATTTGATGATAAACGAAAAGAAATGACCGATGGATAACTAAAAATGCCAAACCACCACAAAAAAATTATAATGTTTGAAAAAAGATATATCCTAACAATATAATATTATTAATTTAAAGTTTTATACAACATTTGGCATTTTTAAATGTTGCCAAAATGATAAAAATATTATTGGATTTTTTATATGTATTCTATAATTGTGTACAGTTTTCTTTTTTTTACTAACTAATTTCTTTCATATATTATCTGTAAATTTTATTTATAGCACAAAATTTTATTTTCATTGCATTTAATAAGTCTGTCAAATGGACATATTTAGGTAACTTGTTCAGTGCAATTTTTTACTTATATGTGTTAAATACATTTTTAAAATGGTTAATTAAGAAAATTTAAAAAGTCATGTCTAAAAACAGTGTGTGTGACCCTAGAATAAGGTCATGTAAAAAGTAAGAATAACCTTAGAGGCTAATTATAAACCGAGTGATGATATAAGTTTAGCAAAATCCATATATTATCTGAATAGATATAAAAATTTTTTTAGATAAATAATTAGGCAAAGAGGATTTGGTGTAAAAACATTTCATTCTCATTATAACTACTTAATACAACATTGTATTACTTCATATAGCAGACTGAGAGAGAGAGAGGTAGATAGAGATAGAGAGAACCTAGTGTTAAGGCACAAAGTACAGGAGTTCTTTTATATGTAATATATACATATTATCATTAGACATTTTACATATCAATTTTAATTTCAAATGAAGATCTCAATTAACAGTATCTCTTACGCATAATAACTTCATTATTTCTTATAGTTTTCTTTAAAAAAAATTGAATATCTTTATATTTTAATTTATATCGTGTGTAAGTGTGATCCAGCCAACTGTTAACTTTGTAGTATAACAGATACTATATGTAAATATAATCTGCATAGCGGAGGCCAGTTTTTTTTTTATCTATGGTTAATGACGTAAAAGATTATGATTCTAAATTAATTAATAGTCATTTACAACCATTTCTTGTTGATTTTATAATTCTGTAATGGAAACTATAATATTGAAAATATAACTTTTGAAATATGACTAACGCTTACATTTTTCGTAATTAAAAAGTGAAAAGCATTTTTTTTAAATTGAAGTATTTTTTTCGAATAATTCACATTTGATTTTTGACCATGAATAATATTCATTTTTATAATTTAATTCTTAATTTTATTTTCAAAATGCATTCATTCAACAGCAATACATATATGACGTTTCAATTGCATTTACGCTCGTATCCTACAATTTTCGAACAATAGACGTTTCTTTTCTACGCAGGAAGTAACCGCCATATCACTTGTATCCTATTCATACGTAATATTCTAATAAATCCATTTAATAACTAAGGAAATATGTTTTTTTATGAAAGAGAAGGATGTGTTGAATTTTCAAAATAAGAAATTTTTTTATAATCTAAATAATAATAATTTGTTTATTCAATCAGTTCATTATAAGCAATTTTGAAAGCAAGTTACATTAAAATGTCAGTACCGTCGTATAGGAAGCTATTGCTTCGATGTCATAAAACAGTACGCTGCCTTGAGTTCCACAACTTAACACGCAATATATTATGTCGTCAAAGCTCATTTTGACATGATTTTATTGAAGATAATAAATGTTTCTTTTGAAGTGTTGACTTTTCACTTTTTCTTTAAATATAGAATTAGGAGAAGAGTGGTGAGCGGAGTCTCTTAACACTACTTCCTCTGCCTATCCAGCTACACGCATTCTGCGTGAATCTAACATGGGTAGAAACGCCATTGCCTATTAGAGATTTCTAATTGTTGTAACTATATGTTATTTTGAAAATATGATAATTGGACTTAAAATATTTAGAATCTAGTAGTGATTAATAATGTATGAAATTTTATGATTTTTAACTAATATTAATGTGGCAGTGTTGAGTTTCGCCACTCAACACGCAAATGCCTCGAGAATTTGAAAAAAAGTGGGGAACAGAGGAAGACTAGGTTCCATCTGTATGCTGCCCTACCCTGATATGTGCATGATACAGCGTGAAACTAAAAAAAATTAACTTCAGAGAGATGAGTCTTAACTTAATTTAAAAAAAACTACACCCAATAAAGATAACTAAGTGAAGAAATGCATGTGTGGTCTGAAACAAAAACATTTCCGTTTCCGGCACACGTTCGACTGTTAAAAATAGGTGACATTTCGAACGGTATTTATAGATTCTACTACATAAATAGAACTGCTGAAACGGGATTTTGTTAGATGTTAATAGAGAATTAATAATATATAGGCTTTTATTTCAAATCTTAGGCCAGTCGTGGGCAAAGTGTATGGATTCCATTCTGACTCGAGCAAATGAATTATTATTTATTAATATTTTTATTTCTTCCCGCTGGCACCGAGTCAAGGCGCGGCGTTGAGCTACGCTACTCAACACGCAATGCAGCCAGAATTCGGCGGTACATGAGGAACGTAATGTCATAATAACATAAGGTTCCCTGCTGTGTGCGGGATACAGCGTGACGCTAAAAAAACATCAAGTCTTAGAATTTATTGTCTGGCTTTATGTAAATCCGTTGATTGTTGCTTCTACCTCCAGTCGCCTTAATATATAATATTATTATTTAATTAATTATAATTTAATTATTATTTAATTAATTATAATTTTTCTGCTTTTGCATTGAATAACACACAATGTATCGAGATTAGGAAAGTAGAGAAGACGGACGGAGAGACTTGACACTAGGTCTTCTATATATGAATGTATCTTTTAGGTTTGATCCCTCCAGAAATTATATCTTTTATGTTTTTGAAAGAGATATCTGATGAGATCGCTAAAAAAAACCACGACAATGATTCAATAATTTTTTGAGACATTATAGTAAGACATTTGTGAAAATATTTTTTACAATAATAAGCTAACATTTCGAATTTAAATACGAACATTATAGAAGACCGTGTTAAATTGTATTTAACGCTCCAAAGGTAATCGGTAATCAGTAGTGACCGGTAATTAGGGATTCTTGAATGTTTAACATTTAACTAATCGGTCAAGGTTCGTTTCTCGTTCTATAAATATGATAAAAATTTTACTGATTGCCGTTAGTTTGTACGTGGGAACTATACGAGAATAATGTGGTTTTTATAAATTTTTGTTTGTTCATTTGTACACGATAATCTCAGAAACGGCCTAACAATCTGTTAAACCTGTTAAGTAAAAAATTATATTTTTTGACTTACTTTCACAGTGCTTATTTTAATTCAACTAGTTCATAAACAGTTATATCATATTAAAGAAAGAACAATACGGTTAACAAATCGTGGCCGCCCTGAAGTTAGCTGTAGATGACGACGCAGAATGGATTTTAGGATATTACCTAACTTGTACAGTCGATAATTTTATCATTATTATATATAATCAATCACAAAAACTTCCAAAATAATAATTTTCGATTTTGTTATTTATTTTGGATGGATGGTGTTTAATATTTTTTCTCTCCCATTTTGTTGACATTTTAAATGTAACAAGACAACAAGGGTGTGATTTGCGCCCCTATATGGTCCTTGTAATGCTCTTTGTGGTACAAATAGTCCACATATACAGTAAATCTCATGCGGTTTTTTGTTACTATTGTTTTGAGGTTTGATAAAATTTTGTTACTATTGTTTTGAGGTTTGATAAATTGATTTGTGGGGATCGAACCCACAACTAAGTACGTTTAGTCACACTTTGCGCCACGACCGGCTTTTAAAAATTCTAGATTCTAAGAAATTAATTGATAAATGATAGTGATAAATTTGAACCTAATACTCTCTAATGTTGTACTTGCTCTCAAAAATACTAAGTATATGTTGATCCGCTTTTATCAACATATATTTAGTATTTTTGATACGAATTAAATAGGAAGTTTGGAGAAGGAAATCTTTGTAAGAAATCCTAAAATTAATTAAATGACCCATCTGATATTACGAAAAAAAGGAGTTATTGATATTTTTATTTTGGGCAAATTTATGAAACTGGCAAAAAACACGCAATTTCAACGGAAAGTGAGGAATGGAGTGTCTTAACACTAGGGTTATATATATTGTAATATGTAAAATTGTTAAATATATATATATAAATATAAACACTCGCTTAACCTTAGATCTAAGTAAAATTTTGTAAAATAATGTAAAGATAAAAATATAATTTGCTTATTATAGATATTGATTGTATGTAAACGACAATGTAATTAATATATATGATAAGGATATTAGATATAATAATAAATTTAAAAAGTGTACGGACCAAGTGTCTGTAGTGTTAGGAAATAAAATAAAAAAAAAAAAAACACTAGGTTCCCTCTGCCTATCCTGTTGTGTGCGGGATACAGCGTGAAGCTGATTTGAAATGCTCATATAATGCAAAAAAAGAGAAATGCTCATATAATGTATAGGCAACACGTGCACTACTTCGATCCATCTTATCGCCATTGACTAGAGGTTAATTTTAACTGTTTCAAAGACTCGGAACGTGTCTGACTCATAATGGTGGTCGTACGTGATGATAGTAGTAGATTCGAATCTCTTGATAGGTCCATAAACTTTGTATTTACAATGTTTACAGTTGTAATTGTAAATTGTCATCTAATTACGTAATGTCTATATTGAGACGGAAGGAAGGAAAATAGAAAATAGAGAATTTATACAGCTCTTGAGTGATGTTTTTCTTTGTCAGTCCGAAAATTTCTTAAAGGAATTGGTTTTTAGAATGATGTATTGATAAATTTTATCCTGGTATCAGAGTTGTCATATTTTGGGAATTTTAAAGAAAAAATATTTCGAGAATCTCGTAGAAAGTGGAATAAATGAAAGAAGAAAGAATCCGTAATTTTTATATATTATGTGACAAATAGAAATATAAAATACTTTTTTAACATTTTTTTTTGAGGCCGGTCGTGGCGCAGCGGCACAAGGTGTGACTGTAAACCGACTGGTTGTGGGTTCGATCCCCACTCGAGGAGATGAAATATTTACTTAAATTTATATTTCCATTTCTTCGCTCTGGTGTCGAGGCAAGGTGCGGCGTTGAGTTCTGCCACTTAACACGCAATGCCTCCGGAATTCGGCAGAAAGTGGGGAACGGAGTGTCTTTCACTGCGTTCCCTCTGCCTACCCTGCAGTGTGCGGGATACAGCGTGAAGCTGATTTATTTTATTTGATTTAATATTTTTTTTGTAAAAACGTCACTATACTTGAAACAATGTCTGTTTGGCTTACTATGTATGCCAAAGCTGGCCAGTCTATATATCTGAAATTATTACTAAATATTATAAAAAAATAGTTATTAAAATAAATCTCACAGTGCATGAAATCATTCAGGAAATGCGGGACAGTCCCGTCTGTCCCGTTTAGCACATATAGTTTTGGACAATAAATCCATATGTCCCGCCCAAAATCGTGACTTCTGGCAACACTTTTCTATATAGACACTAAATCAATTTTTTTAAATATTATTTAACAGTATCCACGATAAAATTAAACGGCCGAATTATTTTTTTATTTGGATTTTTTTCATTCCAGTTGCAATAGTCTACTGGCTTTGTTATATGCCGTCGAATACTTGAATGAACAGATTTATATCCGGCTAGATGACATGGTTTTACGATCAGTTTACACTGAAACACATTTTGTTTTACTATAGACTTTTATATATAAAAAAAAACTAAGGTTGAGCTATTTAAAGTCTATTCCGCATGTAACCGATTAGGTAGGGTCACCTACTGTTAATACACTCCGTTCTCCCCTTTTCCAACCGCATTCGAAACATTGCGTGTCGAGTGGCAGAACTCAACGCCACGTTTGATCTTATTAATTTGAGGAAATGAAAATACTATTCTTATTTCCGCGAACGGGAATAGAACTTACAACCATCGTGTTTATAGTGGGAAGCTGTTACACTGCATCACGCTTATCTTATACCTATTATATAATATAATTTTTTTTTGCGTTACGCTGTTATGTGTTGGGAACATAGTAGGAGAGGTGGAGGGAACCTAGTGTTAAGACGCTTCCGTTCCCACTTTCCACCGAATTCTGTAGGCATCGCCGCGCCTTGCCGCGTTACTAGATCGAGGAAATGTAAATATATATATATTTTTTCACTACCCGAACCCGGAATCGAACTCACGACCGTTGCGTTCACAGTCGTAAGCTTCTGCGCTCGCGCCACTACATCCTCAGTAGTATTAATAAACATATATAATTTACAGTTATCATAAGAATAATGTTTAATTTATATTCAGTTACGCACAAGTAACTTATGGTACTGGGTACAGGTCTTGCCATCTCGAACAATATATTTTTTTAATTATCTTCATATATTATATGCTTAGTTAGTTTTAGCTTTTATTGAATGCATTGCCTTTATTTTTTCTTTTTGCTATGTTGTTATTAGAAAACCAACTTATTTATATATTTTATAGAAGTTAATCTTGCATATGTATACTGTAAAGTAGGGTACCAAGCGGAGGGAACCTTGTGTTTTTTCGAGACATTGTGTGAGCTTAAGTGGTAAATCTCAACTCCTCGCTGTCTTATTAAACCTTTTAAAAAATATATAAGAACGGTCCAAGACGAACGGTTTCCAAATAGGCGCGGGTTCAAATCCCGCTACATTCAATTTTCCTATTTCCTAATAACGTAACGTGTGGAATAACACTTTAAAAATGTTTCATAATCCTCATTGTCTTGTTTGTTACCGGTGGGTGGATGTGAATATAATTCGATCACCCGATTGGGAATCGAACCCACAACCGCCGCGTTTATAGTTTATAGTTTGTTTAAAGAAATAGGAGAATATAATAAAACACTGCATAATGCTCGTCAACAAATATATATACGTTAAATCTTCTAGAAGGCCAGTAACTTTATTGATTGTATTAGCATTAAATCTAATATTTCTAGAAATAGTTGCAGCTGATTGCAGCTGATTTGCGCTCTTTTTTTATTCGGAACCTTTCGAATTGGCTTTGTATTATTTGTAATCCTCCACTCTAACATTAAGGTTCCCTAGCAGTGTTTGTGAATCTTGTTGTTAACATCAGTTCTCACGTTTCATGATTAAGCACTTCTTGATATCTCGATTTTTTTTACCATCAATCACCGAAATAGATAGTTTATTTTTTAGTGTAACACTGTATCCCGCACACAGCAGAGTAGGTAGAGGGTATATAGTGTTAAGACACTTCGTTTCCTATACCGAAATTCGAAGTAGCTTGATAAGAACGTATGGCTTAGTGACCACTAACTTAGAGCGCTGGGACGGTCTCTAAGAGGCGCGGGTTCAGATGCCATTACGTTAAAATTTTTACCTATATGCATTCTAAATAGATATTTTACTTTCTCTTGTAAAAAATATAACAACCGTATAAGATTTGCGAATTGACGTGCGGTTTGCCTTTAGTCTTCTATGGGATTCCAAATGTTCATTCCAAAAAATTGATTTATCTGAAACTTTCTAAGGAAAATGCATTTCAAATTATTATTTTAACCTAATTATTAATATTGATATTAAAAAGACCAACTCTTCAGCTTCTTGCTGGCTCTTATCATTTCAATTTAAGTATAAATCTTCAAATTTTTGTATAGTTATTACAAAGAAAACTCGAAAATCAAAGCATATACCCTAAAACGTATTTGAATTCCAGATCCCCCCGAGGCCGCGTCGTGGCGGAGGGGGTCTACAATAATGCTCACTTCATGCACGCGGCGACGTCCCATGTAGGTGACATCGTCCAGGTCCTCACGCAGTCCGGCAGCCTCTGGGAGGGCGTGTTCAAGACCTTCAGTGCTCAATTTGAGGTTGGTGACTGCTTGTTTGTTTTTTAGGAGAGAATTCCTAGCGTTGGGACTCTCCGTTCAAGATTTCAGGTATTTTTTTTATGTTTACTGTTTATTTTTATACTTTTGCGATATTTGCTTTTTATGTTTTTAATTTTCTTTACTAGTTTTTATAGTACTTGATAGGATTTTGAAATTTTTTCCCTAAGAATATTATTCTGGGTTGATTTATCAAGAAATAGTAGATGCATTTTTTTTATTTACTTATAACATTTAGCAGAATATTCACAACAAATAAAAATGCACAATTGTACTTTTATTAAGATTTTTAAATTAAATAGATTATACTAAGAAGAAGAACAAAAAGCGTAGGGTGGGGTGATTTATCTAGTTGGTTGTTTCCTTTTCAATGCCATCCAGAAAGGCAAGGGTTAGAAATACAATAATGATATTAGGAAAAATTGAGGCTGTCGTGGTGCAGCGGCGTAATGTGCAGGTTCGTTTATTACTTGAGAGAAATTAATTTTATATTATTTTCACGCTTTGGTAATAAGAAAAAGTTAGTTATGTCTGCCAGTCGACACGCAATGCGTTGAAAATATGGCGGTGCGAGGGGAACCGGGTGTCTAAAAACTAGGTTCCCTTTGACTCCCCTGCCATATGCAGGATACAGCGTTAAACTTTATTTAAAGGAAGAATAATTTAAAAAATACATACATAACCTTTGTTCACTTCATTTGCATATAAATTATGACAATTATTTATTGCTAGATCGCCCGCATCGTAACAACTACGCGCTGTAAATGTTCCTGGCTGAGTTCAGTCTTTGTGAATTCATTTGAATTTACGATTATCTTAGAAGAAATATGTATGTATTAACATATATCGCTAAGATAGTCGTGGTGCAAAGGCAGAAGTGTGTGTTGTTGTGGGTTTCCCACTCGGGGGAATTTTATATAATATTTTTTTTATTATCTCGCTCTGGTGTCGAAGCAAAGCGGGGGCGTTAAGTTCCGCAGCAAAAAAAACCCAATAATAATATTGTATATTTTATCTCCACGAAATGTTTGTGGAGTTCGCGTCATCTCTTGAAGTATGTAAAGAAAATGAGTGATTACTTTTTTATTTGCGCGTAAGAAATAAGTAGGTATTATATAAAGCTATTATAGAGTCATAATAGGCACAAATTGTTGGTGGGCAGAGTGGTTGGTCACTACCCTTTCTGTTTCTCTCAATGTACGGAGTTACAATATATTTTTTATAGCTTTACACTGGATCTCACACATATCAGATTAGGCCGACGGTACCCGGAAACCTAAGACCTCCATTCGCCACTATACATGAGACGTTGAGTGTAAATGGCGGAACTCAACGCCACGCTTTGCTTTATTACTTGACCGAGGAAATAAAAATATTCCATTCCCCCGAGTGGGAATTGAACTCGCAACCGTCGCGTTTACACATACGCACGCTTGTGCCCCTGCGCCGCGTCGCGTCGGCCTCTTTAATATTTAATTTTAATTTTATATATTAAAAAGTATATTCCCCACCAAAGCTAAAACTCCTCAACAGACACTGACCTTCATCGTGAAATTCCTTAATCGGCCGTTCCGTCGTCCACCGCACCGGTAGCGGGCGATGTCATGACTCACGACCAAATGTGATACGCTACGGACAGCCAGACAGTTATATGTACTTTGTAGTTGTTCTAAAATTAGTAGTATAATATCCTTAGAGGCCAGTCGTGGCACAAAGGCAGAAAGATGTGACTGTAAACGCGACAGGCTGTGGATTCGATTACAACTTAAGGAAGTGAAATATATAATATGTTAATTAACTTCGCTCTGGTAACGAAGTAAAGCGCGGCATTGAGTTCCGCAACTCTACGTGCAGCGCTTCAAGAATTCAGCAAAAAGTGGAGAAGGAAGTGAGTGACCGCCAAATGTGATATAGTACGTGCAGCTAGACAATCATATGTAGTTTATCGTTGTTCTCAAATTAATAGCATTATATCTTTAGAGGCCAGTCGTGGCGCAGGGGCACAAAGTGTGACTGTAAACGCGACAGGTTCGTTTCGATTGCCACTCGAGAAAATGCTATGTTTAATAATTACATTTATTCGCTCTGGTGTCGAGACGAAGCGTAGCGGTGAGTTTCGTCACTCAAAGCGCAACTCCTCAAGGAGTCGGCAGTGGGGATATGGAGAGATTCATCACAAATCATGAGTCACCCAATGTGATATGCTACAGACAGCCAGTTAGTTACATTTTCTAAAATAATAGCAGTATATCGTTAGAGATATATATATCAGTTCATTTAAGTTGCTTCATGCGCTATATATTGATTGACCACAAAGATCAAGGCTTTTGCTATTTATTAAAAAATAGTCGATATTTGTAATTTCCGGGAATTCCCCTTGTATAAATTGTTGATTTTTATGTCTATTTATGTAACATTCAAGATTAGTATTTTTTTTGTAATGTCAATAAAAATGTATAAATAGAAATATTTATTAGTATCACGCACATGGAAGGGTGGGACAAGGGTAGGTACAGGGAACCGATGTCACTTTATCTCGTTATCAGAGCGGATAAATGAAAATAATAAACATTTGGTTTCCTCGAATGGGATTCGAACCCACAATCTGTCGCGTTTACAATCACACGCTTGTGCCCCTGTGCCGTGACTACGGTTGGGAAGCTAAAAAAAATAAACAATTTATGAGGAATTGAAGTAGGTATGTTGAAAAATAAGTATAATAAGTTTTAAGTTCCATTTACATTGTAATTACACAAACACGTTGTTTTATTCGTCATGGTCGAAAATAATGTGAATAAAACAAGTTAAATATGCACAGTTTACAATAGTTGATTACTTATATTATGTTGTATCAGTTTGTGACACTGTTTTGATCCAAAGGATATTTTATATTTTTTCACACGTCAAAATGTTTTTTTACACCAAAAACGCTACAGTTAGGGGTTCGATCCCACTCGGAAGGAATGAATTATACGTTTTCTCGCTCTGGCTGGCTGACTGGCATCTATTCAACAAATAATGTCTTAAAAATTGAGCAGGGCTTGGGGTACAGAGTGTCTCAACACTAGTTTTCTCCTGCTGATCATGCTATATGCGGGATACAGCGTGAAGTTAAAACAAATTGTACTAAGATAATTAGGTCAATCTTATGGATTAAAAAATCTTTTGAGATATTATATGGTAAAATACAAAAAATATCACACGTCGTTACGTTACTTACAAGGTCCTTGGGATATTGTTGCCTAATAATATTATATATAATAGAATTTAAATAGTTTACATATGTACCTATTTCTTACAAAATTTCATTTAATTTTATATGTATATATGCTTATTCTAATCTTGTCAATACTTGTCAACATTATTTAAAACGCAGTGTTTCATTAAAACAATTACAGAGGGATATGACACTACCGAATTTGTACGACGTTTATCACGATAGAATCGAAAGGAAAGTAAAGTTATTTCAAAGCAAACATTCTATAGTCAGTATAGTGCTGTTAAAGAGTCGTGGCCCCCTTTAAGGTGAGGTTCTCTGAACTTTTCCGCATTGTTCATTGAATAGTAGGAAACCATCCTAAAATAAAATCTGCGAAGCCATCTGCAGCTAATTTCAAGGCGGTCACGACTTGTTAACCGTGCTGTATGTCACACAACACAAACAAGATTTTTTTTACCGCTCGATAAGAGGAATTAAAGGTCACTTCACGAGTTCATAATAGGGCTTAACTTACTTTTTGTTTTTTGTAACTTGACCTTTTCTAATAAATAAATGTATAGAAATCTTCCAATAATTAACTAATAAATCGAGGCAGTTGAAACAGTGGCACAGCATGTGAATGTAAATGCGACGGCTGTGCGGTCGATTCTCACTCGTGAGATTATTTTTTTTTAATATTTTTATTCCCTTGCTCTGGTTACAATCACAGCGCGGCGTTTAGTTCTGCCATACAATATGCAATGTCTCGAGACTTCTTTTAAAGCTGGGAACTGAGATATCAGGCCAGGCGTGGCGCATGGGCACAGGCATGCGATTATAAACGCGACAGTTTGTGGGTTCGAATCCCACACGAGGGTATGAAATATTTTCCTCGCTCTGGTAAAGAGGCGGAAAGTGATGACCGGAAGTGTCTTAATACTAAAATCTCAGGTTCTATCTGCGTACACTACTATGTATACGATAACATACAAAGATAGTTTATGTAGACCATTCACGTTAAGTTAAAGTATAAAAATCTCCATTTGCTCCTGTCAAATGCGTGTATCGATCCGCCCCAGTTCGGTTCGGTCGCGACAGAAGACAAGCTGTGCACTGCAACTGCTCCTTGTCAGTCACCACTGACACAATATACACCTTTACTAGTAACTATAACATTTTTTAAAGCGGGTGTGGGTTTTTTGCAGTGGATTGGGGTGGTTTTTTTTTAAATATTTTAACTAGTGGGCGCGCGCAGCTTCGCCCGCTTATTTGCACCCTTAGGGGGGAAAGCTGAAAAGACCACAAAACACGTGTTCAATAAAATATTTTTAATAGTCTGAATTTAAATTTTTATAAAAATCGGTGGTGATTTAAAGATTTTTCCATATAACCTTTCAACCTTTTATATAGATTTTAGAGGCCGTCGTGGCGCAGTGGCACTACTACGGTTTGACTGCTACGCAACGGTTGTGAGTTCGATCCTCCTATCCCTATCCTTGAATATGCAGGATACAGCGTAAAGCTGATTTTGTTCATTGTATTTCCTGTCTCTGTTAGATAAAGTACGGCGTTTAGTTATATCACCGTTGTGGTATATTGTAGATGTTTTAAAAATATAAAGGGGAAATAATGGAGAAATGTTTCACTATGTTTTCTCCGCTTATTTCACATCATGTAATACATGCGTGGACAAAACAATCGAACGACAAAAACAATTACACGTGTTCAAAAATGTTATGACAGCATATTAACTGTGTAGTTATTCAAGGTTTTATAATTCAATAAAGTTGGAACTTTATATTAATTATTTATCAGTTTCACGCTGTATCCCGCACACAGCAGGGTAGGCAAAGGGAATCCAGTGTTAAGACACTGTTCTCCATTTGGAACTTTAAAATATATAAAATTTGCTTCACGTTGTATCCCGAATACATCGGCATCGGCAGATGGAACGCAGTGTCGAGATACTCCGTTCCCCCCCTTTCCGCCGAATTGTGCGAAGCACGCGTTGAGTGCCGGAACCCAACGCCGAGTTTTTGTATTGGTGCCAGAGCGAAGAAATGAAAATATTAATAAAGAATAATTCATTCCACCGAGTGGGAATCGAACCCACAACCGTCGCGTTACAGTCACCCCGGTGCGCCACAACGGCCTCTCGGAACTTTATAAAGACATGTAAAGCCTCTTATATTAATTATGTCCATGTTTCAATGCAAACTCGATATGAATCCCGCCATTGAAATCAATAAAGTGCTCACAGAAATAGATATAAACAACTAAGAAGTTCGCAACTCCACCAAGGAGGTATCTATTAAAAGTTTATAGAAAACCTTCTATCGGCTAGGATGACCGATTCTTTTGTACTTTCTGAGAAGTGTCCCACTTTTTTTTATTAAATGAAAGAATGTGGTTCTGTTCCATTGAATTATCTCACAAGCGGAATTGAAGCGGCACTCTTTATAGATTAAAATAATTTTAACGAAAATTTACTTTTAAAATATTTAATAAATTTTATTTCGTTTGTCTTGTTTTATAAGATTTTTATTTTAATAAGTAAGTCGATAAGAAAGAATAGATTGGTTGACTTGAGCGATTTTCAAAAGGTGCGGGTTTGAGTTCCGTTTTTAAATGATTTCCTTAATTTGCGAATAACTCTTAAGACTACTATTAGTTGCCTTTTTATTTTCATGCAACTTCGGAGTTTTTCTGTATGGACAGAATATTATGAGTAGTGTATCCGTCACATGTTAAATAAAAGGAAAATATTTATTTCTTATTTAAAAACGTTGCTGTAAGCCGCGATCGAATCCAGAACCACAACTAATCCAGGACATTGCGTGTTCAGTGGTAGAGATCAACGCCGCACTTTGCCTCCCAAAACGGTGGAATTAAACTATTGATTTATTTATTTTCCGCATTATTTTATCGAACGCCATTAAGCGTACCTGATAGTAATTAGTACGAAGACGTGAATACAATTGTTACAGATTGCATAGTCTATTAATATTGTGAATATCTAATGATATAACTCGACGCAGAGGGGCACGCTCTGACCTACATCCGACACGCGGTGGCGGATCGTGGGGCATGGTGTGAATGTCTGTCACGAACGTTAACTTCTCTTGTGTTGGCCATTTCAGGTTTAGTTTATCTGGTTTTTTGTTTGAATTTTACGTTTAAAATATTTATTATATGTATATTCAAAATTTTTATTTTAAAGATTTATTTAGTCAGCTTCACGCTGTATCCCGCATACAGCAAGGTAGGCTGAGGGAACCTAGTGTTAAGACACTCCGTTCTCTACTTTTCGCCGAATCCTGGAGGCTTTGCGTGTTGAACTGCTCGACAAAAGAGCAAAGAAATGAAAATATAAATTTAAATAAATATTTAATTACACACTTTTAGCCCAATTTTCGATACATTGCGTATTGAGCTTCAGAACTCAATGCCAATGTCGTTGTTGTTGGAAATGAAATTAATACATTCACTCGAATGTTAATCGAACTCGCAACTGTCACGTTTACAGTTTACAGACGTGCACTTCTAAATTTAAGTTCATAGTAGCTATAAATTTTACATTTTATTTGTAGTCCACAATTTTCAAAACAAATATGGTGTAACTACTTACGCTTACGGAACGGTGACGCTAGGGCGACGCTTGCATTCTGAATAATATTGATTTGTTGATCACATAATATTTAGGTTATGACTTATTTGGCTTTGTCATACATTCAAATGTATTAAGTTGTATAATTGAGAAGAATATATTTTTATATCTTTCTTTCAGTAGAATAAATAGTGGGAGTGTCCCTAATGTAAATGCTATGGTTGTGGGTTCAATTTCTATTGAGTTCCGCCATTAAACATACATTGTCTTGAATTCGTGCTGAAAGCAGAGAATCTCTGTTATATGCGGGATAAAGCTCGAAGTAAAAAAAACCGCAGAAAACACGTATGTTGTTATATGTTTTCTACAGATTTTATTATTTCAAATTGGAAAGGTTAAAATTTTTTTTTAAATTTTTTAGCAAAATTAAAAAGTCCTCCCATATTTATTATACTGCAATACGACAAAACGTAATAGTATGGAGTCATTTGGCGCTCCATTCGGCCATTCTACCCACAAGATGTGGAGCATGCCTGATGGTGGATATCATATATAAATAGATAAATTAAATGTTCCATTATATTTGAGGCGGGTCGTGGCGCAGGGGCACAAGGGTGGGACTGTAAATGCGACAGGTTGCGGGTTCGATTTCCACTCGAGGATATATACTATATATGCGGAATTGAGTTCCGCTCAACACGCGTCTAGAATTGCGCGGAAAGTGGATAGTGGAGTGGCTTAACACTAGGCCTCCCTTGCCTACCCTGCTCCACGCGGGATGCAGCGTGAATCTGAAAAAAAATGATTTGTCTGTCAAATGGAAGTAAGCACTTCAATTGATCTTTCTCTTTCACTTTGATCTTTTAACATTAGTCTTATTGTGTACAAGTCGGTACATAAAAGTGATGAGATAACTTCGATTTTGACTTATTCTTGTATGTTAATTGTTATCTATTTTATAGCCTTGTTAGGAAATAATGTGACAGATGTGTGTCATTCATATATTTTCTACTATTATTTGTTATGAGGCCAGTCGTGGCGCCGGAGCACAAAGTTTGTCTGTAAAATCGATTGATTGTGGATTCGAATCCCAATCAAGGAAATTAAATATTTACTTATATTAAAATATTTATATTTCTGAAAGGAAAGTGAAGAACGATGTCGTTTAACACTAGGTTCCCTCTGCCTACCCTGCTCTGTGCAGGATACAGCGTGTAGCTAAATATTTTTTTTTCTATTATTATTTTTTAATTTTTGTGTGCTTGTAGTAGAGTACGGAGTGTCTTAACACTATATTCCCTGCCATATGCGGGATTCACATCTTGAACTAAAAAAAAAACAAGAATGATTCGTACAAAATGCATCAAGTCATTTTTCAAAACATACTCTCATATATCTACTAGTTTACAAATGACTTCTCAGTAAAACAATTTCATAGTTCTTCTAGGAACTCTGTGAAATGGTATAGTCGTATTATAAACATAGTACAAGGAATAATTGAAGAGATATTCAAACAACGGCTTCCTTTTACACGTTATATTTATATTATTTTTTAACCTTACGCTTTAATTGAGGCAGAGCGCGGTGTTGAGTTGGGCCACTCGACACGCAATGCGTCTAAAATTCGGCGGAAAGTGGGCAACGGAAGTGTCTTTATGGGTACGGAGTGTCTCCTCTCTACCTCGTTAATCGAGCGAAGAAATGAAATTATTAAATATTTCATTTCCTGAAACGGGAACCGAACCTACAACCTCGGGCCTACAATCGCACGCCCTTCACCCTGCATCACGACTGACTTCTAAATCGAATTGTTCTTCAAACCAATTAACCACCATAGTGGTCGATATTAATTTCTGTATTTTAAACATAGTCTCCGCGTCACATGGTTAGTCATTGACTGGTTCTGGAGGTCACAACTCAGGTTAACAAACTATATACACTTTGGGTGCACGTACCTATAGCTGTGTGGCGAGGTAGCCTTTGGGAGACACTCACGAAAAATTACTTATTTCATTAAATTTATAGAAGAGAGACATTTTCTTGAGTTGAGTTGCATATATTGCCAATTTGTCACAGAGTGCCAAGTTGTGTTGCGATGGCTTAATAAAGTTTGGTAAAGTAAGATTTTAATCTTAATTTACTGCTTGATTAAAAATTCTGAAAAAAAATATTTTTTATTTAAATAGTTTTTTTTTGGCTTAGATTTTTGTTTCTGCTTTAGCGATTAGTATCGCTTATTTAGTGCAAGTGCGTAATTGCTTTGTGTACACACACGTGTTTTTTAAATAAAGTTCAAATTTTACGTCGTTGTTGCACCAAACGAGTGATATAATATAAACAATATATTTCGAAACTACGTTTCACATGCTGCTTTTTGCTGCCTTGATCTTAATGACAACAATTAAGATTGTCTAGATTAAATAAGGAATTCTAAAAACAAATATTAAGGGTTACATCTAAACAAATAACGGGATGTAAGTCTTCTTTAATGAATGATATAATATCTAACTCAAAAAGATTTATTCAGTTTGAGCCAGTAGTTCCTGAGATTAGCGCTTTCCCCTACAAACAATCTTTTCAGTTTTTCAATATAAAGAAAAATACCAGTCAATTGCTAGTCGCACTCGCATACCGAGGGTTCCGTACCAATTTCTGCATTGTCAACGGGAAGTACAACTTATAAAAGGGAACCAACTTTTTGTGTTGCTATATTGGAATATACATGCCAAGCGCTTTCATCTGATACCTCACTTTAACTAGCGGCGTTAATATTAAATTTTCACCCCTTTTAAGATTATTATTTTTATAATTTAACCACAAATGTATAGTTTTTAGAGTTTTTTCTAAGCTGTTCATACCGTATTATAAACGAACATATATTTTTTAAGTAAATGTAGAACGACAATTTTTTTTTTAGAAATCAAGGCACCGCAGGTCTGACTAAATTATTTAAATTTCAACTCGATATCTCCAAGCGTTCTTGATATAAAGGCTCTTTAACAGACAGACAGAGAAAAGAGCGGACTGACAACCAAGTGATCTTATAAGGGTAAATTTTTCCCTTAAAAAGTACGAGACCTTAAAAATTACCAGCAGATAGTCTTTTTTCGAATCGATTCATAAAGACGAGGCCGTCGAGGCGCACGGGCCACAAGAATGTGACTATAACGCGACGGTTGTAGGTTAGATCCAAACTCGAGAGAATAAATTATTATGCATCAATTCTATCATTTCTTCGCTCTGCCAAAAGCCCGGCGTTGTGTTTCGCCACTCAAAACGCAATGCCACGAAAAAATCGGCGAAAAGTGGAAAACGGAGTTTCTTAATACTACGTTTTCTCATTCTACCCTACTGTATACGGAATATAGCGTGAAGCTGATTTTTTTTTTTGATTTCAATTAAATATCTTATAACAGAACTCAACTTTAGTATTATTTATCGACAATAAACGTCGTCTAAACCCTTGACTTTTTTAGTAACAGTTGTGGAGTGCCCTGTGGACTGAACTGAACTACGAGTGCACTCACAGTTTTTTTTTTAACAACAATGTCGACAAAGATCTCTAAGGGCTTTAACGCTTTACTAATTACGAGGACCACTTTTGTTTGAGTTAAGTCTGGCTTCCCTTTTTTTTGTTGAGCGAGACCTAGTATAGTTTCGGTGATTTACTTTTTGTATATGTATATTAGGATTCCGTAGACAAATGGTAAAACACGAGTCCGCTGTCTCGTCTGTCTGTCCGTCTCTCATCCAGTCTCTATCTCGTGGACCGTAAGAGATGATTTGTTGTTTGTTTAGTACAGGAGCCAGTCGTAGCGCGGGCGCGCAAAATGTGACTGTCAACACGACTGGTTGATCTCCAGTCGAGAGAATGAAATATATATTTCATTTTTTATTTCCATTTCTTCGCTAGAATTCAGAGGAAAATGGTGAAGAGAAAGTAGTGATGTGTGCGGGATGATACTGGGTGAAGCTGATAAAAAATAAAAACATACCGGAGCAAAGATATGAAAGTCATTAATTTTCCACAGTCAAGAATCGAATCTACGACTAGCGCGCTTATAGACAGACGCTAAGCCGCTGCACCACTACGGTCTCATATAATTATAAGCTTTTAAACATGTGGATTGATGTCAACACATTCAGACATTCATAGAGTAAAAGCTGTATTTGATTGTATTGAATAGTTTGAATTTTTTATCAGAAAGTGTCTGGTGTTAACGGTTCATCAGAAAATGATAATTCCTCGTGATTTATAGGCAAATGAGTATGTATTGGCTACTTACGAAATAATCATAAAAATTAATATAATAATTTGTTGTTTTTTTTTATTAAATGGTGTGTTAAATTGTGTGTGCTTAGTATTTTTATAAATGTCAATCGAGGGGGATTCCATGTCGTGGCACTACGTCCGATTGTAAACGCGACGGTTCCGAATTCGATTGTCACTCGGGTGAATGATTTTTTTTTACGAATTGCTGCGTTACGTTCCGCCACTTAATATGCAATTTCTCGGAAATTGAGTGGCAAAAAAACTTTAGGTTTTTTTGTCTACCATGCTATATATGATCTCCATATATAATGATATAAAATATAAATAATTTATAAATACTAATATTAAAAAATATATATATTTTCATTACTTAATTCTTTCCTATCTTCTAAACTATATAATATATGTTCTTGAACTTATTTTTTTGTATATCTATCTAAAAATCATTTCTTGCCATAGAAAAAAATTGCAAGACTAGAATGTTATCTTTATCTCAACGATGCATGTTACACAGCAATAATACGATTCACCGTCTGGTGTAAAAGATTCACAAAAGATAAAAAAAGATAGAAAAGTCTAGATTGCAGCGCGGCGGGTGCGTTGATCTTATAGGACGTTATCCTACCCAAGGGTACAAAGTACGATTTTTAGCGACTGTTACGTATCTATTCAATTATCATTTTACTACGTAGATGTTGTTTGAATTTTTATTTATTTATTTTAGTTTCACGCTCTATCCCGCACAACATAGCAGATTAGACAGAGGGAACCTGGGAACCTAGTGTAAAGACATTCCGTTATGTTTGACACATTTTCCGCTGAATTCTGGAGGCATTGCGTATCGAGTGGCGGAACTCAACGACGCACTGTTATTGTTCGAATATTTTAGCCATTTATTATTAGTTTTTTTTTATATCAACGTATTTTGTGTGTTTGTGTGTTGCCTTAACATAGGAACGATAGCGAACAAGTAAATCTTTAAGTCACAACATCCTCCATTATATGCTAACTTCAAAGACATCTATGTATATTGGGTATTTTTGTAGATTCACCTTTCCCTAGCGTAGTAGCCTGAGGGAACAACTGTCATCAACTCCGACATTCACGCCCTCCGGGTGTCCTCGTACCTTTAACGTGACCTTCACCCAGTATCATCGATCAAGTTTTCCCGAAGGTCAACGGAGGTCTCCCTCTGCCTCTCCTCCCACTCACACTTGCTTCGTAGATATTCCTTGCCTTTCTCGCGTCACTCATCCTCTCTAATTGTTTAAAAACACTCACTGATCACTTTGTTTATTATTCTCACTTTGTATATTTCAAGGATAAATGAGTATTTGTCTGTATCTAAATCTTTTATTTTAAACCTATGATCACTGCTTAAACTTTATTTATATAATTATGTAATTAAAAATATATGTGAGACTGTCTTGACGTAGACGGCGGATATATACACATAGGTTCCATTCCCACTTGGAGAATGAAATATTTAATATTTTCGTTCTGGTAACTAATACCTATACTCGTTCGAAAAATGGGGAATGGAAATGAGAACGGTGTTGACGCGAAGAGAATGTCTTGACACAAGATTTTCAGGTTCCCTTTATAATATATGTGTGGGATGCAGCATAAAGCTCAAATAAGAAATCAATAATATTTTAAATATTAATAAAAATAATTGTGCTCTTAAAATAAATCTATATATAAATAGATTTCATGTATTGTCTTTAAAAAATTTTTTAGACAACAAGCAAATAATATATCTGTCTATAATCAAAACACAAAAAGAAAAGTACCAACAAACAAACGATGGCCCAACTCAGGATTACATCGTGTCTACGACATCAAAGTGCGTTAAACCCGCGTGACATTGGTCCAGGGTGAACAACACCGAAATTGGCCTCCGCCTCGTCACCTCGTCAGCCGGCACCCACCCGCTCACCGGCCCCGGGATTAGGGAAATGGATGTTTTTTGAAACATTTAATATTAAATAATTGAAAGGGTTTCTAATTATTTATGTAACATTTTTAATATTTATTGAGGCCGTGGAGCAGGGGCGCAAAGTGTGACTGTAAAACCGACTGGTTGTGGGTTCAGGCTCCACTCGAGGATATGAAATATATGTTTAAATATAAATTTACATTTTTTCGCTCTGGTGTCGAGGCAAAAGCGCGGCGTTGAGTTCTGCCACTCAACATACAATTCCTCCGGAATTCGGCAGAAACTGGGAACGGAGTGTGTTTACCCTAGGTTCCCTTTGCATACCCTGCTGTGTGCGGTATAGCTGATTTTTTAATAATAACGACATGTATAATTTTATTCTATACACAATTCGCACTCTGTCGTTTTATCTAGCGTCAATATAAATAAGTTCATCGTAATTCTCTTATCTCCTCGTTTCCTAACACAGGGATAACGAACTAACAGTTTTTTTACATACTGGCGACCCACTCGCGGCTTCGCCCGCTTGAATTAATAATTTATTATATGATCTGCATCAATTTCGTTTTCTAATAATATAATAATATTACTAGTTGCAGTCAATTCAATAAAACAGTTATTTAATGCAATTTTGTCGAACAACATATTTTATAAAACGTAAACTAAATGTCAAGGTAAGCTTGCCAAAATACCATAGTGAAAATTTCAATTAAATTGATTAAGCCGTTTCTTACATTTGTGTGAAGAAACACACAGACAAATAGAAATAAATTTTATTAATAATAATTTTTGGTTCTATTACCTTATTAAATGTCACCAATACATTCTTTCCTTATATATCTTCCATGTACACGTACAGACACGGACACGTTTTTTTTTTATAAATATAGATATTATATATAAATATTATATCGATATAATTAGTTTTTAGAAATGTTCATTCATGTTGAACTCTGTGATAAAGTTATATATTATTTGTATTTGGTGTTTTTTTTTTTGATAATACCGACTACCTATAGAAGTTAAAATATATTATTTTTTTAATGTGGCTGATTGTAAGCGTATAGCTTATTAATTAATTGTAGTATGTAAGTAATGTAAAAGCTACTGGGTTCAAATCTTATTACATTGTAAGTGGTTTATGATATTTTAGCATGTTTCTAATCTTTCTATAGGGCTTCCGTAGTAAGACATAGTGGCGCAGTGGCCTAGCGTCACACGCGATAGTTGTGAATTCGATACCCACTCGTTTGCTTTTTCCTACTTTAATTAATTATTTATTTCTTTACATCGTAATGTAAAACTCATTATAGGAGGACTAACAATAACGTACTTCAAATTATGCCATATAAAAAGTATCAACAATATAAAATTTAAGATAATTTTTATTGATTAACTTGACTGACGATGACGAATAACGATGAGTGACTAACTTTATTTAATATGTAGTAGTGTGTTCTTAACAAAGAGTTAGTCAAAATGTTGCGTTTAGATCTTCACTTAACAAAAGTGGATTTTTATTTTATTTGTAATATTTAGTTTCACGTCAATGCTAAGTAAGACACTTCCGTTCCCCTCATTTAGCCGGATTCTGGAGTCATTGCACATTAAATGGCGGAACTCAACGCCGTTCCTCGTAACCACAGCGAGGAAATAAAATATTTACTGTACGCTCTGGTTACGAGGCACGGCGTTGAGCCTTAACCTGTCGTGTTTACAGTATAGTTGTGTCCCTGCGTCACGACTGGCCTCTTATTACTTTCAATATTTATTTTTATTTTATTTATAATATTTAATATAATACACCTGTTATCTCTAGGTTGCATATACTAAAAACAGGGGTTTCCCTTTTCCCATACTATTAAGACACTCCGTTCCTCATTTTCCGTCGAATTCTAGAGGCATTGCGTGTTGAGTAGCGAAACTCAACGCTGCGCTATGCCTCGACGCCAGGACAAAGAAATAGAAATATTAAATATTTCATTTCCTCGAGTGGGATATGAATTGAGTACCTATCGCGTTTACACTCATACTTTACACTATAGAAGCAAAACATGGTAAGAGTGGCCTCGGATACTTAGGGACGGTCCCGTAAAAAGAATGAGAGATTTGATAATCGAACCCACAACCGCCTTGTTGACAGTCAAAAAACGATAATATTTTTATAATAAATGAATTGAAAAGTGTAATTGTAATTTTTAAATTGTCATAACTACATATATAGCATGAAAAATGTCCTGAACATTGATGCTTGATGAATCATTCGATCAAATCATCGTCGATGAACATATTGATATAATATATAAAACATAACATAAAATTGTGCACCAGAATTACTTATTTTTGTATAGAATGTAAAGTAAATTTAAATATATAAAAAATACTTTTAAAAAATCAATGACGTCAAAGATCATATCGTCCAGACGCGTAACGTATAATTATATATTAAACATAAAGAAAATCAATACCCAAAGCAATCATATTAATTTTTGTGTTTGGTCGACAGGTTGTATTAGAAGTCGCGCATAGAGTGGACCAAGAGGGCGTGGTCGCCGTCGACTCAGTGGTGGAGAAGTTGATCTTCAAGCCGCAGGACATAGTTTCGATACGGGCGAAGGACTCGGACCTAGAGTACGCGACCCACGACGTCTTTCAGACTGATAGCGCCATATCTAACAAGTTTAATGGTAAGTTTTTGTTTTTTATTTTTATAAAGTGTTTTAGGAAAGATGCTGAGACCAAACTGAGAACGTATGGATTAGTTGGTCAGAGCGCCTGGACGGTTTCCAAAAAGGAGCGAGTTCAAATCCCGCTACGTTCAAATTTTTATGTTTTCTTTGTATTTTTTTTTCTAATCAATGATAGAAATGTCAAACTGTGAAAATGGATGTTTATTCCACTTTCACGCAAAAACTACTGAACCGATTAATCTGAAACTTTACAGTAATATAGCTTATACATCAGATTAAAACATAGGCTATAATTTATGTTAAGATTTTTTGTATATAACAATAAGTATTAGCGGGCGAAGCCGCGTTTAGGCCGATAGTAAGTTATAAGTAGAAGGATATTTTATGCCTTAAAATTTTAACGTAAGTGAGGTCAACTCAGACTTGACTCTTAATTGCGGTCTGTCATTGACATGTCGGAGGTCGAGAAGTTTGCACTGGAGGTCATGAGTTCAAATCTGGATAATAAACTTGCATATAAAATATTTATACTCCTATTATAGAATAACGTGATAGTACAGATAAAAGAAGATTAGATTCAATTGTTATTAATACTTGTTACTTGTGACTTTTAGAAAGTTCTAATTTCTTATATTAAACTTTTCATTTCTACATCAATCTTAATATTAGGAT
The DNA here is from genome assembly GCA_917862395.2 of Heliconius sara. Taxonomy (NCBI): domain Eukaryota; kingdom Metazoa; phylum Arthropoda; class Insecta; order Lepidoptera; family Nymphalidae; genus Heliconius; species Heliconius sara. The sequence goes on from OU860781.1 coordinate 9,670,384, forward strand.
TTATATATTTTAGGTAACGGTAGATCAGCAGAGGATCGCCACCTGGAGCCGTGGGACGGTTGCGAGGGTGAAACTAGCGAAACGCCATCCCTGAACGGCGACGCGCGTCTCGAGGACCTGGAGCTCGACCACCGTGCCAACGGCTGGGACGCCAACGATATGTTCCGCAAAAACGAGGAGGTGTACGGTGTCCACAGTACGTACGATCACTCGTTGGCCGGTTATACATTGCCGTTGCAACGGAAGGATACTCAGGATTATAGGTGAGGGATTTTTAATTTTTTTTATCGTATTATAACATTATTCACTATACTTAATTAATATTTTTTGAGCTTGAACTTTTATATTGGCCATATTGAGCAGAAAGCACAGGGGCACAAGCTTGTAAGTGTAAACACAACAGGTTGGTTGTGTGTTCGGATCCCATGGAATATTCAATATTTTCATTTCTTCGTTCTGGTAGTGAGACAAAGCATGGCGTAGAGGTCCGCCCCTCAATATGCGATGTCTCCAGAATTCGGCAGAAAGTGAGGAACTGAATGTCTTAACACTAGGTTCCGACTGCCTACCCTGGTACCACATGCGGGGTATAAGCTTGAAGCTGGAAAAAAAATATTATTTTAAGTAACTAAAATAAAACTTAGCTTCACGCTGTATCCCGCTACACAGCGTGGTAGGCGGAGTGGGGAACGGAGTGTCTTAAATTAGGCAGAGGGAACCTACACTAGGTTCCCTCTGCTTACTTCCCCCACTCCCCTCCAGAATACAGCAGACAGATAGTATGGGGAGCGGAGTGTACTCTTAATTATACGTATATTTATATAAAACAGGGACGCAGAAGCGAAAGCGGAAGAAATAGCGGCCGAAATAGAAAGCACGCCGTCGTACAAGGCGCGCATTGAGCTGGAGAACGGTGATGAGGAGGAGCGCTTCGCGGCGGTCGTGCGGCCCGCCGACACCGGCAAATACGTCATACCCAACAAGAGGAAGAACATGCAGGTGCGTGGTGCTTGGTGCTCTTTGGTTTTGTTTTAGATATTTTTTGAGTGATTATCAATTCATTACTTGTTTAGATTGTCTTTTACATAACTAACAAGAAGTGAACTTTGTAAAATTGTATCTAAATATATCTTGGTAGTGATTAAACGTAATGAAGAGAGTAAATTTTATTGAATTGAGCAAATGAAAATATTTTTTTTAGTGGCAACACTCCCGAGTGGAGGTTGAACCCACAAGTTATTATTATAATATTAATGAAAATGTATCTCGCAATTTGAATAAAGCCATAATTGAATTACAACTTACTTTGTGATGGTTAGGGGTTCGATGCCCACTCGAAAAAATGAATTAGTTCCTACTTAACCTCTCTCTGGTAAAAAGACAAAGCGCGGCGTTGAGTTCCACATTATAGCAAGAAAAAGCCTATATATTATTATATTACTTATTCTTATGTTTATTTCCAGACGGGAAAACTAGTAAAACCAAACAACAACAACGGTGGATCGTCACCAGCCTCCAGCGGCAAGCCGGCCTTCACGCATGCCCCGCCCAAGGACAAGGAGCACCGCCCTCCGAGACACCACCTCACCCCGCCCTCGGAGAGACAGGACACTACGGTATATTTGTGATTATTTTAGTTTATAAGTTAATTGTGGTAAAAAAAAGAAAATCTTATTTATAATACAGCGTAACCACTTTTTATGGCATAAACAGTACAGTACAATACAATATTACAATAATATTGGAAATGTGGATAAATATTGTTTTTGGCAATATATAAGAATGTTATTAGAAATATATATAGAAATATATTTTCCAGTACATATAAAAAATTACAATTAACATGTGTATGTCGTTTAGATATTTAGTAATTTCGATACGAAATATTAATACCCCACATACACATGGACAAAAATACAGACAAAAATATTTTTTTCTTAATAACTAATAATATATAATGTATACTTCTTATTATAATACATTAATATAATTAAAAGATATTTGTATAACGCTATTATATTTTTCCGTCAGGCTGGCAGCCCAGTATCAAATCCATCAAGTGCGCCTTCAAATAAGAGCTACGCGCAACAAGCTGGAGCCTATCACGCACCCCCACCTTTCCCTCATCATCATCATCAACATCAGCAGTAAGGGTCTTTTACTATTATTGCATACTAGTTTTTTACCGGCAGCTTCGTGGTCAAATGGAAGTAAGAAAGAAATGACATCATGTTTCACTCGAAATGCCACTCAGAGTGTCTCAACAGATAACCATAGGTTCTCTCTGCCTGTGGTGCTAAGTGCGGGAAACAGCGTGAAGCTAAAAGAAAGAAAGAAACAAAATACAAATCAATTTTTAAAATTGTAAAAACCTTCTGATGATGGACAATTACTCAAAGGTTATTAATTTAAACATTTACATTCTAAAACTCTGACGATATATTATACACAACTTTCATTTATCCACCATGTGTGTTAAGCTGCTAGTAGAAGAATCTAGCATAATTATTGATTGTATATATGTTTTCTTTTTTTTATTAGACAAGCAAGCGGCAAAATGAATGGAGAGCCGCGTGCAGCCCAGCTACCTCGTCAAGGATTCCCGCCACACCACCACCACGTAATGATTTCTTTAGTTTTTTTTAGCTTCACGCTGTTTCCCGCATAAAATGAACAGATTAGGCATAGGCAGAAAGAACCCAGTGTTAAAACACACTGATGAAGACAACCCGCCCCATTAAGTCATTTTGGTTCCCCACTTTATGCCGAATTCTGGAGACATTGTGTGTTGAGTGGCGGAACTCAACGGCGCGCTTTGTCTTGTTGACAGAGCCAGGAAATAATTAATTCAAGCAACCGTTGCGTTTAGACGTAGACGGAGCCTGGTTAGCTTATATATTATATTAATTTGTATATTTATTTTATTATAAAATATTTTGTATGTATGTATATATAGAACCCTCCCCCGGGTGCCGAGGGGCACACGAGACCGCCGCGCCATCATGCGCCGCCGCCAGAGCCTCGCAGGCAGGATGAAGTGCAGGTTCGATTATTATATTTTCATTCATTATGAAATTTATTCATTATGTACATGTGATATTTTTTGGAAGTAATGTTTATTTTAATTCATTAATTTTGGATATGAACAAACAATTAAAGTCTTAATTCTAGTCATATAAGTGACAATCAAAAAGATTTATATATTTGATTATAATAATACCTTTATTTTTTTGCATCACGCTGTACTTAACAGGGTAGGCAGAGGGAACCGGAAAACCTATTATTAAGATGCTTCATTCTTTATTAAGACAGTTTCGTTTCTCACTATTCGCCGTGTGAAGTGCCGGAACCCAACGCCGCGCTTTGCCTCGTTACCAGAGCGAGGAAATGAAAATATTAAATATTTCATTGTTTTCATCATTGTTAAAAATAATCTATGATGTACATAGATGTACTTTTTATAATATTATTCTACTAAAGTTTACATATTATATGTATAAATTAATACTATATAAATCCATTAATGCAGGAGCTTCGTAAATTCGGTCAAGAATTCAAGCTGGTAACATCTCCCGCGCCCAGCGCTCCGCCTTCACAGCCCCAACCCCAGTCTCAGTCGCCGCCCCAGGCGCAGCCCCAACCACAGCCCCAACCCCAGCCGCCTGTAGTCAATGTGCCGGCACCGGTATGTATTATATGTTTATACAGTACGGTCGACGAGTTGTTGATGCCCGTTTTAAATTATTCTTATATTACAGTTAAATTACAAGTATTCACACAACTCACATTTATATTATCAGTAGAGTAGGGCAATTATCCACCCATAAATGGCCTTATGTTAGCTGTAGATGGCTGCGCAGATTTTATTTTAGGAATTTTCTTAACTTTGATTTCCTTCATGAGTTTATCCATTATTGAGTCTAACTTCAGGGTTGTCATGATCCTTGCATGAACTTTGCAAACACTTTTGAATTGTAAAATAAAACCACCCATCACAATTTTCAGCAACAGCCGCCACAACAACAACAGCCACCACCCCAACAACAACAACAACAGCCCCAACCACAGCAACAACACACTTCCGGCACCTCCAGCCCTCCCGAAGTCTCAGCAAACGTCGGCGCCCCATCATCACCACCCAAGCGAGAACCACCACGTGCCCACAAACACGAGCAGCCCCACGCACCGCACACGCCCCCCGGTCAGCACGTGCACGCACATGTGCCCATGCAACACGTGCATGCGGTGCCACCGGCGCATGTACAGCACCAGCACGGTCAGCATGTACAACATGCGCACGCGCCACCTGTTACGCATCATAAGGTGTGTAAAGAGGAGTTTTTTATTTTAGCTTCATAAAGTGACCAGAGGGAACCTAGGGTTAAAACACTGCGGTCCCACCGCACCACCCAATTTTTGAGACGATGTGTATTGAGGGACAGAACTCCAATGCCGCATTTATGTAATTCTTTTAACAACTTTAATCCAGCAGTATCCATATTACGTTTTAAGTGAACAATAATTGGAAAAGTTATACTATTGTTAGAAATCGTTTTTTTAAATCAAGATACCTAATGTAGAATACATATCGTCTATATGTTTCTAAATTATTCGGAAAGAGGTTCTATTTAATTGCAATAAGTCATTTGTATCACCCAATAAAAATACTTCACACCGTTGTCTCGATAACTGCAACTGCCTCCTATTGATACAATTCTATTGCTTTTATAATCTTTTTCACCTACCCTCTTTTGCAAGAGTTTGCTAGCACTATAGAATTTTATAAAAATATTTTTCCATATTAACATACAGAAAAGTCTTAAAAGGTTGAAAAAATAAAAGAGTAAATTTTATTTCACTTATATCAATTAATTTTATATTTATTTTAACCACTCACAGCCGCCACCAGCCCCCAAACCAGAAGAACAGCCCCAGGAAGACCGTTCACCAGCCTCCAGCTCCCCTCCATCTTCAGCGTCATCGTCGTCTCCCGGTGCCGATAGAGCAGCTGTCACCCTCAAAAAATCAACCCTCAATCCTAATGCTAAAGAATTCAATCCTAGCGCTAAGCCATTCACGCCAAGGAGTCCCACCACACCGAGTCACAGCAGGTGAGTTTTAACCTTAAGAAGTCCTTCAACTTTCGGATCCTCTGCATCCTATTCCGGTGCTGATAGAGTTAATATCTTTAACCTTATCTTAATCTTACGTTAATTTTACTCTGTATCCTTCACATTGCATGGTAGGCAGAGAAAACCTTTGGAACCTAATGTTAAGGCACTTCACTTCCATTACGACATTTCCGTTTTCCACTTTTTGCCACATTCTGGAGGCGTTGCGATTAAGAAAATATTAAATATCTCATTTCCTCGTGGAAATTGAACCCACAACCTTTCGCATTTACAGTCAGGCTTGTGCCCCACAACTGACATTAATCTTCAACATTAACAATAAATATATAAATCATATCTAAATATATAGATGATATTACTATACTAGGTTAAGTTTCATAAATAAAAAGGTACTATTTATAAATCTATGTGGCATTATTGTATCTAATGAATGTTATTTATCCCACAGGCCGCACACGCCGGGTACACCGGTGGGCGTGGGCATGGGCATGGGTGGCGTGGGAGTGGGCGTGGGGCTGGGCGGCGTAGGAGTGGTTGGCGCTGGCGTCAGCTACGTGCCCGCGCCACCACCGCCTACTATGGTATGCAGTTTTTTTTGATTTCACGCCGTGTCACGCATGTCAAGTTCCCTTGCACAGACAAATTTTCAAGACAGCGTATTCAGTAGCGGAACTCATCTCCGCGATTTCATTGGAGCTACGAAATAGAAATACTTTAAAATTACCGTTAGAAATTGTACAACTGCGCTACGATATCCTGTACGGTGTATTTATTTATATTGCAAAAGTTATTATGAAATCATGAGACGTTCTAAGTGAGTCTTGCTGCAAGTACAATGGGTTACATTCAACCAATTAACGTGCTATACTATATTAGTCTTTCGGCTTCATCAATAAGTAAACAATCAAATACAAAGGATTTTTTTTTATTTAAACTAATAGTTCCCGAGATGAGAGCGTTTAATCAAAGAAAACGGTTCAGATGGATTTGAATCCGCGCTCTAGTAAACTGTCCACGCGCTTTGACTACCAAGCCATACGTTCTTATCAAGCTACGTCGAAATTGTTCTTATCTCACTAGGGACATTTTTACACAAAGATAAAGTTTGGCGAGAGGGAGCGCCCTTTATTTAATATTTTTGACATTTCAAAGTTAGGAAAATTAAGTTAGGAAAATTAATTTTTTCAAGATTCTCTTTATTCTAAAATAAATAATAATAATTAAAACACCGTGTGTAATAACACCCTAAGAATGTCTAAAACTATTTAGCTTTACCATACTAACTAATCTATATTAATTTAGATTTAAAATGTATTCTCGTTGCTGTAGGTGGCAGTGTCCCCCCATACGTACATGGTGGCCGCGGCGGCGGCGCAGCAGCCACCGGCGTATATACCACACCCTCATCCGGTAAGTAATCGAGTGAGTTCGAATTTTTGTAAGGGGATCGTAACTTTCTTTTTTTTTTTGTTGAAAGCAGAATATTATTTTATTATTATTTTTTCATATCACTTTTTATTCATAGTGAAATTATTAGTTGTGAGCAGTTATTCTATTTTTATTATTTTTATTACTTTTTTTTCGCATATAATATAAAATAAAAAACACTGAATTTGTATGATTTATTAAAATTTCGAAACCATTTTTTCTCCGTAAGCTTTTTAAGTTAATTACGTTTTTTTTTATATAAATAGCATTTGTTACTTCATTTTAATTGATATTATTGTTTTCTATTTAAATTTAAATATATATAAATGGGTATAAATAGATGGAGGTGGCCTGTGAGTGTCGCCAGTACGCGCCGATACTAGTACTGGACAAGCGTGAGCGTGACGCGGTGAGATTGTTTGAACGGTTTTGATGCGATTTCTTATATTAATGTACATATTTATTTGAAGAAAATTACATTTTATTATTTTTTATGTTTGAGGATTTTTTTTTGTAAGTCAATAATTCTATATTAGGAAGTAAAATGATCGTTTTATCATTTAGTTTTTTTTTTACTATTGTATCTCGATTGGAATAATTGAATTGAAAAAATAATAGTTTAGTCTAGTCATTATTTTTAATGTATTAATTATAATTATATAACTCAACTATCAGGTCAAAGTTCTAAAGTCAACGAATGTTATGTCGAGATATTTTCTTATATAATTTATAATGTGATATCAATGTATATAGAATTATAAAATAAGTTTTATTTTTTTGTTAGCCAAGAAATTGCTACATCAAAACCGTTGTATTTAATGTGTGTTTGTATTATTAATACGTTGATGCGTTTCTACTAAACCCGAGTAAGCTATTTTGACACAATCTAAATAGTTTTTAAATATCCTCAATTTTACCTAAAATTCATTAATAAGACATTCTATTGTCACTAATATGTGAGAGTGTTTTTTTTTTAATACAATGCTAGTGTGATTTTGCTAAACTTAGATTAATATCCTTCAAATCCTTTTAATATGTCCAAATAAGGAAAAAAATATATAGATCATTTATTATATTTATAAATGAATATTCATCATAACCTTGTTTCTCCAAAACATTTGTCCATTTCCTCCTTCGATAACTTGACAAGATCTTGAGATTTTGTCCATAACTTGGCTGCCGCTTCTTCATCATCAGACTTCCAAGACGCTTTCACTTCCCTGCAATCTTCGAAATACTTCCCACTCGTCTGATCGCATTCATGAGAAACCGCCAAGTAAACTGACGTCTGGGCACCTTCTGCGGGTGTTTTAAAGAACGCATACAATAAAATACTACGGATTCTCTCCAAAATCGTTGAGCTTCTATACAATGATGTGTTAACCTGTCCGGGGTTCAAACTATTCACGTCGATTCCGGTTCCTTTCAATTTTCTCGCTAACTCCTTGCTAAATAATACGTTACAAAGTTTACTGTTCGCATACGATTGTACGTATCCATATTTGCTGCTGTCCAAGTCTTCAATTGTTCCATATTTGTGCCAGGATGCCGACACAACGACTATACGACTCGGCGCTGCCTCTCTCAACATAGGTAGTAGTAGTATGGTCAGTAAATATGGCGCAAAATAATTGATTTGCATATCTTTCAATAATCCATCGGTGGTGCGCTCCCTATTGATGCATATGGCGCCAGCGTTGTTTATAAGAACGTCCAATTTTGATTCGGTCTCTTGTAATTTGCAACGAATTTTCTAACGGAAGCCAGTGACGTCAAATCTAAATGGACAAATCGCACGCGATTGTTTTTCGTCGTGCTGACGATTTTTCTTACCGCCTTTTCGCCTTTTTGGATGTTTCTACAAGCGATTATGAGTTTAGCCCCTCGTCTGGCTAGTTCTAGAGCGGTTTCGAATCCAATACCACCGCTGGCGCCGGTCACTACGACCACTTTGCCGCTCATCACAGTGTCCGCGTAACATCGTCCGGTCGATAGTTTATTGAAAATCTTTATCGATACTAATAAAACAACTGTCCATATTATAAAAAGTAGCCACATGATGGTCTATTGCTTTTTTTTTAAACAAGATAACATCTGAAAAATAAATATAAATGTTGTTAACATCTGAAAAGATAACATCTGAAAAATAAATATAAATAAAATGTTATTAAAAATAAATATAAGTATTAGTGTGGTAAGATAGTAAATAGGAAGCCTGTAATTTCACGCATTATCCCGCATATATTAAGGCAGGGAGAGAGAACGTAGTGTTAATACATGAAGTGAAAACCAAAAAGTGTTTATTTCGTCCAACATTCGTTTTTTAATTTTGAAATTCAATAAAAATAACAGATTATGAATATTAAGATTTAGTATATGTTATTGCTTGTTAGTTTTTGCTACCTATATGAAGGTTATTTTTATTTTTTAACCGACTTTTGTATGAAAAGGTTATAAATTCGACTGTATTTTTGTTTATGTCAGAACTTTTGACTGGATGAACCGAATTTCATTTTTTTTTCATTTCAAAGCTAGTGCTTTCCGTGGGGTTCTTCTTAAGGTTTCAATATCCTTACTACAATATCGAATTACTAAGCCTTTTTTGTTATACTTGCCACCGACTTCAAAATAATTAAAACAATTATTATATATATATATGTAAATATAAACATTATTCCAAATTAATTTCAAATCCACACCCATCTCGTAACATACCGCCAATAATTGGTTATTAAAAGCTATATCATTTGAGGCAAGCTATCGTGGCGCAAGTACCAACAAAATGCGACGGTTGTGGTTCGATTCTCACTCTGGGGATTGAATTATTTTATATTTTCATTTCCTCGCACTAAATTCCGCCACTCAACACGCAATCCCGCAAGAATTAAGTGGAAAATATAAAAGAGACGTTTCTTAACACTACATTCCCAGGTTCCCTCAGCTTACCCTTCTAACCCTGTGAGAAATAGAGTGAAGTTAAATAAAAATCTATATCATACCAATATCCAAGAACTTAAAAGAATTAATTAACTCGTATCGTTCCACTCTCCTTACTTTGATAATGTATGAATAAATTAATATAAAAAAAACTAGTACTGTTAGATCACGAAACGTTTCTGCATTACTGTGTATTTAGTACGACTGTCCGATTTGATAAAAAAATATCTACTATTTGCATCTGACTTTACATGTCGATTTTTTCTTAATATTATTTTTTGTTGATTCTCGCCAATTAAAAAGCAAAGAATTGGCTAAAATAATCAATAAGTGAAAGTTAACTAGATGATAAGTCACTCTGTTTATCACTTTTATTTTTTTTAGAAACATTGCGGACTGTAAATTAAATAGGAAATAATATTAATATTAATGAGCGGGATTTGAATTCATTACCGTCATGTTCAATTAAACATTTGACCCATTAAAAAGCCGTTTTGTTTTAATAACCGATTTTTTTTAATGTCAATCATTTTAAAAAGCATAATGATTTGTCAATTTTGTAAATGCATATATTTTTTAAAGCCAGTCGCGGCGCAGGGTGAAGTGTGACTGTAAAATCCACTGATTGTAGGTTCGATCTCTATTCGAGGAAACGAAATATTTTTTCACATTAATATTTTCATTTGTTCGCTCTGGTGTCGAAACAAAGGGCGACGTTTGGTTCCGTCACTGTTGAGTGCGGCACGCCTCCAGATTTCGGCGGGAAGTGGGGAACGGGGTGTTATAACACTAGATTCCCTCTGCCTACCCTGGTGTATACGGGATACAGCGTGAAGCTGATTAATTGGCCAAATACTGAATCACCAAATAAGTAATTTAAATAAATAATTTCAATCAATGTATAGACAAATTATTATCGATATCTTATGCGTATATATATATATATATATATATATATATATATATATATATATATATATATATATATATATATATATATATATATATATATATATATATATATATATATATATATATATATATGACATATCTATCAATTACTGTTATCAAATTGTGTAAACAGTTAATAAATATCAGTAATTCCACTTGTGACCATTTAATTCCATCGTGGTTAAGTATACGTTAATGAAATTAATAATAATCGGCTTCACGCTGTATCCCGTACACAATAGGGTGGGCGACCTAGCGTTAACACTCTCCGTTTTCCATTTTCCGACGAATTTTGGAGGCATTGCGTGTTGAGCGGCACAACTCAACGCCGCGCTATGCCTCGACACCAGAGCGAAGAAATGAAAATATATATTTTTTGCTGCTACGACTGTAGATCAGACTTATAACTAACCACGTTTACAGTCGCACACTTGTGCCGTTGCGCCACTACTGGCCTCATTTGCGTAAATTATGCATATTAATATATTCGATTTTTTTTCCTTATTACTTTTTTTTACCTTTGACATTTGAAGCTAGTTTTGTTATTAATGATTGTTAATTGAGTTTTTTTTAATCATTTTAGTTTTTTTTTGCTCGTGTGTTTTTAATAAACATTTTTTTATGTACAGTTTGTAGTCACTTATATATTTTTTTGTTTGGTTTTAACTAATATATTTCTGTACGGTGCCAAATATTTTGGTCCTTCTTGATGTTATAATATGTAAAATTAAATTACGCTATTAAATGAGCTAAGTGATATAATTATATAATAAAAGTTAATTTTTAGCACGGTAGGCAGAAGAAACCTAGTGTTAAGACACTCCGTTTCTCACTTTTCGCCGAATTTTTTTGAGGCAATGCTTGTGGGAATGGTGGAATGGGGGCCTTGCTCCAAAGAGCGAAGATATGAAAATATTAAGAAGTAATCATTGGTTCCTTCGTGCGGGGAACTAAAATTCTCGCTCAATTTTCAGTCGCACGAAGTGTGACTGTAAAACCGACTGGTTGTGGGTTCGATCATCACTTTAGGAGATAAAATATTTACTTAAATTTATATTTCCATTTCGTCGCTCTGGTATCGAGGCTAAGCGCGGCGTTGAGTTCTGCCACTCAAAACGCTATGCCTCCAGAATTCGGCAGAAAGTAGGGAACGGGGTGTCTTATACAGCGTGAAGCTGATAAAAAATATATATTTACTGTTTTGAATGACTATTTTCTTTTGTTAATTATATATTTTGATATTAAAAACACATACGCTATTAACTCTGTCTAGATCTAGAAAATTTTACAGTTACAGCTATTTTACCTTTGTGTACATAAATGTTTATATATTTATACAAATTTAACTATATTTATATAATATTTATGCAATTTCAGCAGTTGTATACAATGGGTGGTGGTGGCGCTGCTGTGGCCGGCGGCGGTCAGCACGCCTCCTTGCCGACTCAACCTCAAAGAAACTTCAGAAAGGGTGAGTATTTGTTGTATATGGTTTTTGTTATATCTATGTAGATCTCTTTTAGTTTTCATTTTTATTCTACTTTTATTTTTCAAATACTCTAGTATATATATATAGTATAGTGTAGTTCCAATATAATACTGTATTTGATGTTTTTTAAGTTTATTTTTTAAATAGTAGTAACTAATGTTTTTCTTTTTTTTAACTATCAAATTTCATATTAGCTACTTTAAAAAGCAAAGACTTTTGTGTAGTGTGCTCAAATCCCTTAGGCAGACGTATTTAAATTGTCCAGATATATGGCAAGATTCATTGTTTGGCTTTCAAAGTTTTTTTTAGTAAGAAAATCGATGAAATATCATTTCTTCTACCTAACATACACACAATATCTTATAGTAAAAAAAAATTATAATAATTGTCAATACACCAGAACTGCAGCTTACGTTGTGATTTAAAATGATCATATAGTATACAGTCCAACACCAGACTTTAATCTACATTAAAAATGTTAAATTTCCCCCTCAGGTTCAGGCGTGCAGGTGGCGGCGGCGACGGGGCAGCCGCTGCTGGCGCCGGCGCCCATGCAGCCCTTCGTGCCCTACCCGCACCCGCACGCCGCGCACCCGCACCCCTCGCAGCCCGCCATACAGTACCAGCACATGGTGGGTGCAAATACAAGTGGGATGTAAGAGGGAGGAGGAGTTTTGACAGGCAGTCCTAATGAGAAATAGTTGTGGTTGTTTGAAAATGTTTAGTACGATAATATAAGCAATAATTTAACGTATATACTGAAAAGCCAGAAATACCTCCTCATAAAACAGAAAACCTTTATTACAGAAGTGTATCTGAACGCGTTTTACCTGTTCTGCTAATAATAGATTGCTAACCAGTATCAGAGGTGTTGGTAAAAAAAGTTCGAATGTCTTTCATTTGTTTATTTTATTAAGCTCCTAGGAAATAAAGCAATGCTTGGTTTTTTTCTTGGGCTTTTACTTAAATATCTTTTCCGCCACAGGTCCGCATGTACCACCACAGCGGCGGCGGCGGCGTGGGCGTGGGTGGCGGCGGTGTTGGCGTGGGCGTTGGCATGGGAGTGGGCGTGGGCGAGTACGCGCCTCCCGCGCAGTCGCCGGTGGCGCCCTCGCAGCTGTACCCGCCGCCCTCGCCCGCGCACACTCCCCACCCGCACCCACATCCTCATCCGCATCCCCATCATCATTACCAGCAGCCGCCGTTTCAGGTATTGTAATACTAATCTTTATATTATATTTACATGTAGGTTATCGAGTCGTAATCTTCTGATGTTAGATTTTTTGACTTTAAAATGTAAGAAAAGTTAATTAAAAAGTTGAAAAGTAAAAAGAGCTGAATCAGAAATAAGAAAAATTAATAAAATTAAATCTGCACAACCATCTACAGTTAAATTAATATATATATTTTACACAATAAGAAGAAAATATCAGTGAAAAACGCTTATTCTGCCACAAATACCTATAATATATTTCATTAGATACATTTGAAGTGAAGTGGAACGCCGTGATTATGAGTTTTTTCCCCACTCGGAAGAATATATAGAAATATTTAAATTATGTTTTTATTTGACTCTGATAAGACTTAAAATGTTAAGTAATTCTAGTTGAGATACAATGTCTCAAATAAAAATAAAACATTTTAATAATGTAATTTGTTATATAAATAGAATAATATAAAAAAAATTCTTTTCGTTCCAGGTGCTATGTCCCCTGATGGGTCCGGCGGGCTCCCACCACCACCACCACCACCCGCATGTGGCGTACCTCAATCACGCGCCACCCACCGCCAGTCCGCCGCACCACCCGCACCAGGTGCAGGTTGGTTTAATGTTGTTTATTTACTGTTTACGTTGTTTTTTTTAATTATTCATATAAATAATATCATTATTTTATTTAAAAATTATTAACATTAATTAGTCTTTATTAAGCTAAGTTCAGCTTCAAAAAAAAATCTAGAAATAGTACCATCTACGAAAACGCGTTAATGCAATTTTTTTTTAATCAATTTAATCGGCCAATTTATGTCCAAAATTTCTTTGTAACATATGTTTGTTGCTGTCACTACATATTGTTTAGTCTGATATTAACTATGAAGAACAATATGAAATATATATTTTACAATTGTAATATCCAGATATATTTTCTATTACAGCAGGTGCTCCTCCCCCCACAGCACCAGTCCACCGGCGGTTCCACTACCCCGGGCGTGCACTCGACGCACCCCTAACGCCGCCCCTAGCCCTACATATGCGTGCTGCATTTAGAGTGGCTGTACGTCGCCACCCGCGCTCAGTGACACAGTGACACCGCCCGCAGTGACTCGTAGTGACCCCTAGTGACCCGTAGTGACCCGTAGGGACACGGTGATTAGTGATGTGACTGTGGCTATCGTTGGTGAATTGTTCTGTATTAAATTATTCCTCACCGATAAACAAAACACTATCGTCACTTTAGAATTTTAACATTTTTTTTTTATATTTTCAAATTGGAGTTTGTTTTTTGTTATCTGTACTACCTATAGTAACAACCTAACGATAGTCCAAGTGTTTATTATCACAATATTGACATTCTAAATGCAGTCGAACTTGTGTTAAAAAAATGTTAATATATAATAGATAGAGCTAATATATTCATTTTATTTAAATTTAAAATTAAATAAAAAAAACAACAACAACATCTTACTCTATGGCAGGCATAGATTAAAAATGTAGAAAAAGTCATTATTGTATATACGATAATTTGTTTTCTATGAAACTGTTTTTGGAAGTATTAGCTCTGTCGGTGGTTAAGTATAATGCCTTACAGCAGTTATACTTGGATGTCTAAGGAAGATTGTTTTTTTTTTTATTTGCATATGGCAACACTGTGTATAAGTTATATTATTATGTCGTAAAATTATTATTACATTATCGTATTATTTTTAATAGTTGATTGCAAACATATTTGTTTTTTAGTGTATAACAATGGTTTTAATTTTCGTTTTAAACAGATATATTATTTATAGCTTTTTTTTAGCCAAATATAGCTTTTTAATATAGGAAAAGATTGCGTTATAGCTCTCTTTTTCTTTACACGTAATCTGTTAATTTTTAATTTACTGTCCGAAATATACATGAAAATTTTAATATCTAAAGTAATTTAAATATTTATTTTAACAATATGATAATGTAATAATAGTTTTATGCTAGACTTTCAGTGTTGCAAGCTTACCAGTGTAATATAGGTAGCTTAGCGGTGGGGTCGTGAGTTTGTGTGTATGAATGTGTGTCTGTCTGTCTGCTTGTTCGTATGAACGGTGATAATGTATTATAGGTAGATAATTCACCCAACAGGTTGATGAGATTTGTTAAATATTATATAAAGACTAACGCGAGGCGTCTTCAAATATCTTTTGTATTATCTTCAACAGCGTGCTGAGAAATTTTCGTTTGATCAATATTATTAGTCTGTTTTCGTTGATAATATTGTCATTATTAAAAATAGTTGACAAATCTCATCTAACATATTTTATTTCTTGCGCTGGTCCTTCGAGCGGGACCGCCATATTTATTTAGATATACGTTAGCGTTGTATTGATATGGTATTATATTAACGCGAATGTCAATTACGCGCGATGTTTTCACGTTATATTTGGACTTAGTTGATTCTTTCCTGTTTCATCTGTGCCAGAGTTTGAGTGGGTGTTGCCAGTCTTAACTTCCTTTTTTTGTAATAAGTGCGACAACATTTTTGAAATTTGAATACTATTATTGTCTATCTCAAATTTAAAAAAAATAGTTGGGGGACATATTTTTTAATGAGTAAAGTTTAATATATTATACAGTTAAAATAATAGTAGAAATAATTATTTTATAATAAATATGAATTAGTGTGTAAGTTGAGGAGATGATATATATTTGTGACTGGCAACACTTCGAACCCACATAATCTCTTGTTTTCAATGAAAGTAGACCTTGAAACCCACAAATAGCAGTCAACTGTAATTAATATATTTATAAATATTTGTTTGTACTGTTACTGCCTTTGAAGTTGTGCTCGCGTTTCATGTCTATAAGGGCGCAAGTAGAATTGACAATAAAAAACAAATTGATAGATTGATAGATAGGATAGGCGGTTCTAATTTCGCGATTTTAAACCGTATTTTTATATAGAATACGGCTCGAAACGCGAAAAACGTGGCAACTACTATATTTGTATATATAGGTATCGGGATTTTATATATAAAAGTAATGCTCGCTTCGATGTCAGTCCTGTACTTCTATTCCCATCGGAAATATCTTTATGTTGCACAATTTCGCTGTTAGATGTTAAAACGTAAAATTAGATTTACATATAAGATGTCTAGAGAATTTGGTAATTTTTGACTCAATTTGATACGGAATAGGCGTTTGACCAACGGTTTTGTATGAAAGTGATAACCCTCTAAAGTTCGTTGGGTGCCTAAAGGACCGCGTCCGGTAGTTACGAGACAGGGTACGGTTGGACTTGCATGGATGGATGTCTGTTTGTTTGTTGTTTGTTTGTTCGTTTGTTCGTTTAATTGTATCAAGGGGGGCTCGTCCATGACCTCCGCGCGGTGCTCCCTGGGTCGCGCCAAACGTGGACACACGTGATTAATAACGACCGCTAGAAATACTAACTGTTATTATACTCGAAATACTATTATATTGTTAAAACCTTTTTTTTTTGCTTCGAAAAGCGCGAAAGTTCATCCTTTTTGTATGTCAAAAACGGTTTCGATTATTTATTTAAAAAATTATCAATATTAGTCGTTATAAATGGGAGCATCCGCTTTTTGTTTGCATATTTTCTCGGAATTTGATAACATGTTAATGTTTCTAGATGAGTCGACGACTCTAGGGTTACCTATACCCTACGGTGTTTAGGATCATTTGATTTTTTTTATATATAATTATTATAATAAGACTAGACAACAAGGATACATATGACACTTGACAATCTAAACGATAACTGACTACAATATGTTTAATTAGAATTTCAATTTTATTGCGACAAAAGTGTAAATGATGAACTAGTTATACCTATATAGACGTCTATACAATTCTATTAAATATATAATAATAGAAGGGATCGCGTTTCAAAATATGTATAAAATAAAAACTTTCCTAAGTCCGTATGTAAATTAAGACGACTGTACATATATGTATATAAGAAATATATAAAGTAAGGCAATCGAGTCCTTTCCCGACATAGCCTTGGTTTTTTTCATTTGTGATCTATACATACATTAAAGATTCAAAAAAAATCACAAAAAAAAAGAAGCAACGGAAAGGGCCTACTAGACCCGTGCCACGGTATTTACGTGTTAGCTATTAAGTATCATTTACTCGAAAACGTGGTATGGATCTTCTACTATGATTATTATGTTTTTTTTTTCTCTTTTGTTTTTTTTTTATTAAATTTTATTACGTGCGTTCCGCCGCGTATGTTTGTTGCTAGTGACCGTGAGTGAGAGAAACAAATTCTAAGTGCGTCTGTTGTTTGTTGTGCGCCATAAGTAAATAAATGATTTTATAAATGAATAAGATGTCGCAACACTAGTTTGCGATTCGCGTTTAGCGTTAAGTGAGTGTGATAGGGATGTGCGTGATGTTTTTCTTTTTGAGAAAATCAATTAATTATTAATAATAATCTGTGCGTCGGAGGGTGTATTCACCGTTACGTTACACGGTTGTGCTAACATTGTAACTATATATTTTGTATGTTTACCGGGGCGGGCTCTCTCTCTGTGTCCGCAAATTTTTATCGGAAATTAAAAAAAAATTGAGTTCACTATTATTCGATGTTAAATTTGATGGTATGTCACATATAAGAGCCCGTCGACATGTGCAACGATTATATCAACGTTTTGTAACTATGATTTGAACTGACTGACGCCTTGCAGTACGTTTATAATGTGTAGATTTAATAGAACACACTGTATAGTGTATATATGTATGTATATATTTATATATTATGCCAATTTTTCTATCGTTTTTTCTATTAGTTTTTTTACTTATACATTATAAAATTACAAAAAGCCCAGACCGTGACACCAATGTTTATATATACACTATACATACAGTATATACATTTTATGTATGTCATATAAAAAATCTGTTTTTTTTTGTATTCGTTATATATATATATATACATATTTATATAAAACGAGAAGGCGCTAAATTAAAAATGTTAGATAATGTAAGATGAACAGGTCTATCTAAAAATTGTGACCTACTACCGAATATTGAAATTCGTCTTTGAATTAATATGTAAAAAGTATATCAAGACTGCCGCCAGTGGTTCGCGGTAATTCCCCCCCACGGATATTGGATTCAAAAAAATTATTTATATTATTATTATCTGTGCCTTGATCGATCGCAATATATGTAGGAGCCAAGTGCGACTCTGAAATCACAATTTATGTTTGAACGATACAGCTTTTTATGTTTTGTACCTGAAATATGGCACTTATATGATGCGTATATGTAAATATTCGTGCGGCTGCGATACGATGTGTGTGGAGGAGATATATGCCTTAGTGAGCGGCGGGGGAGCCCCGGCTAGCTGAAGCTGACGTGGAGGCGTGGGGGAGGTCTAGGGAGATTAAGCAAGCAGGGCTACGGGGCTTCCCCGACGGCGCGCAAAGACTGAAGTGGACGCCAGGCTTGGTGAGAGCCGCGTACTGTTGAATGACGCGTACAGCTGTGTCGATGGATATTTTTCAATAAAAAATGATAAAAAATGTGTTTTAAACACAACACTTGGGTGTTTTATTTTTATATCCTTATTCTAAAACTAAATAAATAAATAAATGCTTAATTCAGTAATTAAGTACATTACAGACATTTAAATGTTACATATACATTCTAATTTAGATGAAATATGGAAAAACAAGACAATTTAGTGAGCGTTGACAGCCGTACTTATATGAACAGTTCATACTAGTCTCATCTTTGCCCCTTAAGACACTATTTCGATGACAACCGTGAAAATACTCATAAAATACATATAATTAAGATGACATAAGCAAAATAAAGCAATTAAAACAACATTTAAGTCAATTATTGAAAAAGAGGACAAGATCAATTAGATACTGTATTCTTACCACGTGTTGAGGCCGGTCGTGGCGCAGTGGCACGAAGTGTGACTGTAAAACCGACTGGTTGTGGGTTCGATCCCCACTCGAGGAGATGAAATATTTACTTAAACTTATATTTCCATTTCTTCGCTCTGGTGCCAAGGCAAAAGCGCGGCGTTGAGTCCTGCCACTCAACACGCAATGCCTCTAAAATTCGGCAGAAAGTGGGGAACGGAGTGTCACACTAGGTTCCCTCTGCCTACCCTGCTGTGTGCGGGATATAGCGTGAAGCTAATTTAATATTTTTTTTTACCACGTGTTAAATGTGTGTGTGTGTGTGTTTATTTTTGAGTTTGTGTTAATGCGAGTGTATGCGTGGGTATGTACTTAGCTACGAAGAAGATTCTCCGTGTCCAGGTAGGACAACTTCTGGAGCCAGGTGTTCATAATTTTTTTACATTTCGTAGAAGGCAAAGGGTAAATGTTGATAATTTTTAATAACATCATTGTATAAGCGGCTGCGTATGACGTAGAAGTGAGTTGGTTGGACTTGGTTTTGCAACATACGATATCGCAAACCTTTGGCTAATTGCGCTCACAGATGGTCTTAGGTCAGGCACTACTGTGCTTCCGCAGTATAATTGATTTTATGAAAAGTTGTCTAACTGTTAAGACTGAGCTTTTACTGTAGACTAAACCGGTACTGTATCGTCGGGGCTTACCGAGCATGACTTTTAGTATAGCTCTTTGAGCACGTTCTGAAGGAAGTAACGAATTTCTACTTGTTCCCCCCCATATACTGATGCAGTAGCTGAAGAGACTGAATAAGGGCATAATAAATGAGGAGTAAGGTTTCAAAATTAACTGAACTTTAAGTTTTCTAAAAATAGGAACTTATTCGGCCAGTTATATTATTTATATGAAGTCTCCAATTCAGGTAGCAATCAACTGTAAGGCCAAGGTATTTGATATTAGAAGTACGATGTAAACTAGGACAGTTGCAGTTATCCAGAAAAATGCAAGCATGAGTGTGTCGACAATCGACAGTTCAGGTGGCGGCTGAGAATGGGATCGATGAGATTTGGTTTTATCTATATTTAGAGGTAAAAGATTAGCATTATACCAACGTGTTATCCATCTGACCGCATGTTCAGCATAATGTTTGGCCTCGTCCCAATCCTTGTCATGGACCACAAGCGCAGTGTCATCTGATGTGGTGCACAAGCTATTAATATATAAAAGGAATAGGGTAGGCCCCAGGAAACTGCCCTGTGGCACCCCAAAAGAGATTGCAGTTCTATCACTTATGTACTGGTTGATTTTCGTGCATTGCGAGCGATTTGATAAATATGAGCGAAAGATTCCCAGAGCGTTGCCACGTATTCCGATACTTTCCGTTTTGTCAATTTATAGTGGCACAGAAACGGTACCAAAGGCCTTGGTCATTACGTGTGGGAAAGGAATGAGCACTTGAAACCCCATGGAAAGCTAACAGGTCCAAGTATTTACCAATATTAAAGTCTGAATTGGTTAATGCAATGTTTATATTTATGTCACCAATTACAGCTAAAGAGTCGAAAAGCCTAAGTCGAGGAGAAGTTAATAGAGGCTACCACAAAAATTGTCTATATCACTGTTCGATGGTGACCGATAAACTGCAACTACTGCATACTCATCGTTGTTAAAACAAGACAGCTACCACCAGATAAGGAAACATTAGTAGTTGAGCGCTTTGTCGGATTTGACATAGATGATTACACCATCGTTTTGATTGTGGTAAACTGAACTGTGTGAGGTGTAACCGTGAATGCTGGGTACAATAGTAATTGTGGAAAGCCAACATTCAGTAAGGATCAGTATGTCACGTTGAATGCGTAGTCTCTCAAGTAATATACTACGCTAGGAATATTGGTATACATTACTGTTAAGGCGTTATAGTTTACGTTAATATGATGAGTAAAATTTTCTGGAAAACAAATCATGGAATCGGACACTTGGACAGTGAAGATATAACAATATAAGTTGATGTTTAATAAGAATATAAGTTGAATATTAAATAAAAATATAAGCCATAGTTTCATTTAAATATTTATTTATTATACATTTATTTTTACATCACAGAACTAAAATTAGCATAATAATAATAAATTACAAGCAAATAGTTTATTAAGTTTTACATTTATAATAAATATTCAATCTAAGGTGAGGAGATCATCTCAACAAATACTATATAATACATATAAAAAGTACTACATAGCAATTTTAGGCGTGGAATGTGATTTAATTGAAATATTATCAACACCTGCCTACCCCCAATCGATATAAATATAATTTTCATACATAATTGATTTATATTAAAAAATCTAACATTAAATATTTAAATAGTGTTGTGTATCAACACTAGGGTCCCAGGTTCACTCTGCCTACCCCGCCATTGCTATGTGTAAAATGTTGTATGAAGCTAAAAAAATTGTGTATATATAAGACCAAGATCCTCACATTCATAGTTTTATTTCGAGTTCCTAACCTAACTAAAGACATATACAAAAACGATATATTATTATATTTGTTTTATTGATTGACGCCAAATTTGAAAGATCCAGTTCGATTCTGGATTTCACAAATACAAGAACTTCTGGATTCAGTCACTTTTAAGACAAAGCCACAATTAAACTAAATCAAAAATCCTATATATTCCTAATATGTCTAGTATGCGTCCTATGCACACCTTGCATAGCATGTTTGACTTCTTCCAGGAACGAAGTCGAATTGTGAACAGTTGTACCCCCCAAGACCACGTGTACCCCCGGATGGCTTTGGTTAATTTGATGTACGCACAACGCCTCCTCATACGTGGTACCTCCAACTATAAACACTATGACGTCCTGAGGTCTCCTTCCTGAAGGATCGTCTCCTAGGGTTGGGTATTGGCTTTCGTTCAGTTTGCCTTTGAGAACGTCTTCTAACGTGTCTTTGAGGAGTGGCGTGTGTTGCGTGTAGATGTTCTCCACGCCGCTTAGACCCTGGAAGAATGGTAGTGACATCACGATATGAATAAACAAGAAAATGAAATACGTGACATTGGAGGGATAAGAAATATGTATAGTACTCCTGTAAGAAATATTTATATTATTAAGGAATATCTTTTTTTTTAGCTTCATTCTGTATCCCGCACAGAACTGGGTAAGCTGAGGGAACCTATTGTTAAGACACTTCGTTCCTTATTTCTCCACAAATTTCTGGAGGCAGTGAGTGTTAAGTGGAGTAACTCAACGCCGCAGTATATAATTGATGATTTTTTTTATATCTGGATATATGTATAAAGCAGTATTTATAAAGTTAGGTGTGGCTATCCAATTTGTAGTATTCTCAAGAAAGAACGAAAATTGAAGAGACTAAATTATTAAAAACAAACAAAAAATACATAGCATAGTATGAAGTGCTTACCTTAAATAATCTCTTAGTTATCTTAGCGGCATCCTGCAAACCGAACAGATCGCTCTGTCTAGCGTGGGCCCCACCGTACTCCACCGTCAGTACCGCTGCCGCCGGCCCACCGGAACTCCCACCTGCACCCCCCGAACCCCCGCTTGTACCCCCTGTACCCGAGTCTGCCACTCGCTTCTTTAATGATTCTACAAGGGTAGCGAGTGCGTTTCCGGCGTGCTTTTCATAGCGGAGTGCGTAGAGCGCGACGAGGCGGGTCAGGTCGTCGGGGCGAATGGACTCGTCCGCGAGGAGGGCTTTGAGACGCTGTTAGAAAATATTAGTACATTTAGACAAACAAGATTTATAAATTTTAAATGAATGATTATATATATAATGTATAAAATTATGATGGAGAGCCTGTCCACGTCCGCAGGGGACAAATGTGTGACTGTAACGCGACGGTTGTGGGTTCGATCACCACTCGAGGATTCATATTTTCTTTCCTTCAAAAGCCTGGTTAGGGTGCCTCCACTCAACACGCAATGCCTTGAAAAATTCGGAGGGGAAAACGAGGAACGAAGTGTCTCACACTAGATTTTCTCTGCCTACGCTGCTATGTGCGCGGTACAGCCTGAAACTACGCGGATTTTAGAAACCCATGTATATAAACGCTTCGATCTGATTAGCCTAGTATATGACAAGTGAGACGACCGAACACTAACAGCTATCTACGCATAAAAGTGTACGGAAGGAAACTAGTCCTAAGGCACTTCGTTTCGGTCCAGTTTCCATTCCGGCATTTTGTTCAACAGAATGCTAGGAAATTAAGATAACTCATTTCCTCGAGTTTCCATCGAACCCATTATTATCAAATCATTTGATTTGAGGTGAGTCGTGGCTCAGGGGCACAGGTTGTGGGTTCGATTTCGACTCGAGAAAATTACATAGGCTACAGTAGGCTCCGCCGTGCCGTGCCTGTCGACTGACCTGCAAGTGTTTATTGTGGTCGGACTGGCAGACCAGCTCCTGCTCCAGCTCCGACGCCGCGAGCAGCGAGCGCGCCGCCACCGCCGCCGACAGCTCGCCCACCACCGTTATGTGCTTGCTCACTGTGCCGGACATTTTCTGAGGAATATTATAATCAAAATATGCTAAGAAAACAAAAATATTGAACGTAGCGTCATTTGAACATGCGTCTCTTGGAAACGCGCTTAGTCCATACGCTGTGACGACTGAGCCATACGTTACTGTGATATAATAATAATGTCAACTGACGGACGAATGCCACCGACTTAGAGTCGAACCCACAACAGTAAGACTGCCTCAATTGTCAATATGCGATCAAATTATTTTTATTTATCTGTAGTACAAACCTTGAACAAGGGGTAAGTTTCCACAAAGTTCTTCATATCGGCAATGCTCTCCACCTTCTGGTGACTCTTCGCTTTCTTTTGGAACTCATCCATTAAAGATTTCATTGTTTGACCAATTTCACCGAAATTGGAGTATAGGTTCTAGAAAAAAATTGTCATTTTTTTATTTGTTTTAGAAAAAATATTAGTGTACCTAGTAATTTTAAAAATTTATCTTTTGTCTTAATTACTCTTTCAGTCATTTAAATTGTAATTGTTATTATAGGTAAATAAAAACAATTATTATTTAAAATAATGTTTGGCATAATCGACTCCGCATATCCTACGATTAGACCGCATCTCCACGGCATTCATATTTCTTTCATTCATTTGCGGTCTAACACCGTGTTTGCCACAAACAAATTCCTTTATTTGCAAATTTCCAATATAAGCCTTCCAGCCTCATGTACTCTCTTGTCACCATTCAAATCACCACACAGTATTAATTTTTCATTCCCTCGAACACTACATAGAACGTCCCTGACACCTCCAAAACTCCTCGAGTTCGCCTGAAGGAGCTGAGGATACATACGCCACTAGCAAGAATACTCTTGTTAACCCCAGCGCGAAGTGAACCTTCGCGCATCGCCTTATATTCAACCGCTGCACTAATGGAGTGGTCAATAACACACCTCCACCTTGACAGCCCCGCTCGCTCTCTGGTACGCCGGCCCAGGAAGTGACCTGACTGCCCGGTAGATCGGTCGTGTCACAATGTTTCACATTGCAGTTTACCGCACACAGCAGAATAGGCAGAGAGAAACTGATAACCTAGTGCCCACACTCCGTTCCCATTAAGACACTTCCGTTCCCATTAAGACACTTCCGTTTCCCACTTTCCACTGAAGCTCCTTGAGCATTGCATGTTGAATGTCAAACTCTAGGTACTAAGATTTTTACATTTAAATAACTAAGATTTTTACATTAATATAACTTACTTTAGCGTAAAACTCGTCTTGCTCCGGCGCTAAGACCACCTCCTTGAAATCTTTATTCACATTGGGCAAGTGTGCCAAGTTCACTCTGTTATTATTTATTGTTAGTATCTCGTGTACCATCGCTTGGTAGGTCCACTGTGGATAAATATTGAAATCAAATAAATTCTAATATTATTTATTCAATTAAATTCTCTAATTTAATTGAATTTGAATTATCAAGTCAGTTAAAAATGTCAGTAGTTTCAGCCCTGCAGGAAGGTGAGGCAGGCAGTTCTGCTGATAAAAATCAACGATAAACTGAATATTGCTCTTTTTAAAACATGCAAATTAAAAAAAAATCTAATTAACATGTAAATAAAAATCAGCTTCACGCTGTATCCTGCACTCAGCAGGGTAGGCAGAGGTACCCTTATGTTACAACACTTAAGTTCCTCACTTTCCGCCAAATTTGTAGGCATTGCAGTGGCGGAACTCAACGCTGCGCTTTGCCTTGAAAAAATTAAAATATTAAATATTCAATTTCGAGTGGTATCAAATCCAGAACCAGTAGCATAGATGAATAGTAAACATTAAACTAATAAAAGTGTAATTAAAAAATACTATTTTGTTGAAAAAATATATAAAAACACTTTTCTTTTTTTCTTTTCTTCACTCTATTATAATAGCTAACCTGAAATTAACAAAAAAACCTCACACGATACCAAAAAGCACACAAAAACATCAAACCCACACAAGCACCCACCTGACTCAGCAGCGGCGTCACCGGATCGTCCCGTCTATCCAATATAAGCAACAAAGGCTGTGGCAAATCACCATTGAAAGGTATATTATTATCCATTAAGACGGCCTCCTTCCTCATTAACTCCCTGACCTTCTCCGCTAGTCTGACGCAGGGATCAGAACCGCCTTGGTAACGGATGACGGGACGCCGTTTTAGGGAGAGAAGTAGGGAGAAGATGCCTTGGGAACAGCGTTGTAAGTGTTGTTGGTTCCAGTAACGACCTAGATTATTGAAAAAAAATTATGATATTGTGAACAATAAAGAGTATATATTAGAACGTAGTTTTAAGACATTATATTCTTCATTTTCTACCCATTTATAATTAAGCGACAGGACCCACCATTTTATATACTGTCACTTATTCATAAGTCTAAATCTCATTCAACCAAAGAATAATAAAAGTAAGTATATATAAAAACTACTTCAAAAGCAGGAAACAAATATACAGAGTATTTTTGTCATCACCACTTTAAATGACACCACTGTTTTTAACTACTCTATAAAAGAAATAAAATTATCGTCGTAAAATAAAACGCCATTTGTCAAGAACGACGCACGCACATAAGCCTATCAAAAGGACACCGCCGCATACGCCTCATTCCACTCTGTATAACCAATCAGACACTAAATTAAACAAAATAAAACATATTATAATGAAAAACGGAAGTGATGTATCACTAAATTTTCCTGTTCAAGTCACAAAATGTGATCTTAACATTTTTTTTTACTCACCGTGCAAACAACCCACTATATTAAAAGAGAACAGATGTCGATCAACGGCTAAATAATCCGCAAAAACTTCTTGCACTTCCCTCACTGTTTCCTGCTCATCACACTCGGCCAACGTCTTTATATCTGCTTTGGATACTACATTACTGAAATCTGGAAGGATTTGGATTGTTATGTATATGATAATCAGCTTCACGCTGTATCCCGCACATAGCAGGGAACATAGTGTTAAAACACTCCGTTCCCCACTTTCTGCCGAATTCTGGAGGTATTGCGCGTTAAGTGGCAGAACTCAACGCCGCGCTTATCCTCGACACAAGAGCGAAGAAATCGAAATATAAATTTAAGTAAATATTTCATCTCCTCGAGTGACTCGAGGATCGAACCCACAACCAGTCAGTTTTGTCTTATTACGTTATGTATATATATATGTACTTTATTTATTTGTTTTATCTTTATAGTTTATTCTGTATAGTCAGGTGGTATATAGAAATATTTTTTCTGGGGAGAGGGGCATGGAGGGATTACCTTTGAACATACATATGTTTGTGTAAAGATTTTTGTTTCAATTTCTCAAGGCAAATTTTTGTTAGTAAAGTTTTTGGGGTGGGCACAAACCTAGTCAACAATGAAATTAAAAATATTTCTAAAAAATAAATCATCCCCCAAATGAGGATCACACCCACAATCACTATGAGGGACTCAATCATAGGTTAGATATTACTTATTAATATAATTAATTTCTGTTTTTAAATACTCTCCACACCTAGACACATAATAATGTTAATAATATCAAATTTCACACTTTATTTCAATTTATTATATTTATATATTTTTCCACATTTTACATTTCTGCATTTTTTTAAAGTGTTATACTGCACTTAGATAGAAAAATACGTATTTTGAAAACATATAAAGATTTGACTCGAACTCACTCACTTAAAGTCTGGATAGTATTAGTTAAATATTTATTTAACTATAATATTGAAATTATTACTTAAAATGTATCTCAACTTTGATTTCAAAAACTCTTTTATATGTCAATGTTTTATTAATATTAACAATAAAAAATAACCACCTACAAAACTACTTACAAATAAAATATACTCCATATTTAGGACATTTCAACTCCCGAGATAACAATGCAATATTTTCAGAAGTGGGCCTCAAGAACACAATACATTTCATATGCTTTAAGTTGTCCCACTTAGTATGACTGTCTATTCTTTCAAATAGATATACTTCCTTTTGTAGAATTTCCGAGTGACTGAACACCATGCTGACAATACTTGTCTAGAATTAAAAGAGTAAATAAATATATTTTTTTATTAAGTTATCAAATTCATACTTTTAGCTTGAGACTGTGGTGGCTCAGGGGCACAAGGGTGTGAATTTAACACTACCATTGTGAGTTCAATCCCCACTCGAGGAAATGAATTATTATTTATTAATATTTTAATTTCTTTGCTCTGACACCTACCAGGTAAAAAGCCTGTACATTGAGTTTCGACACAGAACAAGGAAATAAAAATAATTCATTCCTTTCAGTAAAAATTACCTCCACCCACTGCCGCAGCTCATACAGAGCGACACTGTGCCGCTGCGCCAAGATAGACTCTTAATTAATAAATGATATATATTTATATCTTATCATTACCGTATCTTTATCCATAAGAATGACTTTCATGCCAGGGCCACTCTCTTCAGTCATTTTAGTTATATACATTTTAACAGCTTGTATCACATTCATTTTGATCTTAAAGTGTTGAGTTGAGTCTTTTAAATACTTTTTAATTAAAAACAATTACTTAACAATCTACGTTCCAGGTCACTTATAAATTTTCAATCTTTTATTTAATTAAAACAGTGGGTGTACACAACACTTATTGAAACTAATTTGAGGGATAGTTGTAAATGTTTCCTTTGAAGATTTCTATTTTTTTAAAATAATATGAGAATTACATTCAATAATTAACGCACTGATAATCGAAGAAATATTTATTTATAAATGTAAAAATCAACAAAAATTATGTAGTTCTCCCGATACACGACATTGACATTTGATGAAAGTTCTGAAATCTGAAGTCTTCACATAAAATATTTCAAATATTTATATATGTTTTAAAATAAGCTTTTTTAATATAAATAATATATTTTTTATAGTAATCGTAAACTTGTTTAATATGTTAATTTGTATTTTTTTTAAATGATTTTCCTTGATTTATAATTATCGACATAAATTATTATCAAACAGATAACAATGACATATAGCTAATGACGTTAATGACGTGAGTTACATCACTGACCAGTTATCTAAAGGTCGGCCGGGTCGAGAGGTCCGCTGTGTAAATTGTATTTGAATTTGAATTAGAAACCTCCAGCGTAAAAGACAAAATGTTCTCCCGCGCAGCAAAACCAGTAGCCACAGTTGCCCAAAATGGCATGAAAAACTTCTCTACAACATCACAGGTAAACCTTGAAATTTCTTGAAGGACACGTTTACATCTCTACCCTTAATTTCATTTATATTGCACTTAATTTACTTATTTAACAATAAAAGATGCTTTATGTTTTTAGAAAAACTTCAAAGTTGTGGTGGCGGGAGCCGCTGGAGGTATCGGACAGCCCTTAGCCCTATTATTAAAGCAAAATAAGCTTGTAACTAGGCTGGCTTTATACGATATCGCTCCAGTAACCCCTGGAGTGGCCGTGGACCTCTCGCACATGGACACCGCAGCCAAGGTATCTGGGCACCAGGGCCCAGACCAACTGGGTGATGCTATTAAAGGTAAGAATTGTAATTCTTACAATCTTGCTTCTTCACTTTTTTTGCACATTACATAACACTTACTGTGTGTATAACCTATATTTCAATGTAGGCAGATTTCCAAGGTCAAGTGCAATTAATTCTGGAACTATATTTGCAAATTAATGATTACAACATAAAGAGGATTTGTATACTTTCCACACTAAGGATTATGTATTTGTTAACATATAAATATAAAATAATATTGTTAGTTAAAATTGAGATAATATAACAAAGTAATTAAACTGTACATTTGAATTTATTACTTTCGATAGTCCCAAGTTATTATTAGTTATTATTTATTTAAATATTTAGATTTATAAAATTTTAAATCTATATATCTGTGTCTGATAATAATGACATAAAATTTACAGCATAAAACAAGCCAAGGTCAATGATAACTACAGTAGTAGTGATCATGTTACATTAAATTTTCCTATTGTTGCAAGATAAGCTGAACTGTGAATTGTTTTTTATATGTTTGGAGAAGATTTCTATTTAAGTTTTAATGAAGACATTTTTTTATTAACTTTATCATAAAAAAACATGGCATTAATGTAATTTAAGGCAAAATATATATACAATACTTTAGATAATTATATATATTACAATATCACTATAAATTTAAATAACTTATAAATTAAATAATACATTATTTCTTTTGACATATACTATTATATGAATTGCAAAATAATATAAAATACTTAGTAATAATATTTGTACAGAAAACCAAAAGTTTCAATAAATTTATGTCTGATTTCCTCCATCCATTTTATAACCTTTTTTATGTAATGTGGTAAACCATTTATCTCATTTTGTTTAACCAAATAGAGTATGTAAAAAATCCCTTAAAGGAAGGTTTAATTCACTACTATCTATTTTATAATAGAACTTCATAAAAATGAGAATATAATAATATAAAGTATGTTTTTATAAGCAAAATATGGCATTAATGGGCACTCAATATGTTACCCACCTGCTACTCATATCAGTTATTATTAATTATTTAAATAATTAATAGCTAAAATGTCATAATGTAGCAGTTTTAAAGAGGAGTGGATTCAATTTACATTTTGGTGAATGAATTATTTTGTACTTATTTTGAAAACATATAAAAATTTGAACGTAGCAGGACTCGAACCCGCGCTGTATAAAATGCTTATACGTTTTTAAATAAGTATTTTTCTTAAAAATGAATTATTTTATTTTTCTTGTTCTGGAATGGTAAAGTACAATGTCTAGTTCCACCACTCACTAAAACTAATTTTTATTTTATATCTAACCCTTTAAGAAAGGCATAGTAAAAATAGTGTATATCAATTTTTGTTAAAATATTGATATGTTCTACAGGCTCCGACGTAGTAGTAATCCCAGCCGGCGTACCCCGCAAGCCCGGTATGACCCGCGACGACCTGTTCAACACAAACGCCTCAATTGTCAGAGACATTGCTGCCAGTATCGCCAAGAACTCTCCGAAAGCCATTGTAGCCATTATAACTAACCCAGTTAACTCCATGGTGCCCATCGCTTCTGAAGTGTTGAAGAAGGTTAGTTAATGTATAATATTTGCATTTTTATTCTTTAAATATATATTTTGCTTCATACTGTATCCCACACACAGCATGAGATGAGCAACCAAGTGTTAACATACTTTGTCTACCGCCCGACGTTTTAGTCTTTGCCTGATAAACAGCGGAACTCAACGCCGCGCTTTGTCTTGATACCAGAGCGAGGAAATAAATCATTACTAAAGTGGGAACTCACTACCATTATTCTCAGCTACAGTTAGTCAATGTCCCGCTTCAGTGTACTTAGGAATGTAATATTTTTTTTTCTATCATAATCAACTTGAAGTGAACAAAAAAATGTGTTTTTTTGTTAAACGCTATAAAATACTTGATATAAAATAAAGTGGTGTTTGTGTCACTACAGACTAACTTCTGTGTGATGAAATAATTGTAAATGTACAACAACAACATGTAAAGATTACTTTAATTTAATAATAGATTGTATTCTTTATTATGTTTAATTATTATTCATTTATTTTTTTTATTTTTATAACCTAAAAAAAGAAAAAAACCATGTTACAAATGAAAAAATGTCAAGAAAAAAAACTAAATCCAGCTATGAATAATATACATATGAATATTACTAGACTTTATAATTTTTTCTATCTTTAAATAGTTTATTGATATATGTGATTATTTTCTGTTTTTGTTTTATATATTTTATTTGCTATTCACCTTCTTATTTAATAAAATAATCAATCCCCTCACAGGCAGGAGTATATGATGCAAACAGGGTCCTCGGTGTCACCACCCTAGATGTAGTCCGAGCAGCCGCCTTCATTGGAGAGATCAATGGAGTCGACCCCCAGTCTGTGTCCATCCCAGTAATCGGAGGTCACTCTGGGGTCACTATCATCCCTGTCCTGAGCCAGAGCAAGCCGGCAGTCAAGTTGTCAGAGCAGGCCAAGATTGATGCTTTGACACAGAGGATTCAGGAGGCCGGTACTGAGGTACGGTATTGCAAGATTATTTAGATTTTTAATATTTTTGTGTCCTTAAAAACGATTTACCTTTTTACTTATTCTAGTGAGATTGTTTATATCAGGCGTCAAGATGACTATTATATTTGATGTAAATTAAGTTTCTATATTTATTTAAGACTAATAACTTATATTTAGTGTAATTATATTACATTTTTGACCAGACCAGAGCGAAGAAAGTAAAATATACATTTAAATAAATATTTCATTTTCACGAGTGGTATTTGAACCCACAACCAGTCGATTTTGCAGTACACTTTGTGCCCCTGCGCCATGACTGTCCTTTAATGTAAATGTTTTATTTTCAATTATATTTAACAAAAAAAATATTTTATTTCAAAAGCCAAAATATCTAATCTTTTTAGTTTGACGTTATTCATTTATATAAAAATATTAAAATATGATATATCTAATTTTTATATTCTTTTATAGGTAGTAAAGGCGAAGGCTGGTGGCGGTTCCGCCACTCTGTCCATGGCGTACGCCGGAGCCAGGCTCGTGGGTTCAGTCCTCAGAGGACTTAACGTGAGTTGAACTTTTAATTGATATTATAACGAACTTTTTATGTCAACATATCGATATTAATATGTAACTTTATAAATGATTCAGTTTGATATAGAAAAGAAATTTCTACTATGTAGTATATGAGATGCATAAACAATATGATAATGTTGGTTCAAATTCAAATCTGTGTTCAATTTTTTTTTATAATATATAGAGTGTAACACGACGCGATCGACGTATCGATGTACGATTGTTGTCTATGAGCTATATTGAAAAAAAAATCACGAGCGCAGACTCAACAATCGGATGTTCTCCAAAAAAATCACAAATTCTCAAATATCTGCTGAACGACTGAAAATCGACTAACACACATGGGGGTCTAATGGATAGGAACAGAGGTCTTCTACCCATAGATAATCGTTACACCTTTATAAATCCTTTATAAGTCCTCAATTTTGAGTTAAAGAGTAAAAAGAAATAGCTAGTTTTTTCTATATATTTTTTTAAAAATATAAACAATTTTATTCAACCATTCAACATTTACTTCCAGGGTGAATCCAACGTAGTAGAATGCGCATACATCAAGTCGAGCCTCACCGACGCGTCGTACTTTGCAAACCCCGTGGTGCTCGGCAAGAACGGAGTGGAGAAGAACCTCGGGTTCGGCGCCCTCAACGACTATGAGAAGAAACTTCTCCAAGCCGCCATCCCTGAACTGCAAAAGAATATTAAAACTGGAGAAGAATTCGCACAGAAATCTTAATTTTATATATAATTAAAGGGAAAGTAGTGAAGAAACCAAAATGATCGTCGTAAATAAACATATTGTTTCAAAAGTTTATTAAATAGTTGAATACTCTAAGCGTAAAGTGTGAATGTGAATGTAAATTTTTTTTTGTTATTTATTTGATGTGGTACTACCAACAAGTGTTTAGACAATGCTGCCATCATGTTAATAAAATTTAAACGATTTTATTATTGTGTTTAATTTACTTTTGTATACATTACTCTTATTTAGTTTGTTTATATTGTTCTTAAATTTACATACTGGAAAATTAAATATAAACGAAACACAGCGAGGCCAGGAGAGAGGTTGTGGGTTCGATTCCCCGAGAAAGTGGAGAACGGAAGTATCTAAATAGGAAAAGAATGTCTTAACATTAGTTCTCCAGGTTTCGTATTGCCAACCCTGTTTTGTGCGGGATACAGCGTGAACATATAAAGAAATATTTCTATAAATAAACAACATAAATTACTACCAACCTTTCTGAAATAATATTTAAGATATTTTAACTCCACTTTGCCAATAGTTATATCACAAATTAATATTAAAACAAACCAATAGAATGCAAAACATCACATATTTTCTTATAAACGCGTAAATGCGATTGTTTCTCGTAAAACTCTATATACATTTCCATCATGAGGAGCACTAAGTACGCGGAGAACACGGTCACTCCCGTCCAAGAACGATTTTTGGGGTTTGCGTAAGTAACGCGCGCACTCTCCGTCATCTTTAAGTTGGCATTGTGTCAAATGTAATTTTAGATTTGTTTGTTTGATCATATTATAGTGGAGTAGTTGCCAATTGAGTAACGAAATACAATGGTTGTAGGTTCGAATTGCCGTTAAGGCACAAGGTACAAATAAAATGGGCGGATTCATATGGATTGGGTGAGTAGGCTTTAATTTTAGGGATTGCCGCAGTCTCTATACCAGAATACAGGTAAGCAGTCTATTCGATACAAATTAAGGTAAACTTATGTTTTCTGTCTTAAGCCTAATTAAAGTGTACTTAACAAATACTGTAAATTTTAATAAAAAAAATTAAATATATAATTTTATTATTAATAAAATATATTTATTTTTTATAAAAAAAAATAAAGCAAACAAATATTAAAAATAAGCAAAAGTTACGCGCTGTATCCCGCACACCCCACCGCAGCAGGGTACCTAAGGTTACGATACTTCACTAATCCCCTTTCCGCCGAAGTTTTCGAGGCATTGTGTGTTGAGTGGTAGTGGTAATGGTAGTGGTAACTCCGCCTGCTCGCCTTGGTATCAGAGTGAAGAAGAGAAAATTTCAATAAATAAGAATTTTGGTATTTACGAAATAGATCCAACTGAATTTGAGTGAAGTTCGTTCGGTGAAGACTAAAACGGTCGACGCGATTTTTTGGACACGACCTGACTCGACAGAACCAAAGCTTTCGAGTCTTATCGTTCGTCGCATATGTTCGCGTATGTTCGAGAAACAAAAACGAATTAAAGATGAAAACAAAAAAGTTTTGTGGAAGATACGGTGAGTATGTGTCCTTAAAGCTAACATTCCACTCACAAAATGGATCATCCAGCCGTGCGTGAATATTTTGATAAATATGTACCGGGTTCAGGTGTACTTCCAGTTGCTGACACTTTCTCGTCCTTTGCTGAAGCAGTGTTACTGAGTATTTGGAGTCCAACCAACAGCGTGGACGCTGAACGCTTCTTCAGCATATACAATGTCGTAACAGACCGAAGAACGACGTTTAAAGAGTCGAATCTTGAAATTTCTACAATGTTATCTTTTAATAAATTAAAATTTTAATTTTTAATGTTAAGACTTGTACTTTGAAATTTTGTATTTTGTTAAATTTTACTTTCATATTTAGTTTAGTAATAAAATTACTAAACAGTATTTTTGTTTAATAAATACCTAATTTACCCAAATTTTACAATTTCGAAAGTATAAATACGAAATTTTAAAATTTTGAAAAATATAAATGCAAAATTGGTGATTTTTTTTTGCGAAAATTCCGTACCTCTAATTCATTCCCTCGGGTGGACTCGAATCCACAACCGTCACACCTTTGTGTTAATGCGTCTCTTCCTCAGCTTTTATTAAATCAAGAATATAGTAAAGATTATAATACCTTTAGGTGTCACTTCTATTATCACTTTAGTTACTGCTCACGCATGTATGTATGTAGGTTTAATAAATAGGGAAAAAACATTGTAATGTAAAAAAACAGTTGAAATTGTTTCAACGACAGATATTTTAGTAATTTCTTATTAATTTAAGGCCAGGGCTTGCCCCAAATTCCTTTTTTGGTTATTATATAAGGCATACCGGTACCGAGGAACCCCAGTCGGATAAGTGAATGTCCCTCGATACAAGTACACATCTCATAAATGGATGCAAACTACTGGATCCAAGAAAAAAACAGGTACTAAGTTTAAATTTTAATCTTTTTTTATTTACAAAATTATCTCGATAATAGCGTGAGACTTTTAGGTTTTAGTTTTATTTTGTTTGATTGATTTTAAGGTCCTTTAAATACATTATACAAAAAGCCAATTAAAATAAATATATTATTTTTATTGGCTTTATATATATATATATTATATATATATATATATATATATATTTATATATATATATATATATATATATATATTATATAAGGTGACAATTATTTAAATATTTTAAATCATTTCATCAAAATTACACATTATACCTATACTTTAATGAAACTGAACATATTTTATTTGGTAATACCAGTATCACAATAATATCTGTATTTTTCATTATTACCTATACTCAAAAAATACCTGTATTAAAAGCCTGTATTCAACACGTAATTTTCTAATATCAAAGAATAATAATAATAATCAGCTTTACGCAGTATCCCGCACACATCAGGATATGCAGAGGGAACCTAGTGTTAAGACACTCCATTCCCCACTTTCTGCCGAATTCTGGAGGCATTGCGTGATGAGTAGCAGAACTCAACGCCGCGCTTTGCTTCGACACGAGAACGAAGAAATATAAACAAATGTAAGTAAATATTTCATCTCCTCGAGTGGGGATCGAACCCACAACCTGTCACTCTTACAGTCACACACTTGTGCCACTGCGCCACGTTTGGACACGTTTTATTTTTGTTTCAAATATATTTTAGTTTTGTTTAATGATTAGTTAGGCCATGGCCTGAAAGAAATGAAATATTTAACGTTTTCATTCGGCGAAATTTGGAGACCAGAGAGCCTGACACTAGTCTCCCTCTGCCTACCCCGCTATATGCGGGATACAGCGTGAAGCTTAAAAAAAAAGAAGTACAAATGAAACACAAGATAGATTTGCATCTTATTTATTGATCTGTCCTCCCAAAACTTTGTTTCTGCTTCAATTGGACATACATGATTATTTCTTCGACTACTTAATATGTTATCATTATATAAAGAAATCACAATGTGAGGCGCCGGCCGGGAATAAATTTAATCAGTCGTTTTTACACAGTGTCCCGTTAGTGTCACCGAGAGTGTCACAATGTCACCGAGAGTGTCACAATGTCACAGAGAGTGTCACGGAGTGTCACCGAGAGTGTCACAATAAATACGATATTCACTTACCCCGTCCGTAATTACATTATATACATTTTACATCATAAAAAATATGCATGATTCTTTATTATATATATATATAGTATGTATAAAAAAAACACTTGAATCGGGCCGTCACGACACAACACAGTCTAGGCGGGCGGCGGGCGGGCCCCGCGCCGGATGACGGAGGCGCGGGGCGGCGCGCGCTATGCGGGCGGCGGGGGCGGCGGCGGGGGCGGCGCGCGGGGCGGCGCGGGCGGCGCGCGGGGCGGCGCGGGCGGCGGGCGGCGTCATTCCTCGTCGGACAGCGGCTCGTACTGCGCGGACATGAGCGGCGCGGGCTCGGGCTGCCCCACGCCGCCCGCGCCGCCGCCCGCCGCGCCGCCGCCGGCGCCCGACGACACCGTCGTGGAGCCTGCGGACAGCACTACATATCAAATTAGAGGTCCTTGAGTGTTGGACGACGCCTGGCCGACCGGACCATAAAA
This sequence comes from Heliconius sara, assembly GCA_917862395.2. Classification (NCBI taxonomy): domain Eukaryota; kingdom Metazoa; phylum Arthropoda; class Insecta; order Lepidoptera; family Nymphalidae; genus Heliconius; species Heliconius sara. Next base: position 9,707,404 of record OU860781.1, read on the forward strand.
CTGAAAGTAACAAAAAGACCACCCCATAATTACCGTCGGAGGCCGGCGTGGCGACGTTGAGCGCCGAGTAGGGGTAGGCGTAGGAGGTGGGGAAGGGCAGCGGCTTGGCGCGCTCGTCGGCGTCGTTGCGCATGACCTCCACGATGCGCGTCTTGACGTAGTCGTAGGCGGTGAACCCGCCGCCCAGCTCGCTGTAGCGCCGCCCCGCGCCGCCCGCGCCGCCCACGCCCGCGGCGCTGGAGCTGCGGCTGGAAGGAAATTAAATACTAACTTAATACAACAACTTTTAATTTAAATGCATTTATTTTCTTTCAACTTTCCTGTCAGACAAACTTTTTTTATCTTCGAAGTGAAAAAATCTAATATTCAAACTCGTCTCTACATCTTGAAATATAATAATAATGATGACGCTCTCCACGATAAGCAACTGTTTCTAACCATAACTATTTTCCAAATCGGTGGTAACTCAATCAATCTTTCATTCAACAATTCAAAAGTACTTGAAAAACTACAACTTGAATCTCAACTCATCCACTTTTGAAAAGATAAGATTTTTAACAAAAAAATGTTAATGCAATGTTTTTTTTTACATAAATAAAAAATAACAAAATAATAAATACTAACCCACTACACTGGTTGTCGGGCGGCGACACGGGCTCCAGGTAGGGCGCGTGTTTGGGCGTGTCTCTGCGCCAGTCGTCGCCCTCGGAGCCCGCGCCCACCACGCCGCCCACCCCGCCGCCCACGACGCCGCCCACGCCGCCCGCCACGCTGCTGGCCACGTACGTATCCGCACTCGACACAGCGAAGCGGCTGTAGATAACAAATTATTAGAATGTATGTATAATTTGGTTCTTATTAGATCAATTAAAACAATATGTCAAAAACAAAAATAAAAAAATTAAAACTCACTTATGATGCATCAATGAATTAGTATTCGGACTGTTAAAGTCCCTAACAATGATCTTGGACGCCAACTCCCCAAGTTTGATGCTGGTTTTATGCGTCATATTGTCATCTCTTTCCCGCTCCCTTTCACGCTCCCGTTCCCGTTCTCGGTCCCGTTCCACCTCACGTTCCCGGTCTCGTGCGTGATCGATGGTTATCACGCGGTCAGGTTGCTGTTGGACGGGCTCACCTTCTCGAATGATCTGAAAATTTAATATTAATATTGTTAGTTACTTTGCTAAGTTATAAAAAATAAAGTATGTATAAATATATTAAAATAAATTTATTTAATCTTTACATTAATTTAAAACTTTAAATGTGTAACAGTATAAATTATGTAAGGAGTGAACAATATTTAACAAAGAAACAATCAAACCAAAAACCTTTACAAACTCAAAGTTCCAACGACTAATAATTATGATGAATGAACCCAATTATTGAATGGAACAAGTGAAGTAAATATCAAATTAAAAATAATATTAGACCTACAACAGAATCGATCAAACGACTAACAATTATAATGAATGAACAAATAAAAATGACTGAACGAAACAACTGAACTAAAAACCAAATCTCAAAAATAAGTAAATGCACAATACACTCACAGGTGGAAATCTCTGATCACACGTCTGATTGATCTGATGTGTTATTATCGCATTAATCAACGAGGCGGCTGTCAGTTTGCTGCTGTCACCAGGTCTTGCACGTTCCGCCCCCGTTGGCGGGACACCACCACCAGGCACGGGAACAGCCCCCGAGGGCGGCCCAACTACTGGAGTGTTTGACATGGATATGGTTCCTACTGATGTCGCTACGCTTACTGGTGGTCGTCTGTGGAAGAGAAAAAATTACAATATAGTATGTAGTTTTAGATGAACATATAGTGGGAAACGAGGTGTCTAACTACTAAGTTTCTTCTGCTTGCACTGCTAGATGTGTATGTAAATAAAATGAAAATGAATATACAAAACTAATGAAACCTACCCATCTTTCCTATCGATAGTATGCAATGTTCGCTTCCCAGCGGGACTGTAGGCGGTGGACACTCCCACACTGCCCACACTGCCCACACTGCCAGCTGAACGACGGTCCTCGTTTTGCTGGAAAGAAATTTATAGTAATACAATTTTAATCATTTTTTTTATTTTATTGTCTAATTAATAGATAATTAATATTTCCAATAATTTATTTTTTAAGTTCTCTGTCTAATAAAAAAAATATATCAAGGAGATAAAACTTCATATGATAGATAGAACAGAATATATTTAGTAAATCACAACACCAACCTGTCCATGCTGCATATTATGCCGTTCAATCATCTGCTGATGTTGATGCTGCTGATGCTGCTGGTGTTGCTGATGTTGCTGATGCTGCTGATGTTGCTGGTGCTGTTGATGTTGTTGATGTTGTTGATGTTGCTGGTGTTGCTGGTGCTGTTGATGCTGCATATGCAGAGGTCGTGGCTCTATGACGTAGTGACGTTCCGCCATTGGTACTGAGAAGCGTTCTCTGTGCATGCTGGAATTTAATTTTATTAAAATTTATTATAGATTTTTTTTTATATTTTCTAATGATAAAAAATTATAACATATTTAAGATAAATTCGACAAAAAATCTACAAGAATATCTTACCCATCTCTCGGTTGCTGTGAGGGCGCGCGTCTGTCGTTACTTGTGTATTGCGCGTATTTCTGAGATAAAGCAAACTCTCGAGAACCCCTGTTTTGAAAAAAGCATTTTTATTATAATTATTTCGTTATTTTTTTTCTATTCTCGTACAAATTTTGAGATATCTTTTATTTTTAAGGACATCCTAAGACAATAAAGATTTGCAAATGTTCCGGCCCTGCGTTGTCTGTCTGTCTCTCAGTTGATACTGGTAGAGTTTCAATATATATATATTACATAACTTAGTTATAATGTCACAATTTTGCTTGAATATCGTGTGTTCCATTTCCTATAACAACCTCAGAGAATCCTCTGTACTCTCTATCGGTTCTCCACACAAAGAAAAATAAGTTTTCGTTCAACAATTGAAGCATGTAAATTATTAATAATTAAATAAATAAAATTATTGGACTTTGACTTTTTTTGACTTTGATTTTAACTTGATTTTTTAAGTCAAAGTTTGATTTTTGACCTAGAAAAAGTCGAAAATATTTGAATCTGACTTTGACTATACTCACTTGATGTCGTGCATGTTGTGGTGGTGGTGGTCGGCCGGCTCGTCCCTGGCTCGCGGTACTGGCAGTGCGGGGGCCGCTGATGCTGCATTTACTAAGGAGGTAAATGCTTCGTGACCTGTGGAGGTAAAAATATATTTAGTAAACCAGTTCGTATTTTACATATTAATAAAAAAAATATTCTCTGTTCAATAATGTATAGATTAGAAACCCTCGATACTACACTATTTGATATTTCAAAGAAAGTTCGTTTAGTTCAATTCTTATCAAAGAATTAAGAAGAGAAGATTATTAGTATTTTTGAAGGTTCATTCTATATAGTGGGCTCCAATTCCCCCTAGCCGCTCATTGTTCAAATTAATGCGTGTTCGGAGCATACACCCAACGCCGCGTTTTGTCTTGTTACCAGACCGTGGAAATGAAAATAATAAATAATTCATTCCCCTAAATATATATTGAACGCATAAACATCGTGTTTCAAAAATAAAAAATATATATTCTGCGTAGGCAGAATAAGATTCAGCCTGCAACTAAAAAAAATAATAATATGAACTCACCTGGAGGCGGATGTTGATGTGAATACGCGTGCGTATTATGTCTCTGTATCACCGACACTGTATCCCTGTCCCTCCTTATCTGGGAGTGTTGGGGGTGTTGCGGATGTTGCGGGTGCTGCGGGTGCTGGGGATGCTGGGGGTGTTGGGGGTGTTGGGGGTGTTGAGGATGTTCCCGTTCCCGCCGCGTGTTCCCGTGCATTTGTTGAGAGGTGATGAAGTCGGTTAGCATGATCTGTCTCCGTTCTAAGCCGGTGTAAGGGCCTCGGGATACTGCTGCCGTTGCCTGGGATTAGAGTAAATAATAATTAGTTATAATTCATTAAGTAATCATTATTTTTAAGAGTCATAAGCAAATGTTTTTAAAATTTAGAATTTTTTAAACATTAAGAAAAATATATTTTTTTTATTTTCAAAATCAACACTAAACAGATGAGAAATATTTTTATTTATTTTAATAAACTTAACACTTAGAAAATCACCTATGATTGAGAATCAAAATTGATAAAAACTAAAATTACCGTAGAATACGACGACGGTGACTGCGGTCTGGGCTGATTGCTGGTGCCATAATACGCGCCTCCTGGACTTCTCCGTCTATGATAATCCAAATTCCTCTTCTCCGGCAGATGATGAGGCCCATGGACTGGGGTACCCGCAGTTATGGACCCAGTTTTAGTATCAGATGGGATCCTCTCAAATCTGGTCTCGACTGGCGTTCCTAGTGTTATGGACCCCTTGGGGTTGGGCAGTTTGATGGCGGGTCGGGGGGAAGCAACAGGTTTGGGTTTCGTATTAGTCGGAGACTCCCGTTCTGATTGTGTACGGTAGAAAGCGTATTCGGCGTTGCGGTGTTGCTGCAAATAGATATTTTGTTAGTGATTTATTTATTGTTTGTTTTGTTAGATTTATTGAAAGTTAGTTTTACATGTAACATATTAAATTCCGAACAGTAACAGCATGTCACATGAAAAAAAATAGATTCTATAATTTCACAAATTTCACAACTACATATAATATTCTTTATTGTACTAAAATATAAATAAGAAAAACAACAATAAAACATTTAGTTCACAAAGGTGGACTATTTAGGTTTAAAAAATTTAATATTTTTTTATTTTATTAAAGTAAACCAAAATAGTACTTACAGGCTTAGGCACATCATGCCTTGGTCGTTTGACACTCAGGTCCAAAAGAGGTTCAGCAGAATGTTGGGCGGGATGTCCACCATGTTGGGCGGAGTGACCACCGTGTTGGGCGGAATGTCCTCCATGTTGGGCGGAATGTCCACCATGTTGGGCAGGACGAGGCTCTATATGTAATAACATGACGTCCTTGTCTGGCGGGATTGGTGTTATAGTGGCTCCTCGATGTGGGGAACGAGGAGAGTGGGGTGAGTTAGCATGTCCTGGTCCGCTTACAACTGTGAGTGTTGCTAGCGATTCGTGTGTTGAAACCTGTAAATTTTTCATATTAAGATAAATTATACAGCTTTTTCTCTATTGTTTTATAATCAGTTGCGGACCACATATCTATAATGATAAAATAAATCTAAAAGAAAATATTTTTTTAATTGTGAAGACAAATTTGTCTTGGCAGAGTGAAAAAGTTGTTAAAAATAGAAGTAAATAAATGTAAGTTCACGATTATTGTCATAGCATGTAGATTTCTAATAATTTAATATATTAATATATAACTAAGTTTTACAATAAAATTCACCTTTGGAGGCTGATGTTGAATCTGCGGCAATGGGGGAGGTCGCGCGTTCTTCAATAAGCTAACTTCAATCATATTGAGTACCACATCACGCACTGTGAGCTGCGTCGTTGGCCCAGATCCTGACCCCATGCCACCCGACCCCGACCCTGAGCCAGACCCCATGCTTCCCGGTCCCGAGCCCATGCTGCCCGACCCAGGCCCCATAGTACCCAATGTTATACTGGGGGCGCTGGGAGTTGAACACGGTACGGGTATTGGTGTTGGGGCTACAGTCTGGAATAAACAGATATAAACCGTGAAAAACGCAACCAATATTTTGTTTATTGACAACTGAACCACAGATGGTGAGATAATGTATTTTGAATATATTCTGGATATCCTTCTATGCGAGAAAAAACGAAAATAATAACATACCTTCGCACTAGGTGCATCATTCTCTTCGTCAGCAGTCTCCGTGGCGGAGGAGTCGTACTCTTCTCGCCGATGTCTCCTCGGGGCCACGGCGTCCGTTCTCGGCCCAGGCAAAGGCGGCGGTCTAGGCGAGTCCGCACTTGCCGTATCCGTGTCTCCTGAACTGAGTATACTGTCATCTGTATCACTACCTCTAGAGGGCTGCCGTTCACTTAACAACGAATCCAATTTAAGTTTTTTCCTATACGTAAAGTAAAACGCTTTTAAGCTGGCAGGAGTTCTTCCGCTCGTGGTCGACATTCTTTCCCAGGCGGTGCCGTGTTCGTGTAAGAGCGTACGGAACCTCGCGGCCTCATCCTCGGTGGGCTCGGGGGCGGAACCCCCCTCCCCTATCGTGTCTAGCCGTCGAGTTATCCTCTTGAAACACGTTAAGCAACACTTGCTGAGGTCACTTGGGATTTCTGCGGAGCGAAGGATGAATTGTATAAGAACCGGTTAAGTAATATTTTTGCCTATAGGCATTGTATACAATGAGGACAAAACAAGAAAACCATTTTAAATTTCAACAAACAATAAAATTAAGGTAACTTACGAAACTCATCCATCAAAGGAGTTTTCAATTCTATAGGCAAATCGTGCCAACGAGGCGGTAGATGCCTAAGCCTCTTTGCCCTTGGTCCTGCACACGAAGGCACTGTACACCTGCTCCGTCTCGCCCTGACACATCTGCAGTGGCACGCTTCACAGACCCTGGCACCGGCTATCGAAGGATCCAGGCCATATTGAGCAGCTCTGGAAGGTGCCACGGCGCGCGTCGCTCCCGTCGCTGAGCACACCGCACAAGAACTGGTCGTAACAGTGGTAGTTGTCGTGGATGGTGGCACGATTGAGGAAGGCGTGCTCGTTCTTTCTGTGACCGCTAAAATAAAACAAATAACCATTTTATGTAATGTAGATCAACTTAATTATCAACAGATGATATAAATTTCTATTACAGTGTAACGAAACGTCACCAATTTTCAAATTTTAAACCAGCAAACAAATACTAGCTCCAGATACACATAATAAACACAAAAACCATTTTACAGCTAAATCCACAAATGATACAATTAATCCGATATCAAAACCGTATAGTACTATTCAATTAAACATTCAGGTTTAAATCAGAACAGTGTTTCCTAAATCAGGTTGCATCAGACGGATGCAATATTCAGGCCCACGTTGGGCGCCAATTTGCAAAGCGGAGCAGATTAGGGGCGGTCTCATAATCCTCTATACATTATTTAACGTCCTCTAGAACTGCTGACTGTTATCACTTGATCGGTCCAACTTTATTTGGAACAAATAAATATTAAATGTTAATAGCAGCGGTTGTTGTGAAGTTTTATCCAAATGGTCCAATGCTATTTTAAAATAGATTTGAGTGTTTTTGAATAGGTTTACGTTGGGTTTGCAAAGTAACGTCTTTAAATTTATAGGAAGGTCAAAAACAGATAGATTAGCTACATAAACCAGGGTATCTGACTACTTCACAATATGTTAGCAGATTAGGCAGAGTTGCGGAGTTCAACACCGCGCTTTATCATCTTACCAGAGCGAAGAAACACGCAATTGGAAAATTGAACCCAAAACCGTCGCATTTACAGCCAGACGCCATACCGTTGGCCACTAAGACCTCCATAAATTTTGAAATATATAAAATACAAAATGTAAATGTTACATAATAATGCTATTATTTCCGTTCTGTTAGCTGAACTGAGAGTTTTAGAACTAACAAACAGTTAAATGCAGTTTCTGTGGATAATTTAACGTGCAAATTGCACTTTCAAACTAAACTGTGCGCTTCAATTATTATGAAAGACAAAGATCTATTAATAAAGGTAATGTTATTGTTAATATTTATTTTGTAATCTTTGTTATTAAGTAAAAGATTGTTCTCAAGGTTTTAAAGTTTTATATAAATTAGAGAACTAGGGGGTAACTTAATTTTTTTATCGTTACATTTATTATAATAAAATATTCTACGTTTAAATTAAATTGAAAATTTTTATATTTGTTTTTTTATGAATTATTTTAATCTAAATTGTTCTTTATACTTTTTCTTACATTTTCAAGTTTGCTAATATATATTTTTTTAGTAATAGAGAGGAAATGTAATCAAGGATCACACCATTCTTAGCTTTCCATTCAAAAACTAAGTAATCGAAATTTTTGACTAACCAATCGAGCAAAATGAAAATATGATCTAAAGAACCATTACTCTAGAGAAATTCTAACTTGTGAATAAGAACCAACCGTCACTTTAAATTAAATCCATCTTAAATATCTACATGTGTAATAGTATGTTATAATCGTGTTTTATCAAAGGTCATACAAAAATGATTTACGTTGATCGTTTTTTAGACAACCTGCCGCACTAGCTCAGACACTCAGAATATAGGGGGCGCTTTACCTTTATTAATAGGAATTTTTTATATTTATAAAGAAATAAATTTTATAATTATATATTTAATAAAGTTTTATGATTATAATTTAATTTTATTATATTTAAGTTTAATTCTTGCATTTTTAGTGAAAATGCCTATATATTTTGTTCACTTATGATTACCAAAAGCTCATGTAGAAGCTCCTATTTCCGGGTCTATAATTTTAGCTGCTATTATATTAAAGTTAGGGGGATATGGGCTTTAGTCTTGAACTGATATATTACTGTAAGGTTTTTGATATTTTTCATAACATATTTTTGATAGTATAAAGGTGAGTACAAGCCTATTCTATATTGTTCAGTCCCGACACGGACCCCCTTATTCCTACGGCCTCTAGGGTGGGCACGGACTACCCGGCCCCCATGAATATGCCATTTGTTATATAAAACTCTAAATCATTTCCCAGTTTGCCACAGGAGACGATGCAGCAGGAAAAAAATAATTTATCAAAAAAATGAGTATTACGATTCAAATAAACCAGTTAAACCACACAAAAATATCAAAATCATCTTTTATACATCAAACACAGGCAAAAGGCCGTTCCAGCTAAATCCGAGCACTGTCGATTAATACACACCAATTACTGATATTTGCACAAGAACTAATTGGATCCGACTCCACGATTTATTCTGTGTAATTAAACTCAGCATAATTCGGCGTTCATTAGCGGTGGGAACGGTGGCGCCCAACGTGGGACTCGCTTTGGACTGTTTGGCAAATATTAATTATATTAAGTACCCGCAGATTAAAACTAAGTTACTTGTTTAAATTTTAAAATAAATAATGATTAAGCTTCACGCTGTATCCCGCCCACAGTAGGATAGGCGGAGGAAACCTAGTGTTAAGACACATTGTTAACCACTTTGAAAATGTTATAGAAATGTTGTAATATAAAATATTATAACTCCTATAGATTTATAATCAATTATAAGAAAAAACACAAATATTTTTATACTATGGTAAACCTTGCGAAAAAAAATATATCAAAATTCCAGTTTTGCACAAACGAACAAGCAAACATCCATACAAATAAACAGTATCAGTATCGCAAGCAATCACTCCCGCAACGTGAAATATCACGCCAGAAACGATTCGGCTGTTGCGTGTCGCGTGTTTGCCGTGATACCAAGCGTGACATTTTAACGAGCTGACAACTGTGTTTGGTCAGCAAACACGGGGGAGACATCTTGTAGATTAAACGAGATCGGGGTGGGCTGTGGTACTGGAATTGATTTGAATACTGTTTTAACATTGATGTGTGTTTAACAAAATATAGAAATATTTTGTTGAAATAAAAATTTTATTGGGAAAAATGCGGTACCGTTTTTAGAGATATAAAACACCGAGTGACGACAGTCGTGGCGCGCAGGGGCAGAAGTGTGCGACGAAATGGGTTCGATTCTCACTCGATGAAATGAAATAGTTTGTATTATCATTTCCTCGCTCTGGTAACAAATATAAGTGTAGCGTTGAGCTCCGCCACTCAACACAAAATTACACTAGAAAACGGAGTATCTCAACATTAGGTTCCCAGATTCCACCTGGACAAAGCGTAAAGCTAAAAATACTTGAATACGCTTATATTTCGAAAGCAGCTAGGTTCAAAACGAATAGTCTAACTTAAGTGTGAGATTTATGCCCATTTATCGATGTACAGGCTATGTTTCATTACCTGAACCGTTTCTGAAGCCGGACTAAAAGCTAAAACCTTAACATTATATAAAACCAATACAATCAAACTTAAAACAAAAGAAATAATCTGAATTGTAATCACATTTAAAAGTCAGCAATACGGGAGAGTAACAGCACATATCCCCTTTAAAGTGCCACAGGGTTGATTTGGTATTCCGTGTGAACGTGGACGCCGTGACAGTGGAGCCAGGATTACGCGTGACGGGTTTAAGCCGTCGGACATGTTAATATTGTGATGGAAGTGTCCAAAAATCGTATAAAACGAACCGAGTTTTCTATTATATTGATTGGCCATTATTATTTTTTGGTAAAGAAGAAGAGCTGATGATGTTTGGATGGGTAGAGCTGGGTGTACGTGTGATAGTGGATTCGATTACTGACAGTCGTATTATTGATTCCTTGGACTGAATATAAGAAAAAATAGAGGAAAATGCGTATTTTGATAACATAATTATAAAATTTATATTTGACAATCCAATACAAAGAGTCTCCTTGACATCTTTTATTTATATATTAATTGAATATAAAAAAAAATAAAAGAAGAACTCTACCTTAGGGAAATAATAGCTTTGAATAATAAAGTAGTCATTGTAGAGAGAAACTCTTGGATTTTATACGACAATTGTTCGTTCCTTTTGTTGACTAACTGACAATTCAATCTTTTCAGATTGATTATGACATATAGCACAAATTTTAATACTATTTTTATGAAACTATTTTTTTATAGCTCCACGATGTATCTCACACATAGCAAAGAGCTTAAACAGAGGACCTAGTGTACAGACACTATTCCCCAAACAGTATCCAATTTTCGAATCTTTGGATTTCCATTTTCCAATTTGGAAAATAATTCATTCTTATAGTAATAAGAAACGAATCCACAATCGTAGCGTTTTCAAACCTACTTGACCTCAACGTCATTTTCATGTATATTAACGAATTTCGCTGCAATATAGCGCAAGCAAAATTAAACGCAACCACAATGTCTATAAAGACCTTAGCCAGACATATAATATTCCACCTTCACAATACCCCTCGACTGGGGAGAACTTTCACGTTCTCCAACAAGAGCCTAATTTCCCTAAAATCTCAAGTAGCCGGCAACAAAAGACAGTTATGAATGCTAGTTACGTTCGGTGTTTAACTCTCAATGGGGCGGTGTTGAACAAGGTCCGCCGGCCCCGGGGACCACCGCTAAGTGAATTAAGTGTTTGCCGACTCACAGACACTCGCCGGTTATTATGCTGAGAGGAATATTTTATACGCCGCCGTGGCTCGAGATCCGCGAAATAAAAAAACTGTCAAATGCTTTGTCGAGCTCTCGTATTTACATTTTTTCGAAATGTGCCAGCGAATATTTCGAATTAAAGTATCGGAGGCTGCCGGTTTTGTGTGTTATTGAATAGGCCACTCCTGTGATGAGATAGTGAGATGGGGACCCTCTATCAGGCGCGTCCATTTTTAATTGTGAATTTAAAATTCATAAGACGTTTAACATTTTCTGTGCAAAGTTAAGGGAGACGGTGTGTATATAAAGCGGGGTCGGCGGGCGCGCGCTCAGTCGGCTTTGAGAGGCGGCGCTAGGATGTTGTCGCTGTACCGAGCCTGGCTGGGGCCGAGTCCGTGCGTGGCGCGCCCGGCGCCGCCGCCCGGTGCTCACCGACCTGTGCCGAGGCGGGCGAGAGCGCCTTCGCCCCCTGCGTCCCCACCACCACCATCACCTTCGTCTACCACATCGAGCGAGCTGGACGTGGAACGCATCGAGCCCGAGACACCACAGCGTCCGAACAACGCAGTACTGGACATAGCCTCGTGCGACGGCCCGGTGCGCTTCAGCCGAGTCCTCAACGTGGCCTGGCGGGAGCCCTCGCCGGAGCGGGAATGGCCGTGTCGCCACCGCAAGACGCAAACACGCACGACGATACACTACTACCCCTGCAAGACCTGCGGCTCCAAGTTTCCATCGTACTATTTCGTCCACAAGCACAGGAAGAGGTGCCACGCGGAGGAGACCACCGGCCAGAACTCCCCCGAGCCGTCGACCTCCAGTGCGTGAACGTCAAAGTGGGTAACATATCAGTATTGGGTGCTGGTGATCGAGCGAGCTTACGCGGTTAGGTTAATGCAATTTAGTTATGGTTGTTTAAATAAATGTTTATGAATTAATGATGAACGAATGAGTGTTTTATTTTATATACGTCCTAATATTATTAAATTGTTTATTCACAAGATTTTATTATTCATGTTGTTATTATTATTTGACGTTACCTATAACAATATAACTTATCTAAAAAAATAACAGGTTTTTTTCAATTTTTGAATATAAAAAAATATATTTTTGAATCATGACACGGCCTACCAAAAAAAATATTATTAGCCGTACTTTCAAATTAAAATATCCCATAGGTATTTGTACAAAACGTGTGAAACATTTAAAGTTAAAATAAATTTTAAATAAAATCTAAATCAATGATGGATCACACAACACACAACAAAAAACCGTAATATGATAAAGAATAACGATACGTTAACAGTAAGTTTTATATCTCAACGTTTAATGTTTTATATCTTGACGTTTGCAATACACAATATATATTTTTAAATATTTTAGTTTTTATAATTTAGTATTTGGCCACAATTAGACATAGCCCAGAGTCATCAAGTATTTCAATAGTAAACTAATATAAATATTAATTATAAATTGAACATAGAAAACATGAATTATCACCTCTATAATCCCATAGTAAATTCAGACTATAAATTATATTGTATTTTCATTTTTCTTTAATGTCACGCTTTCTCCACATAAAATATGACTACATATTCACTAATGTCTAATTACACAAAATTCTAATCGGCGATATGTCTATGAAAAAATTAAATTTACTTAAATTATTTGCGAGTTGGGCTCAAACCTACAACCACCTTATAATACTGTGTAAGTCCATCTCAATTTGAAACCATTGCGGAACAGTTTTAACTTCACACATTCTTTAGAAATCTAAAATGAATTCTGTATAAATGATAAATGATGCGACATGGGGCCGATTTACCCTGCTTTATGGGGAATACAGCGTGAAAGTGACCTACCCCACCGTATGCGGGATAGAGCGTAAAACTGAAAGCAACGTTAACATACCTGGTTCGGGCGTGGGCGGCGGGTGCGTGGGCGTGGGCGGGTGCGCCGGCTGCGGCGTGGGCGGCGCGCTGTTCGACGACGACGTCGACACAGCACCGCCACCACCGCCGCTCGACACTGATGTCGTCTGGTTTTCGGGTTGAAGAAGGAATTATTGTAGATAATATATATAAATAAAAAAGCTTTTTAAAAAAAGCAAGTACATAGCAAAATTATACTTCCATAAATAATTAGTATAAATTTCTTTATTTCATATTATATGTTTTAGCTACTCGTATGGTAGGATATCGAATGTGTTACAAATAAAGTCTTTATTTGTAACACACTCGATATCCCACTTTCCCCACACTATTAGAGGCATTGCAAAGTAATTCATTTCCCCGAATGAGAGTCGAACCCATAACTGTTGCGTTTACAGTCTGACTTTTGACGTGAGGCCGCGCTGCGACGGCATAAGCCTCTTTTTTATCTTCCCAAAATATCCCCATCACGGGAACCGAACCGAGATAATTTTAAATCACCACGGGTTCAGGTTGAGTGATGTTTCTTAAATTGTGCTTAAAGTAGCTGCAAAACACCTTAAATTGCTTACATAAGTAAACAAAATAAACAGCAATGAATATTTAATATTAATTATAATTTAACTCTTTGCTTTTTCAATAAATTCCTTTAAAGTTATTCCATCTGAGCAAAACAAATATAACAATATTTACTTTGATTTTAAGTGTATATTTATTAACTAATTATAAGAAACGTATCAACTGCGAAGTATATACTTATATAGATATAATTAACAAAATAACAATTTTTTACTCATCTATCACCACATAACTCATTACAAGTAAACAAACAAAAAACTCACAGTAATCACAGTAGGAGTGCTCGTTGTAACCGTTGGGGGCTGGGGCGAGGGCGCGGGCGGCAGCGGAGTCTCCGACACCGGGGGCGTAGGCGCCGGGGCCGGACTGCCCACCGGGACGCTAGGTACACTCGGCACACTCAACACACTTACACTGACACTGACACCACTAGTACTTGTCAACACACTGGTCACTGAACTATTGGGGACAATAGGGTTACTTGAACCACTGGAGCAGCTCATAGAGCTGGGGCTGGGAACGCTTAAGCTAGTCGTGGTGATGGCCACCGGTGGTGCTGATGACGCTGGTGGCGGGGAAGGAGGTAATGGCGGCGTTCTGTTCAACTCCGACCTGTTGAATGAGAGAAGTTTGTAAAGAATTTGTTTGTACATATTACGTATGTGAGAAATGTAATGTTTCTAATAATAAGTAATATCATGTTTAATGTATGTAGTGATTATCGGTTCTCCTCACATTCGTCAAATGACGTCATCGGAAATCCAAAAGTAGAGAAAAAAGAAAAAGTAGAAAACCAAAACAAAGTTTAGACATGTTCAGAATAAGGTAAAGTTCATGTTTAAACTTTTATATATTTAATATAGTAAGCTAAAAAGTCAACCTATAGTTGATGAAGGATGTAAGTTATGATCTAGAGCAAAAGGCGATGCCATAATCTAGAATTTTTTTAACATATATACAACAGTTGTCCCTGTCGTATCTTCAATTTTTGAATTTTTTTATCTTATTCTAGCCCAATTATTATTATCTTAAATCAATCTTAAACTCAAACGAAGAAAAAATCTCAAAAAAAAACTGCTATCCCATATAAATATTTAACATACTTAATTAAAAAATATATACACATATACCTACATATATACATATACGCTAAGAAGTAATTGTATTTAATTCGTGCACGAGTGCTTTATTAATGCGGGCCGCGACCGGGGAGCCGCGGGGTAAATGGGTAATATAAAGAGTGGCGAATTGCGCTAATTATGTTTACTGTTGCCCCTCTCGGCCCGCACCTCCCCACCCTTCGCCCGTTTCGTGTTTGCGTTTGTGTAATATCGCATTAATCAGCTCAAATGTATGTTGATTTTGATGTTTTTTTTATTTAATTTTGAAAAATATATGTATATAAATAAGGTCTCGTTTTATTATATTGACATGGGTATATTAAATATTCTTATTTCATAAATATTGCTGATGGGTAACTAAATAAAATTAAAGCCTTACAAATAAGAAAATATAGTAGGCAGAACCTAGTGTTCTTAAAAGTCTGGTGCTCTCTGTTCGTCACTCAATCCATTCCATACTTTCAGCCTAATTTTCGGGGCATTGCGTGTTGAGTGATGGGACTCAACGTCGCGCTTTTGCCATATATTATGGAAGTTTACGAAACATTTTAAAATTAATCATAAAAAATGTAAATTTGAAGTATGAAGTTAAAGCTTATGCTATGCTTAGTGAAGATTTTATAAAACATTAAAGTCTATATGATTTTATTATACATATAATTTCATTGCGTGCAAATATACAGCTAGGTCCTCTCCACCCAACAAATAAACCATATATTTAAAAATAAAAAAGTAAGTTTTCATATTTAATTTATAGCATACAAGCGTAATATTAAAAATTCGGGTAATTATACTCGAGTTTAATTAACGGTTAAGCAAACAGGGACGCCGCATCGGATTATACAGGGCTTTACTCGTACACTACCATTTGTCTTCACGTGAAGATATAACTATTAACGTATAGATAATATTTAAAAACATTATTTTGTTTAGATTCACGCTGTATTCGACACATAGCACGGTAGGTAGAGAGAACTTGGGAATCTAGTGTTAAGACACTCCGTTAAGATCCATTAAGATATTTACATCCCCTATTTTCCGTAGAATTCTTGAGGTATTGCGTGTTAAGTAGCTGAACTCAAAGACGAAATTTTATTAATAAGTATTATTTATTTATAGGTATATGTATATTGAAAGTACTTTTAAGTTTGTAAATTTAAACTGTTTATATTTTACGTATTTGAAAGCAAACTTTTAAATTGTTAAAACTCAAACGAGTAACGTCTATTTAAATTTCAATGTTCTTCAAGTTTCCTACACGATTGAATCTACATCTGCAATATCTTACACGCTAACAAGCAATCAGTCATCTAACAGTTTATTTATTATGATACTACTAAGTTTTATTCTATGATAATAATTAACATACAGCTTCACGCTGTATCCCGCATACAAAAGGATAGGCGGATGGAACCTAGTGTCACACAGTGTTACCCACTTTCCGCCGAGTTCTGAGGCATTGCATGTTTAGTGGCGGAACTCAACGCCGCGCTTTGCCTCGACACCAGAGCGAAGAAATGAACATATAAATGTAAATAAATATTTCATTTCTTGAATGGTGATCGAACCCACAAGCAATCGATTTTTACAGCCTGGCCTCAATATTTATAATACTATTTAACTTTAATTCTATGAAAATAATTAACATACTGTATTTATATTTATCAAATACACTATAATATCAACAGAACCGCAAAAAAATTAACTTTTTCATTGCCTTGTGTTTCGTTTTCTCGATTGGCGGGCGCTTTTAATTAAGGCAATTAGAAAGATGGGCGCTGTGTTTGCGTAAAAATCTAAACAACCATCGGGAGACGAGCAGTGATGGTTTTGTGTCGATATTTCTTATAACGACAATCGATACAAAGATGAATAGAAAAAATTTAAAATAATATAAAATCATCGTAATTTTCAAACCCAATAGCGAAAGAAGAAATATTAAAAAGTCTTATAATCTTAACAGAAGTACGGCAGTTAAAATCCACCAGTCAATGTACACAATATAACAATATGTATTTTCAAATGGGCAAAAAATTGCTCTGCAAAACTCTTTTGTTTTAAATAAATAACAACACACACACACACACACACACACACACACACATATATATATATATATATATATATATATATATATATATATATATATATATATATATATATATATATATATATATATATATATATATATATAAACAATTTAACACACCAAACCTACAAACAAAAGCTAATTTTGAAAAAAAAAAATGCATAAATATAAAAAAATGTTTCAAAAAAATATATCGATATCGACAACCGCCTCCACCCAGCATCAGCACGTATCCCGCGGGATCCTCCGCAAATAACAGCGGGAGTGATTGTCAACACACGCACGAATATTCGCATTATTATTCCTATCTCTATTGACAACCGGGCCGAGCCTCCCCTCCCTTGGGAGAAGCCAAATTGGGTATTTTATTTGATTTATTGATGAAAATACAGTACTGTGATTGAGTAAAAATGTGAAAAATGTTCACTGGTAGTTACAAGTATTGTTTTTTGTGATACTATTTTCTTTTAATATTAAAAATGAAATGTAATCAACATATTTAATTATTTGAGGTCAGTCGTGGCGAAGGGGCACAAAGTGACTGTAAACGCGACTGGTAGTGGGTTCGATCCCCACTCGAGGAGATGAAATATTTATTTAAATTTATATTTTCATTTCTTCGCTCTAGTGTCGAGGCAAAGCGTGGTATTAAGCTCCGCCATTCAGCACGCAATGCCTCCAGAATTCGGCGGAAGGTGGGTAGTTAACTCTAGGTTCCCTCTGCCTACCTTGCTGTCTGCGAGACACAGCGTGAAGCTGATTTATTATTATATTTAAGACATAATAATAGAATAACAGGGTTTAAACGACATCAAACATAACTCGAGCATCAAATCAAATCTTCTGACAAATCAGACAATATTCGGCGTTTAGTTGTTATTCAGCACTTAATAAATGCAATTGAAAAGTAAAGATGAAGAAGCACAATTATAATACAAGTCCAAGAAACCAGCAAAAGAAAAATAATAAAAGAAATTGTTCTTAAAAGAACAAAAAAGCAATAAGTTTCCAAAGGAAAGACTCAAATTGAAATTAAATGTCAACACACCAATGTGATACAAGCGTTTATCTGATATCTTAAGACTTAAGTGATTGGACGAAGAATATGAATTTTAAACGGTTTAACGTTAAGACACAAATTGAAATAACGGAATTTGATAATGGAGAGTGGAGGGCAAACATGGAGAGTCCGGAACCCCTTTCTCCATTGACTTTTTAACGTTTTATGAAGATTACATTTTCATAGGACGGTCTGAGTGAACTATGTTGAAATTTAAATCGTTTCTTTTCATATAAAGATGGAGGAAGTATTTGATGAATTTATGGTTTGAATACGATACGTGTGTTTAATGATGGTCAATATTAGCGTTGAAGGAAGTGGGTTCGATAACAAAATAGTATATTTTAATATAAGTTCTTTTTAGTTTATGGAGTTTCTAGTGACAAGTTTAAAACTTTTAGGGCGCGACGGTAAATTGATGTTCATTGTTGATGTTCATAATCGTAATTGTGTCGTAACTGTAGTTAACAGATTAGTTAGTATTAGATTCTATTTTGCATATTTAGATACACTATATAGTAGGTGAAAATTTGTTTGATTCTAGAGTATTCTATGCTGAAAAAATCTAATACTTAACCCTTTATATCACCGTGTGACATTACTGTAACAAACCGATTAATTCCTCATAAAATCTCAAATTGATGTTTTATATTATTTTAATTCAATGTGTCATATTCGTTACGAACCTATCTTTGCATTTTTGTATAATAATTGAGAAGTAAATGTCGTTATAAGTAGTGGAATAAAGTCGAACTTCAGTTGCCGCCGATTTGTAAAATACGTTAACGACCAAATATTGAAATATTAAAAAAAAATACAAAAACGTGTGTAAATACAAAAGTTTTTTGTGAATTTAGCAGGTAAGTAAATATTGATGCTTATATTATATTTGTGTATCATAATATTTGACTATTGATGGTAAAATTTTAGATTTTCTGTATGTGCCATTTCTGTCACATTGTGTTATTATGTTCCTAAAGTGCAGTACATTGATTTTTTATCTTTTCGATAGGATGGCTTCCCGAAGTCTCATAGATGACGAAATTACGGAGATTCTCTTTAACTATGAGGACAGTGAAGATGGCTTCGAAGGTGATGATGATAATATTATAGATCCTGATTTTGTTCCGAATCTAGAAATTCCATCTTTAGAATCCATTTCTCAGGAGTTGGGTATCGACAATATTATTGAAAATATAGATTGCTATTGTTTCCCAACAACCAGCCATTGCTACAACATCTTCGCAACTAGAAAGTTCTTCACGTCGTCAAAATAGAGAAAAATTTAATATTACATAGAGAAACAGAAACTTAGAACTAAATAAGCCACAACTTCGATTTACAGGCGATGAGATGCTTCCGCAAGAATTTTTAGAGCTTGATACTCCTTTTCAGTTCTTTAGCAAATTATTTACTAAAGAATATATAGACGAGATTACTAATCAAACAAATCTTTATATTGTTGAGAACGATCAAAATATGTACAGATACGGATATTCAACAATACATTGGCCTAGTGTATATTATGTCGTTAGTACATCTTCCTAGAGTTTCGAAGCACTGGAACGCTAACATTGGAACACCATTTCACCATTCGTGGGTGAACTGCCGAAGACTCAAGTTTCCAGATACGATAAGTCGAAAAAACGATATGTGACCATTGGGAGACCAAGCATTATGGCAGAATATAACCGCCACATGGGCGGCGTAGATTTAATTGACAGTACCATGGGCCGGTATTAAATTCAATTGCGCAGTAAGAGGTGGCAAATCCGCATGTTCTATCATTTATTGGACCTTGTTATGTCCAATGCCTGGTTATTATACAAACGAGTACGAAAAGTTAAGACTGCCCAAGATAAGCAGCTGTCCTCGGCTGATTTTCGCGAAGAAATCTCTACTATATTATGTAAGCTAGGTATCAAATCTCGAGCTAACCGAAGAAGTATTGAGTCTGAAATACAGGCTAAAATACGGAAAGGTCCAGCTCAATTCCCTCCTCCAGTAGCAGTACGGAAGGATCAAGTCGGTCATTGGCCTACTTGGGCCGAAAAAAGAATCAGAAGTAAATATCCAAACTGTTCTGGAGTACCACAAACAGTTTGCGAAAAATGTGGCGTGGCATTATGTTACAATAAACAAAATAATTGTTTTAAAGCTTTTCACACATCTTAGTTTTATTATGCCTTTATAAGACAATGTGACATATCTGTAACACTCCCCTTTTTTAATTTTCTAGCTATATAAATAAAATTTCGCTAAAATAAAAAAATAGTTGTTTTTTTATTTATTAAAACACATCTGAAAAACATCAATTTATTAAAAAAAACGTCATTGACATATAAAGGGTTAAATGTAGTAATAATAAAGAAAATATATCTT
This sequence comes from Heliconius sara, assembly GCA_917862395.2. Lineage (NCBI taxonomy): Eukaryota > Metazoa > Arthropoda > Insecta > Lepidoptera > Nymphalidae > Heliconius > Heliconius sara. The sequence goes on from OU860781.1 coordinate 9,727,787, forward strand.
TTTTAATAATATTAATAAAGGAATTTCTTATACAAATATAATTTCATTTATAATGAAATATTTAATATTTGCCTTTCTTCACTCTGGTGGTCGAGTTCCACCACTCAACACGCAATGCTACCAGAATTCGGCGGAAAGCAGGGAAACGGAAGCGTCTTAACGAGAACGGAACGTCTTAACACAAGTTCCCTACGCCATGGCATAAATCCTATACATAAAAAGGAAGACAAATCAAATTTTGTATAATATATATATTTATTTCAACAGGTTCCGATCGTTCCAATCAAACGCCAGAGGGACCCTGCACCGTCTCATCGCCGGTGAATATTACATAGAGCAGTGTTGACCTGGCGTAATTAAAAAGCTGCCGGCTGCCAGCGCGCTCTATTGATAAAACTTCTGTTTGACCAAAAATGTAAATCTGGTATTGTTATTGAATTGCTTGCTGTCGGGTACTTTTTTTGTTGTTTGGTAGTTATTTGTTTTTTACTTTCACATTATCTATTCCCTAATTAACGATAGTATTTGAAAATCAAATAATTAACAAAATAGTATATGTAAATACAAATTTTATTGTCAAGTAGTCTTTTCAAGATACTAGTTCAAGTCCAGAAGAGAAATATATTTCTTTTATTTTTTGCCAAAAATAATTATAACTATCAAAAAACTTGTTTTTATCTTATAAGCCAAAAAAAATCTCTTTCTTATCTTTTAAAGATTATATGCAATATTATAAATATCCCAGGTTCAAATCCTGCTTTATTCACATATTTATACTAATAATAAAGCTGCAGAATTTGTTTGGTTGCACACATTAACCTCGGCAACTATTTAAAAAGAATTCAAAAATTCTCTTTGTTGGATAGTTCGTTTATCGAGAAAGGTTGTAGTATTTAAAAGGGGTTGTGACTATATTGAAATAATTCCAGTACGGCCGATGAGTCGTGGCCGCACTCAATTTATCTGAAGACGGCTGCTTAGGCTTGATTCTAAGAATTGTTCCAATTGAATTATTTGTCAGCCACGACACATCGACCGTATTATATATAGTACTAGTATTTTCTTACCTGGCAGGATGCGCGGGCGCGGCGGGCGGCACCGGTATGCAGTTGACGGGGGTCTGCTCCGGCATCTCTTCTAGGCTCGGCTCCTTATCCGTTGTCCGAGCTGAACCTAAGTGGGGAATTGGCCATTAATTATAGTTATTCATGTATGTTTTTTATTTATGATTAGTTAAATATACTTTTAACATATTAAGTATGTTCAGACATACTACTTACTATATACAAAAATATTTAAAAAATGTACAACAGACGTCCAAGGAATTGAATCCTCGCCTCTTGGAAATCACCAAGATGTGCGGTTTCGAATCCCCCTACGTTCAATTTTTTATATATTTTCTAAAAAGTATTTATCTATCCCAAGTGAGCAATAATACAAAAAATGTTTAAAATATTTCTATAGAAATGTATAGTTTTCAGAATTATTTCTAAACTAGTACTACAGTACTGTTGATGCTAGGAGCCAAATTTTATAATTGTACGTTAACCGGAAGTAATCTATCAATTTTGATGCATTTTATAGTATCGAAATACGCGTTTTTTGTTATATAAACGGCCATATCTATTTTTTAACTAAATGTAGAAATACGTGTTCTTCAGGAAATCATGGGCCCTTAAATCCAGATATTTGGTTTGAATTTCAACTCTATATTTCCATGCGTTCCTGAGATAAAGGCCCTTGACAGGCACACAGACAGACAGAAAGACAACAAGGTGATCTTATAAGGGTTGTTTTTTTCCTTAAAACAGTACGGAACCTTAAAAATATTTTTTTATCAATTTTCAATATCCTAAATTTCTAAACAAAATATATTAGAAGAAGCCTATAAACTGTATTGTATAGTTTATTTTTCAGTTCAGTTTTTAACATAACATACATAACTGCCCTGTTTGGTGGAGTCAGTCTAGTCTAGTCCAGAATGATTTTTTTAAATATATCATTATAGTCATACAACAGTTTATTTGTACATTTATTTAACATCTTAACTAAATCCATATATATTATAATAAAATCTTACTGATTGTTGTATGTACATGGAAGATATGTGAGAAAATATAATAGAACCGAAAACAATGATTTCACTACATTTTTTGACTTTTCGTCTACGCGTTTGAGCACGCCAGTCTCAAAAATGTATTTACCAATTTAATCAACTTCACGCTGTATCCGGCAGGGTAGGCAGAGGGAACCTGGTGTTAAGACTGGAGGCCTTAACAGGTTCCCTCTGCTCCGCGCTTTTGCCTCGACACCAGAGCGAAGAAATGGAAATATACATTTAAATAAATATTTCATTTGCTCGAGTGGGGTCGAACCCACAACGCAGTCGGTTTTACAGTCATACTTTGTGCCCCTGCGCCACGACTGGTCTCAATATTTATAATTAATATTAACCAATTTAAATGCATTTTTCAAAAAAATGGTATTTTGGCAAACTTACCTTAACATTTAGTTTTATGATTTTAAAGTATTTTGTTCGACAATATTATTAGCTGAAACTTTAGTATTCAACGTATGGTGTTTAAAATGATAATGCTACAAGAACACAAATCACAACATACCTTGCGACCGCTGCAACCGCGTGGTGACTCCGGCCGGCAGCTCGGGCTCCGGCGGCGGCCTCGGCCTCGCGTGCCGCCGCGGCCGGGGCTTCCGTAGTAATTGTTTATAGTTCTCCGCCTTTTTAGATAAGTAGTAGAACCTGTTGGAGTAAAGATTGTTAATGTATACGAAATCATTTTTGTTTATTATGTTATCGTTATAAAATAACTTTATTATAAAAATTAAAACAAAAAATATAGCAGCATTCACGCTGTATCTCGCACACAGCATGGTAGGCAGAAGGAACCAAGTCTCCTGATATTCCATTCTTCATTCTTTCTGCTGATTTTTTCGAGGCATTACGTGTTAAGTGTCGGAACTGAACGCTGGGCTTATGCTTTGGTGCCAGATCGAAGAAATAAAAATATTATTTAGTAATAATTAATTCCCTCGAGTGGGCATCGTGCCCACAACTGCTGCATTGCAGTTACGTTACAGTTTTGGGCACAACACCTTTGGGCACGACGGCCTCAAATTTTGTTAATACATGATACTGTAGATCTACAAAGTCGTAGTTTGCTAGATGTCTATACCTATATATAATATTAGGTTCTATAATCAACATATTAACAGAACAAATTTTATTTTTTTTTATATCTTTCATGTACAGAATTGACTTTATCCTCTATCCTTTATCCTTTACTCTATTCTTTTATTATATATGGACATTATAAAGTTGAAATTCTTCTTCAATTCTAATCTCAGGAATGAGTGGTTCAATCTGAAAAACCTTTATCCTTTTATGTGATGGACCATGTACTCAAAGGAAACAGACTAATCGTCCTAATAAAACGTTTTAGTTTTTTTTTTTAATAGTAATATAATTATAATATTATAATTAATTAATAGTATATAATTTTAATCTGTTTTGTACCAGTCAGTCTTGTTAACTTGAATTTTGTTTTATTTATAACATTGAAATTGCAAGAGAACTAAAAGAATTAAAATCGCACAATTTGTTTTTTTTTGTATAATACATTATAGGCTGTATCCATTATAAAAGATGGTACATTAAATGGTCTTAAGTATGCATGGTCTTAAGTTTATATTTTGGATTTCTTGTATTAGTCACCATATAGTTTTATCATCACATGTGGATGTTATAAATAAATAAACAAATATGAATCGCTTCGATGTAACCCACTATATCTGTACAATTCTTTGTTATTGCCTTATATATAACCGCCTTATATGTCACACGCGTCTTCGACATAGGTAAAAGCTATTCATACATAAAAACAAAAAAAATCTAACCTGACACAATCCCTAACACTCTTCCTGGGCAGGAAGGAGGCGATGGTGCCGAAGTTCTTGGGGTGCTGCAGGTACTTGTCCCGGAACGCCTCCCGCTCGGCCGCCGACCACACGTTGCGGAGCTGCAGCGCCTTGTGCGAGCACTCCATGTCAATACAACGCTCTGGAACAATAGACATACGTTACAATTAATTAAAAATCAAAATTCAATGTCCAAATTGCAGTTAAAAACCAAATTAATCAATTTATAAATATGTAGTTGATGGTAGTGGGTTCGATTCCTGCTCAAGAGAATGTATTACTTCTATTTCCGTCCTCTGGCAAGGCAACTTACAATGTTGAGATCCGCAACTCAACTCAACACTCAATATCTCGAATTGAAATGTAAAACGATGTATATTAGGTTAAGGTTCTCTTTGCTTATCTAACTTTCTTTTAAAAATCAGCTTCACGTGTGTCCCGCCCACAGCAGGGTAAGCAGAGGGAACCTAGCTTTAAGATACTCCGTTCCCTACTTTCCGCCGAATTCAGGAGACTTACGTGCTGAGTTGAGGAACTCAACGCCGAGCTTTTGCCACGACACCAGAGCGAAGAAATGGAAATATAAATTTGGGTAAATAATCCTTCAAGTGGGGATCGAACACAACTAGTCACACACTTTGTGCCCCTGCGACACAACCGGCCTCTACTAACTATAAGACTATGTCCTTAATGAAATTGACTGAATGAAAAAACAAGCATTATCGAATGTCAATAATGTCAGTCTTGAGTGATACATACGATGTCTTGTATGGTGTTTTAAAATATAATTAAAAAATTAAAGTAGTTCAATAAAAACAAACAAAACGCCAAACGTATTTAAACACGTAAAGTGTTACTTAGGTACACTTAGGTCAGAATTCAGCGGAAAATGGGGAACGGAGTGTATTAACACTAAGGTTCCTTCTGCCTTCCCTGCTGCGTGCGGATACAGCGTGAAGCTGATTTTAATTTATTTGATTTTAGGAAATAAAAATACTATTTTATGGACTTGAATCCGCGCCCCTTGAAAACCGTTCAAGCTCTCCGACCCCTAAGCCATACGTTCACAAGTGGATAGCCAAGGCACAGGATAAAATCTATCTTCAAATTTTATACGTTTTAAAAAAAAATCGAAAGAATAATAAATTCTACTATTACACTACGAAAACTCACTATTAGTATCTAAATGCAAAGGCCTGGCTTCCCTCGGGTCCCTCAGTAACGGAGGCACCACGGTCAGCGACCTCATCTTCTTATCCTCATGCTCCTGCTCGTGGAGTCCATCAGCTATCTCTTCTAATTCAGCTTCAGACTTCACTCTGGCACCGAGACGGTTGAATCTCTCACGCTCTTCACGCTGTTTCCTTAGTTCTGGGAATACCTGGTTAAGAACAGTTGAAATGTTAATAAAATATGTCCTTTTTTTTTTCAAAATAAAACAATTTAGAAAGCATAAATAAAATGGATTTTTTAGATTAGGATTCGAGTCCTCTTTTAGGTTTTAGATATATTTAATAAAATTTAATTAAATTAATATTTTTCTTTGTGCTGCTACAGCGTATTTTCCCTCGCCTACTCAGCTCTACATGTGGAATTCAGTATGAAACGTTTATTTAAATTGAAATAACACCATAATATGTTTAAATAATCCACAAAATACTAGCGATACTACACTTTTATAAGTACTTTCTATAGACATCTCCTATATAATGGTTAAAACATGGTTGGACAGTATAAAAGGGGACACAAAAAAAATATGTTTCTTTAGAAAGTGCGGCATAGAGTGTCTTAACACTAGGTTTCCTCTGCCTACTCTGCTATATCCAAGTCCATCATATAAAACACAACATCACGATACATACTTTCTCAAAGAACTCGCGGTTCCTCGCGTCCTTCGCTTTCCTCTTCTGTCCCTGTTCTATTCTCTCCACTCTCCGCATCCAATCTGCGGCGCGTCGACTGTACTCCTCTGTTAGCGCGTCTTCACGCTGCAAAATGTATTGAAATATTATATAGAAATAAAAATATGCAAAATTTAATGATTATTAGGTAAAAAGACTGAAATAGAGGCAATATAATAACAATAAATAGTTAATTAATTATAATTTTTCATCTATCTCATCTTAATTCATGTGACAATATCAAGGAAATTGACAACGAAGCGATATTTAAACTTGAAATGACATTTCTTTTAATTCTTGTCACATTTTTAAATTAATGTAATTTACACACTTTACAGGTATCAGTGATCTAGCATTGTGCAGCCATATAAAAAAATATATAAACTAAATACAAAACTATACATCCATTTAAAAATATATATATTCTAATAAAGCACTACAGTTTCCATTATATTTATTTACACTATTTTGTTTATCTATTATTTTATAAAAAAAATAATGTTTCAATTACAAAATATCTACAAAGTCCGTTGTGGTGCAGTGTTCGACTGTAAACCGACGATTGTGGATTCGCTTCCCACATATAGAGGTTATTCATTTCTTCATTCTCTCGCTCTTATAACAAAGATAAAGCGCGTCTTGAAAATTGAACGAAATCTGGGGAACGAAGTGTCACACACACTAACGTCCCTCCACCAACCCTATCATATGCGGGGATACAGACAGCGTGAATAAAAAAACTACATAAACAATCCTTACGTTCTCCGCTTCAACGCGAAGTCTCCGTAAATGTTCGGAGAGTCGTTTCCGGAAGGCGCGGTGTTTCCTAATGTTCTCGTGGTAGACGAGCGTGTCCTGGGGCTGGTTGTATAGCGGGTACGGTATCGTGGGGCCCAAGTGGGAGAGGACAGCGTGGGCTGCTGCAGCCTGGAATTAAACATATAGATTTATTGTCTTTGTCTAAAGGTCGATTAGATTTAAGCAAGGCAAATTTACAAATCCATTTTTTAATATCTAATAGAAATTAAGTAGAATATATATAAAAATAAAGAGAAATATAATAAATACGCCAGCCTTTGAGGCCAGTCGTGGTACATGGGTGTGTGATGGGTTCGATTACCACTCAAACAGATGTTGTGAGATGTGTGAGAAAGATGAAATGTTTTATATTTTCATTTCCTCGTTCTAGTAACGAGGAAACGGGCTGCGTTGAGTTCCGTCACTCAAAAGGCAATACTTTCAGAATTTTGCGGGGAGCGGAGTGTCTTAATATAAATCTGCCTCTTCTTACCCTGTTTCACGCAGGATACAGCGTGAAGCTGAAAAATAAACACTCTCATTTTCCCGCTCTATCAACACAAACAGAGGCGTTGAACTCCGACACGTAACACGAATAATTAACCAAAACTAAAAAAAGGAATATATTAACAAGTTCATTGTACTTACCCGTTTTCTATTGTCAGCATATATACATTGCGCTAAGCTTCTATGTCGCGGCGGGGCCTCCTCAGGTTCCTCCGCCCGCGCCGGTTTTGATGCGGTTTGCTCTAATTCCTCTTGTTTCTTCTTTAACTTCTGCAGCGTCGTCTCCGATAACGCCATCTCTCTATCCACCTGGAATTTGTGATAGAAATTGTTTATATTTATGTTTTGTATGTACATGTGTTTGTTTTATTAGTTGAAAATTTAATTTAAATTTTAACTATTTAAGAAAGTTAACTTATTTATACTATTATTAAAACAAAAGTAGTTAGTAAAGTTTTGAAAAATGGAAATTGCCTTAATTTCATTTTTTTTTGTTAACGACTAGAAAAACAAAGGTTATATATATATATATGGTTCAGTTCTGTTATAAGTATTCTTCCCAGATCAATGTGGAAACTGACTACTAGAATAGAAAAGTTTTATATTCTTTTACAATTTAAGAAAACAAGATAAAAAGCACAAATACATAAATTTATGATATATTTTATATATTCTGAAGTATAAAACGAACATATACCTTAGATATTTGCTGTAAAAGATCATCTTTTGTGGTGCGGAAGCTCTGTTCATCAATTGTAGGCTCGGAAGGTGTGTGTGGAGATAGGACCTCCACGGTATGTGAATTCATAACCGGCTCCTGGAAAACATATGTCAAGTTTATTTATTAAGTTGAAAAGTTATTACTTATTAATACTTTAGTGAACATCAAACTCCAATTGAAAAAATATTTGTGTTGGATGAACCATGGTTATTAGAAGGCTGGCCATATTTCATCACGTTAATCATTTCGATGGAACCCCAACACGTACCTTCGTACACAAATCTTATTATTTCCATTTTGCCTGATCTTTGTTTCACTCGGGACCAAAATTATAAAAAAAATTGCAAATATCCTAAAATGAAATCTGCACATCCATCTCTCTAAATCAACTCACCCTAGTGTCAACCCTGAGTTGCTGATGCGGGGCGGGCCGCTCGGCGGTGAGGCGTATCTTCTTGAAGGGCGGGGGGTCCGCGGGCGGCGGGTGGTGGGCGGGCGGCGCGGGCGGCGGCAGGTACGAGCCCAGCAGCGACATGCGCGTGCCGCGGTACTCCCCCGCGCCGCCGCCGCCGCCGCCACCGCCGCCGCCACCGCCACCGCCGCCGCCGCCTGCGCCGCGGCTGTAGCTGTCCCTACTGGAGAAAAGGAAAAAAATATGTAAATACATACATTTTATAGCTTTAGGCTTTTAATATAATAACTAGAGTATCTTATTCCTTATATTTGTTTTAATACAATAATATTATCATAGGTAAGGATAGTACTATTGATAAGAACCAAATTAAAAAAAACATATTGGGCATCAATGACCAATGTGTTTTTTTACTTTTTTCTCATCTAATAATAATAAAAGTTAAAGCATTTTAAAATCAATATCAAATGAAATAATACCATATCGAATGTTACACAACAATGTCCATATTAAAAAATATATATTTTCAATTGAATCTGAATCCTAAACTATAAGATACATTCAAAGAGATCTATATGAGCGTATATACTACAAAGACACCCTCAATTATAACATTAAATTAAAAAAAAATGCTGAATATGTAATCAATCCCTTCAAGCTGATAAGCTATCGAACAATACAAAAGCAAGATTATTAGCTTAGCTTTACGTTTTATTCCGCATATATGGGTACAGAAGTACAGAGAGGCATACAGAGAAAACGTAGTGTTAAATCACATTTTCCGATCTCCGCTCAAATTCAAGATTACAGTTGTAGCGGCGGAACTCAGCACCGTTTATTTTGTTACCAGACCCGGAAATAAAAATCAATAATTTCTCCGAGTGAAGAACGAACCCACACGAAATGCATTTACAGCGCGATTCTGTCACTGTGCCACTATAGCCGCTCAGGAATTTTAATGACTACTTTAATAACGAGGCTTGTCGATGATAACATCTTATATCATGTATCAGTGTACGGACAGACTGACATATGTTATAACTAGTAAATAGAACTAGTCTGTAAGTAGTTTGAGTGAGTCAATCGTTTTAATGTAGCTATATTATAAAGCTGATGAAAGCCTCCAGGTAAGAGGGGAACGGAGTGTCTTAACACTATGTACCCAGGTTCAATCTGCTTACCCTATTATGTACGGTATACTGTACACATCGTGAAGTGAAAGAAACAACGTTGGTTCGGTAGAAGTCGCCAATCTCAGAATGTAGTCGTGCAAATTGAATTGAAATATATTTTTGTGTTGGATAGCCCATTTATTTATAGAGAAAGACTGTATAGGCTCTATCGACTCTATATTATATGATATTAGTTATTTCGTTGTAGCCTATTATACTAACTACTGAATAAAACTACTTCCGGTAATTAAAATACAATGTGTTAAACTTATAAAACTTACTATTAGTCATTTCTAATTGACACAAGCAAAGTCACAGGAACAGGCTAGTACTAGTTATATAAATAAATGACTAAGCTTATAGTAATGACTTCAAGGAATTAAGCCAGATAATAGATTGGTTAACTTCTTTGAAGTAAGTTGTTGTCACGTCGGCATTTGTCGTGGCGCGACTGATTGAACGTGGTTGTAGTAAATATAAGCGTTATGTCAAGGTTCATATTTATATATTACTGGCCGAGACCGACGTGGCGGAAGGGCTCTGGGGTGTGGCAGTCACGCGTAGGTTGTGGGTTCGATCCCGGGAGTGAATTATTATTTATTATTATTTTTTATTTATTCGCTCTGGCACGACAATATAATATCGTACTATACCTAACCATATTATATATTTATATATACATATATAATATAAAAAATAAGTGTGTCTGGCAGGTAGTTACGCTCCATCATATCAATGTTCGTCAAACGCTATAGAAATAGATATTTTTGACGTTTAATATAAAATCAAAGGAATTCTAATACTGTACTGTATATTTTATCATAAATTCACTATCTTATATTTTTGTATGCGATGTCGATAATCGTAGTGGCATTAGAAGACGCCTGACTGGCTCTGTATATTATAACGGTGTTCAATGGTCCCAGCTTGTAGAAGAAAATCGAATATTCTCTCTGCAATATAAAAGTAAGTAAAGATTGACACCACCGTAACGTTCTTAGGAAGTATGTATGTAATCTTACTGAACTATCTCGTATCCGGATGAAAAGTGAGGAACGGAGAGTGTTGATATTACATATCAATTTTACTGGGAAAAAAATAATAACAAAAACAATTTATACTCGTCGCACGCGATTTTGTTTGCGTAGACTTATAGACGAAGAGTGGAAAATTCCACATTTTCCGTTCCCGTAGGAATTTCGGGAAATAGTGCTGGTACCTTCCTCCATACTTCCCTGCTCTCCCTGATCTACCTAACTTACATGCCAAATTTTAACTTTCGAAAACTCCGAAAGTAGTATGCGTCAGTTACTTAGTAACGGAGACGTTTTATATTTTGTATTATTATATCGCTTGTATTTCGATAAGGTGATGTTCTAATTGAGTGGAATGCGACCTAAAAATAATGACAATAAAATGTCTGATTAATGATTGTTGATATTCACCATATTTATCATCATTATGAAAATAGCCAACCATTTTTCTCCCTTGTTTTCCGTTCTCATAGGAATTTTGACAAATCATAGATTATTTATCAAAATATATCCTGTTCCCCTACACTTCCTAACATTTAAGGTCCAGCAATTTCATATGTACTTTAACCAAGTATTTATTATCTATTAAAAAAGAAACATTAAAACCAGCCTATTATATTCACAAACTTACACAACCATACATAAACGCCAATACTCACGAACCCACTTCTCGACAAACAGTTCGAATCCACAACTAAAATAAAACAACCACAATATCCCTTCAACGAGCTAAAAAAAACCACTGTACCACCTACAGAAAGAAACAGGTTAAAAATAATCTAAATTAGGAGCATCACACGTGATTTCACATTTCATCTCGAGACGTGGCGGGAGGTGGGTGGAGGGGAGGACGAGGAGGACGAGGAGGAGGAGGGGAGAGGGGGGAAGGCCAAGGTTGCGGGGGGTAGCACAACGGTAGCGCAGGCTGAATTTTTATTGTAATTCCTCGCCCGCACCGACCACGTGCTCGAAAATACATAGATGAATGAATTTAAGCATTGTATTTAGTGCGTAACGTTATATCTTACAAAAGGAAAAGTATATTACATAGTATCACATGCATGTAACTATAAAAGCAACAAAACAGGTTGTGGGTTCGGTTCCCACTCAAGGAAATTAGGTATTTAATATTTTTATTTATACGCTCCATTCAACAGGCAATGCTAACAGAATTTGGCGGAAAGTATAAGTGCCTTAATGATAATGGAATGTCTTAACATGAGTTTCTCTCTCTCTCTGTCTCTCTCTCTCTCTACCTTGCTATTTCCGGAATAAAGCGTGAAGCAAATAAAATACTACAAAGTAAATTGTTTCTTCTTAAATCATTTCTTTAAAATTGACAAATCTTGAAATTTACTAAAGTAGCGTATTTTTTCAGTTGTCATTTTGTCTCATTTGGCAGTTTAACAAAAACCTAGCAATATATCAATCGGTTTACTTCTTTTGTTATAAATTTATTTTTTTCCTAAATTTGAGTTCTAAATTTAACACCAATAAAAAAACAATTTATTTTGAAATAAATATATAAAAAAAACATTACGTTTAACTCTATTTCCACGACTTTTGAGCGGCTCATTCCACACCCCCATGACTCAGTGGTATAAGAGAAGAGCATACAATACAAAACCCTAGGACCCAAATACAATGCAGCATCTAGAAGCTGCCGAGTGGAGTAGAGAATGAAAATAAAAACAAAAAAAAGCTGGCGTGGAGCCAACCGGAGCAGTTGCGAAAGAGGATGTCCATAATTCGTTTTGTGTATTTAGATGATTATATTTACGTTTCTTGTGATTTTTTTAAAACATAGTGGTAAGACACTCCATTCTCCACTTTCCGTTTCTATATTGTACGCGGAATACAGCGCTGCAGTTCATTTGAACGTTTAAAATCCGTATAGACATTTATACGATAGCCTCAATTCTGAATTTGAGGCCAGTCGTGGCACAGTAGCGTGCGACTGGAAACGCAACGGGTTCGGTTCCAATTCGATGAAAAATAAAAAGAAAATATTTCAATATGTTCAATTCCTTAATCTAATAACGAGCCAAAGTGCGGCGTTGAGTTCCGCCAGTCAAAACGCAATGCCTCCACAATTCGACGGAAAGTGGGGAACGAAGTGTCTTAATATTAGGTTCTCAGGTTTCCTTACACCCTACTCTGCTATGTGCGGAATACAATATGAAAGTAAAAAGGAAATCATACGCATATTTACGGTTAGGTGCCTACTTAAGATTAATAAAATTACAAAAATATTATAAGATATGATGATACAGCAACGTCCAAAATTAAAAAAAACACTTGCTCAATATCTCATTTTTGCCTATATTCCGCCATTTGAATAAAAAAAAGCATAATAAATATTCCACATAAAGGAAAACCACATATAAAAAAAACTCAGCACAGTATGTGAGCATTATCTTATTTCGCACGTAACAAAATCAGTTTCACCTTACATACCACAGCCCCCGGATACGAAGCCGTGTGCGGTTGTCTCGACATATTTTTACCTGATTAACTAGAAAGGAGGTTATGTATTTACTTGTACATGTTTGTGCTTTTAGGTGTAGATAGAAAACTGATGATTTGATTTGTATATTGAATAAATATATATTTTTTGTTGCAAAATTAAAATAAAAACATTGTTCATTCAATTAGGAAATTACCAGCACTTTTGAATAGTCAAGATACAACGATAATAAAAAATATATATCTCTGTCTCTGGTGTCGAGGCAAAACGCGGCGTTAATTTTCGCCACTCAACACACAATGCCTTTTGAATTCGGCGGAAAAATTAACATAGAAATGTCAATAGTCTTAAAGGAAGCTACTACTGCATCGGAAGGCAGTTCTCCTTCATTATTATAATCCAGTTATAACAAACCATATCTACTCTTTATAGTAAGTAGGTAAATGGTACATAAAATATGGTAGAGTGCTAGGAAATATCTTTAATATACATTAAAAACGCCATCAAATCTTATAATCGATACTTAAAAGGAGAGACGGTAGCGATTCTCTTATCAGCGACAACAGACGCTGCTTTGAACTACTATGATAAGAGTTATTTTATGTTTTCTCCCTTTTTTACTTTTCGTTTTTGGCCATTTTATTCTTTATAAAGGTTAATAGTTAAATGGCAACGAGACATTTTAAGGTAAGTGTAGCTTCGAATTCTTTAGGCCAAATGTGTTTTTTTTATTACTTTATATTTCTAAGTGTAATTAATTAAATTTAATAGAATAAACGCAATAGATGAATATATGATCTCCTTTCTTGTGAATATTTAAATTATGTTCACTGACAAAGCGAATCGCCAAGTTTCGTAACTCAACACAGTCTCAAAAATTGGACGGAACGTGGAGTCTTTCCACTAGGTTCTTTCTGCTTAACCTGCTTTACAAAATAAGCGTGTAGCAGTGACTGGTTATGGCTCAATATTTTTTTAAGCTTCACGCTGTGACCTGCATTTCCCATTAAGACACTTCCTTTTCCCACTTTCCACCGATTTCTATATTGCGCGTGGAGCGACTGAACTTAAAGGTCACGTTTTTTTCACAGAACGAGGAATCAAACACACAACCGTCACTTTCCAGTCGCACCCCTGTGGCCCTGTGCCACGACTGGCCCTAACTGTTTTTTTTTAATTTTCCTTTAATATAATAGATTGTTTATGTATTTGCACAGACGAGAGCAGTAAGCTTTAATTGATGGACATGACATTTTTATTGATAAAAAACAATGAACTAACTAGAGACGCCATTGTCGCTAGTAAAGTGGATTTTTAATTAAAATATTTTATTAATATATATATATTTTTGTTAATATAAGAGCTTTAGAGGCTTTCGTGGTGTAGTGGGACAGCGTTTGATTGTAAGGACGATGGCTCTGATAGATACAGCGCTGGGTTATGATCCGCCACCCAATGCGGAGTGACTTGAAAAATAAGCTTGAAATGGAAAACGGAGTCGTAAAACTAGATTTGAAAACCAACAAGTTACTATATAAAATGCGTATAATATATGTATTTGTAGTGCAATCGCGACTAGACTACTTATTCAATAGTTACAGATTTGAATTCTTTAAAGAAATCGTCGTAGACATTTTACAATTTTATTAAGTCAGTTTCACGATGTATCCCGCACACTGCAAGTTAGGCAGAGGGAACCCAGTAATAAGACAATTGATAAAATATTAACACCAAATGTTCCTACTCCAAACAAACCACTACACATAAACAAACAGACAAACACACATAACGCATATGTATGTATGTATATATGTATGTATGTGTAGAACAAACGACGTTAATTATTTCCCGGGACATTGTAGCGCGTGGGTAAAACGTCAACGTAAACAACTTCACAGTATTCATTATGCTTATCAGATGTTCCCACGTGTATTGTAATGTACAGTAGATATAGTTGTACAGTCATACATACATCTTTCTATATATACATATAAGTGTGTGGACTGGGATTTTACTTAGTACTTAGTTTACAATCGTTGGGGAAAATAAGAAATACAGCATCCCTCGTAGGTAGAGGCAACGTGATGTTAACACACCTCGTTCCCAATTTCCGTACAATTTTAGAAATGTTGTGTGTTGAGTGGCTGAGCTCAACGCTGCGCTTTATCTTTTTATCAGAGTAAGGATACGAAAATAATTTATTCACCTGAGTGACAAATGACGATGTCTCATATAATACATACATAAACAAATAAAAAACAATAGACGTAAAGGCGCAATGCCTAGGCGTCTGACTGCGATGGTTGCGAGTGCGATTCCCACTCGGAGGAATAAATTAATTTTATTTTTTATTTTTCTTTGTACTTAGGCAAGCCGCAGCATTAAGTTTCAACACTCAACAAGCACAAAAACTGGTCCAGCGCTACGAAGTGTCTTAAATCCTAACCCTGTAGACTAGAGGCCTACCCTCTTATATGTGGGATACATCCTGAAGCAACAATCAGGAAACAAAGTGCCCTTTTCCTAAACTCTCCACTAAATTTAAATTAATATATATATAAAAAAATGAACAAACAAACCTATAAGACAACGCCGCCGATCCATACCCGGGCTGCAGCCGCAGCGCGGGCGAGAAGGGCGCGGCGTAGGGCGCGGCGGGTCGCGCCGGCGCCACGCCCGCCTGCTTGCCGCCGTACGCCAGCGCCCCGTGCCCGTGTTCCGTTTGCCCGGGCCTGGTGGGAGAAAAATGTTGTTAGAAACTATTAAAATATATATATATATGTAGATAATCTATATTCAATTCTCGAAATGGATGTCCGATTCTAACTTGTGATAATGAATTATTTTCATTTCCTCGACCTGGTAAGCAATTATCCCTCAACACCTGATTCTCTTAGATGAACCTGCTGTATTCCGTATTCAGCTAAAAAAAACGTGTACGTCCCACAGATTGTCGGGATGACTGCGACATCAGAGAATCCAGTTGAGACCCGTTCCGCACTATGAGATGATAATCCAAGATTACGTATTGTGAGTAGGTATTACTATTCAAAATTTCAACTTCCTCGATTTATATTTAATATCACAATTATCTTGTCCGAGAGACACATCACGGATGTAGATGATAAATGTACATCTTGATCGATAGCTGATGGCGAAACTTGAACAAGTAGAAAATACAAAAAAAATCTCTCTCTCTCTCTTTTACTACTGTATACGAAATTTAGACAAATTCTGAAAAAAAAAACAAAAACAATGTAATCTAAAGCAATAACATATTACAACAACCTATGAAAGCTCGCCCAGATTAAGTAACAACGTATACCTGTTTCTTTACCAACAAATACAAATTTAACATGGTAGAAGCTACGACCACAGTTCTTTTTTTTTTAATCCGGTTCTATCTGTATCCTGTATACAGCAGGGTAGGCCTATGCTACTATTACTAAATATTGACACTAGGGGAACCTAGTGATAAGACCTTCCGTTTCCACTTTCCACCAATATTTTCTACGCATGGCGTGCTGAATGGTGGAACTTAATGCCAAGTTTTTGCCTTGGTACCAGAGCAAAGAAATGAAAATATTAATAATTAATAATTCATTCCCTCAAATGTGGAAACAGTTTTTTTTGCTGGTTCCAAATAGAATCATAAATACTTCATAGTAATTACGTGTCAAACTGTTCGAGGTCAAGATCGTAAGCCGATCGGCAATTATGAAGTTAATGGACGAATAATTTAGGCTAAAAATAGACTATACGATAAGCCAGGGTTGGCCCACGCTACTGATGCTAACTTAATAGGATTTTTGTATACAAAAATTGTGATGTTGTGGGGCCGTGAGTCAGATAGAGATATAGATTGTATAGTATACTCTACGAAACAGAAAAAAATAGGTTTGCAACGGAAACTAACGTCGCATCTGAGCGATGCAAACCGAAAATCTTTCACACGATAATAACCTAAACTAACTCAATTTTAATGAGATTTCAACCCATAACCTATCTGACTCAAATTCTAAGGAACTACTAAAACACATTTTAACAACCCTAAAATCAATCAGTTTTATTACAGCTTATCTCAAATCAGTATAGCCTGTATTATCAGATGTAATAAAAGTAACAAACGCAATCACTGGCACTTGCTCGATGCGGATGTTTGGCGATTGAACGTCACCGACAAACCCACAGTGTACGATATTAACTGCTACTGTATACACGTACACCTGTAGCTTCACGCTGTATTCCACATATAGTAGGGAAGACAGAGAGAACCCTAATACATTCTTTTCCCTACTTTTCACTCATTTTGCAAAATATTAAGTGCTGAAGAGCAGAACTTAACGCCATCGTCTTGCCAAAGGTGGGAAATAAAAATATTATAATATATTCTGTCGCCAAGTGAGACAGCCCATGAGCCTGCTAGTCAGACTGCCTCTGTGAGAAATGGCGTGCCTAAATTTAAAAATATTACTTATGATTTGTGATTATTTTGTACGTGAACAAACGGACAGATCAATAATTCTATTAAAAATATGTATATATAGGTTTAAGATGACTAACAATACTATTTGTGTTGCACCTGACTGGTGGTGAATCATTACTTAATAGCCGTTATTTTCCTTGTCACGACTAACCTTAGGTCACGTTAAGATTGAAACGCAATATTTATATAATTTTTAATAAGTCGTGGCGCATGTGCACCAACGTTGAACTATAAGCTGTAACACGCAAATTCTCCAAATTACGGCGAAAAGAGGGGAGAGAAAATATCTTAACACTAGCCTCCCATGTTTGCTTTGGCTATCCCGCCATGTGCGGGATACAGCGTGAAACTACAAAAAAAAGAAAGCAGGGTATTTTTTGCAATGGTAAGTTCCATCACCCAATACTCAATTGGATTCAACAGTTTTAATCAAGCTATTTACTTTTTTATTATTAAGAAATGTCTTTAATAATTATTAAGAATAACTACAAAGATATTACAAAAGAAACCATGTGATTCATGAAACCATTCTTTATCATTATATCTTTGTCATTATATAATTTTACATTGAATTTGACAATGACCCCGCTTCTATTGATACGTATGTGTCTGTCTGTCTGTGCATTTGCATAGATAATACAAACTTAATTTAAATTGCGATTCACGGTAATTCCCCAGCAGGAAATAATAAAAATAAACAATACGTACAATTTAATATCGTTATATCCTTATTATTCAGCATAAATACATAATTACTTACTGCGTAGTACTGTATGTTTGTTTACACACATCTTTGTTACGGCAGAGCATAAGAACTACAATTATTTTTATTGGAACATCTATTTTATTTAATTTAATAAAACATAATTTTAATAATATAATTTTTTAATAAAAATATATAATATTTCATAGTATTTTAATTAGCGGCGTTAAGTTTCGCCATTTAGCACTCGGCGTCGCGAATATCGACGGAAATATGAGAACATATTGTCTAAACACTAGGTCCTTTCTGCTTACTCCGCTATGTAAATACGAGATAAAGCGTGAAATAAAAAACAATTTAGGTCTAAAAACTACCTTAAAACTTTTATTTTGTTAACTTAACTATTCGAGCAACAATGTAATCGGCTAAAAGTCGCTTTGACAAGTTAAAAAATCATTTCGACGGGTATTTTTCCAATAACTAAATAGAAAGCACAAAATATACCTACTATTTCCAACAGAAAAAAAATTGGTACTGACCAAAATCTCTTTAACTACCTGACGTTTAATTATCCCACGAAAGTCAATCGCTGGTGTCATCCGGGATGTAAAAGCAATATGCATATGTTATACGTGTTGGATTTCAACCGGCCGTTATATTGTGTTAAATTGTTTTATTTATCGATAGTAATAAGCTTCACGCTGTTTCCTGAATGTATCGGGGTAGACAGAGAGAGCCTAGTGTTCAGACACTCCGCCATTTTCCATAAACTTTCACATGTCACACTTTGAGCCCATGCGCCGTGACGGGCTTCAATATTAAAACATCGTACCATACAGACTGATCTTTCATACCTCGCAACAGCTTTTAATAAGGTTTTTACATATAAAAAATAATATAGTATATAAATATATAGAACAAGGTAATCACAGAAACCATTGGTTGGAATTGAAAAAATATTTTTGGGTTGTATAGTATATTTATCGCGCTTTTAGGCCTCAGGAAAAAACCAATATACATACTATATTAATATAGACCAAGCGGGCGAATCCGCGAGCGGATTACTAGTCGCTATAATAATTATAAATATACAACATAGTCAAAGAAAGTTTGTTTATTCGTAAAGTAGATCCGCTAAAGACCTTGACCTTTAACAGCGTTAAAACGATCGAACATTCTCGACGCTTCATTCATATTTGCCAATGAAACTTCCATTTAAATTAAATACACCATTTATAATGTAACTATAATGTAACGCGATTATAAAGTGAGTTAGGGAGACCTTACTCATAGAAAGGCAGAAATATATCTTAATCTATATTTACGCCCGTATTGTTCGTTGATTAATATATTGATCTTGAGAGCGACCTTGACATGCCGTTTTCATGAATAGTAATAGAATTAATATTAACATATATATACCTTGACTAGATTTAAACCTACAGACATTGAGTTAAACTAAATACAACGCAACTGCGCTACTACGGTCGATAACGTTACTTAAACACAAATCATCGTTTGTACTCATGGGTAATTAAAAGCATTGAAATTTTACAAGTAGGTATTTTATATTTTTTTACCATATTTCAATAGTTATTAGTAATTTACTATTAATAATACCTAAAATAATTCTGCTGAATTTCCTTGTTTTGATTCACAAATTAGGGCTGGGAATGTACAAGTGTATAGTATTATTTTCTAATATTATATTTATTAGATTTTCAAAACATAGATAGATTAACTTAGGTAAATGACTCCGTTTTCTACTTTTGATTTATCTATACTTAACATACAATAACGCTGAGGTTGGTTTGGGTGATCGGCGTTGTCGTATATCAGGAACTAGTCCGATTGAAAAAGTATTATACTATTATAAAGAGGCAAAGGACAGCGTTGAATTCCGCTACTCAACACGCAATGCCTCGGCGAAAAATAAGGAATTAATGGAAACGGAGTGTTTCAACACTAAATCTTCTGCTGTACGAAGGAAGGACAGGATGAAATAAAAAAAACCTCTTAAATAAATTATAAGCCACAACCTACCTATAATATTTTATAATGTATATAAAATATTATAATATATAACATAAAAACGACACGCCACCTCCCCTAGAAGGTTCAGTCACCGCTCACCGCTGAATCAACTGGCGTGGTGACTCAACGTAACGAACCTTCAGCAATTATCGCCTTCGCGAATGACAAGGTTTTAGTATAGCTATATAATATATTTAATGCAGAGGCATTTTTATGTGAATAATCGAATTTGTTTTTTGTATATGTTTAGGGTTCCGTACATCTGAAGGTACAAAAACGGAACCTTTAGAGTTTCACTTTGTTACCCTACTGACAGATGGGTATAATTTTGTTTAAGCTTCAAGCTGTATCCGGACATAAAGCAGGGTAGATAGAGGAAACCTAAGAACGTAAAGTGAAGACACTTCGTTCTATTCGAGACACGTTCTTTCCATTACGTGTTCTGTGGCGGATCTTAGCGCTGTGAAATGTATATAATTAAGTTAATATTTATTAATATGTTATTAATACAGAAACAATTAAATATTATATATTTATAATGTTATATAAATTAACGTATTCTCGATGCAAACTAGACTACGTGGGTATAGAACCTATACCCTCCGTCGTAATACAATCACTTGTCACAAATTATTAAATACCAAAAATTAAAAGAGATCAACAGAACTGGCTCCTTTTTCCTCTCAGCAACTACCGGTGTTCGTAAAATACTATGCGTAAGTTACAAGCGGTCAGTCTTGATATTTTTTATAGCATTGGCCTTGAGTCTGTATACAATTGTCAAATTTCAAAATGACTTAATCGCGCTGTATCTTTTGACTATATGAAAACTTAAATAAATTATACTAATATGTACGTATTATTATTATTTTTTACCACTTTAGATATTTTTCTTATTTTTTTTAATACACGCAGTAACTCGCATATGACGCAGGATAGGCACAGAAAAGATATTGTTTAGACCATCTGTTTCCTACCTATCGTTTAATTTTCGTGATACGGGAAATTAGGAAACCAAAAATTATCAATTTCCTCGAGTGGGAATGGAACTCACTACCGTCGCGTTATATTTAAACACTACCATCGCGACACGACCTCAATAATAGCTATACACAACATAAATTTACAAAGATTTTACCTACAAAATCGAAAGTAATTAAAATGGAAGCCTTTTATCAGATTACGGCTGACACAGCATTAAAATGTTGAAGGTATAATGAATATTACCATTGAGCTTTGCGATTACGTGACTTTGAAACGAACCGGTCAAGTGCGAGTTGGTTTCGTTACAACTTACTTTTACTTTATTTTACCTTTTCTCACAATTTTATATTATATTCTCCTTTACCTTTTTCGTTTCGTCAACAACAGTCAACAGTCAACACGCAATGCTTTCAGAATTCTCGGAAAGTATTCGTAATGGTAACAGAGTGTCTTAACATCAGGTTCCCAAGGTTTCCTCCCCCTACTCTTCTAAGTGCAGGAAATAACGTGAAGTTATAAGAAAAAAGTTTCATGTCCTTTTTCCTCTTACAAAGTAGATGTGGATATAATGTATTAATATTTACAAGCCACTCCGAAGTGGTTATAGCGTTATTAACGGACAAACAAGCAGATCGTTTTACTATTTGAAATGTAGGGTGATTGACGTCTATTTATGTCGGCATAAAATTCTTTCAGAGATTGCGTCATATAATATATAAACACACGCGATATCATGACGAAAATAAGTATGTATGTACTAACATATAGTAGGGTCGTAGAGTCGTGGACGCCCTGGTTTTCCGAACTTTTACGCGATGTTCACTCGAAAAGAAAAAAAAACAAAATTAAAGAAAAAAATCAAAAATCAAATCTGCATCATCTATAGTTAACTTTGGGGTGTAGTATAGTATATTAAATAAAACAATCTCGAAACGTAATAGGAATATCTAAGCAGAGAAACAGAGTTAAGACACTGCGTTCCCTCTTCATTTGTGATTCCTCCATAGTGTAATGTTATTGTATTGGGCAAGATGTTTAGAAAGCAGTGATGTAGCATTACTTTCTCTCATTTACACCAAGCGAAAAAATATTTTGTATTTCTTTCGATGTACAGCATGGTGTGCGATCGTGACGCAGCGGCACCGCTTCTTCTTTTAAACATGAAGGCTGCGAGTTCGATTCCTACTACGGTGAATGTATATATTTAAATATTTTTATTTCTGGCAAACAAAGCGCGGCATTGAGTTCCGCCACTCATGACCCATCGTCGCAATGTTTCGAAAATTGGAAGTAGAAGTGGGGAACGGAGTGTCTTAACACTAGGTTCCCCTTCGCGTACCCTGCTACATGCGTGATGCAGCATTAATAAAAAACAAAAGTACATTATATCAACAACATTCAATCTCCACGATAGAAAACTAACTAACATTCAGCTCCAAAGCGATCTAGATAAGATAAAATCTAAACTAAAACATTTTCGTTATACAAGTTCCTACCATCAATATCGAATAATAAACAAAGACATACAAACATACGGAATGGAAACAGCTACCTACATAACGAATGTAGAGCGTCAAACAAATTAATTGTAAATACGGAGTGAATAACCGGGCTGCGATCTATATATAACGCGTCTGTTTTACTTTTCACGGTCACTCCGCTTTTTTTCTGATATTGAGGAATATACAGTATGTTTTTTTTTTCAGTTTCACGCTATATCCCGCGTGTAGCAGGGTCAGTGAACATGTTAAGACACTTTGTTCTGTATTTTATACCGAACTCTGGGGGTATTGTATGTTGAGTGGTGGAACTGAACACGTCCAGACCAGAGGGCACAAATGAAAATATTAAACATTTCCTCGAGTACGAATCGAACTCACAACCTGTCACGTTTACAATCACACGTTGGTGCGGACGACTACCCCGCTATGTGCGGGATACAGCGTGCAGCTAAAAATAAATAAATATAATCAGTTTTCTTTTTCATTACAATTTAGTTATTCTCCATCAATCGTCAATAAGGTTCTGATCGTCAATACGTAGTTTAAAAAGAATGATTATAGAAAAAAAGAAACAAAAATAGTGATTTAAATTATCCATTTCCCACTACACTGTGATGAAGTGACCGTGTCTAGCTTTGCTCTGGTACAATCAGAGCGGAACAAACGTTATTAAAAAATCGACTTCCGTTCGTGCGGATATCGAACCGGTTGCTTCCGCTGACGTTGATTGAGCCATCTAATAAATTACTAATCACAAGTGGTTAGTTAATGATAGTTAATACTTAACGGTGGATTATAATTATCTTTTGCTATATTATCTAGATTTTTTTAAGCTTATTAAAAATATATATGTATAATAACAAAAAAACAATGTTTAATGCTTTCATTAGATAGCTCAGTGGAAATACCAGTACATAATAATAATATAAATAATATTACGTTTTTTTGGTTAAGTATCCCGCACATATCAGGACAGTCAAAAGGGACCTGGAAACCTAGTGTTAAGACACTCAGTTCAGATATGAAATGAGAATAATAAAGAAAATGAGAATAATAAAAATATTATCATTCCCCCGAACGAGTATCGAACCCACAACCGTCACGTTGACCACTACCCAACGACACGACGACCTCAATCACCAAAAAAAACCATACCATATTAGTAAGCAGCATATGCCACAAACAATGTAGGTCAAATAGAGGTCTTAACTACGTGTAAGAGTTAAAAATACTGAACGAAACAATAATAAACCAGAGTTTTGTATATAAGAGCATGTATGTATGTATGTTCGTTCCGCTTAACGCGATCGCGGTCGTCCAAAGTCACTTACGATAACCCGTCTAGGGTAGACGCTAGCTAGTGTTTACGTGGGTAGGTATTTAGCACAGGAGAAACTTTTATGAAAGTTATGAATGTATAGTAGTTGCTAAGACATTTGATTTATTAATTTCATTTGAGGCGGTGGTGGCGCAATAAACGAGATGGTTGTGAGTTCGATTTGAACTGGGCGTAATGAATTATTTTAGTATTTTCATTTCCTCGCTCTGGTAACGATGCATAGCCCGGCGTTGATTTTCGCCAATAAACAGGCAATGTCTCGAGAATTCGGCGGTTACTGGGAGACGGAGAGTCTTAATACTATGTGTTCAGGTTCCTGCGGTAACCCACACATAGCGAAAACACAAAAATAACTGAATTTGAATCCACTTGCATCATTTATCGCGTTTAAATGAAAACCAAAAAAATACAGCAATTATTTAATATGCTCTTTTAACGTCGAGTATGTTCTCTAGTTAGAGGTATATAAAATGGAATCTCATTTGTCTATAGAAGGAACACTCGAGCTACGTATATTCGGTTTTCGCTAAAAGCTGTGTTTCTATTCTCTGTCCGATTTTAATGGAACTTTCCCACGATTTTAGGAAGTTTTCACGTGGAAAAAGTTTTTGTTTAACCCACACGATGGCTAAACAAAAGTAATTAGATTTTTTTAAACTTTTATTTTTTTATTTTTATTGTTTTGTAAAAAAAATAATATGGTTTTATAATGCTCTATTTGTAAGACATATTTATTACAAGTTATTTTGTTCACTGTTTAGAAGATAAAAATAGTGATTTTGTTTTGGTTCACTATGCAAAGA
Organism: Heliconius sara; assembly: GCA_917862395.2. Classification (NCBI taxonomy): domain Eukaryota; kingdom Metazoa; phylum Arthropoda; class Insecta; order Lepidoptera; family Nymphalidae; genus Heliconius; species Heliconius sara. The sequence continues at coordinate 9,752,586 of OU860781.1, forward strand.
AAGAGAAACTTAATGGTAATTATTGAGAATTGAAGCCCCAATCATCCCCTTTACAGCCAGACACTAACCCATCGCCACTGCACTCGTAATAACTAACATCAATATATCACATTTTTTTTTACTCAAACATCAAACCTACGCTATCCAGCGAAGAGTCCACAACCATGAGCAAGTCAGTCAAAAAAATACTATACAAGTGCATTTGACATTGAAGTCTTAGGTACTATATTATAAAAAGTAAGTATCATTTGTCGTAATTGCGTGACTCATAAGACCTTCCGTTTGGTAACAGAGGGTACTCGAGCGCTCCGGTTCCTCGGTCGGGCAACGCAGCGGTCACTGCGGACGCAACCGGATAAGTGGTTACAAAATAAATTATTAAATTATTGTATATGAAAATGGTAATTTTTGGTTGTTATTTCAGTTTTTATACGCTAACGTGGTTTTACATAACTACAAAAAATGCTTCTATTTTTAATGACATATTTCATAGCCGTCAGCTGTTTGATATTGAATATTATTAATAATTTCCCATATTTAAAAATAGACATATAAATTGTAATATATTATTCTTATTGAATTCAAACAAGTGATTTATCACTATATAAAAAGCTTTTGTTTTTCACTTTACGCTGTTACCTGAGAACCTAGTGTTAAGACACGCGTGTTGAGTAGCGAAACTCAACACTACTTTACCTCTATGCCAGAGCGAGGAAATGAAAATATTAATAAGTTCTTTGATTTTTACGATTATTACACACATTAAATGAAACTAATTATATAATAACGCGTATATTTTTATCGCATTTAATAAATGAAAATATTAATTTATTTAATATAAAATAATATATTAACAAATATATCAGTCCTCGAGTGGGAACCGAACTCACAAACGTCGCGTTTACACGCTCGTGCCCCTGCGCCACGATGGAGTCTACATTTTGTAGACACAAAAATAAATTTAAATTTTAATACAAGAATTAGCCACACATCAAACTAAACACGAACCAATTTAAAAGTTCAACATAACAAAGTAAGTATTCAAGTGAAGCCAAACCAACATCAATACACAGCTATACCTAATACTATTTAATTTTCAAATCGCCACAGAATGCCTTCACAGAATGTCAGCAGAATGTCATTTGCATATATAGAGAGACGGTCGACGACCTGCCACCGTGCATTTTAAGTACAATATTATATTGACATAACTACAACACCACTTCAATTCAGATAATAGTGCTTGGAAAACAAAAGAAGTCCACCTTGAGACAGAGGAAACGTAGAGTTGAGACTCATTGCGTGTTGGACGCCGGAACTTAACGCCGCGCTTTGGCTAAAAATATATATAATAACTAAAATAATTTAAATATAAACAATCTACCTAGTGGGGATCGAAAACAGACGCGTTTACAGTCAGTTGTCGTCTAATAAGAGAGCGTAAGTTTGAGAGAAAAATATATAATATTCAATTTTTGATTTTAACTTATTAAAAATATATAATATACAAAATTCACTTATCATTTTACTTAAAACCTTATTTATAATTCGTAGGGTTCGATTCTCGCTTGGGGAAAAGCATATTTTCGTTTTCTGGCCCTGATAACAAAACTAAGTGCGTCATTGAACTCCGCCACTCAACAAGTTATGTCTCGAAAAATTTGACGATGTGCTGAACAGAGTATCAGAAAACTTTGTTTCCCTTTGCCAACTCTTTTATAAGCGGGATACAAGCGGGATACAGCGGGAAAATATTAAAATAATAAAAAAAAATGGATAGAAATTGAAACAGAAAGCCTTTGAGATTAAGCTAACAAAATATCAGCTTTAGGTAGACAGATATCCATCCACACGTCAACGTCAGTAAAGCGGCGCTAATAAAAATATATTTGGCATGCATTGTACCGTAAGCGACCCAAAAAAAGTTCGCGAAATACAAAGCAATTGAATTTTAAATATTATTTTGTTGGTCCAGTGAATGATGTCGAATATAAACAACGTTGGCTGTAGATTCGAATCCATCATCATTATCATCAGCCAGTTCTTGTCCACCGCACGCCCTGAACTCGCTCTTTAGCCCTTGGCATCCAGCTGCTGCTGGAGCTGGATGCTTGGTCTCCAGTCCAGAACGCGCTCCTAACGGTCTTTAGTTCTGCGACAAATGTAACCAGCCCACTGCCACTTCAGCCTACTAATCCTTTGGGCTATTTCGATACCTTGGGTTCTCTGTCGAATATGTTCAATTCAAATCCAATCCCTAGATTACGATACCATATCTAGGTCTAAAATTTGTTATATATAACTTAGAAGTCAGAGAGAACGGAGCGCCAAACGCTACGGTTTGTTTTATAATAATAATAAAATCACGTCGCTATTTCTTGTATCGAAATATGCATTTTAATGTATAATAGGTATACCTATCAGACGTTAGTATTTTGATCGCATTTAAATTCTGCAGAAAATTTCACGCGTAGCGGGACTTAGGCGTGTTCAAGATAGCAAGCTCGGCTTCAAATACCGCTACTTCCAATTGAATTTTGATACTGAATTTTAATATGTGAAACACATGTTTTTTACATTTGTATTAAAATATAAATGCCATTAATACGTTGTTGGCAAGCAAGACGTAATAGTGGGAACATTATCATGTTTTTTTTTTCACAGCTTCACGCTGTATCCTGCATGTTACGGGGTTGGTAGAGGAAGTCTAGTGTTAAGACACTCCGCTCCACGCTTTCCGCCGAATTCTGGAGGCATTGCGTGTTGAGTAGCGGAACTCAACGCGCGGCTTGTCTCGACACCAGAGCAAAGAAATGAAAATGTAAAATTATAATTTATTAGGAATAAGTAACTTTGACTCTCTATCTGTTGAACATTAAATAAATGACAAAAGACGAGTTTTTTAAGATATGTCGTATATTATTAAAAACATATGAGCTAGATCTTTATTTTTCGGTTGCAATACCTTTTTCCCCAATTCAAAATTCGGCGGTCTCCGATTTTGTCTAAAGCATAAGAGTAACTAATTTTAACCTAATTTGTTCTAGAAGTTTCGTAGCAAACCGGCTAACACAAACGAACATACAATGATCTTACATTTCGTGTTAGTTATTTCGTGTTTTATCATTAAATTTCTATTGGCCATACTTTTGGAAATAGTGGACTCTACATTTAATACAAATAAGATAAAGGTATAGAGAAATTGTAAACAATATACTGATTGTGTCAGAACACATTAATATGAAACTGATAACCTATTCGTCACTTTCGTTATTATCAACACGTTTTTAAATGAATATTTAAGTTAATAAGTCATTAAATTTAATAGGAAATGTAATCAGCATTGAGTTGTATCATGGGGCAGAAGAAAGTGGGGAAGGGAGTGTCTTAACACTCGGCTCCCGCTGCCTAAAGTAAGATATGCGGGATAAAGCGTGAAGCTGGAAAAAAGTGTTTCGAGTTTACTCCAATTCTCTATCAAATGATATTTCTCTTTGAGAGGAGAAAGTAAAGAACGGTTGCTAGATCACTAACTTTGTAAAACTCGCTCTTCAACAAAAAGTTAATGTAACTAACCTTCAGAGCGCAAACCTCCAGAAAGACTGATTTGACAATTTTTTAAAACATCTACATGTTTTATATATTTATTAAGCAAAACGTATTGAAACTTTTGAGGTCGGTCGTGGCGCAGGCACACAAAGTGTGAATGTAAAATTGACTGATTGTGGGTTCGATCCCCATTCGAGGAAGTGAAATATTTACTTGAATTCATATTTCCATTTCTTCGGTCTGGTATCGAGGCAAAGCGCGGCGTTGGGTTCTGCCACGCAACACGCAATGCCTCTGGAATTCAGCAGAAAGTGGGGAACTGAGTGTCTTAACACTAGGTTCCCTCTGCCTACCCTGCTGTGTGCCGGATATAGTATGAAGCTAATTTATTTATTATATTTAAGAAAACGTATAAAAATTTGAACGTAGCGGAATTTGAGCCAGCGCCTCTTTGGACCAAGACGAAGAAGAAGGCGTCCAAGAGGCGCCCATAGTCCCATAGTCTATAGTCTATACTTTGCCTTAATCGTTAATTTTAACCATGCCTGGTATACAGTTACGACTTCCCAAACCAATTTAGTATACGTATCCAACCCACTGACATCAAAGGAGGAACACCAAAATACAAGGAAATAAGATTACTCGACGTTTCTTAGAATGATCGGTTTGTTTTTTCCGTTTTATTGTATGCTTACTTTCTATTATTCGAGCAAAAAGAGGGAATTCAATATAATAAGGTCTCGAGTTCGATTACCATTTGAGGAAATGAAATATTATTTGAGGCAAAGCGCACCGTTGAGTAACACGCCTCAACACGCAATGCCAACAAATAGCAGGCCAGACCCTTTCCCATTAAGAAACTTCCGTTCCCCCATTTACTGAATTTTCTGAAAATTCAGAAGACATTACGTGGTAAAACTCAACGCCGCGCTTTGCCTCGTTACCATGTTATATAATTTATTTACTCGAGTGAGAATCGAATCCACCTGCCGTGTTTACAACACTAAATTGGTAAATTAATTCTTACCAATAAATTGACGAACACCGATCAAACAGACTACTGTTATTTTAAAATTCTTTACTTTTATGTATTTATTTTTTTTAATTTTAAGTTTACCTATCTACTTGAACAAACTTTATAACAATATTTAAATTTAAGACAATTTATAGGTAAATTTTCCCCAGTAAATATCCCGAAAAGTACTAGTGGTGTTTCGAGACAACTTTCACTAATTGAAGATCACTAGAAGGTACAGTGTCTATTAGGTTAGCTACCATAATCATTTGTTGACATAGCAGGCTAGGCAGATAGAGCCTAGTGTTGAGTCACTCCTTTTCTAACTTAATGCCTGATTTTCGATATATTGCGTGTAGATAGGCGGAAATCAACGCCGCGCTTTATGTACAAGAGTATTGAGCGACAGAACGCAACGCTAATTCGCTCTCGTTACCTGAGCGAAGAAATGTAAAATATAAAATATTTCATTTCCTCGAATGGAAATCGAACCCACAACCTATCGCGTTTACAGCAACACGCTTGTACCACTGCGCTACGACAACTACACGATCATATTAACATTTATTAACTAAGCAAAAAGAAAATCAAAAAAAGAAACTCCAAACCGTATCTACGAACAAACAAACGCGAAACACGTCTGTCTATACTCCTTGGGATTGCACTAGGCTTGTGGCTGTTTAAAAATACTTTCTCATTTCTATCTTACATTATCTAAAACTAAACCCTAATAGTTAGGGAACAGAGTTCGAATTCGTTACTTCACATGCGTCGTTTACGTCGTTTCTCTTATGAGGTGATACACAGTATGGCGGAACAGGTCATCGTGCTAAACTATATATTGTTGATACTATATAACTATATTTACTATATATATATAAATATATATAGACGTACGTTGTATGGGTGTCGGTCGCCAGTCGCTCGAAGGTCACTCACTCCACACGAGTTTGTACGTACGTACATATGTGGATACTATAGCTATGAATGTATGGTGTTGTACGTTTTAATAACGTTATATTTTGTTTTGGAGTCGCGTTTTTACTAGATTTACGGGGTTTTGTGTTTAAGTTCTTGTTGTTGAAGACTCCAAAAAAAAGGGATATAGTAGAATTTACCTATACATATAAAACGAACTATTATAGGTTAAGTAAGCTGTTTTAAATTAATATCTAATGAGATATTTTTGTTTATGATAAAATATTAAATAACGTTTAAATATAAAAGATTTTTATAAAAAAAACGTTATTCTCCTTGATCTGTATTGAGTTTATAGGGCAATAAAAGAAAAAAATGTGAGAATTTACTTCGTTTCACACTGTCATTAACAAAAGCAGAGAATAAGTTACGAGTTCCTATCATAAATCATTATTTTAACTTTTATAAAAAGACACGATATTTTTAATCGCATAATACCTATCTTATTTAAAAATTCCTTTGAAATAATATTCTTATAATAACCAAATTAAGTGTAGTTAAAGAATATATTTATCCAAACAGTATAAGTTCTTTGTAGACAACATATATATTTAGAAGTGGCGCCTTGGTTTTTAAGAGGTGCGCATTCAAATCCCGCAACGTTAAAAATTTTTAACATATTATAAAAAGGATTTTTACTTCCAAAGTGTGGAATAGTATATTAAAAATTATAAAAATATTATGAGTATTAAAACAGTTATTCAGCCACCTACATCTGGAAAATAAAACATAAAACACCAAATCAATTATACAAAAAACGAAAAACCCCCAAACTCCAACAAAAACACGATATTTCATAGTAAATTGTTCAAGTAAAAAGCATAACATGTTTTTATTCGACGTTTATCGATTGCACGCTTTCTATTTAGAGATGGCTATGTACAAGTGGCTGTCACAATCTGAGCGATGTGTGTTCGTCTGTTCATGATATTTTCTATTTAAATAAAATATTATATTAAGAGTTGTTATGTTTTGAGGGGCCAGTCGTGGCGAAGTACGAAGTGTGACTGAAAACGCGACAGGTTGTGAGTTCGATTCTCGTTAGAGGAAATGAAATATTGAATATTTTCATACACTCAATACGTACTGCTTCCAAAAATGTCCTAATAGAATATAGAGATATAGTGTGATGTTAAAAAAGTAAAATATACATATGAAGGTATTGTAATACAATTATTATTGCAATATTTGTTCCATTTTTACTTGGAAGAATATTCATTATGATTAATGTTACGCCTTAAATAAACGCAGTGTTGAGTGACGCCACTCTATGTGACCAAATTCAGCAAAATGTAGAAAACGGAATGTCTCGACGCTAGATATTCTCGATTATCAGAAAAGTCTTCTAAAATTTTAACTTACAACATATTTAAGCTTTTAAAAATCTTCTGTACAATGTATTATTTTCCTAATTATTTATTACTGTACGGTAACTTGATAAATAAGATAGCTACACCATGTTAATGACTTCACAAGATGTCGGCTTTAATTAAACTGCATGTAGATAAGTAAAAGAAAGTTTTTTTATAATATATTATTTGTAATTTTCAACTATTAAAACAAAATTATTGTGAGTTATACTTATAATGTTATAAAAAAATACGTCGTACTTTAGTCGCAGGTTACGTACAGGTTTAGACGAAAGTTTAAAGAAAATCGTTAGAAATGCTCTACATACTATATTTTATATTACTGTGTAGTCTGAGTAGCTGTTCGCAAATTTATCTTGTAAAATCCGTTTATTTCCCATTTCCTAAGGAACTTTCCTTCGTTCTCCAAGAAACCTACATTCCAAACTTCACTTCCTTCTACGCCGTGGAACTCTGATATTTCATCTATCAGTCACTTCGTGTCAAATTAAATGAAATACCAAAAACTGAAACATATCATTCTTTATTCCACAAATATCGAATTACTGATCACATACAGGTCAATAGCTTTTGCACCCTGTTGTGAGAGCGAAGAAATGAGAATATGAATAAATAATAAATAATTTCCTGAAGTAGGGAACCTACAGCCGTCGCTACAGTCACACTCTTCCTCCCCAGCGCCACGACGGCCTCCGTAATTCGATTTGTCCAGACAAACCAAACAAAGTCAACAAATGAAGCATATCTAACACGATAAGGACAGACGTAGAAGTCACGTTTACAACTGGACGCTACAATATAATACAATACAATGTAATACTAGATCAGCGGCCGCCATTTTGTGAAAACCTGATTACAAATAGATGGTATTATACAAATAATCCTATTCAACAACGAAGCCAAAAAATTACATCGTGAAACTATAATATAATCAATGCTGTTTCCGAGTTTAAGAGTGTAAACTCTAGAAATAGTACAAGAAGAGTTTTGGGTTCGATTCCCACTCGAGGAAATGAAATATTTAAGATCTCCTATAGCTGTAGAATAAGCAGAGGAGACTTAAGTCTTAAGTCTAGAGACATTCTATTTTGGATTTTTTTATAGAATTTTTAAGACAATTTGTGATGACTGGCGTAACTCAACGCGTTTTAACAAAATAGCATAATGTAGAATGATAAAAAACCGAAAGGTCAATATAACATCCCATTCTATACAGCTTCAGCTCCACGCTGTATCTCAAACACAGCAGCAGAGGGAACCTAGTGTTAAGACACACCGTTCCCCACTTTCCGCCGAGTTGTGCAGGCATTGTGTTTTGAGTGGAACCTAACTCCGCGCTTAGCATCGACACCAAAGCGAAGAAATGAAAATATAAGTTAGTAAATATTACATTTACTCGACTGGGGATCGAACCCACATCCAGCCGAATTTACAGTCACACTTTGTACCCCTGCGCCACGACTGGCCTCCCATTCTATACAGTAGTTATAATTTTCAACTCTATAATAATAAAATAAAAATAAAAATTAAATTAGCTTCACGCTATATCCCGCAAACAGCAGGGTAGGCAGAGGGAACCTAGTGTTAAGACACTCCGTTCCCCACTTTCTGCCGATTTTGAAGGCCTTGCGTGTTGAGTGGCAGAATTCAACGCCGCGCTTTGCCTTGATAATAATGGAATGGATTTATAGCAGAATACGCTACACGAGGCCGCATGCCGTGCCAGCTCGCTTTGTAATTCAAGAAGACGCAGCTGCATTTCGAAATGCGTAAAAATCTTGTTCACTTTATCGTCATTGTCATTTTATCATGAGGGTAGTGGGTTCTAATATGTAAAGATTAAATAATAATATAAATCTATTGATCTATCTGATATGGTCAATACTAAAATTCACTAAATCTATACTGCTGTAGTTTATATAATGAAGCTGAATTGTTTGTTTGACTGAACGGTCTAATCTCAGGAACTATTGGTTAAAATATTTTTTTAATTATTTGTGTTAAGTAGTCCAGTAGCCGTTTTAACGTAACCCACTGTACCCTCGTTTAGTTACTTCGGGCACATAAATTGATTTAACTCTTAGTTAAAATGGGGAACGGAGTATCCTAACACTAGGTTCCTTCTGCCTACCTGTTGTGTGCGGGATACACGAAGCTGATTTAATTCCTAGTTATTTCCACTTAGCCGAAAGCCGAAGCATAAATGTAGCACACACTATATGTATACAACTAGCACTACTAGAAGACATTTCCAATTTCCTTCGATGCAGTCTCTCAGGAATACAAACTAATTAAGACGTTGGATACAAACAGTCCTCCGTCGTGCGGGGATTCGTGAACTTAGTCAATCAATACTGTTTACATAGCCACATGTAAATGTTGATATAGTAATTTACATACTAGAACTGTAGGTTCGAAGCCGTTTCGTGTCAAAAAACATTAAACGTATGAAAAATAAGCAAGTTTTGCTATATTTTGTTTAATTACGAAAGCCGTCAAAATATATTGTTGTTAAGATAACAATACGTCTACATTGTAAGCGTAGTAAGTTTTATTATAGTCGAATGTTGGTACATATAAATAAAAGATTTTTATAAAAATGACAAATAGGAAGATCTCTCTCTCTCTCTCTCTCTCTCTTTTGATCTCCATAAATTGACACAAGTATTTTTTCAATTCGAACCATTAGTTCCTGAGATTAGCGCGCTCAACCAAACAAACTCTACAGCTACAGCTACAGCTTTATAATATTAAAAAGTAAAGATAAAATAAGTATTTTTTTATATCTTTATTTTATATCTAAGTGACAAATGACGCGTTTCTCAACTTCTGACACCCACAGCCTTGTCTTTCGAGATAGAGGAAATGTCATTTATTAAACATACACGTTTTCCGTTGTCGGATTTGAATTCGTGACTATAGGGTCACACGATCAGAAAAAAAAACTGGCAATACGCCAGACATATAAATTGTATGGCCGTAGATAATAAATAAAAACTACAAGTGTATACGATTATGCAAGTCAAACTAAAAGATTGTTTTAGGAGCCACTACGACCGCGCTTAGTTACATGCGACGCCACTACGGCCACGAGTAGACATATATATATATATATATATATATATATATATATATATATATATATATATATATATATATATATATATATATATATATATATATATATCTTCAATATAGCTTCTTTCTTCCGTTATTGCCAGACTGGCAGACAAGAGACAACACACAACCGAAAACGCGCGGCATAACGCTGCAATTTAGCATGTACGTTCCTAGGGGAGCGTAAAGGAGTACTGAGAGATTTTTTTTAAAAATTCTCTTACGTTTTATAGATCAAAAACAAAGTTACAGGCCGCCACTAGTGTTAAAGTAAAACAAAATCGCAAAACAATGGAAAACACGTAGGGAGGTGATGTAATTACAAACACAACATACCCGATTGTTCAGTAAACATACCTACCAGTACGTACAGCCCGCACGTGAGTCACCTTGCACTGTCGCATATAATTCATTTAGATGTTTATCTAATCATACGAAAGATTGCAATATTTGATATTAATGGTTTTAATTAACTGAAAAAAATATGTGTTTTGTATTGTTTTTTATCAGCTTCACGCTGTATCAGAGGGAGCCCAGTGTTAAGACACGGGGAGTGTCCTTTACGCCAAATTATGTAGGTATTGCGTGTTGAGTGACGGAACTCAACACCGCGCTTTGCCTCGACACGAGAGCGAAAAGTGAAAATGTTAAATATTTACGTCCCACGATTGGACTCACGGTTTTAATATAGTAAATGTCATTTGCCAAAACAAGTAGTCTTTTTTCAACTTTTCATTTGTATCCTTCGTATAGCAAAGTAGGTTGAGGGAGCCTAGTGTTAACGTGACACTATTTTTTACCCGACTGCAGCGAAGCCCAAAAGGGCGGTTATGATTTAGGGCACATGTATTTACATCCGTTCCGTTGTTCCCCTGAAACTGATAAACCAGTGAACCGATTTTAATAAGCAATACGTCGTTAGATGTGTCTCAATTACACGAGATTCACTAGATATATTAATTTAGTTTATGCAATCGAGTTTTCTATTTCTTTATTATTATAAAAATGCGTACATCCACAGTGTTTACCATCAAAAGCAGTCATTTCCACCAACATCCCATAGAATCATTAACCCCATAAAATACATACACACATGCACACACACACGGTCGCACACACGCGCGCCGCCCACACTCGACTCGTCCTTGACAGCGCCGCGTTTGTCGTCGCTCAGTTTATTTCTGACCGACTCCTGCCGGACTTAGTTTATCTATTTTTGAATACTATTTTACGTTTTTTTGCGGGTTCGGATCCATTCGTGGTGATGATTACATTTAAATTATTACCATTTCCTAGCTCTGGTCCACATAGCGGCTGAGTTTCGCCATTCAGTATGCAATGTATGGATTTAAGTTTTATTTATTATAATTTAAATATCAACTAGGTTCCCATGTTCCCCTTGCTGTGTGCGGGAACCAAATACTTTAGCAATCAAAGTAGACATTGAATACAAGTCATCCTTACATATTATATCATTGACATATTATAATGTCGCCAAGTACTAAAAGTTATCACAACAACGCATTGTTTTATAGCAGTACCTATATCAATATATGTAGATATAGGCATGAATACGTGCGTACGCGCAGGTGTGGTCGCGCGCATTCGAACAGACTCATTTCAGATATGCACCCGAGACCGTGAGTCACCGGACTTCCTTTCAGATGCTATAATAAGAATGTTTTCTTACTTTGATAAACTGTTTTTTTTGCAATTTTTTATGACGTTTGATCGTAGATAGGTAGCAAGTTTCATCCGAGCGAAAAATTCGTTTTAAATTGCCTTCATTTCGGTCTATTTCGTACAAATTATCCTTTTATTTGGTGAATGGATAAACTGTTTTGAATATTCGGGTGATTTTTTTTTATATTTTCGTATTCGCGTGGTCGGTCTAGCAACTAGCAGCGCGGCACGTTATCTACAGAGATGATGTGCAATACGAAATAATAATGTAATTTGCTTTTAATCTTTGTTTTCTCTAGAGGTGAATGAAAAGGACCGATAACGTAGAGGTCGATGGAAAAGTCCGTGTTTCATTATCGTAGAATTAATTTAAATAATAAACAAGATCGTTCTGGCAGACATAAATTTCAACATTGTTAGTGGGTTCGAATCCTTTTCTGAGACATTTGTATTTGATTTGCTCTTTTATTTATCTCATATATGTAAACAAAATCTTAGAGAGATTTATTTAAGTTGCATCACTTTTTACCAAATAATTTGGCAAAAATTAATAAAAAGAAATAAAAAAAATTAATAAATAAAAATAAAAAAAAATACCTATCATCAAATAAATAGCTTTAATATAATACTTTCTTCACATCAAACGATATACTTAGTTATTATAATAAAATGATTTATACCAAGTATTTTTTTGCTCTCAATTTTTTTACTTGAAGATCGAACCAAGAACCACGTGTACCCCTGCGCCACGACGGACCTCTATCCTAAGTATATCTATATATATATAAAAGTACAACACGACACGCCGGCACTTGAAGCTGAGATCCAAACTATTGCAATTACTGGATGTAGGTCTCAGGTCACGTGGGTTACGTGACGTCTCTTATTGTTCTGTGGTAGGTTCAATTCGATTCAGGTCTTGATGTTAGGTAACATTGTTTCAAGTGAGATTGTAAATTATTTAGCCTTGTGTTTGTAAAGTTTTATTTTGACGTCGATGGTCACGGGTTTGAGTTTCGTTTAGATAAATACTTTAATTTTGAATCATGTGCGTATAATATAATAAATGGGTAGATATTACCATCCACTGTTTAAATATAATATAACAACGACTGCCAAGTATCTAATCTATGTATATATTTCCGCGTTCCTTTGTTATTCTATCTAATTTTACTTTGGCTTTAAACTATATAAATGTATCACACTACATAATATTATTATAAATGTGTATGTAAGTTTGTTCGTTACGTTTTCACGCCAAAACTACTCAACTGATTGTCATGAAACTTTGTAAATATATTCTTATTAAACAATATATTTCTCTCTTGAGATTCTAACCTTTGTAAATTACAATATTATACACATACATTTATTATATTACAAATACTAATGAATGGATTTCACAAACTGGAACAGTTTAGTTACTAAACACAAATCCAAGTATTGAATTGAAAAAATATTTTTGTGTTGAATAGTCGATTGATCAAAAGAGGAACCTATATACATATGTACATATGTATAATCACAGTAATAGTTTAGAGGAGTCCACTGACACAGATACCTCGGGCACTTTGTCCCATGTTTTATACATTTTAATTTTTTCAGCTTCACGCTGTAACAAAGAGGTACATTTAACACATTTAACTAAGTAGGCAAAGGGAGCCTAACGTTAAGACACTCCGCTCCCTACTTTTCCCCGAACTCTAGAGGCATTGCGTGTTAAGTGGCGGTGCTCAACGCCGCAGTTTGCCTCGATACCACAACAAAAAAATTAAAATATTAAATATTACATTAGCTCGAGTGATAATCGAACCTACTACCTGTCGCATCACGACTGGCCTCACGCAATGAATATTTTTCTTTGAATATATTAGACGAGGGAGTTTGTATATGTGCCTGCCTTATTGAAGACTTTATTACATGAGAACAAAATTCTCAGAATAAAAAATTTTAGTTCAAAGCAATAGTTCAATTACTATGAAAAAAAACTTAATAAAAAACCAAAAACACCAATACAAAATACAAAGAATATTTGCATAAAAAATCATATATTAGTTAAGTATAATATAAAAAAAAAACTCTTTACGAGAAACTTTTTCACAAATCTCTTTGACAATAGCCGGATCCCAAAAGGGGTTTTCAATCACACAATCCCTTTATATATATTGAAGGAGAATTCCGTACACTTCGGTGGCTTACGGAATAATCTTTATGAATCTAAAGTAGTAACGAAGTTTTTTTTTTAATATATATTTTATTGTAAAATATATTTATTTATATGGTGTAGATATAAGGAAAAGGCCAGTTAGGTATTTTTTCTGTTACTGAATGACAGACAGACAACGCACAGACGAAACTACTGAACTTAGAATGTTGTAATTTAGCATCGACTTACCTGAAAAAATTTATGTACTTAAATGCATTCTTGGGTTAAGGAGAATAAGAGCACAACTCTATGATAAAGTGGTATAAACTAGATTGGGAACTATGGGAACAGAAATGACTAAAAAAAGAGAGTTTTTTCATTTCGTCCCAAAGTCAAAGGAAAATTTACTTGTTGTATAACTTTTAAATAGCCAAAGATTGAAAACTGGAAAAACACTAAATTCTCACTGCGTTCAAATAAACAAAAAAGTACCTATAAATTACAATCTAACTCCAAACACACAGTACATAACACCGAGTAACTCGCAAACCTAGATTTATATACGCACAAAAGTATGCAGATAACAATTTATGAACAAAAAAACAAACAATTTGGCAACACTTTACCAAAAGTAGAACCAAGTAGGTCGCGGGGGGCACGAGGAAGGAGAAATATAACGATGTTTTCCACACGTTGGGCCCTCGCCAATGGCCGCCGTTAATCTATATTGTCGTCGTTGGATAAGATAAGTAACGAGTTCTCAAGTAACACTATATCGTACGTAGTATTCTATGGTTATTTATTACTATAGTAGTAGAGTTTTCGTTTGTAATAGTAGAGAGGGAAAAGAATTATCTAAGATGTGATGTCATTTAAATTTTTGAATTTTATTAAATGAGAAGAAGAAGTACGGGAAACTATACAAAAATATTATATATTTTCAGGTTTTAGCATATCTAACATTTTTACGTATATAATAAACTTAATCTCTAAACAAAGGTAAAAATGGGGGCCCTAAGGACCTGTTTATAAAAGGATTTGAAAAGCTTCCATCCACTTTCCTTCAAAAATTATTTGTGTCTATACTGAAAAACGAAGCCAGGCAAAAAATTTTAATAAATTTTCCTTATAAAAAAGTCAAGATATTAAAAACAGTTAAATGGACTAAAAATGTAAATAAATTCTGATGCAAATTTTACCTCATTTGGGAGTCAAACTCGCGACCGTACAGTTGTGCGAAATAAATTACTTTTGTGGTATTGCGTCATAAGGTCGTATCGTCCTATATAATTTGCCACTTAATACACGAGCAACTACGTCATTATAAAGTAAATAATGTTATCTTGTTATCAACTAACATTAAATTCTTGCGTAATAATCAAATCTAAATAAAGAAAATACCATTTAAATACATTATTAAAATAGATTTAATGTATTCTTATTTTCTAAAGCATGTTGTTGTCTTTATTCAAATGTGGCGAACGGAGTGTTCTAACACTAGATTCTCTAAAAAAAACATAAAGTCGGATACGTGCCAGAATATTATATAATAGTTAATAAATAATAAAAATATTAAAATATCAAATATCGATTATCCAAAACATAAAAGATAAGGCCATAAACATATTGAGGCCGGTCGTGGCGCAGCGGCACAAAGTGTGACTGTAAACCGACTGGTTGTGGGTTCGATCCCCACTCGAGGAGATGAAATATTTACTTAAATTTATATTTCCATTTCTTCGCTCTGGTGTCGAGGCAAAGTGCGGCGTTGAGTTCTGCCACTTAACACGCAATGCCTCCGGAATTCGGCAGAAAGTGGGGAACGGATTGTCTTTCACTACGTTCCCTCTGCCTACCCTGCAGTGTGCGGGATACAGCGTGAAGCTGATTTATTTTTTTAAAAGATAAGCATTCTCTGTAACTCCGTACATGGTAGGTATACCTACATTTCTTGCAAAAACAGTATTGAATTACGTCTATTTGGCGAAAGGTCGCCTACGAAAGTAACACGAGAGTATCGAGTGACGGTGCTGGGTGTCATCGAACTTGCACTTTGTACCTACCTACGTACCTACTGATAAGCTAGTCTTAGGCTCGTATTTATAAACCACTCTTAAATTGCTTGAGATTGATCTTGAGATGTCGTTTTTATTTAAATTTTATATATCTTAGCTATTTGTTTTATGTTATCCTTACTTGACTTCAGTATTTCAGGTTGTTGGCAGAGAGATATGTCACAGCGCCACTTTGTGCCTATTCTCAGAGACTAGGGCACTAGGTATGCAGAAACATATTGGTGTCAAAACACTCCTTTCGCCACTTACCAGTGTACAAAAGGAAAATAATGAATTAAATGAAATTAAATAATTGCCTAAGGCAGGATCTTTCTGTTATTCTTGAGGAAATAAATTCTTTAAAATAAGATATGAACCCACGGCTACCTGCTTTTAGACTTAGGAGTAGCACAGCTAGTTGAACTAACTATTCTACTCTAGGTCTCTTATTGCTTTACTGCTAGAATTCTATTGTTACAATGAATCATCAAAAGGCAATATTTTATAGGTTTCTTATTTATTAATATTTTAATATTGAGACTCGCTTAGACTATGCATACAGTAACTAGTAACGAATAACAATACTACGTAAAATATGTATGTATTTAGTCATATGGCATATGGCTCGATTTGGTTTACAAAGTACTTGTCAGAGAAAAGAACGATTTGAAGCTCCACCATTGAGTAAAATGGATATAAACTTATATTATTTTTTAGTTTTACGCTGTATCTCACATATATAAAGGTAGACAAAGAGAAATAAAGCTACAACCCGCTTCAAGATAAGCCCATTTCTTTAAACGATGAGATGATGATATGATAGGTAAAAGAAGCAGAAAAAAAGGTAGAGTGCTCCTCAAAGTGGGTTCCAGCGTGATGGACCTGGAACATCCGTTTCTCACTACTAATTATACAAACATATAAGCAACTACTACGTTTTTAATAAGAATATAGCAAATAAGTCATCTTGACGGTCAAGGCCGATCGATATCGTAATTCGTATCTGAAGTGACCTTCGAACAGTGTTATCGCGTCCGCTATAATCTCACTATAATAAGAATTCAATTTTGTGTTGCTAACTCATATCGATGTTTAATCGAATATATTTATTTTTGTAATTATTATAATAACACATTTGTAGTGATGTTTCGATGTTAATAACGATTTGTTAATCGATTTATCGTAATTCGTATGAACAATTTTAATGTATTGATTTTCCTTATAATATATTCTAGTGTTTTTCTTACATCGGTAAGTTATGAGGCCAGTCGCGGCGCACAAGCGTGAGCCTGTAAGCACGACAGGTTGTGAGTTCGATTTCCAGTTGTGGAAATGAAATATTTACTTTTTTTCTTTTGTTCGCTCTGGTGTCGAGGCAAAGCGCGGCGTTACGTACTCAGGACGCAATGCCTTCAGAATTCGGCGGAAACTTGGTTATTTTAGGTCTTTGACATTTTTTTGGTATAAAATCTGAGTAACTCGTTTTAAAAGTAGACAGTCAGATTAGTCATGGATGACTTTAAAACTTCAATAAAATAAGTGCAATTTATATAATAACGGAAATAACTTGGTATTCGTTTCTTTAACCTTTTTACTTAGTTTGGTTATATCGAATTAGTTGCACCTATGTTAAGTTTATTTAACACTAGGGTCCCACGTTCCGTTTAGTTACCCTGCTTTGTGCAGAATATAGTGTACATTACGCTATATTCCGCAAAGAAAAAAAGAAGAAAATACAAGTTCCTTGTCACGTTATAGCCAAAGTTATTTTGTATAGAGAAAATAAACCAACAAATTGTCTGTATAAAGATGATATATATAACCCACAAGATTACATGACAAGAATGAACGAAGTTTTTATAATGCACATCGTATGAGTACTTATTAGATAGATGTTTGAGGAAAATTCATACCTAAACTGTAATTAAAAATTGCATAAGCGACGAGACTTCTTTAGATATTATATATTTAAGTTTATAAGAATTCTAGCAGAGTAGTCAGACGAAGCGTAGTGTTAAGACACTCTGCTCTGTTTGGAGTGGACTCAACTCAGCCTCGACACCAGAGAAAAAACATAATATTTTATTCCCTGGAGTGGAAATCGAACCGTGAACTTGTCGAATTTCTAGATACACGTTTGCGCCTGTTTGACTGGCCTCATGGATCAATTCTAATCATAATGTAAATTTTTGTTCATTAATATACATAAGACAGCATGAGGACCCCCCGGAGGGGATGTATGAGGAGGTTGATGACAGTCGACGAGGCGAAAGAGGTATGCAGAGCGTTAGGCGATACGTACTATCTGAGATGCAGTGCTTTAGCCCCTTACTTTATATCCCTATAAATGTAATCATATAAAGAAAATTAAAGCCAAAACGCCTATCCCTTTGAATATTATAACAAAAACTAGAATAGAAGCTAGAACTTACTACAATTGACGAGTTTGCTAATAAGTAAAATTGACTTTGCAAACTGGTTACAGCAACCACACACGAGACACCTATAGGTTACTACTTAGTTCTGACCTGGTTGCTTGAAACGTGTGGCATTCCAACACAACCACTCAGGTCATCCATCTCTACATACCTATTACATTAGTGTAGACGCCTAAAATGGTTTCGATCGTTTAGGTTATAACGTGTTTATACATCAGCTGCTGGTAGCCATACGTGGCAAGTTACAAATAACCAACTACAGTATACTCGCGAGGCTTTATGCCTCATAATTGGAGAGTAAACAGGTATAACCAAGTATATCGAGGCTTTACGCCACACACTCTGACGGTAAACAGGTACACGTTGCACTTAATCTAGACTTACCAACGGAAGCAAAGACAGAGATTCGATCCAATATGACAAACATGAACCAATAGTACTGAGCGGACGCGGCCAGCATCGCCGGCGCTGGTGACGGGTTCCCGCACCTCCGCGAGGCGGGCCACGTCACGTCACGTCACGTACACTCCGTACCTCGTGACGACCTCGACGAGCACCTCCCCCGACGGCGTGGACCACACCATGCTCCGGCACTGCGCGTCCTCGAGCACGCCACGTCGCTACGTATCACACATTTGCGTTCCCGAATGATAACGAATGCCAAACAAAAAAAAAACACACGGGGCTCCCAAGAAGGTCGTGGTGTTTTTTTGTTGCGAGCTGGCAACGCCGCGCCGATGCACGGTGGCCGGACGCGCGTACGGTCCGCGCGGCTCCCATTGGCCGAGTGCGGCGGCGGCCATCGCGCCGCGCGCCGCTCCCGGCCAATCGCGGCCGGCCCCGCGCCCCGCCCACTGCCCGCGGCCCTGTTGCAAGCGCGGCGCGGCAGTCGCGCTCCGGACGTCGCGCGAACAACAGATCTACCACCAGTGTTGTGCGTCTGACACACGTACATGACAACAGGAGACGGAGACAGCTAGTGAACGTATGTTTGAATTTGGGATGCAAGAATAAGTATGAATGAAATGCCTTAAACAAATAAGTGTTAGTTAACTTATCAATTTAAAGTGAAATACCGGTAAGATTTACTGGAGATGCATCTCGTCTCTATCATAACAAAATACAGCTTTAAGCTTCACTTAACAATTTAAATATACTATTTACGTACAACCAATTCAATGATTTCCATAATTTAGGACCAATGGATGTTAGTACCTGAAACAAATAAACAATAATAATAAATAAATTGTTAATTCAGCACTACAAACTAATAAAAATACGAAATTGAATATATTTCTCACAGTACATATTAAGTGTAAAGACAAGTAGTTCGTAAAACTATGCTTAATAATGTGATAACAGTTCATGGTTATAATAAATTTATGATTAGATGAAAGACATGTTTTCTATGTGTATTAATATTTATATAACACTTACACCACATATTATGTACCTACAATATTATCACATAGTTATTGGTAGAATATTTTTTGTAATTTATGTCAAAAATAAACAATTATTAGATACTATTATTTTCTTTAACCTGTTTTGATATAATTAATTGATCTGCTGTTATTGAAATATTTAAGATTAACCGAGGTTTATATTTTATTATTATAATATTGTTATCCAGTTTAGGATCATAAAGCAGCATAGACTTGTCTGATTATTAAAGTTATATATAATAATCAATAATGATGTTTCTGTTCTACGAAAACATACTAAGTAAGTTAATTCTCAAAAACAGACTTCCACACTCGTAAGAATTATTAATCTACGCTTAGTTTTGGAAACTGCGGCGTTAAATTCCGTAATACAACACACAATATCGAAATCACTGAGATAAACCACTAATCAACACTATGTAAATGATATATCCTATTGATATGCCATATATCCACAAGGAATTTGAAGTGCGGGCGGAAATCTACATTTATATAGAATAAATATATATGCGTAGGCGTGTCGTGTCGTACGACTGTGGAATGTGACAGAGTCGGGCTGCGCCGGCGCATGATTACACACGTGGCCGCTTTATATATTATAGAGGTGTAATAATATATATACGTATATTTTTTATTTTCTCATTTCTTATCTTTTTTATCTTTCATTTAAAGAATAGGTAAAGCTTTTGTCGCATTACTCCTACATAAACGGGATTCTGTTCTCTTTTATCTGTAAAATTTGTATCTGAGAATTTCGAAACATGATTTGTAAGTAGTTCTCAAAATTCCTATTGGAACGTTAAAAAAGATTTCATTTTACGCATTACGTAAATCCATGCAAACAAAAGTTGCTGACGACGACTGCTATATTATAATAAAAAATATCAAAATTCAAATATATATATTTGTAATAGAATGTATTTGTGGATATATAATTCTATGTACGTGACGTGATCAGTAACTGATGATACAATAATATTAAAATATGATTTTTTTTCACTATACAACTATGTTTCTTCTTATCCTTTAAAAAAAAATATAATAAATACATATAATGGTCATTACTCATTTTAAAAATAATAAAAAGATGACATAATAATACGTAATCAACTGAACCTTGACTAAAAATAAAGGTCAATTGATATAAAATGTAATGTGTGATACATAAGAGAATAAATCCTTGTCAGAATAATGTTTTAATATAACTTGTATTAAGACATGTTAACTACTGTTCTTACTCGATGCCCTGAGAGTAGGAATAGGAAGGGCGGGAGTTCCGAGCCCACCCTATAATAGTCCTGAGCCCAACCCATCTTACTAACAAAAAATTGGGCTACAAACAATAAAAAATAAGTTTTCTCAATCACATTTGTTTAAAGCTAAAGACCTTAGTAATTAAAATATAATAAGCAATAGTACAGATTAAACCCACGAACATTTGTACACACAAGTCCACGAAACCCAAACGGTTGCTATAGTAAAATAAAATAGCGGCAACTATTAAATGAATTCTGCAAAAATTAAATACATTCCGTAAAGGATAATTCAATAACAAAACAAGTATTAAAATAAAGTAATTAATACCTCTCACAAATTACAACTTGTAATGAAATGAATCATTAATTAATTACAAATTTGATACCAAAGAGATAAGTTAATGATATTTTTTTCAATAGAATGAATAATATAATGATTCGGCCCACTCTCGGAATAATGAAAGATCATTCGTTATGTAAATGTAAACATCGCCCGTTCTGTTAGTTTAGTTCGAACATTCTTTATCTTGTGAAAATTCTATTTGTAATAAGATAAAGGCTAAATAAGGGATAAGAACAAGTTTTAAACAAGCTGATTAATGATAACCAGGGTAGAAGATTGTTGTGGCGCGGTGGTACAACGTCTTATGGTTGTGGGTTCGACTCCCAATCTGGGGAGAAAGCTCTTTTTAGTTCTTTTCTCTGCTGGTCTATACCAGCAGGGCAATGCAATTAGAAACATCATGAAGGTAAAACAAAACCAGGTTTGTAGTAGAATAAACCATCACAAGTGAAGAAACACTCATCTTTTAACCTTTTTAAATAATAAAGATAGAAAAATATACTGAAACGAATAATTTTTTTTAACATAGCAGGCAGAACCTGCGCATCTTGTAAACCGTTCAAACTCTTGTCGGCAATACTCATATAGCTATCCGTTATACGTTGTTATCTTTAATTTTTTTTACAATTTACGTATAATCCTAGATTTAAATGTTATGATCTAGACATAAACAAGACATTGTTAGAATACCTAGGAATAGGGCTCGTAGACGGGCAGATGTAAGCAGCCCAAATTACCTACTAAAAACTCTACCGTCAACATCGGTTCCGAAAGAGACCTATGAGTACAGATATTGCTAGTAGTTTAGAAACTAACCAGAGACCAGAGACTTCTGTCAATATAGAAAATAATTTAATTTATATAATACAGCGAATTAGGGCTATTAATCAATACTTTATTAGGAAAGTGTTTAAATATGCATCTGCATCTGCAACGAAGATACGTTGAATTATTAAACCAAATTGGGAACATACTTCCTTTCCTGCTTACTTACTCTTAATTTCGTATTCATTCATATATTTAGAATGTTTGCGTTTATGTGTATTAACAAACATTTAACTTTTTATCCCGCATATAGAATTCTTCTGGCACATGAGAGACGAATTCAATACCAAATTTTCTCTTATCAAAGTGGAAAAATGATAATAATTAATTACTCCAAGTGGGGATGGAATCGACAACCATCGCCTTTACAGACAAACTCTGTCAAAATATCCACAGAAAAATATCTTTATACGTGCATATAGATATTTTAAATATACATAAATTATATCAATAAATAAAAAACTTGTTCATCATCATCATCAACATATGTATTTTCAAAGGAAGTAAAGCATCAGCTTTACACAGGCTCAAGCAACATACCTAAGATTTGATGTTATCTACACCTTATAATACAAAAACTACATCAAAATCTGTTCAGAACTACCCTGCTATATGCTGCTATATGCTGACTTACACACCCCTATTATATATGGACGGTTATAAAATAATAAATAACTATCGTTAATATCACCTGCCTTGCAACCGCAGTGGCCTGTAGTTGAATTGAGTATAGAATAATGTTGCAATTATATTGTATTATAAAATTTATCGAGTACTTTCTATCTAGGTATGTTGATTTAAATATCAACTCACAAACAATCTATGAAAATCAACGAAAACAGAAAACGGTGAAAGGGGAGTAGATTAGTTAATTCCTTTTTTTAGGTTCACACTGTAACTCGTATAAAGGAAGGTAGGTAGAGGTACAGTGTTCAGATACTCCAAGCGCACCGCCCAAGTTTCGAGAAATTAAGTGTTGAGCTACGGAACTCAACGCCGCGCTTTGTTCTTTTACCAGAGCCAAGAAATGAAAAATAGATAAAGAAAAATGCAACCATTTGTTCAATTAGACAAGCCAAAATCAAATTTACAATCACTTTTATGTACAGCTTGTCAAACGTCCCTTAAGTTCCAGCATCGCCGCAAATTGTAGGTCAAAATACACACATACAAACGTACATACATTTTAACCTAAAATGTATGCTATATAGTATATATATAGCCCCAAGGACTCCCATTACGCGTCCCAGCGGTCGGTCATATTTCTGGTAATCTTAATTAATTGGCTCTCGGGCTGGCCGGAGCTGGAGGTCGTTGCCTAGCGACGGGCAGCCCTGAGACCCGAAATATATGAAATCACACTTGACCTTTATTGATTGTGGACCCTAGAGATTTATTTTAAAACTGTATTTTTATTTATATATTGAAAAATGTTTTAGAGTATATCATATCCGGTACTCAAGGTGGAATGTCTTGAAAATTCGGTAGAGAGAGAGGAATAGTGTCTTAACATTAGATCCGCTTTGCTTATTGTACCATATCGCGGGATACAGCGTGAAGCTAAAAAAAAATTAAAAATAGTTGTACCCATACTATCTTTACCTAATATTTAATAACTGGGGTCTACCATACCAAGTGCGAGATTTTTTTTTATGGAAAAGGACGCAAACGAGCGTTTGGGTCACCTGATGGTAAGTGATTACCGCCGCCCACGGCCCCGTGCAACACCAGAGGAGCTACAGGTGCTTTGCCGGCCTTTAAAAGAGATCCAGGGGAAAGCGAAAAAAAAATCTAATACTTAAGAACAGGCTCAATAAAGATCAAATAAATACATAAATAAAATTCTTACATCAGAGCTCCAATAATATCTACATACCACCTTTTTCACGTACCACCCTACTATGGTACGTTGTGTGTAAAAAGAGAGTCAGTCTACTAATATATAAAACATTTATAATAACTTTTTTAATTTATAGACAAGAATTTAGTCATAGCCATAATTTGTTATTATCAGTTTTAATATACTCTTTCCTGAACATCCATAACACAACAACTCTTACTAAAATTTGAATATAAAGCACTTACCTAGTATTTACAAAATAAATAAATCCAACAAATATAGGCTATTAAAACTTGTTTGTCAGTCTACACATCCATCAAAATACACGGCGCTGGGGTTGTTTTTCCGCAGAACTGTCTAGAACATTCACAATGGGAACAGCTGATTCGCTCATCCGGGCTCAAGGTCCCCTAGGCCGAGGTTGCCCCCCCCCCCCCCCTTCTCTTCCCCTCCGCCCCCGGCGGGGAGGTGAACGCTCGCCACACCGCCCCTGCGTAGGGGTTGCGAAAATTCGATATATTTTGATTAAAAGCGAAAAGAGATGATAAATTAAGTAAAAGTAACGGAGTGTAACCGTGATGACATTTAAACACAGTTGTTTTGAAACACAAAAACAAGTTTTTTTGCGTACTACTTTGTAGAATTAATTTATATTTAAAAAATAATTAACATCAGCTAGAGACCAGGCGAGTGCGCCATAATGGCACTTCAAATGTTACATTTTAAATATAATAGCAACTTTCATATGCTGCAGTATAGTAGTTATGGATTGGATTCCCATTCAAAGAAATTAAATATTTCAATATATATAGGCCAGTCGTGGCGCAGGACCACAAAGTGTGACTGTAAAATCGACTGGTCGTAGGTTCGATCTCCACTCGAGTAAATGAAATATTTATTTACATTTATATTTTCATTTCTTCGCTCTGGTATAGAGGCAAAGCGACGCGTTGAGTTCCGCCACTCACCACGCAATGACTTCAGAACTCGACGGAAAATGGTGCTTTAACACTTCGTTGACCACTTCGGTTTCCTCCGCATACCCTGCCGTGTGCAGGATACAGTGTAAAGCTGATTTTGAAATATTTTAATATTTTTATTTCTTCGCTTGAGATAAAATTGGGTTGAATTAAAGAGGCGTAGAATTGCTACTCAACACACAAAATCGAAGGAGAATTCGGTGGTAAGTGAAGAGCGGAGTGTCAATATACTACACACCCTTTTTCTACCTATTTACGCTTATCCTGCATATAACAAATGCGTGATATGACGTGAATCTAAAAAAAAATACTGCAGTATACGCATTGGCGCAAATATAGCACATAGAGTGGGTTAAGAAGGGAAGAAATAAAAGAAATGAAACTTTAAACTACATATAAACAGACAAACTACTACAGATGAATGCCAGAGATTTACGCTTAGTGCCTTTTAGTTGGTTGGTAAATGGAAATTTTAACACATTTCTTATATTATATATTATACTTTAAGAGTTAAGTGAAAATTTGGGTCGCGTCCGGATTTGAAGCCACACTTACTGAATATAACATTAATGTATACATTTAATGTATGAAGAAGTTTCACATTTCTTCCCACATAACAGGGTGGGTAGAGGAAACTTATAGTTGAAACAGTTTGTTGCTCAATTTCTGCCCAATTTTAGAGATGTGTGTTAAATAGGGGGAAATTGATGTAGCGCATTTGTCTATTATAACGATTAAATGAACATTATTTTTTTCGCTTCACATTTTATCCCGTTTATAGCAGGAGAGGGAATCTGGGCATTAGGTGTTAAGACATTCCTTTCCCCATTAGGTTCCGTTCTTCACTTTCCGGCGAATCCTTGAAGCATTGCGTGTTGAGTGACGGAACTCAACGCCAAACGTCAAATGCTACTGTGTTATGACGGCCACTAAATTTATACAGTTGCCAATAAACAGTCTATTCATTAATTTTACATATAAAACTAACGTGAAGCTACGCTTTATCCCTAGCGGGGTAGTCAACTGAGAACGGATTCTCCGTTTCCCACTTTCCCGCCGAGGTCTGAATTGTGTATTGAGCTGCGGAACTCAGCGCCGCGCTTTTGCCTCGACACCAGAACGAAAAAATTGAAAATATACATAAATGTAAATAAATATTGCACTTTCTCGAGTGGGATCGAACCCAAAGCCAGTCGACTTTACAGTCACATTTTGTGCCCCTGCGCCACGACTGGCGACTTTTACATATATGTATTAATAAATACATTTTAAGTTTAAACACGTAAAAAGATTTAAGTAAACTTTTAAATACTTAGTTAAGTATTTTTTGCAATATTAAATATTATTTATAATGTATGTCAAGAGTAGGAAGACACAAAGATTGATCGATCTCTGCACACTCTCGCAATCTGAGATAAGATATACAATTTTTTTGAACAGTTGTTCTTCAGATAATAGTTAACTAGTATTATAAGATATAGATAGTATTCGCCTGTAATTTTTTTTTTAGTACTTTCGGATTGTAAGGTACCAATAAGGTAACCAATATGTAAGATTTCTAACTTTAATTTTTAGTCTGTGTATTGTCTGTCAGTCACACGGTAACGGAAGAGTTTTACAATATATAGATTTTTGGTCTTATCTCTGCCCTGGGTCCGTTTGGATGTATTGTTGTGTATGTAATACAGTAAAAGTTTTTATTTTTAAGTGACAATTATTGTAAACCTTTAATAATTGTTAAAAAGTAAAATCCGTGTATTTATAATAATTTGTATATAATTATATTTTTACACATTTTCTGTAAGTTTAAGTAAATATATATAATAGTATAGCTTTTATTTTCGGTCTATAACAAAAACATCAATTCGCTCTGATTTATATTTTATCATAAAAAACAAATGTACATAATCAACATTCCCGTTAACACCATAAAAAATAAAGAGATTAAAGTTAATCCAAATAAGTACAGGATTAGTGCAAAATTTTATTAAATATAAACAAACCATCATCATCGAAATAGAAAATAAATAAATGATTTTGTAAAGTAACCTTCTTTTTAGGGCAAGGTCGTTTTATATCGTTGGTTTTAATGATAATATATACACTATACAGCGTTTAAGCCCACTTGGTCTCCCACTGTAATTGCTACGTAACGAGTGCTGGCGACATTTGTGTTACAATTGAAAGGCATATATAATGGACAGACCGAGTGTCTTAGTTCTGTTATTTGTATATTTTTTACTTATATTATTATAACAGTCGCTGATTCTAGTTGAAACCGATTGTATGCAACTAAGTAATAACTTTTTTTAATATTAAAGTTTAAATAATTTAAACGATATTTTATAAAATGTTATTAACATTCTTAATAGAAATAAAAAGTAAATTAAATTAAATTTGTATACAGCCGGGTAGGCGCAGAGATTAATTTAAAAAAATATTTAATTTCCTCGAGTGGGGATCGAATCCACAACCAGTCGCGTTTACAGTCATAGACTTTATAATATTAATACAGATATATTACAATAAGCTAAATGATATAAGTTTAGGAGTAATACGTAATAATAAAATATTTTAAGATCCAATCGATATCCATGATCATACAAAATTTCAACAAGAATATAAAGTTGAAAAAGGATTTTACAGGCAAAATTTTGCACGAAAATGAATAGCGATTTCGCACCCCCACGGGAAATGTTACGTAAGTGCCAATCAGCTCGTTCGATACTCACTACAGAATTCTAGCAAATCTATATATGTATACATATGCATAGATATGTATGTATGTATGTACATACTCTCAATATACTAGGTATAATGTATTGAGTTTAATATAAACTTAGGCAGCAATATACTAAGTTTTTTGTTTCAGCTTCACGCTGTATCCCGTACACAGCAGGGTAGGCAGAGGGAACCTAGTGTTACGATACTGCATTCCCCACTTTCCGCCGAGTTCTGGGGGACATTGCGTGTTGACTGGCGGTACTCAACCCCAGCCTTTGCCTCGACTCCAGAGCGAAGAAATAATGTAAATGTAAATAAATATTTAATTTCCTCGAGTGGTAATCGAACCCACAACGAATGTGAGAGAATTAAGCTAAATAAATGAAGAACGGAGTATTTGACAGGGTGTATCCGACTTCGCCTGCTAAGTTAAAAACAACTTACTTTATGCAATCCGAAATGTTATGCGACTTATATTTAGTAAATTTCAATCAAATGTAAAATAAAACTACAGTAATCCTTTTACATTATATAATAAATATATAATTTATTATTAATAATTATTAATAACAAAAGAAACATCCAATTTTAATTTCAAAGTTAACCTCAAACCAA
This sequence comes from Heliconius sara, assembly GCA_917862395.2. NCBI lineage: Eukaryota > Metazoa > Arthropoda > Insecta > Lepidoptera > Nymphalidae > Heliconius > Heliconius sara. Next base: position 9,780,964 of record OU860781.1, read on the forward strand.
CCAAATATACAACTTCTCCTCCAAGAAACGAGAACAAAATCCATTACTATCCACAGATAAATAAATAAATGAATAAAAAAAGAGGCTAAACACCGAATTCAAGGAACACCTAACCATAACCTTTTGTTGTTTTGACGATCTCACAATCGCAATGGCATTTAAAAGAAATTCTACATTTTGATAAGAGATAAGAGACGAGGCCAGTCGTGGTTCAGTGGTACAAAGTGTAACTGTAAACGCGTCTGGTTGTGAGTTTGATCCCCACTCGAGGAAATGAAATATTTATTTAAATTTATATTTCCATTTCTTCGCTCTGGTGTCGAGACAAAGTGCGGCGTTAGGTTCTGCCACTCAACACTTAATGCCTCCAGAATTCGGCGAAATGTGGGGAACGGGAGTGTCTTAACACTAAGTTCCACCTGCCTACAATGGTTTGTGCGGGATACAGCGTGAAGCTGTACTTATTTATTTATTCGATTTGATAAGAGATAGCTCGAGACCGTTGATAAAATTACGAGTGCGTTGTCGTCCTGCTGACTGGGACTGGCTGACTTTAAAGAATTTGAACCTTAATGTGAACAAAATAAGGTATATTTTATTGTTGTTTTTTTTTATATTTAGTGCGACGTTGCCGCTCTTCCAGCCGCCATTTGCAACTCGGGTGAATTACGCCACGGCGCTCTCAAAATAAAAACAATACGCTATATTATAGTGTTAGTTATGTGTGGCTAATAAAATTAGCTACAGTTATGTATGGAATGGGAGTGTGTGACTGTGATTTGTATGAAAACAACGTGATTTTTGTGGATGGGTAGACTGTTTTGGTTGGTTTTTTAAATTGTGTTATGCGCGGTGTTGAGTTGCGTATTCAGTACTAAAACAAGATTCGGTCTATCCCACCTGAATCTCCTAGTTGGTAGTTTCACCTGAAAACCAACCGACCAACTAGGAGATTAACGTTATATGACGTTTGACAACTTCACAAAAAGAAATTTATATATATTTTTTGAATGAAAACCTTACGCTATTAGAAATAATCTATACAATCCCTTAAAGTTTATAACAAATTTTACCTTTTAACTTAAAAGTATACTTGTACCTAAATTCTTTTAATAGTATATTCATGAATTTTCTAAAGTAGAGTATACAAAACTTCAAAAATCACTAAACAGTGCCTCCTTTTAATACAATTCTTTGAATGTCTAATTTGATTCAGCCTAATAGAGTTTTAGTTTTGTTTGAGTTCCTTCAGACATTTCTAGAACAATGACTAAATAATTTTATTAGAGAGAATTTTATGAGCAATTTTTTTGTTTTGTCGTCATTTCAATGATATTTCAGTTTGTTAAAAATAAATAACTTTATTTAATTACTCGTTGATGAACAAAAATAATGGGAAAAATATTGTTGTCTGATTTTTACTGTAGGATTTTTTAGTGGGCTGATTTTGCGATCACAGGCGCAAAATAAGATCCTATAAGTATCATGTACGTGAAGAAAAGGAAAGAGATCAAGTGGTACACTTTGTATAACATTTTGAACTAATGAAATATAATATGAATATAATGTGAGGCCAGTCGTGGCGCAGGGGCACAAAACGTGACCGAATGGTTGCGAGTTCGATCCCCACTCGAGGAGATGAAATATTTACTTAAATTATATTTTCATTTCTTCGCTCTGGTCTCGAGCACTCAACACGCAATTCCTCCAGAATTCGGCAGAAAGTGGGGAACGGAGTGTCTTAACACTAGTTTCCCTCTGCCCACCCTGCCGTGTGCGGGGTACAACGCGAAGCTGATTAGATTTGAATTATAATGTAATATTCTTTATTATTTCAACTTAATATCTACAATATATATATATTTTTCATTTGACTACATGGTTAGAATTGAAAACTGTTCACAACAAAATGATTCGATATAGTAGGTAATATTTCCTAGAAGTAATCTTCAACTCATTCATATAATAATATATTCGTATTTTTAACATTTTATGGGCTGTAACTCTAGAATGAGTCAAGTTTATTGGAAAAAACTGCGGAATAGTTAAAATGCCTGACACGATGTGTCATTCTTCCTAGTCGTCGTAAAAAAAAGGAATTTATATATTAATATATTATTTACAATATGTTGCTAGAGGCCGAATATTTAACGTCCGTGGCTTAATTTGTTTAATATTTATTTAAAATATTTAAATTTAAAAACTCGTATAATAAAATTTTTATTTTGAAAATAACAAAAAATAAATGAATAAATATATAATATAGGTGTATTATGTTTTCATAAATATATCAGTCCTTTTTAAATATGAAACTAATATTGTGTTAATTTGCTTATTTCTATTATAGTATTATATTTTTAATCAGGAATAGAACGATACGTTACAGTTATACTTATTTTCTTTTTAGATATTAGAGAAATAGCCTAGAATAGTAATGAAACTACAAATTGAGCATCAATCACACAACACAATAGAATTCGCTACGTAATTAATTACCGGATATCCTTATCATTTATTTTAATCTGATTGATAATTGATTGATTGATTGATTAATGATGTTAAATTGACATGGAATTTTATTAAAAATAAACGAAAACTATGTTTTGAAAATATAATATTTATGTTTATAATTTATTTGTCAGTTTGAATTTTCAACAAACAAATAGATATATTATGTACGTCAAATAATATTTTTCGTATATTCTACATTTATTAAATAAACATCAAGATTGACGCTGTGTCAATACAGTTGGTCAATCTCGCGTCAGTCAGTGCTTGAAGCGCGATGGAGACGGTCGCGCGCACGCCTTCGCCCCTCGCGTCGCTCCCCACCTCCCCGGAGCCCTCATACCCGAGACATAATATAGCAAAAAAATTTATACTAACATTTGAAAGTCTTCCTGTACTCTGGGATAAGAGCAATGAACATTATACAAATAAATACAAAAGACACGAAGCGCTGATGAAACTTCTTTTAGTACTTAGAAGTAAACAATCCGACGCTACTGTGCTTGATGTCAAAAGAAAGATCAACAGTCTCAGAACAAATTATAGACGCGAACTCAAAAAGATCATTTCAATTCAAAAATCAGAAGACGTCCGCGTACCGACAAGTTGGACCTTCAAGTACTTAAGTTTTCTAAATAAAAATGATCAAATGTCACAAGAGGTAGGTAGTTGAAAAAAAATATTTTTTTTTACTATTACTTTAAAATTATATGATTGATAAGCTTTTATATGAGTATTCAGTCTTCAATTCCGTACTTGTGATATTTACTAAGTAATTAAATATAATTTTATATTTATTATATATTTTTAGATGTCTCAAACTCAAGATTCTTTTTCTGGAAAGATTGATGTGAAGAAAGATATGAGTATGGAGTCCCCCATATATTTACAACCGAGGGGCTCGTCACCTGAATTCGAGACGGCTGATCCTATAAGTTTTTCACCTACCAAGCAATGTGAGGAGAACTCTAATCATCAGACAGAAAATTACAGTTTCTCATTGGCTCCCACACTGACAGCAAATGCCACTGCGCTATATTGGACGGAGAAATTGTCGAGATTGAGCAACACGCAGAGAATTTATGCGGAGAAAGCCATTAATGAAATTCTGTTTGAAGCCGAGTTGGGTACTTTAAATAAACATTCTGTTCAAATTAATGAAGATGATTAGTTCCTTTTTGTGCTAGGTTTCGTTGGGATGTTGAATATAGTTTTTTTATTAAATTGTTTATTTTGTTTTAAATACTAATCCCTCTGCATACAATCTTGAAATCCACGACACGAAAGGCATATTGTAATCCAAATCTTTAATGAAAGTAAAAATTAAAAGTTAAATCAGCTTCACGTTGTATCTCGCACGTAACAGGGTAGGCAGGGGGAACCTAATGTGAAGACACTCCGTTACCCACTTTCCGCCAAATTCTCAAGGCATTACATGTTGAGCGGCGGAATTTAAGCCCGCAATTTCATTAAAGTATAATAATATATCTTTAATATAAATAATAAGAATTATCATCAGGGCATAGTTAATAAAAATTGATAGTTTTTGTCAATCACGTTAAATTCATCAATCATGACGCAGATAACTAATAGACCTAAGTTTATAAGATTCAATTGAAATAAAAACAATAGGCCAAAATAGATATAATATAAGGGTAAATAAATAATGAGGCCAGTCGTGGCACAGCGACATGAAGTGTGACTGTAAAACCGACCGGTTGTGGGTTCGAACCCTACTCGAGGAGATGAAATATTTACTTAAATTTATATTTCCATTTCTTCGCTCTGGTGTCGAGGCAAAGCGTTTGGCGTTGAGTTCTGCCACTTAACACGCGAAGGCCCCAGAATTCGGTAGAAAGTAAGGAACGGAGTGACTTAAGACTAGGTTCCGTCTGCCTACTCTGCTGTATGCGGGATACAGCGTGAAGCTGAAATAATACATAAATTATTTTAATTTGACGCGTCAATCGCTGTAAAGTATCGCTGGCCTCGAGAAGGTCAATATAGTGAAATTAACGCGCATCTCACTCGGCGCTGGCAGTGGCTACTTGTTAGAATAGCGCAGTGATTGAAGTATGTTTGCCCGTCTGTCCTAAACAAACCAAATATTCAATATGTTTTTGGTGGACCGAATGTGATAGAAAAATAATTGAAGATAGAAAATGTTGTTGCTTCTTTTGTTTTTGCTTCTTAAGTATTAAGAGAAACGAGTGGGTTAATGGTTAGTTGGAAAGGAAATGCAATCTATTTTTTAAATAAATTAGATTACATTTCAACAAAAACAAAGAGTTTTGTACTTACAACCTTGTGATAATATACCTATTAATATTATATGTTTAGCAGAGGTGAGACTATAACGCGACGGTTGTGGATTCGATCCCGACTCGAGAGAATTATTATTTCTTAATATATACTTTATTTTTTTCGCTCTGATACAAAGACAAAAGTCTGACATGAGTTCCGCCAGTCGGCGGACAAAAAACAGCCTGATCATCATGTAAATTCCGGATCACACTGATTTGAACCAAAGACCGTTTAATAAAAATACCTTATTGCTCTAAAGCAAGACAACGCAATAGATTTCTTTGGGAATGACTATAAATTGTAAAACTACGGCGATAACGGGCAAGTAGAAGTAAGTTATAATGGCCTTTACTTTTGATGTCTCGTGTAAGATGAATTGAGTAATATCCTTTATTTATTATTCTTAGATTAATGTTGATATATTCGATAAAACTATTATGGTGCAGTTGGAACGTATACGATAGTTGTGAGTTCAGATCTCACTTGAGACTCCTTATATTTTAATAAAGGATTAAAAAAAATGAGCTTCACGCTGTATGAGCTCGCGCACAGCAGGGTGGGCAGAGGACCCAGTGTTAAGACATTCCGTTCCCCACTTTCCGTACAGAATTAATAGAGTGGTTATTTTAATAAGGAATGGTTTGGTTGTTCAGAATTGCAGGTATTTTGATGTTTTTTGTCTTAGGTTCTTGTTACTTATTATGGTAAAGAGAAAATTTTATTCTTGCTTTTTCTTAAATGTCATAGTTATTTATACACATGTTTAAAACTTAAATAATTAAACTGTCTAAAAAGATTTTTCTGTAATATAAATTCAAAGATACGTATAATTCACTACAGCCATTTAAAATGGAACAAATTAAACGATGTTGTTAGGCATTCGTTTTGCTCTTTATAGGCTATTTCAAAACAAATTTAGTAGCAATTTCGAATCTACCTTTCATTCGTATAGAAAGTAAAATTCTTTCCTATTTTTTAAGTTTTACGCTGGTCCCTATACAAAGGAGAGTATCGAACCCACAAATATGCAGTTAGGCGGTGTACCGCTGCACCACGACGACGTCTGAGTGACATTTCACTAACATTTATTGTTAGTAAATATTTATGAGGCAGAAAGATTTACATAAAGCGCTTTTTATGGATATCTGGACTTATTGTACGTATATTTAATCTGTATTATGAAAATACAAATAAAAATAACTAGCTTAAAACCGAAATTCTTATATTATTTACCATCCAACCGTATAAAAAGGTGGACGTGCTATATATAATCCTTTATAATATCTAGACCGTTCTCCATTTCACGCCAAAATAAAGAAATTGCTAAATAACTGGTGATTTCAATATCGTCTTTTGCATAATCCCCAAACCTGTATAGAAAGCCGAACCTGTGTAGAAACGCGAAGGTCGATATTCTTGTTGCTTTAAAAAGGAAACTTCTAGATCTTTTTTAACAGACACACACATATACACACACACACAATGTGGCTCTATTGTGATTTCTGAGAAAACTGTCTTGTTTTTTTTTCGTGTCACGTCATACATATTTCATTAGACGCAAATATGCGAGTAAAATCTTAATAAACCTCAAACGGTGTAATTTATAGCTTAATAAATCCTGTGAGATTGTCACGGCGTATGAATTTCTTTCTTTGTCATATATTTCTACGAATTTATGGAGAGAAATGTAGCAATATAGTCCTATGTGAGATTTGACTTTCGTTTTTCATTATAAAGATATTATATAACAAATTAAATTAAATTATACATATTAAAGATGACGTTATATGACTAAACGTTTTTTCCATTCATTAAACAACAAAGAATATAGATAACATAAAATTCTGCAGATAATTAGTGATCTTAACTTCTCTTTAGCTTCAGCGTAAGTAAGGGGAACCAGGGAACTTAGATTAGTGTTAAGACATTTCCGTTCCCCACTTTACGCCGAATTCTAGAGGTCTCGTCCCCAGAGCAAAGAAAGAAAAATATGAAATACATATTGCATTTCCTCAAGTTAACGGTTGAACGCTTACGCACCTGCGACACGTATGAACTTACTATCTTAAGTTGCTCAGCTAGAATTGATGATAGAAGTTACTACAGTATTTTTGGAGAACCATTGGTAATATATCAATTTCACCTAGAAAATAACAAAAAAAACACATCCCTTCAGCTACGGAAATTGGTCCATCAGAGGGTTATATAACTTTTACTGTGGAGAATTGCCGTTATTAGAAGCTGTGGAACAAAAATTCCTATGAAGATATTTTCTGTGCCTAATCACATCTTAATTGGATGATTGGACGAGATCTTACATCCATTGAGTTAGTAGTGAGCAATATAAGACATTAATTACTATTATTTATTGGAGGAGGTTATTAGGTGATCTCGATATCTGTAACAATCTTATTAAACGTAATAAAGGAAAGTATTATCAATTGAATTCAAGAATTTAATTTATCTGAAAAAATATTAAAATCCTTTTCATTCGATTTATTTTGATAAGATACTTCACCAACAGTCAAAACATAAGAATGAAAACGAAACAAAAATCCAAAAACACCAATAATCTTAATAAAATCACTGAACAAACGTCAAATTAAAAAAAAACAAACCAAAACAAGACATAATCTGTGTCATATATAATCTGTACACACACACACAAATATCGCAAGTATTAATTGCATGAATGGTGGTGCGGAGCGGCAACGCGGCGCCGCGGCGCGGCAACATGGCGCCTCGCGCCGCGCGCGGGACGGCAACGCCGCGCTGATTCAACTCGTGTTCACGCGGCCTCGTCACAGTTCTAGGGTGAGGGTATCCTGTACCTGTACTACACTATGTTACATACATACAATATTATACGTACGTTTTATTTATGTTTTGTTGTTTATTTACCTGGTGTGGGTTCGAATTCGGTCACTAATGTTATTTACATACGGGATTCAAAATCCGTGTTGTGTTTCGTCAGCTTGACAGAGGCAGAGGGAACCTAGTGTTACAGTAACACTCCGTTCCCCACTTTCCACCGCATTCTGGAGGCATTGCGTGTGGAGTGGCAGACTCAACGCGCTTTACCACGGTGCCAGAGCGAAGAAATGGAAATATAAATTTAAGTAAATATTTCATCTCTTCGAGTGGGGATCGAACCCACAACCACTCGATTTTACAGTCACACTTTGTGCCCATGCACCACGACTGGCCTCACGACTGTGTTTCGTATAAGCTAATATCTATCTATTGTGGGAGAGTACCTACTATATTTGTATGTAGATATTGTTATTACTATACAGATCTAACGTTTATATGCAATATTATTAGGTATCATCAGAAACTACTGAAAATAACAGTTAAAAATATATATTTACCTAAAGAATCATATACGTATGATCAATTATTATCAAATTCCTGATACTTGATCCCTTGATAAATAAGCAACACGCCCGCTGGACTGGTATTTTCATTAAATTCACTTTTTATAGTCATAATAACGTTATTAAGCTTAAAGTACGAATTTAAAATCACTCGAAATTTTAACTCTACGGAGCTGCCAACATAATATTTTTATATCGCGCTGCGAGCGACGGGGGAGCGAAACTTTGCATTTTAAATATAATATATAACGTATCACGTATATAATAATGTTTATTCATAAACTTTCATTATAGATTTTATGAATATTATAGTGATGTTATACAAAGATATACGTCGCTGTCGAATTTGATACGAGAAGGCAACTGATTTCCTTTTTTTTAGCTTCACGATGTATCCTGCATATAGAAATAATTAACGGGCATCTAATATTAGGACACTCTAATTTTAAATTAATAAAAAAGCATTCAACGGATCGAACTGTAAGCGCGATGGTCGAGGGTTCTATCACCATTTGAAGAAATAAGTAATTTTATTTTTTTTGGCAAAAAACAATCTAGCTCTCAACTGGAAACATCAAAATGGACCTTAACATCAATTGAAATACCTATCCAGCTATACGTCTAGCTGCTTTTATTTTTACAAAATAGATATGAACAAAACGTTAAAAACACATGTCACGTTCCATTAAAATAACATAACAACAACATAACATTATATATATATATCTATATATCTGCACCATATAAGTACAATGGAAGCGTATGTTATTATTGTTGTTTAATACAAACGATGTCAGTGGGTTTAGTTTATGGTGCCAAACGCCAGTGAGTCACGCTATGGAAGTCATGGCGGTAATTGTCCTCGTAACCTCGGATACGATATCGAAAATAATAATAACTTTAACAAGTGAATTTGTGATGTATATATAGAAAAATGTGTTTACTGCAGTAGTGTATGTATGTATATCTAATTATAGTGAGAAGAATCTGTCTGTCTGAATATCAAAATAGAGATTATTATAGCTTCACACTGTATCCCGGATGTAGGAGGGGCGGAACTCAACGTGTTTACAGTCAACAGTACCACACGACAATACGCACCGTATTGTCGTGTCTAATGGAATATAGTAAAGATATCATAAAATAATATAAAATACTTATAACAATAGACAAGATTTAGAGTAGGTACCTATGAGAGATAAAAAATTGAAACAAAAATGAGAAACCAGACGAAACAAACTTTCATAATTACCTACAACACGAAAAACTCAGACTTATCACATACAATACCCTTCGACTGAGATTTTGCGAAAAGCTAAAACATGTCACGTTTCACGGGTCACCGGGTAGCTGTGGCCTCAGCGGCCTCAGCTCTCCCACCCTAGGTAGGAGGGCACACGACGCGGGTACGGTACACGCCTCAAATGCCTCAGAGGCCCCGAGAATTCCTACTGTGCGAAATATTTCGCAAAAATCCTGAAATACCTCCCAGCCAAATGGAAATTTTAATTTGTTTTAAATTTAAACATTTCCAGCGAAGTGCCTCCAATGTACGTACTTACGGTGCGGTAACGGTTATTATAACGTTGTTTTAGTTAGTTTTCATTTTATTATTGTCTGTAATATTATATTTGATATGATTATTGTAGTTCGTTTTTCCGTTTTTCCGGCTAGGCAGAGGCAATTTAGTAGTGTTAAGACACTCAATTATTTATGCTCCGTCTAATTTTCAAGACATTTGAGGGTTGGTGAGTGGCAAAACTTGCAAAAGCTTGAAAATGAAAAAGAATTAAACCTACAACCATCGTATTTACATACACAGATTATTACCGATTTTTTTCACTGCACAAAGCAGGAAAAGCAAAGGGGACCGGGGAACTTAGTGTCCTGTTCCCATTAAGAGGTTTCCACTCGACCATTTTCTGCCGAATTACTGGGGCATTGCGTGTCCGACTTTCAAGTGAATTACCAAATCGAGGAAATGAAAATAAAAATAATTTTTTTTTAGTTGTTTTAGTTATTTTTAATTTAATTATTGTAGTTCGTTTTTACTACACTAACTATTTTAACAACGCTACGTGACAGCAGGTGAGCTGAATATTTATCTAATGGTAAATGGTGACCTTTGCGCATGCAATGCAACACTGTATGAGGTATCCTTTGCACTTGTCATGTTTTTATATATGCTAGAAAGCAAATATATAAGAAAAGGAGAAAAAAGAGAGAGAGAATTTCTGATCTATATTTGCATTTTTGCTGAGCGTTGCAGCTTAGAACCTCACTTTGTCGTGTTTTTTCGCTGTTTTAGAGAATAACTTGATGAATAAATGGTGCAATTTGCATAACAAATATTAAGGAAACAAGGTTCCCTCAAACGTCCTCGTCTCACGACAATCACGTATCGATCGATACCTTAAATTGCGTACAGTGAAAATAGATCTTAGACAAAACTGAAACGAAAACATAACAACAATAACATACTATTAAATCAAAGAACTTATTATAACATACCATTACGTTTTAAAATGAAAACGTTATGAATCGTTAAATTCCTCTCTGGTTTTACATTTATTTTAATGTGCAAATAAAAGCAACCTTTTAAACCTTTTAAACTAGTTCTAACAAAGTTGTTTATTTCGCAACAATTGAGGCGAAGTTCTTTTACAATGTTAATTAAAGACTTACTTGTTTTTGTTGCATAGTAAACTATTTATATCTATAAACTGTACGCGTACCGACGTAACTTGAGGCCGTCGTGGCGCTGGGGCACAAGTGTGTGACTGTAACGCGACGTTTGTAGGTTCGATTCCTACTTGAGGGAAAAAAAATACTTATATTACACGACTGGCCTCAATGTACATCTTTCTAATATTTATAATAATTTAAAAATCAATAACAATTCAGCAATGCGCAGTAACTGCATAAACATAAAAACGTAAGACTTGTTTGTGCTCCACTTGGTAGATTTAAATGGAATTTATTTAAGTTAGATGAAACTATGCAACTAATGTTTGCCAAGCGCCAACAGCGCAGTGTGAGTAAATATGACCGTTGGTATTGCTGTTAAAATCGATAGAGGAGATGAAATCAACTTCACGCTGTTTCCCGTACACAACAGGGTAGGTAGGGGGAACCTAATGTTAAGACACTCCGTTCTTCAATTTCAATCGAATTTTTCGAATGCGTTGCTTGGCGGATATCAACGCCAGGATTTTTTTACCTTGGTCTGGCACCAAGGCGAAGTAATGAAAATATTAAGAATTAACAATTAATTCTCTTGTGTGAGGCCAAAACCCACAAACGTCGCGTTTCAGTCACACTCTTGTCCCCTGGGCCACGAAGGACTAAAAGATGACAATTTTTATATTATTCTTAAAATTATTTCTTTCTATTAAAATCCATATCACTTCCGCACAATATACAACACAGCATTCTTAATTTATTATTATTAATATACAAATTAACGAAATTTTGCGTAAAAAAACTCGTTAGTTCTAGAATGTTCTCTTATCTGAACACTTATCACTGAGCGTACAGTAGTAAAACTCTTTGTTCCCTACAATGTGTTTCTTATCTTTTATCTTTTAATTCGACTTCGTTATGTTTGCTGGGGTCAATGGCCTCGATGAATACTAATTATTATTATAAAAAAACGTTAAATGTTAGAATATTTAAATGTTTTGTTGCATTTTAATTAAGTTTTACATATTTTCTATTTATATTGTAGGAAATACATTTATTTTTTGTAAAGTTGATTTTGCGCGAAAGGATCATCTAAAGTAGTAATTCTGATGCTGCCAATAAAATTTTAATATTGAATCGTTATTTTGTACGTATTATAAGGCAAAAGAATTAATTTAAATGCACTTTCCTCGGTTTAAATTATATAAAATATATTATTTTAAATTATCGGTTTAAATTATATATATTTTGTGTTGGAGTTCATTTATTGAAAACGATTGTTTTACAACAGCTACCGCTTCTCCCTCTTAAGTCTATAACTATAGGTAATTCCTAACTTAATTCTATAAGAGTCCAAAATGAAATGGCTTTATCGTGTGAAACACTTTATTTTACAATATGTAATTATTGGATACTTAGCGTGGAATGTGTCCTTAGCTAGGATAGAAGTAGAACGTAGTGACGTATCACTAAACCATATCACTTAACCAAAATAGAAGCTTAACATAAAATTTTAAGAGAAAAAAACCGAATTTTGGCACAGGTGTGCTAAACATCAAAACTTATATGGACGTACGTAGTTCTTATATATAAAAACGAAATTCTTAGAAACCTAAACAAATATGAAGCACCTACCTGCATTTCTACATCGTACAACACAACCAAAAGGCTAAAAGAGATTAGTTTGTAGTCGCAGTCACTGCACTCTTTCTTTGTTACTTACATACAAACTGAACTCTAACCTAAAATACACCATAACTCAATGACTACAAAGCTCATTTTCCTCCCAACAAACGTTTTGTGTCGGTAAATTTATAACTTGTTGCAGCAAATTAGACTGTATCACAAGACAATAGAGTATATTTTATATTAGATAAATAAAAGTTATGTACAGGAAGTCGAGGGAGCATGAAGATGCAGATCTCTACAATTCACCGGATGTGTATTGTATTGCAACTGGTGGTGCAAAAACACTATGGTATAGTGATGTGCCTTAGACGGTTGTTCTTTTTTTGTTTTATTTTTATTATTTAATAATTATGATTGTAATTATTCAACATTATGCCATCGTTATTGTTTGTATTCATGTATTCTCTTATAATTGTGTCTGAACTAATAATAGCTATGAAGGTTAAAAAAAGTTATGCTGTAATAAATAATATGTTGAGGTCGTTAGAAGTACTCGTTTATTATAGAAAAACAGCTTTACACTGTACTAGGCTAGTATTAAGACACTCCGTTCCCCACTTTCCGTCGATGTTTTCGAGACATTGCGTGTTGAGTGACGAAACTCAACGCCGGGCTTGGTGCCAGAGCCTTGAAATTAATGTATTTCCCCGAGTAAGAATCAACCCACAACCGTAGCGTTAACAATCCCACACGTCACCCTACTACATCTGCGCCACGACGGCCTCTCATTTACTATAACTTGTTATATTATCACTATATTGTTATCAACACAGTGTTATCAAATACCAAGTAATGTTTTTAAATTATGATTGGTTTGTAATTGTGTTTTAAGTGCATACTGCAATTATTTTATACTTGCAGTAAATTATATTTTATAGACAAAAAGAAAGTTAAAAATTTTTTGTTATAAAACTAAGGTTCTGTTAGTCTAACAAGTATTTATATATAGGTTATGTTATATTTTCGGAATTGGGTAACATTTATATGATGTACCTATCTATGTATATTATATCTGTTTGTAGGTTTGTTAACAATTTTCTCGGAAAATATAAGTCATGTAACAATCCATCCTGAATTTAATAATTAAATATACATATCTTGTATTTATACACAATTTTCCACATCTACAGTTATTGAGCGTTCAGTGACAGATGTCAATATCAAAGAATGCTTAAACAATTAAGTAAATATAAAATTTCAAAAGAAAACATTATTCTATAGCTATAATATAAAAAATCCAATTAAATCAGCTTCACGTTGTGTCCCGCACACAGCAGGGTAGGCAGAGGAAACCTAGTGTTAAGACATTTCGTTCCCCACTTGCCGCCGAGTTTTGGGGGCATTGCGCCATTGGAACTAAACGCCGCGTTTTGCCTCGACATCAGAGCGAAGAAATGAAAATATAAATGTAAATAAATATTTCACTTCCTCGAGTGGTGATCGAGCCCACAACCAGTCGATTTTACAGTCACACTTTGTGCTCCTGCGCCACGACTGGCCTATAATAATAACTCAAAAATAAAATACGTGGGAACATACAACAATAGGTAAGTAACATCTCTCAATATGATACCTACTCCAGTGTATCCCATAGAACAGGCCATGCTTTGTTCGGTCGTACAGCAGGTGTTTACTTTGTTACTGTTGCCTTTACACGTACAATGGGACAGAAATCATGCGAAAATACATATAGATAAATCGATGTATCGGAGATTTGTCTGTGAATGTTTTTATCATTTATGGAATGGGGAATTACAAAAGTAACGAACTTATCAAAGTGGGGAAGGAAAGTATATTAAGAGGAAATTAATATCTTAACACTAGCTTCCCGGGTCCCCTGCTGCCTACCCTACCATGCGTGGGACACAGAGTAAAGCTGAAAAAACGGAGTGTTTCAACACTTAATATTTGACTTACCAGAAAAGTAAAAAGAAAATAATTTATCGAAGTTAAATATTAAAAAAAACATTAAAAAAAAGAACAAATATACATTTATTCGCGAGTTTAATAGACATCTAAATCTATTTATAGTGCCAGTGAGTCACCGACCACCGTACGTGAGCCGACTGCGGAGACAGGTCGGTCGCGGATCATAATGTCATTTAACTGACTGGGTTTTCAGTGCAGCATCTTATGTTCACGTTTATTAACCGACTTCAAAAATTGGAGATTATTGGTACTGGTATTGTTAAAATAGTATTTTTTTTCAGCTTTTACTGTATTCGGCAAGTTGCGGCACAGGGAACCTAGTTTTAAGACAGTCCGATCTCCATTTTCCGTCTAATTCTGGAGGCATCGCATGTTGAGTAGCGGGAATCAACGCCGCGATATGCATCGTTACTAATGCGAGGAAAAGAGAACATTAAATCGCAAGGTTGTGCAAAATTGTTAAAAGAAATAAATTCTCAATTATTACAACACTTTTGATCGTGATGATCGTTTCAAATAAAGTAACCTAAACTATAGTGACTCGTTCTAAACAAGTGAACCAAGTACTACTAAATCTTAAAACTTTTAACCTCTCATCCCATCCTATAGGTATTGGATTTTAGAAACTACAGTTGTTAAACTTTTAAGAGCTATTTGCATGTGCAGCTTAATACTTAATCTATGTAATGCTTTATGGCTTACTTTTTTTAACTTTCCTTTTTTTCCCTGCTATTATCTCTCGTATGGAAGAGTAGACAGAAGAAATCTAGAATTAAGACACTGCGTTCTGGACTCTGTGTACAAATTCCAGTAAATGATGAAACTAAACATTGTGTAACCGTTACCAGAAGCAAAGAAAATCGAACCAACGATGTCGTCGACCCAAAAACGACAATACAATAACCAATACTTATATAAAGTTTGATTTGCACCTCTTTGGAAACCGTCCTAGCGCTCTGACCAACTAAGCCATACGTTCATAAGAACGAAGAGGCGCAGGTTCAAATTCCGCTACGTTCAAACTTTTATACGTTTTCTTAATAAGTATTTTTTCTTTCCTAATTGTGGAATAATATTTTAAAAAATATTTAAAAATAAAACGACTATTTCCAATCCCTATTGTTATTTTACATGTTATTCTACATTAGTTTCTATACGATATATATATACACACATACAACCGATATAATTAACCTACTTTGTTTGCCCTACCGCAACCTTTGCTCATATTATATGCAAATCGACGCTTGCATGCTTCTATTGGATGCATTTATGTTTAGTATTGTCTACTAATAATGTTCGCAAGGTAGCAGGTTCATATCTGATATGGATAGGAATGTTTATAGACAATCCTTCTATAGCCGAAATTCGAAGTCATCGAAATTATTAACGTGATTCCAAACAGTAGTTCCTGATATCAGTGCGTTTAACCACACATCAATACATGTTAGCTTCATAATATTAAGTTTAGATATAGACAACCCTTGAACAGAATTTGAACTTACAACCATCGCGTTCAGTCAAGCACAAATAAAACGCTTTAGAACAGCTTGTCTATTTTGCTAATTCGGAACGTCAGTCTAAATTTATAATACCTCAAAGAGATCCCATTTCAAAGGCCGCCATTTTATACGTTTATAGTTTTATTTACGAACATCGAGACAGATTTATGACACAAGTTTTTAATAAAACGAAGTTCAAGCTGAAGTGAATGTTTACACTTTGGACCTAACGCGTTGGGCAAGTTAGGTTACGTGACGTTTAAAGTAGTACCTCCTATTAGGTCCTGAAATATAGTCTACTTCAGGAATATTATAAAGAACTGACTAGACTGACAGTTTCTGTAAACGCGATGGTTTTGAGTTTGATTTCTATTTGGAGGAATCTAATATCTGTATTATCTCGCCCTGGTAAGAAAATACTGCGTTGAGTTCCGCCACCGAATTGGTAGGTGCACAATATCTCGGATGTAAATGGAGCGTCTATAGGTGAAAGCATAAAGCTAAATTACAACTTTAAGTACGTATAAACATTTAAAATACAGAATTTGAACCCACGCCGCTACATATTTTATTTTTGCCATGAATGAATATAACTATAATGTATATTTTTGTACCCTTCGTAACATAACTTAAGACTTGAGGCCGTTGTGGCGTAGCGATAGCATTTGACTGTATAGCAACGATTGTGGGCTCGATATACACTAGTAATAGTGAATTACTTTGATTGACTTCCTCCATTTAACATGCAACGTCTAAAAAAATTGGCGTGAAGAACGGAGTGTCTTAGCACTAGGTTCCTTCTGCCTAACCTGTTATATGCGGAGCATGGGCCAACTGCAGTAATATAGCTAAAGAATGTTAGCAAATTGAGAATACATCGAAATACATAATTCTATGGGTATTTATTACCCATAACTACAAACAAGCCATCCAAACCAAAATTCAAATTAAATCCATAAATAAAGAAAAATTCTCAAAAAAACTATATAAAATAAAATGAAATAAATTAGCAAAAATTAAAGACGCGGCCCCCACTGGAAGTGGGTCGAAGCGGCAACGCCGCGTAGCGGTACCGGCGGCGCGGCAACGTGGCGCTGTTGCCGCACTTCACACCTACATCAATACCGCGTGCTCTGCCAGTTGCCACAGACCCACTACGGAGATGCGATATTTCGCTTCGAATGGTTGAATTGAATTTGTATTACTATTTTTGTCTTTTCGCAGCTGATTTTATTTATTGGTAATTATAATATAACTTTAGAAGCTCATCAGAAAATATAAGTTTTCATAAAAGTGTGTTTAATAAACTCGATATTGGAACATAGTATTTCGTGCGTCTTAGCGCCTGCCAGCAATAATTATGGAAACCGATCACAGACCATATACATTATAAAGAATAAAAAAATAAAAAAGACAAAAAAAACGCAAACGTAAGATTAATCGTGTATTATTACAGAAGGCGTTGTGTAGACGCTAGTTTTTCTTCATTAAGAGTAGATTTAAGCGCCCACGCAACTAATATTGTTGGTTCTAATAAAAAAAACTGGTTTGATCTGTCTCAGCGCGCTGCTTGTGTGATATTAATGTTGCCGACGCTTAGAATTTGGCTGTCATGTTTGATAAACAACACATATAATTGATGTTTCGAGATACATAACGAGAATGATGAAAATTAAAAAAAACATATATAGATTAATTATTAATCAGTTTCACGCTGTATCCCTCACACAGGGATCCTAGTATTAACACGTCATTAAATAGATAAAATACTTTAAATTATTTTAATATAATACTTACTGTTAATGTAATATTTATATTATAATCTAACAAATGTGCAAATGGATTTATGCAGCAAACGAAATATTAAAAGGTATATATTAAAAAAAAAGAAACTTGACATTTCAAGATGGCGCCAAGGAAGACATGAAAAGAAATTAAAACTCATTTTTATGTAATATATGCAATTAGAATTAAGAAGTTAAAATATATACGTGAATTACAATCTTGCACAAAATTTAATGAAGTCGCTAAGGAGAACTATCCACAGCGACAGGTTCAAAGCGGAAAGCAAGTGGCAATTCACGCAATTCTGAAAGCTCCGTGAATAGGAACCATTGATGTTGTATTATAGGTCTAACAGACGTCTAATATATG
Organism: Heliconius sara; assembly: GCA_917862395.2. Classification (NCBI taxonomy): domain Eukaryota; kingdom Metazoa; phylum Arthropoda; class Insecta; order Lepidoptera; family Nymphalidae; genus Heliconius; species Heliconius sara. Next base: position 9,799,109 of record OU860781.1, read on the forward strand.
TATCGATAGTATTATAAATTGAATAAAAAAATAGATCAGACGTGGCTATGAATGTTTTTTTTATCTGAACTATTATTAAAACTTTTTTTCTTTACACATTTTATTCACGCTTTCAAAAAGATTTCAAAGATCACTATGTGGAATCTACAACCATTGTCTACAATCAAATATTTCTCAACTACACAATGATGCAATAGCACTAACAATATTCAACAACTAAACAATAACTAATAATATAAAATAAGCACTACAAAATAGAGCTAGAAACTCAAATGTAACAGCGCGAGCTGGCAACGCCGCGTTATATACAATAAAAAAAAAAAATTCACCGCAACCCTTGCATTGTGGCACTTCCATATTTTTAAATTTTAAATGACGTTTGAATAATATATATACCGTATATACTGGATGCATTAAATTTATCTGTGGATTCTTTATTTAAAAAAAAACATTTGCAGCATTGCGTCAAAAATAAAAAGGCGGGCTTAGAAATGACGGTTCCGTGGAAAATATCAAAATACGAGACGAGAAATTTAATGATAGCGTTATATAATATATATATTTTAATGATTTATTGTATATAACTGTAAAGAATATGTATAATTATATGTAAAATAATTATTATCGATTAATCATATTTTTTTTAATTTATGCTTTTTAAGCGTGTCATTTGGCCATAAATTGCTGTGCCAATGTCACGAAGAATGGAGAAGTCACGTAGAACCGATGAAGATTGATCGTTTAATGTACCTACTATATATATACAAATATATATATGAATAATACCTATCATAACTGTAAAATAAGAAAATACCTAAAGAATTATTATTATTATTATTAAAAAATATCTTGTCATATTATTCTTCTAAATTTAAATGAAATATATGATTAAATTAATAAATTACGTTATTCATGAGTTCGTCCCGAAATTATAATATCAGTGAATTCGTCGAATTTAAGAAATTAAACTTTCGTAGGCAAGTATAATATAATGTTAAAATAATATAAAATTAATTTAACTAATGTAATTATCAATTATTATGTGCATCTTTCTAAATATTCTAACTTCTTGAAAATTACATTTTTAAAACATTAGAATATGCAATCAACTTAAAACAATTTAAGATAAATATTTGTTATTTGTTAACTTTTCAGAAAAAAAAAAATTAAAAAATGTCTTGGCTATAGTCTATGGTTAAACTCAAATGCACCTAAAAACCTAATTAAAACGTAGCCATAATACGTTATATACAATTTATTCAAATAAAATCAGATAACATCAATATATAAAAATAACAGATGGCGGTAGATTTCTATTTAAAATGAAACATAAATAATGTAGTAATTACACGCCGCACCTTCGTCCCTCGTAACGTGGGTCGCGTTAAATACCTAGCTTAGTTAAGTTGAGCATTGTTTAGTTTACTGTTTAGATTAACTGAAATATACAGATTCTATTTTTAGTTACATTATATTTACAAAACGAAACACTTTAATTGCAGATGCGTTGCCAATTAACAGAACGTCAATATTATATAGATTAATATTTTCAATCTATATATATTTCTGCCAGATTAAAAACACTAATTAATCTATGTATTAATTACATCCCGCACACATTGGGGTAGGCAGAGGGAACCTAGTTTAATGACACTCCGTTCTCCACTTTCCTTCAATTCTTCAAAGTACATAGTAACGTACAACGGCCTCAACGTACATAGATAAAATGTATATTTGTAATCTGTGACTTATCTAAGGGACACAACCTAAAAATTGAAATTAAACCCTAAATCTAAAACAGAGTTACGTAAATAAACGCCGTACAGCATTACAGATAGTATTTCGACGCAACGCGGACATGCGACTGCCGCGTCGCAGGTCGCAGGGGGCGGGCCGACGGCCGACAGTCGCGCCCCGCGCCCGCGCGCTGCCGACGCGACGCGGCAGTCGCAGCCCACGACTCGGACGGAACGTGCGTCAGTCTTGTCGCAATATTTACGAAGACTTGTCTTTTTTACACGTACACAGTTAGTTGTATTAGGAAGTGTGAATTCTTTAACAATTGAAGGTAAGTGACGTAGCTAGGGTGAAAATTATTAAAGCCATAATATATTCAGCCTAAGGTAACGTTAAAAACGCGCCTTGAAGAGATTCTTTATAAGCAAAAGTTGTATATAGATAGATAACAACGTTTGACATTTCAATTGTCACAAATAATAAAAACGATACCAACTTAATTTCGTATTGGTAAAACTGAACAGAAAAAAAAATTGAGTTTACAAATTAAACATACTTTTAACTTATCGCGTATAACGTATAAGCAAGTGGACCGAGACTATTAATTACTCTCTTAGAAATTCATATATCATCACTCACGAAATCATTAATGTAAACAATACATTAAAAATATTTAATTAGCATTTTTATTGAGATTTCGCTAATTAATACTCTAAAGACTAATTCTCTAAAAAAATTCTGACCTCAAATTCGTTTTAGGCAATAAATAAGTAATGATTCGAAAAACACTGTATCAATTGAACCCGGTGTGTTTGATCGAAGAGATCAAGAAACGTCCAGGCCTGTACCGCACGGAGCAGCCAGCCGATAGAGAGGAGAAGCTACAACTGTGGAAGGAAGTGGGGGCGGCCATATACAGCGATTGGGATACATTTAACAAAGCCACTGCTTACGATAGAGGTATTCTATTTTTTTTATAGAGATGGAGGTGTCTTAACATTAGCTTCCGTTCTGCCTGTAGCTATAGCTTGAAAATAATAATAAAAGAGGCATTTCGTTTGTTCAGTTTTACAATTGCAAAGAAAATGGCGATCTCTCCGCGACGCGTACAACAGAGAGCTGAGAGCGAGGAGGGCGGTGCCGCGCGGCAACAGACGTGTGTATATTTACTTTAAACGTATGAGCTTTCTGGGAGGATTCGAGGGCAGTGTTAGTGATGAGTGAGTTATTTCTTTATAGGATATTTTTCGATTTAGTCATAAGTAAAAGAATGAAAGACTTCATAATTTTCGTTATGATAATCTCTCGCGCACTTATAAATATCACATAATCGTGACATTAATCATCTCTTACTATTTTTTCCTTACCTTAAAAAAAAAACAAAATAAAAATAGTTAAATAGTTGAAAAGAAGGTCAATGTTCCATCACCGTGTCACTTAAACAACCCCGTAGAGCCAAAGGCCTATCCCTAAGTACAATCGTCCAATCAGGGCCGGACAAGTGCGGTAACCTGTCCGGAGTATCCTGTAGGGAGGGCAAAGGGTGGAAAGGGATTTAATTCAGGATAGGGGCGGGGATGCTATTTATATGTAAGAGAATTGATACAAATGTGACTAAATATTTTGTTTTGTATAAAATGGTTTAAATTTCAATTATGATGAGTTTTACATATGTTTATATATGTGTTGTTTAGAAATAGGATTTGAACGTAAAACTATCGCAAATACTTTTCAATTACATCATATCTAAGTACTTAAACTTTTCAACTATTAATTATTTATTAGATCTAATCAATAATTCCAACTCCAATTTAACGCCTATTAAGACTAATTACCATTAATTAATTCCTAAATGATTTAGCTAATTACAATAAAAAAACAACGATTTACAAATTTCCTTTTTAGCGACGATCAAGATGGCAATCAAATAATATTTACAAATCAACCCGAAGATCCGTTATTCAGTACAAATACCCAGAAGCCGAAAAAGAAACGTCGGAAGAAGTCCAGCTCTGATGACGAACAGCCTCCCGAGGAGTTGGAGATGCCTGTCTTCCCAGTGGATATATCGGATGATAGTGATAGTGATAGGTTGTTCCTTTTATCTTTTCTGCCGGAAATGAAGCTGTTACCCTCGAATATAAAAATGTGGGCTCGTGCCCAAATAGCTAGCGTTATGCAGGAGGCGGTTAGTTCGCATTATAGTAATTCTATACCGAATGATAAAAGCAATATGGTGAAGTACAGACGGGATAGCTCGGAATGACAGTTAAACATAATTTTGTATGTATATAAATGTATTTTTATTTTAAATATTGATTTAGGTTTTATTTTTAATTTATAGTGTTATTCTCCAATATTAAGGAAAGGAGAGCAGAGGCGGGGGTTCAAATATGGTTATGTTCAAATTTTAATAGTTTTCTAGTTTTGTAATGACGAATTGATGGATTTTTGACATTTTCGGGTAATTTAACAGTTTACTGACACATTACTATATTCCACTTTCTGCTCATATAAGGACATTTTTAAATAGCGTTACTTTGGCATTAGATTTTACTTCATAGATTTTATACTTTTAAAAATAAATAGCAATAAAAATAAATAGTCGTGACTTAATCTATATTAATACAATAACTGTTCAGACTTTTCAAACAACGATATTAGCAAATATAGATATATATAAAATTTAGATATAGATTCGAATAGATAAAATCGATACTATAGATATAATCAATATTCGATTAATCGTTTCTAGTTTTAAGATTTGAGACGTATAAGGCCCGTATTTATATATCCCTCTCAACTGTGGGATCGATTGAAAAACTTCTTAAAAGATTATTAAAATAAAGAAAAAGATTAAAAGATTAAAAGATTATTAAAGGTCATCTCAAGGGGGTCAATAAATACGGGACTTACGTATGTTTATTAGTACATCATGCAAGTACAGCCGCAGTTGGTACCGTGTTCATTGATTCATTTCTATTTCGGCTTGAATCATATCTAATTATAGGACAAAAAAGTGGTGTAACTACGGAATAATCTTAAGATAGAAATAAAGACGAAGAAGTACTTAAAATCAATAGTTTTGATAGTTGAATTGCTCAGTGAGACTCTCCTTACGTATAAAGATATTGTCAGTAAACATAATAAGAATATTTTATAGGTTTAAACTTACAATCTACATCTATATGTATACATTTATGTAACAAATAATACTTTAACGTTAGTTTCCCCATTTTTAGGTTGTTAGTTAGTTTTGAATTTAAATACTTTAAAAACATTGTGATTTCGTTTATATCAATATACTACTATAACAGTAAACACTTTCAAACAACGACATCAGTAAAATATGAGAGAAAAATAGTTATAGATTCGAATAGGAAAATTAGATATACATAGCGAGTAAAATCGATATTGTAATAATTATAATCTATATTCGATAAATCATTTCTAGTTTTAAGATGTATACTAGGTTCATCGCGCAACGCCAGCCGAAGTGGGTATCGTGTTCATAGGTTCATTTCTATTTCGGGGTGAATCATAGTTGTAGTAATAGAAAAAGTTTTGTATTAAAATTTAGATTTAAAACAATTTTAGTATAATTTTCTTGAAACAAAACCAATATAATTCATGTCTTTTCATTTTACATTTTTTATTCTTAGAAAAGTACAAATAAAACGTTTAATTAAATTAAATTTTTATTTTGATTTTAAGCAATAAAACTGTTTTATGCATTAATCTACATTAGTTACTGCTTAACTTGAATTAAGACAAACCAATATAACCATTTAATGCCAATTAAGCGCCAATGGTCACTTGTGAGTGTGATAGTTATTCTGAAATATTGAACTAAAATTGTAAATCATGATAAATATTTTTAAATTATAATTTGTAATATAATAAGTTTTATTACATATGTTATAATAAAATAAAGTAACAACCTAAGTAGTTTCTCGCTAGTTAACGCAATTGTATTGCATTAATTTATAATGTAAATAACTTTAAATTTTAAATATTAGGAAGAAACTATAAATAAATTAATAATTCCTTTAGTTTTTAAGTAGTATCGGCTAGCTTTTCCTAATGTAATATTAAATAATAAATATGCTTTCTATATAAAGTTTTAACTAAGCCTTGAAATATCCATTAACACTACATATTTATAAATTGAATGACGTTATACCATTTGCTTAAGATATAAGTTTATTTTGTGTATTTTTTGGAGAACTTAAGCAGGATAATGGTATTTTTGTTATTTTAAATTAAATTATTTAATAGGTATTAATATTATAGGTTTTTTCTTTTTTCTCGTTGTCATTATATTTTAGTTGGTGTAATTGATCAAAAGCCAATGTTTGTTTAACTAGGTGGAGTTATTTCGTTGTTATAATATTATATTTAACTATATGTTGAAAAAAAAACTTGTAAAATTTAATTGAATTTAATAAGGCATTCACTAAGAATCTATATAAGTTTTAAATTTCCCATAAAGTATTTTGACCTATATTTTTTCTCTAAATATATATAAATATGGTATTATTATTATTTTTTTGTGTTCTATTATCAAGACAATATGTAAGGTAAATAGTAATTTACCTTACATATTGTTATATCTATTTTATATATTTGGAAAAAATACCAGTTGTCGGTCTGCTGTCTGAATACTATTATACTATACTATTGAAAAGTTCTTAAATATTTAATAGAAAATAAAAAAAATCAAGCTCATATTGTGAATTTTTGATATCAATAGTGTACTTGTTATTTAAACTGTTGTTAATATTCTACAATATCAAGCAATATAAATAAACTCTTTTTATATGTACTTTTGTATTTTCTTCTTACTTTTATTACTGTGATATTAGAATTGGCAAAGTAAAGATGTTTCATAAATAAAGATAAAGAAAAAATCCAATTTATACCATACTATATAAAAAAGTGTAAATACACATATTTTTAATTTTTAAAGATTTTTTCCATAAGTGAAATACTATAACATAAAAATTAAGGAATTGTCATAAAATTTATACAGACTCACCTCTGTGGTATTCCTACCGAATTAAAAAGCAAAATCAAACCACTCAGTAAAAAAATACATAGCCAGTAGAAAATTAAAACGATTTAAATATAATCAATCATTTACCAAATAAGAATCGAACCAACAGCCATGCCAAAAATAAACATTTACTTGCACTAACGTTACTTTATAAAACAACTAGAACTATAACTAACTAGAAATTAAGTTTCAAGTTAAACGTAAAAAGAGTCACGACCGCCATGTCTGAACTCAACAGACTTGCCAACTTGACTACTGTACGATTAATTTTATTGTTATAACGTTTAATGTTATTTTTATATTATATTTATTTTTCTAAGCAGCCTAGTGTTGAGACACTCCATATTGCGTGCTGAGTGGCGGAGCTCAACGCCGTGCTTTGCCTCATCACCAGAGCGATGAAATTAAAATATTAAATATTTAATTTCCTCGAGTGGGAATCGAACCCACAACCTGTGGCGTTTACAGTCACAGGCTTATGCCTCTGCGCAACGACTAGCCTGATTTTGTTTTTTAATATAGTTTACTAGCCCCTTAAGAATTTAGAGAATTCTTCTCTTACTACTCCCCTACACAAGGATTGTAGCCTACCTACTCTCCAACCAAATTTTTCATTCTATTAAAAAAGTCTTACTAATAATCCTACTTTTAGTACTATTATGAATTTAAATTTAACCTAAGAAAAAATGTTATTGATTAAAATATTTTTTTTTGGTCTGGTAGGAGTTCTAAGGCTTTGAATTAAGTATATTTTGCACGCAAGTTTTTTAAACTGGAAGCGTTCATAGAGTTCTATCTAAAAAGTTAAAGGTCATTGTGGCGCATGGGCACAAGACTGTAAATTATGTGGTTCAAGGTTCGATTCCCACTAAGGGAAATGAAATAGCTATTATTTTCATTTCCTCACTCTGGTAACAAGGCAAAGCGCGGCGTTGAGTTTCGCTACTCAACACGCAATGCCATTAAAATTCCGCGGAAAGTGGTAACGGAAGTGTCTGAATAGTAACTGAGTTCCCAGTAACACTAAGTTCCCAGATTCCCTCTGTCTACTATGCTTTGTGTGATATATAACTTGAAGCTAAAAAATATGAATGTATGTATTAATATATAAACTTATAGAACAATGAAATATATTGTAATATTTAAACAAAAGCACCAATCCTACTAATATTATTTGTGTGAGAATGGATGTCCGTTTCACTTTCACGCAAAAACTACTGAACTGATTTAGATAAAACTTTACAGTAGTATAGTTTATACATCAGAATAGCACACATAAGGCTACGTAGAGCGGGCGAAGCCGCGTTTAGGTCAATAGTTATAAAATAAGTTTCTTATTTACAAAATACTATTTCCTCATAATATGCCTAACATTACCATCAAGAGGTTTCCTTCCAGAAATTACTGTTATACCTGAAACAAAATAATATACATTTATATTAATATCTTTATATATTATCTTATACAGTTTAAGAATATCTGTGGTGTAATTGACATGTTCTCCAGACCGGACTGAAAAACCACGTTTGTATGTAAGAGTATTACTTATTAGAAATGAATACTCATAATGCATACTAAAAGCAGTGTCTTAACACTAGGTTCCCTCTGCCTGCCGTGCTATATGTGGGATACAGTTTGAAGCTTAAATACATGCTGATGTTACTTAGATTTGTTTAGATAAATTTTACCACTAAATGCACAATATTATTATAACAGATGCTAAAAGTAATAATAACTTGATACTAAACTTTCCCAACACAGTGAATTCAACTTTAAATTTTCGAATAATAAACTATTCGAAGTTAAGTTGAGGCGAAACGTGGTGCGGAGGCATAACCGAGCGACTGTAAACGAGACAGGTTGTGGGTTCGATACAAACTCGAGGAAATAAAATTATATTGATATTTTTAATTCCTCGTGAAGGAAAGTGCGGCGTTGAGTTCTGCCACTCAACACGCAATGCCCAGGCTTCAGCGGAAACTGGAAAACTAAGTATTGTGCCAGCATGAAGCTAAAAAGAAAAGACATAAAATGTCGTATGTCATCAAAGAGAAAACTTCCACGAACATAAAACTTAAGAAGTCAGTTGAAATTTCAATTTTTGCAAATGCCCAAGTCCGTGACAACTTGGACTTATAATTCTAAAAGTTAGGCGCGCGGGAGCCAACTGCAATTATGCACTCTCATAAATCTGTGTGCTTAAATACTTTGGGGGTTTCGACGTCCTGCAGATACTAGTGCATGGGCGTTAAAAATAGGGGGTTGAAGCTCTATGACCCAATTTCACTATAAAATAATATTACTAAAAATATATACTGAGCCAGTCGTGGTGCAGGGGCACAAAGTGTTAAACGCGACATGTTGTGAGTTCGACCCCCACTCGACGAAATGAAATATTTATTATTTTAATTTTCGTTCGTTCGTTCGTTCTGATTTCGAGATAAAATACGGCGTTCAGATCCGCCAATCGACGACGACAAATATAAACATAATTTAAAAAAAAAGAACTAAAGATTCTCTCTGTCAAATTGTCTACATTTTTAATTAAATTAAAATCAATATTGCCTACAACAAAGTAAATTAATAAATAATTCTATTTAACAACTTTCTAAAGTCGTAAGACGAGCTTCTAACGAGTTTTAATTAAAACAATATTTTCAACTATCACGGACTGATATAGAACAATGCAGGGAGCGTTCAAGCGAAATCGTCCTTGAAAGCTACGCGATCGATACTGCTGAATGAATGCTTTTTAGTATCCAGGCACAGCTTCACGCTGTAACGAGGAAGGCAGAGGGAATCTAGTGTTAGGACACTCCGGTTTCCTTCAAGAACTCAAACTTTTGAATTTGCACGTTGCGCTTACAATTAGACGCAGTGTAGGCAAGGTAGAACGAACCCGGCCACCACTGGCCTCAATATCAATATCAAATCACAAATACAAAACACTAAATAAGTAACAAATATATCATTGCGTTTTGCGAGGTTGCCGCTCCGCACTGCAGCGTTTCCATCGCTACTTTCTACGAGCGTTATCTTTGCCCTTATAATAAGGCAATAAAGTTCAAAACGGCTTAATCCCATTACACACGGACGACAGTAACGCTGCGACAGCGTCACTCCGCGCGGACAACTCGCGGCAGGAAGACGCGTGTGGCTTAATTTAGTTTATATATTTAGTTTATAAAGTGAATTACATTTTTATTGATGTATTGATAAGTTATTGTATATAAAAAAGGTTGGTTTTGTTATATTTTACTTTCTAAGTAATTTAATTTTTTAGTAGATTGAACCTTTTATTTTTTGTAGTTGGTTATGGTGTATTTGAGCAAATACGCCGTTATAATAGTCTATCTTAGATTATTAGTTGTTATCTATTCATTTAAAGTTATTTATATGGAATTTATTTACAAGTACTATTCAATAACGGCAACGTTTTCGGTATTTAGAAATATTTGCGTATATTTATATAAAAGCCTAAATATATCAGATTTTTAAAATACAGGTATTAAGTTTTGTTGTAAACTGTAAGTGTTTTTTTATAATATAGAGCGATCCCTACGTGTGACGTCATATTATAGCAGCGAGTGCGAGCGAAACACAAAACCGAACTTCGCGCGTTCTTATGGCAACCGAATACCTGGAAAATTTTAAAATAAAATATTTTAGATTCCCTATGACTCTTTATCGTCTCCAAATGTGTGAGAACTATCTTACTTTTAATTATCAAAAAAAAATTGCCTCACATTGTATTTCGCACACAGCAGGTTAGGCAGAGGGAGCGTAGTGTTAAGTCACTCCATTTCCAACTTTCCGCCAAGTTTTAGAGGCATTGCGTGTTGAGTGGCAGAACTCAACGCTGTGCTTTGTCTCGATATCAGGTCGAAGAAATAAAAATATAAATGAAAATAAATATTTGATATCCTCGAGTGGGACCGAACACTACACTCACTTTGTGCCCCAGCGCCACGACTGACTTTTATTAATGTTACATGTGTTATTATTATAAAGGGTTCAATTGTAAATATAATCTCAAATACAGATAGCGGTAGTAAATGTAAGTATTATGTTTATCCTCATACAAATATCTTATTGATTTCGTATTGCAATAATATCATCAAGGTCGAAGTAAATATCAATCGCGTATCTCCAATCATCGGCGCGCCCGTGCGGCGGTGTGACGTCACAACAGAGATAAACACAAAAACATTTAAAATACGCCATGCATTCATATTTGAGGCCACTACTGGCGCAATAGCACAAGCGTGCGACTGTGAAAGAGATTATGGGTTCGATTTCTACTCAAGGAAGTGAAGTATTAAATATTTTCATTTCCTCGCTCTGGTGGCGAGGCAAAACGCGGCGTTGTGCTCCGCCACTCCTCCAGATCAGAATTTGGTGAAAAGTGGGAAACGGAAGTGTCTTACTGGGAATGGCATGAGGTTTCCTATTACTAAGTGAACAATAATTTACTTGCTTTCATTTATTTATATTTAATATTAGACATTGAAAATTTAAAGCAGCTGAACTCGAATTTTACTTTTAACTTTTCCTTGTAGACTGGAACCCGCGTCTTTTGGAAACAGTCCATTTGAAAAGTGATATAGTAACTGTACTAGAATCGGTCCTAGGTATATATACTTACTTATTTAATTATCGATATACTTAAATACTCAAAAAGGCTAAAACTAGTACCAATATACAGACTGGATGGCTATAAATGGTACGATATTTACTTGTAAGCAAGACCGGAATGACATTTTATTAGAATTGTATTAGCGGATTTGAACTCGCAACCATCATGTTCAGAAAAACGTCATACATAATATGTAAATTTAAAGACAATTCATCCTAAATTCTCAATTAGAGTAATTAAAATATACATTTTCAGAAAAAATATAGCTCACCGTTCAATATGACGACGTATTCATTAGACGCGGAGAGTTTCATAAATGAAATAAAGAAATATCAAGAGCTATGGGCTGCGGGTAGTGAGGGTAACAGGTACAAGAGCACAGTCAAACGGACAGCCTGGAGCAAAGTGGCCAGGGTGTTCATATCCGACTTCGATAGTATGAACGAATTAGAAAAATTTGACGTATGTAAGTTATTTTTTTCAATTGTTTATGTAAATAAATAATCTATAGTAAATATAGTTTATACTAGATATTCTATTAATTTTGTAAATCTCAACATATTACTGGATAAACAGATAGTTCGTCTTTTTGTTTATTGTCTTCTTCATTTTGCATGTTGTAGTAATATGGATAAAATTAAAAAAAAAACTTTGTTTTACTTATTAGCATTACCATTGCGTCCACCAGATTAATGGGCAACAATATGGGCAATAATGCAGTTGAAAAAAAATGTAAACTTTTATTTACATATACATACATCCTTAATATATAGTTGAAGTTAGTGAATTAAGTAACATCACCTATATAAAGTTAGTAAAATAGGTAAATAAAATTTTCTATTAAGTGCTGGCATTAGTATTTCAAGAAACGGTTACGTCGTTAAATTAATATGAGCCATATAAACGTGTTTCACATTATGCAGCTGTAGTTTATGAGTGTTGGGCGAAAAGGGGAAAAGCGACAGAAGTGGGACATATTAAGAATGGCTTCTTATATTATTATTTAGTAGCAAATTAACTTTAAAATGATAGACAACTAATACATATTATTATTTTAAAATATTTTTAACGTTTTTCTTCTTTTTAATTTTTAAACCTATTTCATATGCATTTTAATTTGAGTAGACGACTTTTCATAAACAAATGTAAATACTATCTCTATATTTATTCGTATTAATCAAAAACGCTTGCTAACATCAAAACTACGACTTGATTACTACTATTCAATAATTATGTAAGTAAAAAAACTTAACCGACTTCAAGGAATTAGAACAATGCTAATAACGTGTGATTGTTCCAGTTCGCAAGTTACACAGCAAATGGCGCAACATCCGGGACGCCTACGTCAGAAATCTAAAACGGAGGACGGGCCAACGGGAGTATATGTACGCTAAACACCTAGCATTCCTCAACAGTAGATATATGGGACAAACGAACGAACAGACCGACGAAGAATCGTCAGACGAAGACAAAATAACCGAGAAGTCCAAAAACACTGAGGTATCATCGTGTCAAAGTGACGACGAACCTTCTATCGTTAGTGTTAAAAGACAGAAAATTGAGAAGAGAGCAAATATTGAATTCGTTGATACTCCAAATCTAATGACCAACTTGCCCGATTTCCATCATTCTGGAGAAGACGAGGACAAGTCCTTCTTCAATTCTCTATTACCGGCTGTCAGGGAATTCAATTTGGATCAGAAACTGGAGTTTAGGTGTGAAGTTCTAAAACTAATCAAATATATACGTTCAAGCTCGAATAAGATGAAGGCCGAACAAAATACGCAATGTTTTGATACATAAAATGAGGAAAAGTTAATGTGAGGAGAAAGTCTGTGATTGATTGGAATTAGGTTATGAGAGCTCATTAAATATTATATGTTGAATATGTATATATTTTCTGTTGTTCGTCACATAAAATTACGCGTTACTACAATTTTTTTCAGCTTAGCAAGGTAGAGGCAGAGGAAACCTAGTGTTAAGACACTCTGCTCCCCATTTTCCACGGAATTTTCAAGGTATTACGTGCTTAGTGGTGAAAGCTCAACGCCGCGTTTTTTATCTTGCATCATATCGAACAAATGAAAATATAAACAAACAATATTTCATTCACCTCGTGGGAATCGAACCCACAACAGTCGCCTTTACACGCTTGTACCACTGTACCATATACATAATGTAAATTTATAATAACTATTTCTTTTATTTATCATGAAACCTATTTACATGCAATTTAAACAGCAAAAAGAGAACTAAATTAAAACTTTTAAAAACAGCCCAAAAGATAATGGACATTCATTTCTATTCCCGGGATGTAATTTGCATTTTGAAAGTTTACCGCTGCGCTACTTAATTACAATGATTAACGTAGCGTTTTAAATTCCAACAACAGTTTTTATCATGACTTCTCACGCTGTCTTACACGATTTTTGTTTTAATTCTTCCTTGTAAATATAAATTTTATAAAATATAATTATAAAATTAAAAATATTCACGCTGTACCCAGCACACTACAGCAGAGGCAAAGGAAACCTAGTTTTAAGACATTTCAACGCCATTCCCCATTTTTCGCCCATTTCTGAACGCATTGGGCGTTCAGTGGCGAACTAAACGCCTCGACACCAGACTGAAGAAATGAAAATATACAATTAAATAAATAATTCACTTCCTCGAGTGGGTATTGAAACCACAGCCAGTCGCGTTCATAGTCATACACTTGTACGATTGGTCTCAAGCTCTTTCTATAAAAGATATACAGTGTGGCACGGAGAGTCTTCACACTACGTTCCCTCTGCCTGCCCTGCTCTGTGTGGGATATAGCGTGAAGCTGATTACATTTGATTTATTTAAAACTTTTATAACCAACATTTTTTTGTTGATTACAAAAAATTAGGCACTACAAAATAGAACTACAGTCAAATCCAAAAAAAAGAACCTAAAACAACATATAACCAAACCAGCTAACAACTAGCCAGAGTCCACAGACAGCAACAAGTCACAACAACGCCAGCCCGCGCGGCGCGGCAACGTCGCGTGAAAGTGGGCGCGGAGCGGCAACAGCGCGATCGATATCACAAACGAGCCCAGCCGAGTTGTGCCGACGACCGACCGACGCTATCACTTATCACGAATGTAGTACAGTACGACCGGTGTGTCTTGGCCGCGTTGAACTAGGATAGTAGGGTGTCTGAACTTTTGCAAATTGTTCACTCTAAATATATAATTAAAGCTAAGAAAACAATCTAAGATCAAATCTGCGCAGCCATTAAATCCAATTTTATGGGGGCCATGACTCGTTGATCGCACTGTAATAATAATCATATAACTACCAAAGTATAGATGGAGTCCGGAGTTGGAACACGTGGCTTTTGTTTATTGATAGTATAGATGTAGAGGTATTGACATTCAGCGTTATGCGAGTGCGTTAATTCTTTTTATAAATTTATGGTGTATGTAAACGGATAGATGAAATGGTGTGAAAATTACGTTCATGCTGTATTCCGCACACAGCGAGGGAGGCAGAGGAACCTAGTAACCTAGAGTTAAAGTTACAATTCCTAATTAGTACTGAACTCTTGAGGCATTGCGTGTTGAGTGGCAGAACTAAACGCCGCGCTTTGCCTCGTCACCAGGGCGACGAAAATTTTATTATTAAATACATATCTCATTTCAATGGTCACGAACACGTGATTGTGGTGGCCTCATGATTACTTTTTAACTTTACAGAAATATTTTGATTCATATAAATCGAGACAATATTATACAACAAACAAATATAATAAAAACATATTTTTTTTACCGAGATAACATTTTAGTATATAGCGTCGTTTTTTGAGTTATACTATAAACATAAACATAAACCAGCTTGGGTTTTTTTTATATTTCTATAAATGTTCCACTTCTTTGACTTACACTGGTATTGGGTTATTTCCACTTGTCGCACTTTAAGTGAAACAGTGAATGTGTTAATATTGAATATAAATATGAGGAACGAGGGTGACCTTGTTTCGATATCACAAAGGATTCATATATTTTTATTTATTCTCTTCACATAATATTAAAAAACAACTTATTTCTTTTACGCGTACAAACATACATCAACATTATCGCCATTATAAGTAACTAGACGACTGCGAGGAATGAAGTATTTAATGTTTTCTTTTCTCGTTCTGTTAGTAAAGTAAAGCGCGGCGTTGAGTTTCACCACTCAACACGCGACGGGGCCGTTCAAGTGTTACATAAGCACTGTAGGGAGTGGGGGTCTGGGGTTTGCTTATTTTTGACATGTTCAATGAAATATTTTTAAGAGGATCGGTGGTTGTGTCAATAATTGTCATTAGGGGGGTGCAAATACTTGAATGGCCCCAAATAGTCATGAATAGGAATGAAGAGTGTTAACGTTAGATTTCCATATTCCCTCTACGATCACTGCATACCTCATAGACCTCGTCCACTGTCAATCTCTTCATACATGCCCTCCTGTTTTCAGAGGTAAATCGAGATCTACCTCCCTCTACGTATATTCTGTGTATTTCTTTATTGTGGGTTTGATCAGCTAAACTGGCTCCGCATATCCTACGAAGAGATCGCATCTCCTCAGCATTCATCTTTCTTTCATTCTTCTCCTGTAATACCCACTTTTCACTGCCGTGTAACAGCGTCGGTACCGATGCTGCATTGTGTACGGCCAACCGCGCAGCTGTACTGACGTATCACCGTCTCATCAATGCAGCTAAGGTACCATTAACCCTGTTAACGGCAGCAATACGCCTTTCCGCATCCTTCTCGTATCTTCCATCTCTACTAAACAGACAACGTGGATGTACAAATGATAATAATAATAAAAATCAGTAGTTTAGTCTGTGCGTTGTCTGTGAGACACTCAAAAGTAAGGCCATGCAATTTTTTATGTGTTTTACTGCATTGCAGTACAGCGTATTGCATTGCAGCTGCATAGAACATATTATGTATATCTATATATTTGCATCGGTGGAAATGAAAGTGCGTTTGCCAGTAACCCTGAACGGACCTGTTCTGCTCGTGGGAGTCGCTCTTGAAGCCGCAGGCGGTGATTATATTAACGCCGTTTAAATTAAAATAATAATTATTTGTTTCTTATAATTTACAAGATTGTTATTAATACATAATAACGATCATATAATAAAAATATTGGTCGTAAAATTTTTGCGAATAAAACAGGTTATTTAGTAAAATGTAGTATAAAAACATAACTTTACGCTTAAATCAACATAATTAAAATTATTGAAATGATAACGATTATAATACTTTCGAGTATTTCGACGGTGCAATATGTACATTAAATATTAATTTAAAAAATATATATAAAATATGTAATACAAATTCATATATATATATATTCTTTATTGCACAGATAAAAGGTAGTAAAATACATTTGAAAAAATAAGTCTTCAGGTTAATGTTGAGCCACTTATTAATGAATGCTCTTATTCCACTACACAAAATAAAACAAACGTTGAGACCCACCACTCAAAGGAGAACGGAGTGTCTTAATACTAAAAGATGGCCCCTACCCCGCTATACGGGAAAAAGCGTGCAGCTGCTGTTCTTATAAAATGAACAATAAAAAAAAGTTAAAAAGTAATACAAGTTACAACCCATATCCATTTAGAGCTATAAGTAATGCCCGTAGTTATAAATCCAGTTATAACTTTGTAACATACTAAACCGCAACGCAGCTAGCTCACAGCTACGTGCAGGGACTTATTCTACAGAATGTACATTAAATTTTACTTTACTTCACTTGTATGTATAATATGTTATATAAAATACTATGAAATAACTTCTAAAAAAGTTGTAACTACACATGTCAATTAGCATATATTTTTTTAGCTTCACGAGGGGTACGACGGAGCTTAGCAGGGTAGGTAGAGGGAACCTGGTAACCTAGTGTCAAGACACTACGTTCCCATTAAAAGACACTTCCGTTTCCCATTTTTAGATCACGAAAGTAATAGAGATGATATTATAACTATTTGTGTTGTACAAGCGGGCGAAGCCACGCGGGGGCCAGGATAGATATGATGACGAGGCGAATTACGGAAAAAGTATTTTAACAATCCGTTTTTTACCATCATTACAACTGTAATGTATACGAATTTTATTTATCAATAATGCAAAATTGTTACAAGAGTTATATATTTAAAATATTCTATTTTTCAATTAAAATCTGTCTTTTTGTAGTATGACATTGACAGTAACAGTTTTTATACATTATCTGTACTCGTTATAAGCATAACTGATTAAACGCTTATATAACAAATAGAAAGAACTAGAAAATACATCTAGAATCTACTATTGCATATAAATTCCAATATAGAATTAAAGACTAAACCGTGTGCACAATAATGTCAGCGCGACTTCGTGACCACACTCACCTCGGACCTCGTGGCATTTACAATCATTAGGTATTAGGTACTCAGTTAAAGCACAGTTAACCGTTATTAATTGCGTTTAACAACGCGAAGGCCTTTCTTTTAATTAATGATGAACATTTGTACACATTGAGGCCAGTCGTGGCGCAGTGCCACAAAGTGTGACTGTAAAACGGACTGGTTGTGAGTTCGATCCCCATTTTAGGAAATTAAGTGTTTACTTAAATTTATTTTTCCATTTTTTCGCTTTTGTGTCGAGGCAAAGCGCGGCGTTAAATTCTGCCCCTCAATACGCAATGCCTCCAGATTACCTACGGCAGAAAGTGGGAAACGGAGTGTCTAAATACCACGTTCCCTCTGCCTACCGTGAAGCTGATTAATTTTGATGGTTATAAGAATCTTTGTCTTTTTTAAATGCACGTCAATTTTTGTTATAAAATTTTCTGGGCACAAGACTACTCTGAGCTTGGCCATCCGGCTTCTACTATTCCTATAACTCGATTATAATAAGTAATAAAAAATATTTCATTGTAAATTATAAACATAGGAAATGATTATTGTTTCATAGTAGAATAAATTAAATATGTTGTAACAAGCGTATAAGAAGAGAACGTGTGGCTTAGTGGTCAGACCTCTAGGACGTTTCACAATAGACGCAGGTTCAGATCCTGCGACGTAACAATTTTTATACATTTTCTGAAAAGTTTTTTTTTTCCTAATTGCGGACTAGCAATTTAAATATATATGTAACATTCATGTTAAAAATAGAAAATTTTTCATAATTTCACAATACGCAAAATATTTCATAGGGTAAATTCTTGTTGTATACAAACACTTTGTCAATGGGGCCCGTGAGCGTCGAAGAAACTTATTTAATAACATTTAATTTGACCGTTGAACAAATAACAATAACCTGCTTTTATAATAATAACACAACAAGTTTTTGACATTGACTAATAAAGCTTCGACTCAATCAAATAAGGAAACTAATGCATTATATATATATTAAGTAATAAATTTGTGTTTACAGCGGAAATTTTCGTTCAGAATATTCTGGAAACCAAGTTAGTTTATATTTAATACTAACAAATCACTCCCGACTTCATCCGCTTGAACTATATAAAAATGTATATATTAAATAATAATTTACTTTCGTTTTCTAATATAATTTATAATTTTTATATAATAATAATATAATTTTTACAAATAACTAGTATACCTATGAAGAAGGAAAATTTCAGCCAATTCAGTAAAACAATTATTTATAGCAATTATATTAAACGACATTTTTAAAATGGTATATTTTGTTTTATTTATAGACCCATTTAAATAAAAAAGTACACTAAACGTTAAGAGAATCTTGCCAAAATACAATAGTGACCCCTACAATTAAATCAGATAAACTGTTTCTGAAATAAGCGTGACCAGACGCACAGACAAAACAAAACGAAGCAATGAAATATTTAGTTTATGCACTTCCTTAATCCGTGGGTAACAAAAGTGTCTCAATAGAAACGAAGGGTCATTAACCGGTTCCCTCTACTTACCCAATAGATAGATAAAATGTAAAGCGAAAAAAAAAAACTACATAAAACAACAAAAAAAAGAGCTTCTACGTTCGAACTTACTACCACATACACTTATTCAGCCATAGAAATACACCACTATACTACTGGGAGTCGTGACATAATGCATCAAGACGCGGACGTATCGCCTCGCCCGACCTTGGATGACCCCAGACGACGATCGATATAACTTCAAAATGTAGACTAAAGAATGTCGCTGAAGTTGTGCCCTACTCGTGTTACCTAACGGTATAGGCTAGGTTTGTGTATAATAAATACATTCTAATTATTTTCCCTATTATAATAGGGATAATGCAGAACGAAATGTCACTGATACAAGGCTTTCTCTGTGCACTATTGCATTTTTTGAGAAATATATTAACCACTTATAAATTTTTAAATAAAACTATATTTAAGTATTCAAAAAATCATTGATAAAATTAATAAAATATTACATTTACGTAATAAAATATTGAATTGGTAGCGAAACGGCAGCTGTCTCCCATTCGGGGCTGCGGTCGCTTTGCACGTGAAAGCACGTTCGTTACTCACGTTACGTATCTTGCGACGATTCATTAAAACGCTATAATTAACTAGAATTTTAACTAACTTGTATTCTGCGAAAGGTGTTTCGTAAATTATAAACAGCAAGTGGCCTGGAGTGATAAGATTAAAATACAGAGATGTAATTCGTAACAGAAAGAAAAATAATATTTTTTTCGCTTCGCTATATCTGTACCCCGTTTTCCTGTTGGTATTGTGTGTTGAGTGGCAGAACTTAACGCTACGCTATACAGCATTATAAATCATAAAAAAATATAGTTTAATTGTGCACAATAAAATATTATATAACTATGTTTTTTGAAGAATTATGTGTAAAATAAATAAGCTCTGAACGTGCGGTGTTGAGCTCCGTCACTTAACACGCAATGTTACTGCCGATAATCAGAGAAGTTTTGTAGACTCCCCAAAGTTTCACCCTACCTACCCTTATATATACGGAATACAGCGTGCAATGGATAAAATATATACTTTATACTTGACGATCGATTGCCCTCAGAATTACATTCGCCCTACCTACCCTTATTATATAAGGGTAGGTAGGGTGAATATTCGAATATTAGAAAAAAAGTATTTTTCTTATCATTAAGAAAGTTAAGTTTCCTTCTGCTAACATCGCAAAAGGCAAAACACACGCCAAGATACGAAAAAAAAATGTAATAAAAAATATCTTTTGCAATAATTATAAAGAACTGTTGTCCTATTTAAACTAGTAGTTCCATAAATTAAACATTTTAAAATAGACGTGGACTCAGAGCTCTTAACAAACGAATATAATAAATCTCAATGTTTACATTATAGCATTGCACCACCAGCCGGTACTAATTATTTATGATTAAAAAATGATAAATACTACAGTGTTTCACGGAGAGAAGGAGTGACACAAGTTAATGGTGTAGATTGAGGCCAATCAATATAACACAATAAGTAAGCGTGACGGGTTGTGGGTTCCTTTCCTATTGAAGGAAACGAAATATTTATATCCTCGCCCTGGCTGTTGAATGCCGCCACTGAATATTTAATGCCTCCAGAATTCCGCGGAAAGTGGACAAAGGAAGTGTCTTAACACTACGTTCATAGCTTTCCCCTGCTATGTGCGTAAATGTAGATCTATAATTATTGTTCTATAATTTTATATATGATCCGGATCGGACATTAGCTACAGCCCGTAAAACAGCAAGACAAACAGACAAACATTGTAAATTGTTTCTTTGTGTTTGAAATCGTCCAAATAACTACATGAACTGGGAAAAAACACGATTATTTGGAAATCACAGAGAGATATTTCTATTTTATGTATACTCGTAAATATATAAATTTTAAAAATAAGCGACATAAAAAAAAACTAACCTCTACACTGTTATAAACGTGAGTAAGCAAAACTAAGTCACAAACGGACGTTCTTGCAAAAATTGGTCCAACGGCAGCGAAAGAGAGAAAGAGAAAGAGAGATAGCTCCGTGGAAATAGAACTCCACTGATAACAAATGCTAGTCGAGTCGTGTATCTATCTTTTCTTTTATCTCGCAAGCTCTTTGAATAGATAAGGAACGGTCACTAGCAGCCAAGTATTGTGTAACGTGGGTTATATAGGTTTTGTATGTGTGCTTTACGTTTGTATATGCATGTAGTGTGTGTGTGTGTTGCATTAGAAAATTTTAATTGATATGTTTCTCCTATTTTATTATGTTTATTTGTGCAGATTTTACATTTATGAAATAAGCATTGAGGTCATCGTGGTGCAGTGGCACAAGTGTGTGACTGTAATGCGACCGTTGTGGATTCGATTGGCCATTCGGGAGAGTGAATTATTATTTATTAATATTTTTATTTAATTGCGGTACAAAAGCAGAAGGCGCGACGTGGAGTTCTGCCACTCAACGTACTCAACTCTACTCAATGCCTCGAATTTTTTTTCGGAAAGCCTACCATGCCGTTATGCACCGTAATACTGCGTAAAGCTGAAAAAAATAATAATAGTAAACGAGGGTCAATACTCTCATATACTATAAGAATACTTTTCCAATATTTACAACCATTATATATATTTATGATGATAATACTTATTAGTTACTACATGTTTATATCTTATATACCCAAATTAAGTTATATGGGAACCAAAAAGCCAAATACCATAGAAATATCTTAACCATCAACAACAAAATGTCTTCAAGAAAATTACACAACAAACAACAATGAATCACAGATGAATCAATTAAAAAATTCGGAATCCACCTAACAACGGGCGACGGGCAATGCACGCGGCGGCGGCCGGTGACGCAAGCACAACACAATACAATAATAGCGCGAAGTGTGGCAACGGCGCGCCGGCAAGTGTGGCAACGCCGCGCCGCGAAGTGCGGCAACGCCGCGCCGAGAAGTGTGGCAACGCGAAAATCGATGCGGGCTAAATCAATTTGACGTGAACGTGGACGTCGTTGTTGCTTGCAAGTTGTTGTTGCCAGCGCTAATGGTAACGTGTTTGAAGTGGGAAGTGGGTTCGTGTTTACTTTAATATTTATCAATTATAAGATTCTTGATAACTTTTAATAATTCGTATTTAAAATTCAGTGGAAGTCATTAAATATGTGTATATATAATTGTGTATCTCATTTAAGTAACTTCGCGTTAAATCATGTTTTATACCGTTCTCTTAGGAATTTTGGGAAAACCAACCAACCAACTTCTCAGGCACCAGACCTGCCATTTTAGAGCGGTCTGCGCAAAATAGTTACGGCTGCTCGTTGTCGTTTTATACATTATAGATTTTCCATGAATATATTTATTAGCACATAGCATAGAAGGCAGAAGGAATATGGGAATCTAGTGTTAAGACACTCCGTTCTTATTAAGACTACCACTCCCCGCGTTCCGCTGAATTCTGGATATTTATTTAAACGTTATAAAAATATATATTTTTTTACAATTTTTTGAATATTAAAATAGTTTTGGTTCAAATTCAATAAAAAAAATACGGTAATGGCTATTACACAATCACCAGTACGTACTTGAACATCAATATATTACAAGAAAATTGGTTGATAATTAGGATATTTTAATATTACTGAAATTAATAATGAATTTTAAACAGAAATCATTGTTAATTAATACGTTATGCGTACAAATTAATTTATGACTTCATATAATTTTAGTAAGGAAAAAGAATTAACGAGATGACCATATATGGGCAAAACCCATTATGGAAACTTGAAAATCTGTTTTTTTGATCCATAATTATTATAATGATAAATTCATAACATAGCAAAGATAATTAGTAAAATATTTAAAGTATCAAGTTATTTTTGACTTCGTTATAGGTTTGACTGAACTCGACGTAATTGTATTAATGGATAAGCGAAATGGTTGTGGATTCGATTCCCATTTAGGAAAAATTAATTATTTTTAATACACTGCTCTGAAATAAAGAGCGGTGTTAAGTTTCGCAACTCAACACGTAATCGAAGGAAGCAGTTTGGAATTTGGACTGTGTTGGTACCTGTATCTACTATGCGGGATGGAAGCCTGAAGCTATAATATAGTTTATGCTGTATTCCGCACATATAGCACATAACACGGTACGCGGAAGGAACCTTTTAAGAAACACCTTAGTTCCCCACATTCTGCCAAATTTTGGACAAGTAATAGCTCGTGTTGAATTGTGGAACTCAACGCCGTGCTTTGCCCTATTACGAGAGCGAGGAAATGGAAATTATATAAAATTATTAGAAGACTTACATTCTGTTCTCCGTTTTTAGCGCTTTCTAAATTAAACTTAAATATTGGCAACGAATGGTACTTTTAGTATACAAGAATAACTCTTTTATTTTAAGGCCAATAGAAATGAACACTTATGCGGAACGATCTATAACTGAAAACTGGGTCATTCTGGTACCAATCAAAACCATTTTACTACATACTACATAGGTCGTAGGTTACCTTTCCGCCTTAAGACAGTATTTTGACTACAGCTAAGTGCTCTGAGTCTCTTAGTATTAATTTAAGCAGAAAGTGGGTAAGGAGTGTCTTAACATAAGGTTCCCTCTATTCTGCTGTTTTTTTTCTATGTAAAATGTGAGGTAGATTTAAAACAAATAAATACGTGCTATAAGAAATAAATAATTTTTAGTCGTGAGCTTGTTATTTTACTATAGAATGACATCGGTGGGATCCGACCCCACGTCCCTCTCGGGTTGGTGGCTTCAGTCTTTGCCGTGAGCTTGTTGTTCTACACCTGCTATGCGGTAAAACGCGTGAAGCTGCTAATAAATACCTTATATGGTATACTACTAATATTTACATAACACAAAATTCACATAGTAAGTCCGTATGTATGTATATGTAATAAAAACTGCGTAAACGTTCACGTTCAATGCTGCCTCGGCCAATTAAACGCGAAAACCAAATTATAAAACCAGTTTCGAAATATTTAATTGGCCGAAACCGTTATAAGATACCACATTTTAACGAAACACCGAATATTTTCCACTATTGAGCGGTGGAGTGCTCGTGTTTTTATGTTTTAGCCTTTTGAAGGCGTATTTAATGATGGAGGTTCTTTTTTTGTGCGTTTCACTTTTGGCATTATGTTTAAGGTTATTTCGTGTCAAGTTGCATGATTTACATGTTATGTTGAAAAAAATTAAAGTACTTAAGTACTTTAATTTTTTTAATATATTAATTTTATATTCCTTATTGTTTATGTATTCTTAAACTTGAGACATGGCTGAATATTGTTTCGGTATCCAATATATACATAACTTTGAGTACTCAGACCAAGAACACAACAATATGAACATAAGTTAAAATTCAAAGAACTTATGTTAATTTTCCACACTCTATGTAGGCCACGATTCATTTACGCCAAAGAATACGTCAAAAAATCTATATATCTTCACTTAAATATAAAACTTATAAAATTGTTTAGTTGAAAGCGCTAATCCCAGAAACAACTGAATCGAATTAAAAATTAAAGGCCAATAATATCAAACATATAACTGAATATGCATTAAATCATATAAACAACTCTTAATTACTTTACCATTTTAAAGTGTTATTCAACACTTAGGAAAGAAAAATACTTAGAAAACGTATAAAAATTTGAACGTAGCGGGACTCAAACTCTTAATTATTCCTAATAGAGAACAAAACAGTTAAAACCTAGTTAGAACTATAATATAAAATAAAAATAAAACCTAAATACCCTAAATACCCTAAATCAACTAACGCAAAATCAAACGTTCATTCACTACATACACAAACACACATACATACATACATACATGCTTATATCTAGCGTATTGAAGTTCAAGCCTCGCTTGTACCGCGCGGTGCGGTGTGGCAACGTCGCACTCCCCGATACAGTTTCACGAGATCAGCTGGATATAAGATATCTGTAGCGAACTTATACAGATTATATATGTATGTAGAGTATATATGTAGAATATCCCGTTTCGAGTGTCCTGAGCTCAGAGCTGTCATTAAAACGCAATTACTTTTATTTGTAAAGATAAGTAAGTATAAAGTACTTCATTTTAAACTAGAGTAAAGTCAAATACTTTTTATGAAAAGAAAATAAATTAAATGGAAAGTGGTGTACTGAGTTACAACAAACAATACATGTAAATAAATATATAATATAAATCAGCTTCACACTGTATCCCGCACGCAGCAGGATATGCAGAGGGGGGAACCTAGTGTTAAGACACTTCTTTCCCCACTTTCTGCCGAATTCTGGAGGCATTGCGTGTTGAGTGGCAGAATTCAACGCCGCAAATAAATATATACATAAATATACGTAAAGAAAAACTAACATGTCGCATTTTTTAAGTCGTTAAGTTTTAGGTCGCAAGACTTAGAAAGTACAAAGAAATATTTCAAAGTCATATTAAAAAATGCTTTTATTTACATATTTCGAGAAATCCTCGCTCCAGGCGTACATACCTAAATAATGAGACAACATATTTTAGAAAAATAACTTTATAACAAGGTTTGTTGAAGTTATCTATCTGTACATTGATTTTATTAAACATTAAAAAATTTAAATCCACTTCACGCTGTATAGGCAGAAGGAACATAGTGTTAAGACATGATTAGAGGCATTGCGTGTTGAGTAGTGGAACTCAACGCCGGGCTTTGATGTCACAGCAAAGAAATGAAAATATTTAAAATATTTCATTTCTTCCCATTCGATCGAACCCACAATCGTCGCGTTAGAGTCACTTGTGTCCCTGCGCCACGACTGACCTCAACAACTAGTTACTCTATACAATATTCTAAATACATATAACATATCAACACGAAATAACAAAAGGCCTTATAAATGTCAACCATAGCTGTCACATAATACCAAAAGTAAGTAATAACATGAAAATTAAAAAGAAAAAGGTTCAACCCAACAAAAACAAACACGTGAATAGTAGTCCTTGTAGTACAAGTAACGTATAATCCTACGCCAATTCAATTCAACGCGGAGCGGCAACGCCGCGGAGCTCGGAGGTGCGGCAACGTCGCGCTACGATCAGCTGGACTACGTGTTGGTTAGTTGGTATTTTCACTTGGGTTATATTTGAAGATGAATTTTGTGATTTTGTATTGAATCTTGTTATTTTCTTTATTATTGCTTTATATTTATATGAAATGAAATATGTTAGTCGTTACTTCATTAGTATATAATGTTCATTCAGTATATAATGTCGTTCAATTTTAATAAGACGATTTGTGAACTATATTTAGTCGTTATAGATATAATGAAAAATGCGTCAGGAAGAATAACATTTTGATATATTATAATTTTTAAATAATAAATATTAAAGAAAGGTAAATTTTGCTTGTGTTTGATAACGTAAGTTTTTAGGCTGAATCTTTAAAATTTAATTTTTTTTATAGTAATAAGGACATTCTTAGTAGCGTACCGTTTCACGTGTGAATCAAACGCAGTGTTTTCTCTATTGTCTATCTGTTTTAGAGATCACCTAACCGTGCAGTAACGAATAGAATTAATAAGATATAGAAACCTTTCTCGCATTGAAAAGGAACAGCTATTACGTAATTCGATTTTTCACTTCCCTATGAACCATCATTTAAATATTCGCAAACACACATTAAACATTTGAAATCATCACAAATGTCCTTAATTATTAAGTTTTAATATCTAAGCTACTATATATTTTTAACATTTTAAAAGTATTATTCCACACTTTTCCACACTTACGACTTTATATGTTATATAAAATAATTTTAAACTAAAATAGGAAATGAAAATAAAAATTATTAGCTTCACGGTATATCACGCACACAGCAGGGTAAGCAGAGGGAACCTAGTGTTAAGACACTCCGTTCCCCACTTTTTGTCGAATTTTGGACGTATTGCGTATTGAGTAAACTAAAATAGATTCTATGTTATTTACCAACGGCGTGATTTTGCGATGATACGTGAAACATTGTGCCGATAAATAAATAAAAAAAAATAGATAAATACTACACAGATTAAGACGATACTTTACAGTAATATGGCTCATACACCATAATAACGCATAGGCTACAATTTATGTGAATATATTGTATACTTAAACTGATGCCTATGATATAACAATAACGTTTGGGAGCTAGTTTCAAATATTATATAAAATCTCAAATATTCTTACAAAATGACGTCCACAAAGTAAACAGCCAAAATTAAACGAACACGAGACATCCTTAGTGTAATATGGAACAGAAATAGTAGAAATGACTAATTACATACGGTTTTAAATGTATCCCGAAGCGCCTAGCCCGAAGCGGGGACGTGCCAAAATATAAATCAACCATTTTGTACGGTATTTTTATTATTATTTTCCGTCCATCAGTGTCTAAAAATGTGAATATATATGAAATAATCGTGTAAAACTGAGTGGAATGATATGATAGATAGTGGATATTTCAAATAATGTTGCTTTTCCTCGTAGCGAGGGTGTCGTGGTGCAGTGGGACAGTAGTATACGCGACGGTTATAGGTTCTGCATAAGCAAACACGCAATATTCCGAAAATAGGATAATGTCTATGAAATGGATAAATAATTTAAAAATAGATTCGAACCCACACACATCACGTTTAGTAAGCCATCGCCCTCTAAATTATTATATTCTAGCTATTACAGTGCACGCCATCAATTAAGAACTGAACTGAACCGATAATGTACTTTATATATTGTAAATTTATACTATATACTTTAAAAATATATAACTTTTTTTGTAAAAATATTAAGTGAATACAATATAATAATTGGATCATGACGCTGGTCGTTCTACTATTCCCATATTCACAACATATATTTAATAGAACAATATATTCGAATATAGAAAGTTTCGAAATTATTTTCACTTAACAACTAACTAACTCATCCTCATATGATAATCTTCATCAACACAAATATGCTATGTCGCCTTTTAATAAAACGCGCAGAATGTAGGAAACGGACGGATCTTAATTGTATAAGGTGTCTTATGTTCCCGAGTTCCCTCTGTTACCCTGCGATGTACGGGATACAGAGTGAAGCCAAAAAAATATATAAAACAATAAACGTTAATCATACCTTTACCAATTTAATTAAAGTTAAGTATTTAGAAACGGTAAAAAGAGTACGAATGTTTACAATTCTCTCTACAATAGTACCATTAAACGTTGCAATTAAATACTTTAATCAATTTAAACGTTTTAAATGTACTAAATAAAAACAAATAAGCATTCCACTTTGTTTCTTTCATCATCAAAGCAACTTTTCTTTTGTGTAATTCCAGGGTATAATTTTGAAATAGTTCCACCACGGTACCTTACTCTATGATAGATAGATGCAAAGATAAGGAAAATTATATATTTATTCAATGGACGCGCTGTAGTTATGAGTTCGATTCCCATTTAGGGGAATATAACGTTAAAATTATTATCACTATTTCGTTATGAAGGACACTAGATACTGTCATGCACAGTTCACTCTAAAATAATAATAACAATGTATAAACACAATAATCCCGGGGCCAGTCGTGGCGCAGGGGTACAAAGTGAGACTGTAAACGCGACAAGTTACGGATTCGATTCCCACTGGTGGCACTGAAATATTTATAATTTTCATTTGTCTGCTCTATCAACTCAAACAAAATGCCTTCAGAATTCTACGAAAAATGGGGAGTAGTGTCTTAACACTTAGTTATCTCTGTCTATCCTGATACGGGATACAGCGTGACGCTAAAAAAGAACAATAATACCTTAGTTACAAAGTTATAACGTGACATAGTTCAGACAGTCAGATTCAAATGTACGGCATAATAGACTAGATCGCCTAGTCCGGATCCAGGTTAAATGATATATTGCTTTCCATTGAAATACTGCTTGCTGGCTCTGTGGTACATATTTTAGCTAAGATGATTTTGGCTTAAAATTACTAATAAATTCTAAAATGCATATAAGCTGCAGAATTTGTTTAATATATTTTTTTAGCTTCACGTTTTATTCCGCACATAGCAGAGTAGGTTATAGAGTATGACGGAGACGGGTATTGCGTGTTGAGTGGCGGACCTCAGCGCCGCGATTTGCCTCGACACTAGAGCGAATAAATGACAATATTAAATATTTTATTTCCATGAGTGGAAATCGAACTCACAAACTTATCGCGATATTATCCTCGTAGTAAATATATTAGTGACTAAACAATGCAACACGCATGTCAAATCTAAGGTTTTCCACGAAATCTTCATGTGTTCTTTATGATATCAAATCATCAGGGCCGTAGTTGAATCATGAGTTTTATTTATTTTGAATCATACCTTACACCATATACTTTTGAATCATAATTTAATATCTTTCATACATGTATGTATATAAGCTTAACTTGTGCAATCAAATGTTTAAAGAAAAAATATCGTTTTATGACTCACAACGTATAAATTATTATAAGAAAAAAACAAATAATAATCTTTTCATTACTTACATAATATACTCACAGCGTGAAGCTGATTTACGTAAGTGATAAATATTTAAGCAAGCATACTATTTATGTATTTATATATTATGTTCTATTTATATACTAATGTATTTATACATTAAATCACAAAAACATAGACCTAATAAGACGTCAATAATTAAAAAATTCTAAAATTACTAAAATTTACCCATGAATATTCCGAAAAGCCATGAACCCAAGTCTAGCGCAACTAAGCAAAAAAAAATAAAATAAAGAAACAAAATGATAGGTTCCCCGTACAAATGGCGGCGCACGAGAGCGTGCCCCGGTATTACATAATCCGGTAATAATATCGAATAACTATATTCATCCCTACAGGCACGTCCGTCCGTTGCATGTCGGCTATAAAGGATTCCACGAAGGAGACAGCTGAATAAATGTATTTTCTACAATATAACTATTATATGGACGTTCTTTGGAACGCTATTGAAATTGTTGCGAAAAATAATAGTTATTTCACTGAGCGTTGAAAATATGCCCTATACATATTCGTTTCTGATGCAATGGGACTTGAAAAAAAATCGAAAAGCCTATTAACGTATAAATGACTTATTTAGAAAACGTATAGAAATTTTGAACGTAGCGGGACTCGAACCAGCGCCTCCTAGAAACCGACCAGGCACTCTGACCACTAAGCCATACGTTCTCGACAAGCGTCGACAACGTCGAAATTCTTATACAAGCGTATATTTATCTTTCCTAAGTGTGTATTAACACTTTAAAAATGTTTAAAAAACGTATAAATTGTCGCTAAAAATGTGATCTTTATTTCTTGTGAGAGAGGGAGCGGCGTTGAGTTTCGTCACTTAATACGTAATACCTATATTCTTGTAGAAAACAACCAGAATACCTTGACACGACACTGCAAATAAACTACTATCATTCCAATCTATTTTGAGACCTTTTTTTTTAGCTTCTCCCTGTATTCCGCATGTAGGAGGGTAGGCAGAGAAAGCCTAGTGTCAAGACACTCCATTCTTCACTTTCCACAGAATTCTGGAGGCAATGCTGCCACTGAATAGAGTGGCGGAACTCAACGCTACAGTTAGCTTCGATACCAGAGCGAAAAAATTAAATATTAAACATTTTGTTTCCCCGTTGCTTACAATGACACGCTTGTGACCCTGCGCCACGACTGGCCTCAAACTAGCCTGACTGTTCCGAAAACATGTCGAATTATAAACGAAAATTCTATCTTAATAAATGGATATAAAACAATAAAGCAAATAAAAATACCGAAGGCCATTTAAAGGCACTAGACAACGGATACGTCCTGAGCTGATCGGTATACCGCTCCACAAATACTGTGACCTGTCTAGACTGTATATATTTTACCTTTTATGACCTAGATACGTCGCAGACCTAAATTAAATTTACTTAAAATAACTAGTTCTTTTATTTCGTGTCGTTTGTTATATGAGATAGTGAATAAATTTATTGTTTGTTTACATCCAGTTGTGTTTTTGAAAATGTTTTTCTTTGTTTATAATTTTCGACGGACCAACAAATCTAACACAAAATTCAGTTTTTGAAATGAATTCAATTTCATTCACTCTTGCTCTCTACTCTCTTGTTATTGTACATATTTCTTATACATATTTTAATTTTATTTATGATCTAAGACTTATCCTCCTATTAGGAGGATTATAAATGTGAAATAATATATAATAATAAAAATAGCTTGTATTAAAAATTCAGGCAAGATAAGAAACCATTACAAATTTACGTTGACAACGAGTAACCTTTGGATTATTCCGTTCGTCAATTTATTCTGCATTCCTTATTTTACTTCTTAAAACATACTTTACCAGTTTAATTTTAAGAATAAGACGAAAGAAAAATCAAAAGCTGGTAAAAAATTAAGTTACAAAAGTAACTTTTTCTTGTATTTCTTAAAACGTCTGTAATGCTCGGAGCTTTGGACTTACGAGGAACTCGGAGGAAAAAACTCAAATTGTGAATATTCCCGGAACCTTTTATTCTACATTATAAAAAATAATAATAAAATCAACGTTCTTTTGACTTATCGTAATCGGGCAAGAAATGGTTGCTGGTTACAGTAAAAAGCAGAGAGCAACTTCTACTAGTTACCGGACAGCAGGATATAACCTGGGTTCCATAGGTTACCAGTAAAGGAATAGGGAATTGTGGTCGAATATGCCGATCAACTCTATAGACATCTCTCTATATAAATATTCAATTTCAACTTCATTACGCAAGTGCCACACAAAATGATAAACACCAATTGTTCTAAAGGTCGTCTCTCGTTGAAAGCGTTTGAAGCCTTGACGGTCGAAGTCACGGCCGCGGCGGTACGATGTAGGCGACGGTTGCGTCACGTTTCAATCATTTATTCATATTTGCGTTCAATGTTTTAACAAACTGACTACTAGCTGTTGACTTGGCGTTATGGCGTTGAGTTCCGCAACACGCAATGTCTCCAGTGTTTGGCGGAAAGTGGGGAACGGAATGTCTTAACAATAGGTTTCCTCTTCCTATGTCTGCCTGCTGTGTGCGGGATACAGCGTGAAGCTGATTTGAATTGATTTTGACTGAATAGGTACTATAACGGAGATCGTAGGTTCTATAGACACCCAGAGTAGTATTCGGCTACCGGCTTTGCCGTTTGGACTGCACTAATGTAGTAAATATTTATCATACATAAAAACATATCTTGTATAAGTTAGTCTGTTAGTAAAAAACTGCATTAAAATCTGTTCCGTAATATTTAACATCAATCTAAGCGTTCATTGCTGGGAAGCAACTGCAATAAAAAACATTTATATTTTATTTAAGCAAATTATAGGTACCTACTTAGTAAAGATGTACAATTGCAAAAATGTAAAGTCATATGTAATTATAGGCACTCCATTCCCCACTTTCCGCCGAGTTGGAAACATTGCGTGTTGAGTGTTGGAACTCAACGCCACGCTTTGCCTCAGCACTAATTATTTCATCTCCTCAAGTGAAGATCGAGCCCACAACCAGTCGATTTTACAGTCACACATTGGGCCCCTGCGCTACGACTGGCCTGAAAATAAAGCATTTTGTTTAAATAATTAATGACTGGGCAAAAGTATGGGGCCACATTCAATTTTGATTGATTGATTGATGATTAATTTTGAAACAAAACATTGATAATAACTAGTTACGGAAAAGACTCAGAACAATTACCATACTTATGTGTGCGTATGGCTGTCAGATTATTTACTTAACACGAGATGAGACCGCGGTTCTGATATGCCAAATATTAAATGAGATTTATAGAGAAGATGTAGATACTTCTAGATCTTCTACGTCTATTATCCATTTTTTGCCGTTTTACGCTGTATCCCGCTTGTAGCAGGGTAGATAGAAGGAGACTAGTGTTAAAATTCTCCGCTTTCCACTATTCCATAGTAACAGGTCTAGATTACAGCAATTACCGTAGATTACTCTACAGTCTAGGCAGTAGCTGGCGTAGCTCGCGTCATGTCTCTCAGCAACTAATAACCTGCAATTTTGAATGTTACGTTGCAATTTTCAGATTTTTTACCCGAGTTTTTACCCGTTTTATATCAGTTTTCATAGTAATTTTCCTTTAAGCGATCGTTGTGAATTCATTTTTACGCTCATTATAAGCGTTTATTGGGAAAAATGACGTGATCATAATGTTCGTTCTTTTTTAAAAAATGTTATAAAAAAAACAGCTATTAGTGCCTCATTATACTTTTGACTGGTTTTAGTTGTTAGCTATTCTAAGAAAATATAGAAGAAAGATGAACTCTTTTTCTATATAGCCTTTTGTATACATATAATTATATTATATACGAAAATAATTATATTATATAACGAAAATCTTGTTTCTGTATCATTTTTATGTTCACTCTATATTCCATACATAGCACAGTAGGCAGAGTTTTCTATTAAGGCATTTCCATTTCCTAATTTCCGCGGTATTCTGGAGGCATTACGTGTTAAGTGACGGAGCAATTGAAAATAATCAATATTTCAAGTCCTCGAGTGGTAGTAGAATCCACAACCTGTAGCGTTTACAATTGCACACTTGTACCGCTGCGTCACGAACGACCTTTTCTATTTCATATCATTAAATCCATGCAAATAAAGCTGCGGGCAACGATTAGTTTAATCATAAGATACGAGAAAAAACATCATGAAATTACGTCAAAAAACTGCGTAATTCACGTACATATACATATGTAATTGATTAAATATTTGGAACATGTTGAAACCAAAATGAACACAATAGGAAAGTCATAAAGCAAACATAATAAATATACATTTGTTTACAATAGATAATGTGGGGGGGCAGCGACCTTAATTTTGACGGTATTATCACATTAGCTGGCTTGAAGGTTACACGGACAATGGAATTAATGTATTTACTTATAAAACTAAATTTAGAGGCTTTTTAAATTGTTGCATACATCTTTTTATAGATGTACGCGAGTAAATATTATAGATTGTACTAAATTTACAGATGTAAATACAGTATACTAGTGATAAAAATACCAACAAATAAATTTATAATAAATGGATTCCTGGAAAGGATATTTTTTAAAATTCATGCTGTATCCTTGAAGAAAGTAGAACTTGAGATCTCGATCTCTCTCTCTCTCTCTCTGTTCCCATTCTTTCCAACGCCACACTTTGCCTTGTTGCCAAAGCGAAGAAATTCGAATATTCCACATTTCATTCCCCCAAGTGAAAATTAAGCCCACAAGTGACACCTTCGCCTCATAGGGCTACTACGGTCTCAATAAACAGTTCTTTTACTGATATGTTAGTTAGTCAAGTCAGAAAGCACTAAGACATGATTTTTCATATGACATGAAGAAATCGCAAATAAAGCCAACTAATGATTTTCACATAAATCTTCTTCACAAAATATAAACAATACATGTGTAACTAAATATTGACATTTTTTTTAAATCCACTAATAACCTAAACGTCAAAAATCATTAAATAAAAAATAAACGGTAAGTCAGTCAGTCAATTACAAATTTCACAACATAAATCTTCCGCAGTACAAGCTTGATGAATAACCAGTTTCCTTTCCCCAACTCCGGATACACGTCGAATAAGACGAGCGATTAAACTATAATAAACGATAAACGAAAGCTATACGGAGAGATAATTTATAGCATTTCGCTTCCGGTGGAAGCGAGCCTTAAATCATTGAGCTGTACTCAGCTATTTTAGTAGAGAAAATTATTTCAGCCATATTTCGTGATGTGGCTGTTATTTGACAGGAGATATGTTTAATAAAATACAAGTTTTTTTTGTTTGTGTGTATATTTTTTTATAGATTATAAATGAAAATAGAACTTAAGATTTAAGGCGAAAAATAGCTTTACTGTTTCGGTTGTTAAAAAAGTATTTTTTACTTTTTTTATAAATAAGGTATTCCTAGCGCGATAAATGTAGAAGAAAAGAGGAGACAACTATCCAAATATACCAGTAATTTTTAATAACTATATATACATTCACATACAAATAAGATAAACGATTCTTATATGTTTTGGGTAAATAAATAGGCATTTCATGTAGGGTTGCATTATTTAAAATGTAGAATACTTTGAAAAAACTAAAACTATGGCTATCAAAATTAATTACAATACTCTGCTTCAACATATTTCAAGTAAGAAAAAGAAAAGAAAAGAACGCGATGAATAACGAACAACAAGCCTACACACAAAAAAAAACTATCGAGAAAGTAAATTATGACGTACACAGTTTCTTATAATGACAGACAGATCTGTAATGTGGAGACTGTAGACATGTTGACTTGTCAAATGAACACCGTTTCTATATATAGTACGGTCGACAAGTCGTGGCCGCTCTGAAGTTAGATTTTCTTTAACTTTTACATATTATTCACTTGGGAATTTGGGAATAAAATAAACAGAAGTAAGAAATATTTTAAAATCATTTCTACGCAGCCGCCTGCAGCTATCTTTGGGCGGCCAGAACTCGTCGACCGTACTGTAAAATACCGGTGACCGCCAACACTGCGCGCACGCCGCCATGCCGCTGTGCGCACCCACACGCTTATTTTATTTAGACGTATTTGTTGAAACGTGCTCGAGTAGACGGAGCATTTTTAATTGTTTATTTTGATAACAAGTTATTTAGTTTTATTATTTAATTTTAGACGTTCTCGAGGAGTTCCGGAATCTAGTGAAAAAGCGTATGATGGCGATTGCAGGCGTGCCCAGCGGTTGTGATTTGATGGCCAATTATAAAAGTAACGTGTTGATTTTTTTTATTGGGAAAAAAAAGAAGAGAGAGCAATGAGATCTCTTTTATCATTATTTGTTCCTGTTTTAAAATTTAAAACTAACCTGTAAATATGAGATAAAAATGTTTCTTGTTTTACGTGCTACTGTACAAGTATTGCTATGAGGCGTTACTTATTTACGCGATATTGGGGTCATGTTTCTTGCCTATCGAACGATTCTAGTTGTCAAGATTTCCACTCGAAATGTAATTGTAGAGTATTTGTTGTACTACTGTAGTTTCGTTTAACTTGACAAGTCCCACACAGTTTAAAAACACATAAAAAACGTAGTGTAAAGTGCGTAGTCACTATACCTACATAGGTACATCTTGTAAAATTATCTCAGAAAATATTCAAATAAATATCTATCTATTTAAAAAAATTGTGTATTTTCGTTATTTTTAGTTAAATATATGCGAGTTTTCTACTTGAAAATATTTTTAAAAAAAACGATGATAAAACGTAAATATCAGATGTCTAATATCGATAGTTTTAGAATGACTGTTCGATCAGGCAAAGTATTTCCACCTAGTCTTTAATATTTAAATTATTATATATCTATTAATATGCTAAAGTATTAAAAAATCTAAAAATTGATGAGCTTATAACTAAGTTTCCGCTGACTACTTTGTAAAATATAAGTGGGCCGCGTCAGAAATAAAATATATTTTACTTTAAAATTACACTGTTATCTAAACTACATAAAAAAAATTACTATAATATAAAATATATATAAAAAAATAATAATAGCTCCTTCTTTTCAAAAATAATTATAATAAGGCCTAAGCCTAACACGACAGGTCGTGGGTTGGAACCCACTCGAGGAAATAAGATATTTAATTTTCATTTTTTCGCTCACTCAAGTAAACACGCAATGCCTCCAGAATTCGACGGGAAAGTTGAGAATGGAAGTGTCATAATGAGAACGGAGTTTTCAAACACTAGTTTCCCAACTTCCCTCTGCCTACCTTACTATATACAGGATATGGAGTGATGTTAAAAAAAAGAATTTATAAATGAATTATATAAACCATAGCTACCATTAGACAATGTTTCATTATATGATATAATTTATATCATTTAAACATTCAGCTCTCATACATG
Source organism: Heliconius sara (assembly GCA_917862395.2). Taxonomy (NCBI): domain Eukaryota; kingdom Metazoa; phylum Arthropoda; class Insecta; order Lepidoptera; family Nymphalidae; genus Heliconius; species Heliconius sara. The sequence goes on from OU860781.1 coordinate 9,836,455, forward strand.
CCGATACAATGCATTCATTTATGAACATCTGATTGAGCAAATGAGAACACTATTACTACATTGAGAATTATGTTTCAGTCTACATATGAATAAGAAAACGTAGCTTCTGACTGTAACCGCGATAGTTGTCAGTTCGATTCTCTGTCAAGGGAATGAATTACTTTCATTTCCTCGCTCTGATATTTAGGCTAAAAGCGGGGTTTAGTTCTGTTTCGACACGCAGAGTCTCGATAATTAGGCAGAGAGTGGGGAACAGAGTGTCTTAAACACAACGTTCCCCCTCTCTACCCTCTCACATACGGGACACAGCGTGAAGTGTAAATAAATATTAGAATTTGCGGTGGGTGGAGGATTACTTATAATCACTTTGCAGGTACGTTAAATACAGTTAAATTAAAACACAAGAACATAACATCCAATCTCCTGAATCTATACATTTTTTCAATAAATTCGATTTTAGTTTAGTGTTTAGAACTGTCATGAGTTAATTCCCTGAACAATACTGTGAGACACGTTTCGTCATCAAATACGCATCAGAAATATGACACAACAATCATTGAGATTTGTTTCGACATTCTTTCTGGTTACCAAAACGTGTTAATACTATGTTAAGAATATAAACCTGATTTTACATCATCTTAAGATAACAACTGGAAAAAAAAAATTTTTTTTACCCTAAAAACTGTTTATATAGGGCGGGGTTATTTGAGCAATTTTTAATTTAATCGATATTCAACGACTAGTTCAAGTTACTTTTTTTACTAATCGAAATATCATTTATTTCATTATTGAATTATCAAGGTCATTCTAATAAGTGACATTTTAAAGCTGCGATCGATTAAATATAAATCGGTAGTTTTTTGTTTTTAAAATGGAAGTTTTTTATTGTATTAAATTTAATTAATTTTCTTATTATAAAATGAAATAGAAATTAAATTATTACATTTTGTGTTTAAATAGAAACAAAGTTGGGGACTGAGTGATGCATTATAAAATTCTCTTTGACTCATCAGTAGAACGCGAGACTTACGTTACAAAAAAATACGTTACGTTAAATAAAAAGAAATAATTAGGTATAAATTGTATAAAGGCGGTTAGCATGTTGAGCGACGCAACGATTTTTTTCCGATACAAAACTACACATCGATACGCATCAATTATTTTACGCAGAACAACAGCCCTAAGGCAATTGAAATGTTGAAATTATAAAATCTAATTAAATGAGGGTTACAGACTAATATATATACATGCTTTATAACCTGCAATATTTTGTCTATATAATTAAAATTAAACATATCCTATTTTTTTCTATTATGTATCATAGTGTGCCTACTAATTGTATTAGCCTACCCAATATCGAATCCCGTACTACTTACTACTAAGTCATATTACAAATTACACACCTGTGCATGGGCTGTGTCCTCTGCGTATACTGCGCCATGTGCCAGCCGGCATGGCTAGCGGCGCGCGCGCATGCCGGCCGCGCTACCTCGCCATGCCACTACACTACACACACCACCACACTGCACCACCACCGATAACCTGTTGAAAACGAATAGTAGTTTCACTAAAAAATAGTTAATTACTATAAAAACAAAAAATCTGGAGTCTACGCCTGCTATCCCAGAATAATTTAGTATCCAATTCAGATTTTTAAAAATAAGAAGCTTTATATAGAGCTGAAAACAAGGCCCTGCCCTGTTAAACATATACAGATACGTCCATATTGTTCATTAATTTAAAAATATAATATTATTTTTTCTAATCTGACACTACCACAATTGACGAATTTGACGACACCACATAATACACACATATAAATGGGTGCCAAGTTCAGTAAATAATGTTGAAATTAATTAAGGTACATTTAAATATTATATATTAATGTATTGCAATGAAGAAATATATTCAGAAGAAAAAAAAAATAAAAAATTATGACGCCATGTTTAATTATATAACCGAAAATCGAACTATTAATCACTATATACATACCTAACGCTGATATAAATACATATACAAGCCCATCGCACGACATGATCGTCATCGATAAAAAGCCTAATGTAGATTAAAACATAATATTTGATCATTACCGCCATTAGACTACAAGCGTATTCACCCTTGCTACCTACCTATCTACAACTACGTATCCTACATTATGTATATTTTACACATGTTTATATGTACGTCAAATTTATGTCTGGACTTTCTTCTTTAGTTGCTTTTAATTTTATTATAAATTTTGTGTTTAAATTATTTCGAAAGATCCTGGGAACCCATTGTTAAGACACTTTGTTCCTATTAACTACAACCACGATCTGTCTCGTTTACGGTTGTACGCTTGTGTCAGCGCCACTCTCCGCAACTTAACTAAATAGTTTTAAATGTATTTAGCAGTTATTATTTAAGATACTTATTATATAAAAATATTTTTATAACTTGCGCAGGTGTTGTTTTATTTTTCAGTCAATCACACATATTTGATAACAACTGAAATAAAGTTTTCGTTAGACTTGGTTTCGAGCTCGTGCCCAGGGCACCCGGTAACCTTATGGTGACCACGAGTATACTAAGCAACCTCAACGTATAATAATGTATTACTTATAACTACTATCCAATAAACCTTATTAATTCACGTGTGCCCAAGAGCCGTAAAATATCTTAAGTTCAGTTCCTATTTACAAATATAATATTAGTAACTTGAGAGCTATCACCAAAAGTATAATATAAAAACTTATGCGCTTAAGTATACTTAACTCGTACACTATATTTTCTAAATATAAAATGATTACAGTCCAGACTGGTATATGTAAAAACTAAATAACCTAAAGAAACCTGATAAGTTGTTTTATGTTGTAATCAAATTAGTTATTTAATTGATTACTGGACGGCAGCTTGAGAAATACACTGAGTAACAACTTTTTGCTAATTTACATTACAGTAGTATATAATATGATTACCTTTTACCAGCGACTTCGTTCCCTTTATATAACGGGAATAGCTAAGAGTAAAGGCCAGTCGTGAAGAAGGTACCTACTCTTAACGAGAACAGAGTGTCTTAACATTAAGTTGCCAGGTTCTCTCTGCCTGCAATACTATGTACAAGATACAACGTGTAGCTATGTATGACTCACGATACAATCTTAGTAGTTTAGGACTTTAGTATGACGGGTTGTATAAAAACGAGTAAACTAATGTAATAAACCTCGAAAAGATTTCTTCAGAAAAAGGCAATTATCAAAAAAAAATTATCATTCCAATTGTTTCCGAGATAAGGTAATATGAAATAAAAATTAAAATAAATTAGCATGGATGATATATTATGCTTGTAATAGTAGGATCTTCTCCTAGACAGAAAGTGAAAGTTAGTAGTAGTAATCACTGTAATATCAGTCTAAATAAATCTTGTTCCAAATTAGGTGATTGAATATTTATTATTAATAGAACAGCAATACGTATTTTTGCTACATAAATATGTATAACACATAAAATCAAGAGACAGGTAGATTTGAATACCTTGCCTTGCATAAAACTAAACGAGACAATAATACCGTGATCTGATTCAGCAAGAAATTTAGGTCTGATAATTGATAGCCATTTATCGTGGTGTGCGAACATTAACCTAATCTCTGTCTTCTTCGACTTAAAAATCTTCAATTTTTTAACCCATTCGCACTAAAACCACTCGTGCTCAATCTCTACTTCTGCCACTGTTAGATTACGATGATGTTTGTTATCTTAACGCTAATGAGGAGATGATCGACAAACTTGACCGACTTCAGAATATGTGTATTCGTTTTATCTTCGATTTACACAAATTTGACCACGTGTCTGATTTCCGTCGGTAAGTGAATTGACTTCCTATGAGTTTACTCCGTAACCTGCACATTTTCTCTATTCTTTTTATAATTTTAAAGTTATTCTCTCCACCTTACTAGCGTTTTTAATTAGCACTTCAAAGTGAAAGACCTATATGCTTCTGTGTCGTTCTAAGAAAGCTTGAGTTTTTTATATTTATATTTTTGTATGTTTATATAAGTATAGTATGTATAGTTATATTTATCAATATTAAGTATATTTGTATGTACGTTTATTATTATTAACGTAATAATTAAATATCGCATCCGAATCATTTCTCTTAACATCTCCCACTTTCAACGATTTCTGGTAGAGATCTCTATTAGAGATAAGTTGTCCGTTGTACACATTCTTTCTGTTATTACCTGTTTTCTGTACTTTCTATTTTGTGTGGTACATGAGTAAATGAAAAATTAATGTTAACACATTTAGCTTAGTTAGTCAGTTTGTATGTGGATATACCAATTATAGAGGAGGCCATAAGTTCAAAACTTATTCGAACAATCATAAAAGATGCTATATCCATACATCCAATGAATCATCGAAGACCCAAATTCCAATGAATCATCGAAGACCCAAATTGAAGCCAAATACAATTTACCACATAAAAACTCTACATAACAATAATAAAAAAAATGTAACTGTCAAAATAGCATCATAAAACGATATAACGTTTGCCAAGTCAAAACTTTGTAAATAAAAGGGTAGGCATATAATATAATATAGCGTACGTTAAGTTTGGCGTGCCTCGTTTCGCAATTTCGCTATTCTTACGAACTTGGCACCATTTTTATATTGAATATTTTTGATTGGATAATAAATATTGACTGCTATGTCGAAATAAACGCCGTACCTATAGAACTGTTGATAGAACATATAACAGAATCATAGCTATAAAAACATTTTGACTGTAGTAACTATAAAATGACTAAATTTAAAATAATTTGTTAATATAATAAAAAATAGTGGTTGGGGTTGATCACGAATGAGGGTAATGAATAAACATTTTGATTTCTGCGCTATAGTAAATAAAATACGGTGTTGAGTTTCCCACTCATTATGTAATATACTAAATTACTAATAATAATATTAGGAAATTCCGATCCCCACAGTCGGAAAATTCGATTCGTTTGTGTCGAATTTTTAAGATATTGCAGGTTGCGGAACACAACGCCGCAAACAAAGTACTTTTACTAATGACAATTACATCCAAAATAATCATAAAGTCAGACACAAACGTGAGCGCCACGTCGGCACTCACGTTTCCGTCTGACTTCGTGGCATTCATAAGAAACGTATACATTATTTACTATTGTAATTTCCTCTTTCAGCTAGTTTGCAACTAGCAAAACGTCTTTGTTTTGTTCTAAACAGATCTATAAGTAACCTTACACGTACATGAATAACTAAGTACATAATATGATATATATACCTCAGTTTTTTTCGGAAGAGTCTAGTAGTAGTGTGCGTGGAGGAACTTAACGCCGCGCTTTGCTTTTACACCAAAGCGAAGACATGAAAACATAAAATAATTGAGTTCCTCAGATGGGAAACGAACACACACAGTCACATACTTGGGCCGTGTATATTGAGTTTCGCACAAAACCTCTAGAAACCGGCGGAAAGTGGGGAGAGGAAGTGTCTTAACATCAGGTTCCCAGATAGCTTGTGCCTAAAATTATATGTGCGAGGTACAGAGGTACCGTCACGTCACTAGAGAACTAAATAATAATTTTTACATTCCATAAACAACTATAAAATTATATTTATTGGTAAGTATATATGTATATGTATGTATGTATGTATATATGTATGTATGTATGTATGTATGTATATATGTATGTATGTATGTATGTAAAAGTTAAAACAAAGGTGATTTAAATATATTTCAAAGTAAACTAGCTCCTGCGTACTTTACGGAGATAGCATCTGCGCCCGTTCCGCCATTTTATCAGAGCGGTGTTGCTATAAAACACTTTGTACTTAACGTTTAACGTAATTTCACATTTCCTTGCCTCTTTTTCATTGATAACGATTTATTGAATTTGGATCCTCGCCAGACGCTGTGTGGGGCTTGTGCCGGAATGCTATTACGAAATTGTATGTATATACTTACCTACCTACCTTTATGCTCATATATATATTTATATACTTGATTAAGGCCAGTCGTGGCCGTGGGTTCGATTCCCACGCGAGGAGATGAAATATTTATTTACATTTATATCTTCATTTCTTCGCTCTGGTGTCGAGGCATAGCGCGGCGTTAAGTTCCGCCACTTAACACGCGATGCCTCCAGAACTTTGCGGGAAGTGGGAAACGAAGTGTCTTAAAATTAGTTTCCCATTGCCTGCTGTGTGCGGGATACAACGTTAAGGTGATTTAATTTTTTATTTGATTTACTTCACACTAACGCCCGTGTATTCAAATTGTAATAGCTATGGCCCATATTTTAAAATCGCTCTCAAGTCTGAGATCTATCTTGAGACGTCGTTTTCATAAATTTTGAAGAGCCTAAAACTGTACATGTTCAGCTAGTTCAGAAACGATTTAGATGATGTGGCCTATAATAGCCTTTCTATAAATGGACAAAATAAAATAATTTTTCCAATTCGCTGTATGTACAGATAATATATTCTATTTGTGAATTGCTTAAAAATAAAAGTTTTTACGCTATTGTTTTATTTCTCGATCCGACTAATTTGATAAGGGCCAAAGATATCGCAAGATTAATTCTACTTTTGAATAAAAATAATGTATTAGATATAAATATATCTAGAAACATCCACCCAAAATGCATTATTTAAAAGTAAAACCTAAAATTCCATATAATGTGAATAACACCTAGCTAATTAAAACTACACATTCATGTACTATGCACATACTGTAAATGTTAATGTACATAAAACATAATACCTTGAGCAATAAAACAAATACCTATAATATAGTATATTGCTATATGATGACAAAAGCAAATTTATGGAGTGATTTTTTTTTACAGGACCTAGTGTTAAGACACTACGTTTCCGTCAAGACACTTCCGTTCTGTTCTGGTTTTAGTTTATAGCGTGCCAGTTAAGCATTAATCACTTCGCCAATATCACGTTCTATGTAGAACAACAAAAGAATATTTACGGTAAAAAAGAGATAATATAATAGAAGAATAAATGTTAGAAAGAGATCCAGTTATAATCCTGTTTTAATATATTAAAGATGATTTACTAAAATACTTCATTACTAAGTGCTGACAGATGAGGCACAGCCAAAACTATTATACTTAGAAATTTGAAATTTAGAACATGTAGATATATAAGGAAAGTATAAGTGGATTTATTTTTTCAAAAATGGAAAAAACGGGATTTTATATTTTATGTCTGGCTGTCGTGGGACTTTACCCACGCATAATAACGGGCGACGACTAATATATTCTAATATAAAGAATAATAAAAGGAAAATTATTTGAATTCAAATATAATATTATAAATATAGTGAAATAAACGACCGTATAATAATATTAATAAAATATAATTAAAATCAAACTTAGTTTAAAATAATTTATTTTAGGGACGTATCGTGATATCGTGATCAAGTTATAACCTAAAAACTTTAAAAGAATGATTTTGTTACTTTTAAATTCCAAACGATAATTTTTCTTTAACTACTATAACTATACGTACAAAACTTTAATTTAATAATTTCTTAGAGGTTTTTACAGTTATATGTGTATGTAACGACAATTTGTGCAAAATCGTATTTTTAGGTTATGTATATAGAAATTGATTGAGCAGTTATTTCGTATTAGATTTGTAAAAAAAATAGTATAATTTTAATTTAAATTTTACCAAGAATGTTGAAATAAATACAATATACATTTTGATTAGTAATAGGTGTTTTGGATATTTAAAAGTGATAATTTGCGTTAAAATTACAAACTATTCTTTTCCGTTACTTGTCCTATTATAGAACAATCGACGTGTTGTTTCATTTGAATTTACTAACTACTTTCCAATATAATGTATTTTATATTTCACACAAATGTCACTTCGTTACGATAATTTCTTGTTCTTTCTACGCAATATAACAAAGAAAACGGTTAAAAACATAAATTTATGTTGTGTTTATTATATTTTAAGAAATTTTATTATGTTTTATAATGTTCACCTACCTACCCCAAGTTGAGAACATAAAAAAATAGGTTTTAAGCGATTTAAGTAGCGCAAGCTAACATTTATACACAAAATTTAATCATTCACTATTATATTATTATAAAATCTACTCGAAATTATATTAACGAACTAGTAATCTCAAAAGGTCTTGATGGAACTATTGAAAGGCAGTGAGAGGCTGGCGTCATGGCCTTGCCAGCTAGAGCTGTAGGCCTAAACGTGAACGGCTCGGCCAGTTTCTTTGCTACTCGGATAATTTGAATGCTGTTTGGCCTGGCCGAGGACCAAACGAAAATAACCACTGCCGACCTGATAAGGTTATCGCCTTACATAACCCGGGTTGCTGCACGTGCACCAGTCCCCGACCCAAAGGTTCCTAACTGGCTCGCCTACTTTAACGAGGGCAATCTTTTACGCAGTTACTATGTTAGAACGTGCTAGGGAAAGTTACGGTGGAAAGATACCAAACTTTTTAAACTGATTCTATCGTAGTTTAACGGCGTAGAAAGATTTTTGATGGACTGTTACCACTCACCTTTAAGCATATATCCTTGGAAGAGCCCTCCAAACGGGATTCGACACCGTACTCACACGCGCGACACGGACTCGAACACGAAATATGCACTTCGAACACAATAATTTCCAGAACGTATTGCGCAACACAACTCCGCTCAGTGTCGTCGTAGAACACGAGACGTCCTCACGTTAGCTGACACGTTTGATGTTTTCGAAAAGTCCATTGAACCGTTTCGGTCGAAATTTACGTCCAGCGAAATTATAAGTACGAAGTGGCATCGGTGTACATAGCCGTCGTGCTGGTTCCGCGCGCGGCCGCCAGGAGGCGCCGGGCGCGCGGGCGGGGGGCGGGGCGCCACGTCGCGGGGCGCGGGCAGGGGCTGTGGCGGGCATCGGGCCGCGGCGGGCGAGCGGCGGCTGGCGGCTATGTGCAGGCGATTGTTTAGATGCGAGGAGTGGAGCGAGGAGCCCGCAGCCCGGAGACCGGCCCGGCGTGATCTTTGGACCGCGCGCCGCGGGTGGCGACGCGGGGGCGGCGTTGCCAGCGCGCGGCATTCGGGCCCACGTTGCCACGCATTACGATAGTCCCGTCAGCGGTCCTCGGGGACCGGAGACCCTCGCTGCCAGCTACCTGCCTAGCCCCGCACGCCCACGCTGCAGTGAAACAAAATTATACACATATTTCCTTCCGTTATATCACGCAAAAATTGTTGAGTTAGTGCGAATTAGTTGAAACGTGAAAATTACAGTAGCATGTGACTTACAATGGTTACTTACTTTTTTAATTATGACGTGTGATCTGTCTTTTTGCGTGTTTTCAATTTGAGTGTTAGTACAAAAAAATCGTCGACGTTCCGGTGTAGTAGTTTCTAGAATATGATCACATTAAAATTATATTATGTACACATTAAGTCCGTACTAACCTATACAATACAAAAAATACTTTAGTATATTCATCAATTTATTTAAAATATTAATAACTATCTAATTATTAAATTGATGTATATAATTCGATAATTATTAATACGTTATTCATATTTACATTAAAATACAAAACTATATTGCCTTGATAACCTTTAGCAGTGTAAGAAATAAAATATTAAAACATATTAACATAATTGTATGTATATTTGTTTATGAATTTTAGCTTTGCTGTGACTGCTGCGAGTAAGTATACTACGAGGTGGTAGGTACGACTCACCTGTATCCTAGATTTGAAGAAAGTATTAAGAAGAATATATTATGACCTATTCCATATTATTTTTGTATATGCTAACAGCATCAGATTCCAATAATTTAATTTAGCTTTTATAACATTTTATCACCTAATTCATTTTAACTGCCACTTTATGGCGCCAATTCAAATAATAAAATAAAACTTATTAGTTAGGTACACAGATCACAAAATATTTTTTCTTTTTAAATTTTTGACTGCTTAGACATAATCTTTTACAGTCAAACTGATGAAGACCCATAGGCGTATGTAGAGATAACTGTTTTTATCTGGTATTTTTGTGTAAATTTTACTTTATTTTTTGGTGGTAATAACTCTGTTTGGAGTGTACACCCCAATCGGCCTCCCTCCACTATACCCATGTCAAGACTATAAAAACAATAATATTATTTATTAAAGTTAAGAATAAAAATAAAGCACTTTCTCAGCATTTGTAATAATCAATTAGAAATTACGAATATTTTTAGAACATTTTGGTATATAAGGATTTTAATTATTGTTGCCCGTTTGTAGCCCGATACTAATTACTTTAGTACTTATTCTTAATTATATTAATTAAATCAATTAGCTGGTCGCGTCTGGGCAAAGAGAAATTATTTCGGTTTACACATAAATTATATATCTATTTAATTATAATAAATATAAGGCATAGTGACTTATCTATGGAACTCGGCTATGAATTTATTCCTTGATCAAAAAGAACTCATTATAGTCTTGCTTTGTGGAATTAATTGATGTATGATTGGGATTCGTGGGACTTAGTGCATTGAAAAATGTCTAAGGTTACCTTATTTATAATATGTATTAATATTTGTTATTATAATTTTGTTTCACTGCTGTCTCCAAGGAGTGAAACAAAGTGATATAGGAGTGAAAGTAGGTGACCTGAATGTGAATTGCCTGCTGTACGCAGATGATGCAGTGCTTATTGCATCATCAGAGTGCGAGTTGCAGGCATTGGTCACCACTCTGAAAGAAGAGTGTGAATATAATGGTCTAAGCCTCAATGCGAATAAGACAAAGGTTCTGATTTTTGAACGAGATGAAGAAAGGACGGAATGCAAGATCAGTGTAAATGATAAGATATTAGAACAGGTGAATGAAGTGGTATATTTGGGAAGTATGTTCAGTAGAGATGGAAGATACGAGATGGATGTGGAAAGGCGTATTGCTGCCGGTAACAAGGTTAACGGAGCCTTGGCTGCATTGATGAGACGGCGAAACGTCAGCACAGCTGCGCGTTTGGCCGTACACAATGCAGTTTTGGTACCGACCCTGTTATACGGCAGCGAAACGTGGGTATTACAGAAGAAGAATGAAAGAAAGATGAATGCTGTGGAGATGCGATCTCTTCGTAGGATATGCGGAGTCAGCCTAGCTGATCGAATCCGCAATGAAGAGGTACACAGAATGGCAGGTACCAGCGAGGATGTCACGGTGAGAATGAAGAAGAACGTGCTCAGCTGGTTTGGGCACGTCGAACGAATGAGCGAGGAAAGAATGGCAAAAAAGATTTATGATGGAAAAGTGAGTGGTAAGAGAGGTAGGGGGAGACCTCGGTTGACCTTCGAAAACACAGTATGAAAGATACTGGAGGAAGGTCACGTAAAAAGCATCAGCAAGATCCCCCGGAGGGCATGTATGAAGAGGTTGATGACAGTGGACGAGGCGAAAGAGGTATGTAGAGACCGTAGCGTTTGGCGCTCCGTTCTCTCTGACTACCCCGCTAGGGATAAAGCGTGAAGTTAAGTTTAAGTTTAAGTTAATATTTGTTATATATTATTATTGAGATTAGTGTAGCGCATTGTAAATGCGACATGTGAATGTTCGGTTTGCACTCGAGGATTTAATATTTTCCTTTGTTCGCTCTGGTATCGAGGCAAAACGTGGCGTTGAGTTCTGTCATTCAATACTCAATGCTTCAAGAATTCGGCGGAATTTGAGGAGCGGAGTGTCTTAACACTAACATCACTTTGCCTACCCTACTTACTACATGCGGAATACAGCGCAGCAAATGAATGCTTATAAATATCTTATCAAATAATAAAGTACTTATATTTCTCTTTGCTTATTAATTATTATTAACATAAAATTTTCATTAAGTTCCGACTTAGTTCCGCATTTTGAATATTTATTGTTTATAGCACTCGAAGGTTGCAAGTTCAATTAACTGTCAACTTTTGCAAATTTTAGTCATGGGTAAGAACTGAGAGGAAAGAACAAGTACCTATAGAAACTATATTGGTCTTAATTTTGATACTTAATTTATAGGCCAGCATATTGTGACCCAGTACCACAGTGCAGGGTCACAAAATGTGACTGTAAACGCTACTGATTGTGGGTTCGATCCGCATTCCAGGAAATTAAATAGTTATTTAGATTTATATTTCCATTTCTTAGCTCTGGTGTCAAAGCAAAGCACGGCGTTGAGTTCTGCCACTCGGCATGTAATGCCTCCGATGTGCAATGGAGTGTCTTAAAACTAGTTTCCTCTCCCTACTGTGCTGTGTGCGGGATACAACGTGAAGTTGTATTAATTTTTTAATTTTATTTATAAAAACATGGAACTTATTAATTAATTGATAAGTATTGAAGAACATACACTTAATTTGTATATTTGTAAAATATGAATTTTAAACTTTTTATGTCATTTAAACTAAATTTAGAAACATATTTTCAATGAGGTTTAGTTTTTTTTATTACAATAAGAAAACATATAATGAAAAATAAATTAAGTGCTTTACCTATAATAATATTTTTATACGTACCTAAATAAAATATGCATAATTGCAATAATATATGTATAACAGTCATCCTCACTTTCTAAACCAACTTATATACCTAGAAAACTTCTGTTGATTTTACAAATATATCAAACGCCTAGTACCTACGTCTTTATAATTTGCTTAGAAACATAATTGATGGTGGTTTTGAATCGAATAAAATATATCTACGCAATATACATTTTTTTATTTCAAAAACAAAAGGTTATCATGTATAACAATCTAATTTAATAAATTATTTACATTTTTTGGTTTATTTCACAGTATATTTTTTTTACTGTAATTATCTTGACATGGACGATGTATTCGCTAATATTTAATAAATCATGAAAGTATTATATTAAGTTAATTAAAATTATCACATTTGAATTAAACGAACAAGCTATTTATAGTTTGTAATTAAATTTTAGACATGATTTATTATGCTGGTGGGTAACGAATGGGCAATACCTATCTGTTGGTTTGCCTCATTATTAATTAAATGAAAAAAAAAAAAACTATTAAGCTATGTAATATATAAATCTTTTCTTATTGCAATATGTATGTTTGTCTGGTGCAGGTCATTCGTGGCACAGCGGCACAAGCGGGCAATTGTAAGAATTAATTCAAATTTTCGTTTTTCTGTCTGTAAACAAAGCAAAGTGCGGCGTTGAATTCCTACACTCAAACACTAAAGTGACTTAATGGGAACAGAGTGTCTTAACTCTGGGTGTTCAAGGTTCCTCTACTAATATTATATTTTATTTGTCATATATACAACAATTTGGGTCGCTAGTACAATATATAGATGACTTTGCTATCCTATACCAGCCGAACAATCGACCCTACAGTAAATAAAGCGGAATGCTACATTCGCAATCTAATTTAAATTCCCGCGGCATGACTCATTTGACAGTGGAGTGGCCCAGATATATGCTATTAGTTCTGAGAACCACCTAGATAACCCGCCTTAAATATAGACCTAGACTGTGCGTGCCTTTGATTAATTACACCATTCGCGATAGCCAAATTATCGTATTGTTGATTATGTATTGAATCGTATGGTGTAAGTTTGAATCTCATCTATACTGATGTTATAATAGGATTGATTGTTTCTTTGAAAGCGCTAGCCTTAGAATTTGAAAAAAAAAATGTTTGTCTTTGAACTGTATTCTGTACATAGCAGGGTAGGCAGAGGGAACCTGGGAAACATATGTGTTAAGACACTCCGTTTTCATCATAACTATTATTATATATATTTATCCTAATAATTAAAAAAACATAAAAATGGCAAAATATTTTAGTGTCTCCATCATATATTTCTGTACTCCCACCCCAAATGGAGGCATGAGCCGTGCATACCTGCATGAATAGCGTTCGTTTAGAACTCGCGGTTGTGTAGTGCCTACTACCGACGTAGGTATGTGCTGACAATGTAATGTGATTGTACAACAAAATAAGGCTTGCTTGCCTATGTACGAAGCTCAACTCGCGCGAGTAACTTTTTTAGCTATATAACGATGTGCCTAGATATTTTATTGAATATACTGTATTTTTTTTTGTATTTTCACACTGTATCCCACACAAAGTAGGCAGGATACGCACATGGAACTTGGGAGCTTGAATCTAGTGTTAAAAGTCACTGTTCCCATTTAGACACTTCCGTTCTCCTTCTTTCCACCGAATTCCGAAAGCGTGATGGGAGGCGGAACTCAACGTTGTGCTTTGCATAGTTACCAGAGCGAGGAAATTAAAATATTAAATATTTTATTTTTTCGAGTGGGAATGGAATCTGTCACGTTTACAGTTTCACGCATGTACCCCTGCACCATGAATTGATGAATTTGAAATATTAGATTATCATAATCTAAATTAGTTTTGCTTCGTATTACTATTTGAAATTAATATCTGATATCAGATTACATATAATTGTACCTTAAATATATCCTTTTTATACTTAAAAAGACTGCCCTTTCTTTAGATATTTTCAAGAATTCAAATTATATTGCACACAGCACAGAAGATAGAAGAAACCAGAGAAAACTGGTTTTAAGATACTCTGTGTTCCAAGCGATTTAGAGACAAGGCGTGGTTAGTGGTGAAATTCAACGTTTGGCTATGACAAAGACGCCCGACGACACGAGACGCTCTGCTCGATGTTATATAACGTGGTAACGTATATACGTAACGTGTTAATAGTGTTTTAACACTAGCCTAACTTCTGTCTACCCTGCTGTGAGCGGGATACAGCGTGAAACTTTTATAATAAAAAAAAATAGAACATATTTCAGTTTCTAGGTCACTGGGTCTAGTTAGAGAGGACGCCGACTTAACAGAAATGTGTTTTAAAATAGTAAAAGATTTATGTTGTTTTTTTTTCATATTTAAATTGTCAGTTTAAATGGTTGCTGCTACAGTGAACTTTGTTCTTTTGTTTATATAACCTGGTTATTTTTTCTACTGTTGCTAAGAGCTGAATGTACCTGGTTTCTATAAGTTTTGTTATACTATCTCTCTGCCGTAGTTTCTTTAATATCTTTATTTAACTTCATGCCGTCGGGGCACGGTGGTTGTGAGTTTGACTTCCATTAGTGACAATGAAATAAGCTCATATTCTCGCTTTGGTGACTAGATAAAGTGCTGCGTTGTGTCTCTCCAATTAATACACAATGTCTTGAAAATTGGTTGGGGCGTGACGAATCATCTACCTACTGCAATTCGTGTAATCGGGATAAGGAAACTGTAATATTAAAACAGACAGTTAAGGGCATTAAACAAATAATATTTTCATTTCCTCGCTATGGTAACGAGGCAAAGCGCGGCGTTGATTTCCGTCACTCAACGAAATGCTTCCGAATTCGGCGGAAAGTGGGGAAGGTTATTATCTTTACCGGACCGGAGTGTCTTAACACTAGATTCATAAGTAACCCTCTACCCCTCCCCCTCCCTGCTATATACGTGATAAAGCGTGAAACTAAAAAAAACTTTTGCAGAGTGATTGTTGGTCACCACGGAGACGAAACTATACCAATATAACATATAACAATAATCGTATGCAGTTTTAAGCTCCGCCTCCAGAGTGCTAAGACGTCGACGTTCTAAAATTTTATTATTTTATAGCACGACAGTAAGCATAAGTACATACTAAATCCATTTTCTACGGAAAAAAAATAACGTTTGACCGTTTTTGCTTTTGTTACGTGTTGTTCATTTTACAACAATAATGAAACAAATTATATATAAACATAAGGAAAAAATTTTTTTATGTTATTTTAATAATAACCTATATACATATAAATAAGATCAGACATAGTACATATCAGTTATTTTTATAATATTATTTACTTGTATTGTGTTTCGTGATAATGTTCAATCTTGATCTTGACGTTTGCCAGTTTTGTGTCATCGTGTTTTCGCTTTTAGCATGGCCTCGAGTGTTATATAAGATAATAATACTGTATTGAGTTTCTAGTTTGGGTTCCCTTTCGTACTTAAACCTCCAGCAGTGTACATGGCTTAATGACAGTGTGTCAGAAAATTTTTAATTTTACTATTATTATGCATATGGTTTCTTATTGCCAAAGTTTCTTGATTTTAGCTTAGAATGGGTTTTTTTGAATGAAGATTTCTTAAACTTTTTTTAGCTCTACGCTATATCCAGAGGGACCCTAGGAACCCAGTGTTAAGACACTTAAGTTCTCATTAAAACATTTTCGTTTGCCAATTCCGCTAATTCTAAATAATTGCGTATTGAGTGACAGGACTCCATGCCGCGCTAATACTCTATGCCAGAGCAAGGAAATAGAACTATTAAATATTTCATTTCTCCGAGTGGGAATCGAACGCAAAAACGTTGCATGTGATGGTAACACGTTTGTCCCCTGCTTCACTACAGTATCAATTTATTTTAAAAAATACACCTTAACAGCATATTATGTTGTTTTTATTGATTTTTATTATATTTCTAGTAAAATAGGCAAACGCGGCGTTGGGACAAGATGCGGACATCTCAACACTCAATGCCTGCAGTAAAAAAAAAATCAGCTTCACGCTGTATCCCGCACACTGCAGGGTAGGCAGAGGGAACGTAGTGAAAGACACTCCGTCCCCCACTTTCTGCCGATTTTCGGAGGCATTGCGTGTTAAGTGGCAGAACTTAACGCCGCGCTTTGCCTCGACACCAGAGCGAAGAAATGGAAATATAAATTTAAGTAAATATTTCATCTCCTCGAGTGGGGATCGAACCCACAACCAGTCGGTTTACAGTCACACCTTGTGCCGCTGCGCCACGACCGGCCTGCAGTACTCGGCGGAAAGTGGGGAACGGTGTGTCTTAATACTAGGTTCCCTGTCTACCCTACTGTATGCGGGATACATCGTGAAGAGGAACAACAATTACTAATAAAAACCAGGTAAAAAAATGTAGTTCAACATATTTTAGCCGAGCTATTTTCGTGGTAGGTATTTGTGTAGACAATTGAGACGGTGGGTGGCAGGAAGTATCGCATTTCCTCATTACGTCAGCTTCGGGAGGTCTTTCTTAGGTTACAGTATTTGGCTGACGGGCATATTCTTTTTTGCAAGTACCTACTTGTAAAGGTATGTTTATGTTTTTTAAAATTATTATAATGAACACTATGCGTTGGCGATTTTGTTTGTATTTATTGTGCTGTTACTTTGTAGGAGTTAGTTAACTATATTTAAATGAAAAAATATAATTCTTATACTTTTCATTTATATATATTTTTGATATGATGACTTATGTCAAACGTTTTGAAAGAAAAAAAAATTAAACGTAGGTCAATTTGAGGCCCGTCGATGCGCAGGAGTACAAACGTGTAACTGTTAACGTGACCGGTTGTGGGTTCGATTCCTATTCTAGGTAATGAAATATTTAATACTTTGATTTCTTCGTGCTGGTATCAAGGTAAAGCGTGCAATACATCCAGAAGACTTCAATAGTGATGGTTATGGGTTCGATTTGGATCGAACATGGAATAAATTATTTTCATTTATCCTATAAGAATGCATTTAGTTTCGTCACTGTATGCAATTTCTCGAGTTCGAATGAAACGTGGAGAGCGAAGTGTCTTGTCATTTGGTTGTGTCTGACTATCTTGATAGCGTTTCGATACAACGTCAAACAGAAAAAATCATAATTTCGTTTAAAAATATTATGAAATAAATTTAAATGTATGAAATATTTAAAAAAAGATATATAGAATAAAGATATGTGAATTTATTAAACTATTTTATAAAAAAAATTATTAAAAAAAAGGAAAATTAGAAAAAAAGTGTATCTCAAGAATTTCGTTCCCGCTGAGTTGATTTGGTTCCAACTCCAAGCCGTTCCGTGACCAAGATGGCCTATAGAATTGACTTCAAGCTGTTCCACTTGCCAACAGCTCATTGCCAAATAGTGAAAAGCAACTTTGTTCTTTACTATGCCTCGTCAAGTGTTTTAAAACTATGGAATCTTGTATGAACTGCCAACACTTTATTTATATATTGACTACCTAAATAAGAGTAGTTTTTTAGAAAACGTATAAAAAATTGTTTGGATAGCAGGATTACTACCCACTATGCAGGATTACTATGCACTATATATTCGTTTCCTTGATCTCTCTAAGGCTTTCGACCTGGTTTCATACGATGTGTTATGGAAGAAACTTCATAAAAGTGGCTTACCTTTAGAGCTCATTAACATTCTTAAATATTGGTATGGAAACCAGGTCAACAATGTACGATGGGAGGGAGCGCTGTCGCGCCCGTATAGTCTGCAGTGTGGCGTGAGACAAGGGGGTTTGACTTCGCCAACTCTTTTTAATATTTATATAAATGAATTGATAGCTGAGCTCAGCAGCATCAGAGTTGGCTGTTACATAGACGGTGTATGTATAAATAATATTAGCTACGCTGACGATATGGTGCTGTTGAGTGCATCTGTCTGTGGCATGAGAAAATTACTATCTGTATGTGAGTCGTATGCTAAGTCACATGGTCTAATTTATAATGTAAAAAAGAGCAAAATAATGGTGTTTAAAGTCAGAGGCAAGTGTAGGAAAGAATTACCACCGGTGTTCCTAAATAATTGTACCCTAGGTAGGGTGGATAGTTTTAAATATCTTGGCCACTGTTTGACTTCTGATTTAAAAGATGATACTGATATAGAACGGGAGCGGAGAGCGTTGTCGGTGAGGGCGAATATGCTCGCTCGTAGGTTTGCACGTAGTTCACGCAACGTTAAAATTACATTATTTAGAGCATATTGTACATCTTTTTACACGTGCAGCCTGTGGGCTGGATATACTCAAAAACCTTATAGCGCTCTCCGCGTTCAGTACAATGACGCGTTCAGGATGCTGTTGGGGCTACCTCGATACTGCAGTGCCTCAGGGATGTTCGCTGAAGCCCGTGTTGACTGTTTTTACGCTCTCATGAGAAAAAGATGCGGGTCTCTGGTGCGTAGGGTACGGGGTAGTGTCAACAGTATACTGAATGTGATATCGAATAGACTTGATTGCACCTACATGAATCATTGCTGTTCTGTTGCAAACGCGACGGTGCAGCGTTGATTCGTGTGTATTGTAACATTTATTTAAAATATTAACTAACCTAGTCTGTAAGAAATATTATTTACTAACCAAAATGAGTCACTGGTCACTTGAATAAAGTATTATTATTATTATTATTATTATTATATGCTCTAAGCTATCATAAAGACAGTATCGTAATGGCAACGGAATGTTTCAAAACTAGGTTCCCAGGTTCCCTCTGCCTGCCATGATAAGTGCCAAATACATCGTGAAGAGTTAGAAGTTCCTAACACTAGCGTGCTTAACTAAACATACTTTATTTGCAAGTTTTATAACATTAGTTATATAAACACGTATAACCTTCTACATCACGATTTACTACATTTTTTTTGAGCTTCACTCTGTATCCCGCATGCAGGCAGGCAAACCAGAGAGAAAAAAATGAAATGAAAATATTTAATACTTAACCCGGGAGTAATTTAAGCGTCAAATCAGACAGTTCCTATATATATATACACAGTTTTAGTATATTCTAATGAATATATTTACAAACATATATTTATGTACTTGGTTTATATATTTACGTATGTATATTGTCAGATATTGTATTTTATGTATATTATATTGTATAGTATTTTTTTAGTTTGCACATTTACTATCGCCCACACAACAAGGTTGGCTGGTAGAGAAAGCTTTTAAGCGTAAAGCCCGCCATTTGTAGGTGGTTTTTTTTTATATCTAAGAACGTGTGCAATGTGTGCAATATGGAATAAATAAATAAATAAAGTCCCTCAAGTAGAAACCGAACCCACAACTTATCACGTTTCCAATAACACGCTAGCGAACCAGCGCCACGACTGGCCTTTAATGTTGCCACAAAATAGTATCTCATAAAATATATTCCACATGCACTTCTGCCATTAACTCGGGCTCCAAGAGTTATATTAACTTTCACGACTTATTATAACATTTAATAATAATATGTAAATACATTGTGTGTATCGCCTTTGAAACTTTGTTGTTTGTAGGGTAGTTGAAAGTTGCTGGAAATACCTACTTCGTCATAGTTATTAATTAATGTTGTGTTTGACTTGTGAATAATAATGTAATGTATGTAGATCAATGTTTCAAGTTATTAATGTCTTAATTAAAATGTTTAAAGGATTTTTTTTATATAACTGTTGTTATAAGACTGACTTCAACCTATCCTAGGATGAAGTCAGTCGTGGCGCACGGGCACAGAGGTGTGACTGTAAATGTGACTGATTTCGATTCCCACTCCAGCATATGAAATATTTAATGTTTTCATTTCTTAGCTCTGGTGTAGAGACGAAGCGCGACGTTGAATTACGCGACTCAACGCGCAATGTCTTCAGAAATCGGCGGAAAGGATGGAGCAGAATGTCTCTACATTAGGTCTCAATACCCTGTTATATGCGGCGTTGTAACCCTTCCACATTACAGTAGGGGTTCACCAGGGCTCGGCTCTTAGTCCGTTCTTATTCATTGTGGTGCTCAATACTGTCTCGGCTCACATCCAAGACCAGCCTCCATGGCTGATGATGTATGCCGATGATATAGCACTCATTGATGAGAACCGACTGATGCTGGAGCGTAAATTGAACCTGTGGAAGGGCACGCTTGAGAACGGCGGTCTTAAACTTAACGTGTCGAAGACCGAGTACATGGCCTGCGGGAGCCCGGACTCGAGCACTATCAACTATCACTATAGGTCCTGAACCAGCCGTTAAGTCGGAAAAGTTCAGGTACCTTGGATCCGTTATGCACGAGTCTGGAGGCATCGATCACGATGTCTATAGCCGGATAAGCGCTGCTTGGGCCAAATGGCGGGAGGTCACTGGTGTGGTCTGCGACCGCAGGATACCGCCCAAACTTAAGGATCTGATATACAAGAGCATCATCCGACCGGTTCGGTTATACGGCAGCGAATGTTGGCCGGCACTATCTCGGCACACTCAGGAGCTTCACGTCATGGAAATAAAGATGCTTAGGTGGTGTGCGACAGTCTTGGAGTCCGTGACGTAGCGGATAAGCTCCAAGAGCGTCGCCTGAGATGGTTTGGTCACGTTACGCGCCGACCTGAGAACTATGTCGGATGCAAGTGCCTTGCTATGTCAGTCCCCGGAGTGAGACCTCTCGGACGCCCAAGGAAGCGCTGGTTGGATGTCGTGAAGCAGGACATGAGAGCCAATGGTCTAACCACCGAGGACGCTAAAGACCGTGCAAAGAGGAGTAAGTTGAGTAGGAAGGCAGACCCTGGCAAGGAAGAAGAAGAAGACCCTATTATATGCGGGATACAGCGTGAAGCTAACAAAAACAGAATGAAGTGAAAGCTCATCTTTACTAAAAAGGCATGTAGAATTGTAAAATGTGACTTAGATACTAATCAATGGCCAATCTAATATTATAAGTTTTTCGGAACACCTAAATTAGCTTTAATTCAACATTTTTAATTTAGTTAATAACAATTGTATTTGAATATAAAACATAATAAATAGTATAGCAACAGCTACACAGTACATGACGTATTTCTTGCTTCTTAGTTAGATATATTTTATTATCATTTTCATTTGAAAGTAATTGTATTAAAATTATATTTTTTTCTTTTTATTTTTATTGAGTTACTTTACGTAACGACATTACCGAGAATTAGGTTGTTTAAAAAACGGCAAAATAGACACTAAACACATGGTTTAATAATTTATGTTGATTTTTGCGTATACACCGGAAAACGTAATTCTTAAGCTTATTATTATTGTAATTGAAATTTCTATATATTAATAACATTTTTTCTTATATCTAGACATTAAAACGTTGAAGGGGATGGGTGGCACTACTAATTCAAATAATTTATTTTTAGTGACAAAAATGGCTGGCTGTTTATAGCGCAATATCATACACAAAGTAAGTTTTAAGGTCCTAAAATGACTTAAACTACTATGTATATTATAATATCTGTAGGTATAAAGATAATAATATTACGATTGTATCGGACCTTTAAAGCAACTAACTTAAGATTTTATTGACCTCTAAGTTTATTGAAAAAGAATAAAAATCCGCCTATTTTTTTTATTTAACAATACCTAAGGCATTTTTGTATCAGCATTTTATTATTAATAAAAATATATATATTTAAGAAAAACAATCAATTCCCGCAGTATCGATTTAAGAATATTTTATTCGAATTGTGTACAGATTTGGGAAAGCATCATCAAAATGTCGTTAGGGAAGTGAACCATTACATCCTTATTGTTTTGGCTGTTCGTTTCGGAAATATTATAAATTATAGTTTTACTGCAGCTACGTTTAATGTTGTTTTTGTTATTTAAGTTTGATTGTGGTGTTTTTTTGGTTGAGATTTACTGGTTTTTGTATACTATTATCATTATCATCTGAGCGTCTGTCAGCAATAGCGATAATTGTGGGTTCGATTCTCAGTTGGTGTAATGAATTATTGTTATTACTTCGCGACGATAAACGCGACGTTGAGTTTTTACACTAGTGGGAAACGGAGTATCTTAACACTACTTTATGACTACACTGCTACTTGCAGGATACGGCGTGAAGCTAAAAGGAATATCATGTATCCATATTATATAGATTATCAATATATTGATGGCGTCGTGACTCAGCTAGGGCGTATGTAACGTTTGTGATTGTGGGTTTCAAATTTCGATACTCGAGTGATGATCTGTAATATAATAATAGTAAGCAATATTTTCTGAGATCTGGCTAGGCAACTGTGACATGGGATTTGTAAATTCAGTATGGGGTATCTAAAATCTATCAATGCCTCCAGAATTCGGCATAAAGTGGGGAACGGAGTGTTATTAACGGAGTGTTATCCCTAGCGTGGAGATGATTTAATTTTGACTTTACTCTTAAAAAACTAGTACGTTACGACTTAATACGCTCTGGTAGTCACTTAATCGATATATTTATTAATATAATAGGCTTAAAAATCATAGTTTCTTTTTACATATAACATATACAATCAATCTTAATTGGAAAACATTAACTTTAATTTACAAAAAAGTTAAAACCTAATTATCACAATAACATTATTACTGTATATTTATAAAATACACTCGAATATAGCCAATAAAACATAAAATATGAAATACGAAAAGGGCAAAAGATTCCCCACACCATATTGGCAGCCGCTGCGGTGAGGCGGTGAAGCGCACGGTGTGGCAACGCCGCACCGCCCGAATGCCAACTCGACGTCGCAACTCGCTGTACAATGTTACAATGGTGAACAGAAAAATAAACAACGTACACGATTTTTATACTTTCCTGTGAAAGTTTTGTTTTGTTGTGAATTGAATAATGGAATTTACTTGAAAACAATTTTTTGTTTTAAATATCTTTTTGTTTGTTTTTTTTTTCTTTTGGCTGTTTGCTTTTGGATTTAGGTCTTTTGTGTTTAGAAAAACTAAAAATGTCATATCTATTTGCTCTACTTAAATTGTAATTAAATATTTGTATTAAATCATTATATTATAATTTATTTTTGACATCTTAAAATATACGCAGTTTAGCCTATATATTTATGGCATCGGGAAAAAAGAAAGCCATTTCTAAGCACGGTAGATATGTAGGTACCTACGATAAATTTAAATCGTGAATTTTTAAAAAGAAATACTACACTGCAGTGCTCGTAATTTGTAAAGAATTGAATACAGAAAAGGTTTTACCTTAGATGAAAGTATAGAACCTATTTTGTTAGCTTGTATTTCAACTTTTAAAAGGTATTATTTTTTTTTCAATTTCACACTGTATCCCGCTGTTTAGGCAGAAGGCTCTTTTGCCTGCTCAAGTCATTAGGCTTCTATAACCAACTTAAAGCTATATTGCAGAATGTCTTTATACTCTGATTCTCACGTGCAGTCTAATTTTGTACAAATGAGGGGATTGACGAATCTATTATAAAATTACAATTAACTAAGCATTAACGGAAAACTAGTATTGTGTTCTTTCTACAACAGAATACCGTAAAAATAAATACTCTTACTACTTCAGTATAAACTGGGAAGGCAATATAAGTAAGAAATACATAATACACATTTAAATTAAATCAACTTCACCCTGTATCCCGCGTACAACGGGATAGGCAGAGGGAACCTAGGGAAGACATTCCGTTGCCTATTTTCCACTGATGCTGAATCGACATCAGAGCGATGAAATGAAAATATAAATTTAAACAAATATTTCATTTCCTTGAGTGGGAACGAACCCAAAACCAGTCGCGTTTACAATCACACTTTGTGACAATGCGCCACGACTAGCCTCAACAAGCCTCTTTAATATAAGCTAGAAAGGCAACACAAGTAAGAAATACACATTTAATTGGATTTTTATGTATCTAGAGATTATTCGATCGATAGCGTCAGTATAGAAATGTAATTAAGGTCGGATTGTGGTGGTGGTGGCCTCTCTACGTCTACGTAAGCCCGGGATTATGAGGTATGCCAGCGAAACGACAAGACGTCTACCAGCTACCAGATTTTATAAAGAATTAATGTTATTTTTAGAAGAAAAATTGTTGTTGTTTAGACCTTTTTTTAGCTTTATATTGTATCCTGCACTCAACAGGATAGGCAGAGGGACCTGATAACCCAGTGATATGACTCTCCGTTCCCATAAGACAGTTTCGTTAACAAATCATCGCTGAATTCTACAAGAATTGCGTGTTGAGCGGAACTCAATACCGTATTTTCGTCATCAGACCGAGGAAATGCAAATATTAAATATCATTTAGATTTTGTCTTTATTTAAACTGAGATGAATCTGAACGGTTGGTTAAGTTAGTTCTCGTTTTAATACTTTGTAAATTGAGGCCGTTGTGGCGCAGTGGTGGATTTTGATTCACTCGGGAAAGGTTATAATATTTTTATTTTTTTCAAGCTGGTCGATAAAGTGCGGGTTTGAGCTCTGGCACTCAACATACAATGTCTCGAAAGTTGTTTGGTCCATGAGGGACGGAGCGACGTAACATTAGGTTCATTCTGCCTAGTCTGCTAAGCAATAGAAAACGTGTACCCTGCTGAAAACGCAAACGTGTTTAAAGTTAAATTAATAAAATCTGAAAGGAGTGCCTTAATACAATTTTCTGTGGTCACTTACCATCAAAATGGAAATACTTAGCTATTACCAATAAATAAGTTGTAAAAAGGATTTCATAACAACATATATTTAAATTGACAACGAGCGCTTCAATGATAAGTAATATAAAGAGGTTCAAGTCCGTTTGGTTCTTATTATTTCTATAAAAAAAATTAAATAAAATCAGCTTCACGCTGTATCCCGTATACAGCAGAGTAGGCAGAGGGAACCTAGTGTTAAGACACTCCATTCCCTATTATATCCATCCGTTTCGAAATATTTTTCCTTACTAAAGCATACATTTATTTTTGATACAATTCTTATTTTTAAAGTAAACCTTTACTTTGCAACGAGCGCAGGCAGCTAAAATTAGACTAGTAATATCCTGCAACTTTGTAACAGTTCGTTGCTATCAATCAACGATCGCTTAGTAGGGAGGTACCTATCTATGGTAGATACGCAGTTGAATAGAGAAATTATTCTCGTTGATAATTCTGTATTGATGCATATTTTCTTCTTACGTACATGAATTCTTACGTTTATGAATAAATGATAATATTTTCTGTCGAGGCCGTCGTGGTATAGCTACTGCGTCTCACTGTAAGTTCAACGGTTGTGGATTCAATTCGCACTCCGGTAACATGACAAAGCGCTGAGTTCCGCTGCTAAATATGCAGTGACTCGAAAATTGGGCGTATATAGTGGACTTGGTAGGTTTTCTCTGCTTACTCCGCTATATGCGAGATATAACGTGAACGTAACGATTGAATATTATGAAATTGTAGGATGTAAGCTAAAAATCCTTTGCAAATTTTAGTGGCTTAAAAAAAATCAAATTATTAATTCACGCGCTTTTTCTTGACATCAGGGCGAAGAAATGGAAACATAAAGTTAAATAAGTATAACATTTCCTTGTCCCACCGATCGAACCCACAACCAGTCGTTTTTACAGTCACACTTTGTGCCGCTGCGCCAGGACTGGCCCTACAAATATATAAAAAATAATATTTAACTAATAGGTAGATATTAAATGAAACTAATTTAACCGGATTAATCGCGTATATTTAAGATTTTTACATTTTGGAAACCCGACGTTTCGAACACTTTACAGTAGTCCGTGGTCACGGGTAGACTCAGTCTATCGAAACGTCGGGTTTCCAAAATGTAAAAATCTTAAATATACGCGATTAATCCGGTTAAATTAGTTTCATTTAATATGTGTAATAATCGTGAAAATCAAAGAACTTATTAATAGGTAAATGGTAGTACCTACTTACATCTTTTTGAAGATAGAATATTCAAAGCTTTGACGGATCGATGAGCATTAATAAAATATATTTTAAAAAAATATGAACCTACATTGATTTTTAAATGATTGATTTATAGACTGTTTTATAAGTTGCAACTGCATTTTCAATTTTATTATAAGGTTATTGTATGACGTAGAGGACTGAAGAGTTTGTTTGGATTAACGCATTAATCTCGGGAACTACGCTTACAATTTAGAATACATATCTGTGTTGGATATTCCATTTATTGAGGCTACGGGCGATATTATATTTCGGTGATTTCTTTCGATTGAATTTTGGGTAACCCGATTGCATCAAATCATAATTTCTTAATATTTTTAAGACATTTATATGTTAAAAGTTATTACCAAATTAATGATTTCATAAATTATAGCACGCCTTGGGAGTGAAATGCTTGCTCCAATCTGTTTCAAAGGTATCATTGTCACAAATAATTAAATATATATTTATATCAATTTAATTTACAAAACACTTCTTATCGAGTCTGAGGCATTAACTTTAGTGAACTGGTGGTAAATCATTTGATTTCTGGTTTTGAATCAAATTATTTAATTTTGACTTTGATAACCGAGCGGGCGAAGCCGCAAACAATAGCTAGTTAAAAACATACTCACACATATACAAGTACAACCCACACAGGCTATTAGCGATGTCAACAGCAATAAATCATTGTGTTCATCCAGAACGGCCTGAGTTATTATAGTAATTATAAACGTAATATTCGTTAGTGCGGCGTCGATCAGAACGAAGGTAATAAAGTTTATTTTATTCTTTATGTATATATTTGAGGCCGTCGTCTCCCAGGAACACAAGGGTGTGATTGTAACGCGACGGTTGTGGATGCGATCCCCATTCGAATGAATGGATTATTATTATTATTTCTTAATATTTTAATTTCTTCCGCTCTGGCACGAAGGCAAAAGTCCGGCGTCGAGTTCCGCCACTTAACACGTAATGCCTTGATAAATTCGGCAGAAAGTGGAGCACGGAGTGTCTTAGCACTAGGTTCCCTCTGCCTACCCTGCTGTGTGCGGGATATAGCGTTAACCTGATTTGATTCGATTTTTTTATTCTTTATATGTCTTCCGCATCGTGAAGGGAGAATGTCGGTATCTAGTGATTTATAATTCTGTTCGCTCTTTCCTTTCTTACCAATTTCTCGACTTTTGCCAGTCGCGGCGCAGGAGTACGAGCGTGCGACTGTAAACACGATAGATCATTTGTTCAATATATGTGGTTGACTATTTTTATTTTCCTCAGGTATCGAGGCACAGCGCGGCGGCGGTCCTCAGATCTGGCAAAAAGTGGCGAAATGGCGAAATGTCTTAATGGAAAAAAAGGTGACTTAACACCAGGCCCCATTGCCTATTTTTATTTTCCTCAGGTATCGAGGCACAGCGCGGCGGCGGTCCTCAGATCTGGCAAAAAGTGG
Organism: Heliconius sara; assembly: GCA_917862395.2. Classification (NCBI taxonomy): domain Eukaryota; kingdom Metazoa; phylum Arthropoda; class Insecta; order Lepidoptera; family Nymphalidae; genus Heliconius; species Heliconius sara. The sequence continues at coordinate 9,864,390 of OU860781.1, forward strand.
CGAAATCGCGAAATGTCTTAATGGAAAAAAGAGTGACTTAACACCAGGCCCCCATTGCCTATTCTGCTATGTGCGGGAAACAGCGTGAAGCTTAAAAAAAAGAGAAACTCAATATTCAAAATCTTAAATATATATAAAATTAATTTCAAATATTTTGTCAACACTTACTCTAACGATATCATTAAATCGTTTAGATAACAACATTTTTATATGACTATTTACATTTCTAATATCTATTGCTGGTGAAGTGGTGAGGAGCCGGCGATTATGCCCGGTCATGCACAACTTAGGATACAGCGACGTATTTGAGTGGAAATCTAACATCCTGCGAAGTATACTGTTGAATTTTAATAGAATAATTATTATGTTGTTGAATAATAATTGTAAATATGGGTAAATTGTTTTACTATACAAGCTGTATGTTATTGAGCTGAGTGAAGGGAAGCTCTTACTGGTCAAAAGTATGTTTCGTTGTAATGCTGCTCCTCCTAGACCGTTAAACCTACAGCTCTGAAATTTAGCAAGAACGTTGTGTAGTTTGGTGATAATTGTAATTGTAGTTTTTGAGTAAATGCTCAAAATGTGTCCCATAGAGTACAAACGTGAGACGTTTTGGACCTTGACTAAAATCCAGTGCGTGGGGACAAAACAGAGATATTGCTTACCTTCCGTTCATAAGCTTAACAAGATATAGCTTATGAAACGAAGAGAGTGTAGGTACATTATGGTAATCAAATAAATGATAAATATAAGTAGTGTTATGTACAATATAAAGCCGGTGAAGTGCGAGCTGGACTCGCCCATTGCTTTGTTTGGCTTCCGTATCACTTTCTGGATTGTAGGTCAAAGGCAAGTATAACTTATAAAAGTTGATAAACTTAAGTTTGTGGCAAATGCTTGTACTCATTTTGTTTGATATGAACTGTAAATATAAAATAAATAAATCAGTTTCACGCTGTATCCCGCACATGGCATTGTAGGCAGAGGGAACATAGTGTTGAGAGCTCGACGGAAATTAGGGAACGGAGTGTCCGTTCCCTAATAATGAATTTATTTCGTAGTTCATTAATAATAAACTTTAAAAAAAGACTGAAAGAATATTATTTAAAATTTTGAAAATCTTAATAAATCTTAATCTTTATGCTCTCCTCTATCCAAATGTTGCCTGGAAGAGATTGCTGGCTTAGCAATAAGGCCGGCTATTGTGCTGTGTAATGTATCATTGTAAAGAGTTCTGTATTTAATTATTCGGTGTACAATAAAGACTATTTTACTTTACTTTACTTTAATAAATTTATTTCATAGTTTTGATTGGAAAAGTGTAGCTTATAGTCTAAAAGCATTAAAGAAATTACAGTTACAGCTTACGTAACGTAACACTTCGCTTATAAACCAGGTTAGTCCGAGTTTAAATATGAAATATACATATTAGAATTTCATTTTTTAGATTATTTAATATATTTTTGTTTTTTACACTTTTCTTGCGCATCGCTGATATGAGTTAGAGATTACCAAGTGGTAAAATACATACTTAATTATTATTACAGTTTTCCATTTTTCGCCACAATTTATTTATATGTAATATACATAAAAAATAACGATATAGGAAACGAATTATTTTTATAACAATAGTTTTACAATTAGAATCCTAATCAACAACTGTTGTGCTAACATCTCATATTTCCTATTTTCCCACACGTCCATTCGTAGTGCAGGAGCACAAGCGTGTAACTGTTAACACGACAGGTTGTGGGTTACATTTCGACTCAAGGAAATTAAATATTTAATATTTCCATTTTCTTTGCTCTGGTGTAGAGACAAAACGCGGCGTTGCTTACCGCCCCTCAAAACACTATACCTCCGTAATTCGATGGAAAGTCGGAAGCGGAGTGTCTTAACACTAGGTTCCTTCCTACCCTGTTGCATGCGGGATACAGCGTGAAGCTGATGAATTATTAAGGTAAATAACATACAAAAAAACTCGTAAAATCCACCATAATAAAACACAAGACCGGGTTTTCTACGTAGTTTACAAATGGCATGGGTAAAAGGAAGCCCAGTGTGGTACACGGAGCCCGGGCGATCGATGCGCGACGTCGCCCCCCGCTGCCCCGCGGTCGTTCGACTCTCGGAGCCCGACGGAGGCCGGCACTTCTGTTTGGTTTTTACTGTTTGCTTGTTGTCAGTCAATTGAACGAGTCCATCGTTGACACCTGCTACCGCTTAAAATTTTATATTCTTACATTTAGATATATCCTGATGCCAGTTGTAGCTGCGGTTGTGGGTTCGGTTGCCACTCGAAGAAATGGAATATTAAATAGGTATTTATATTTTAACGCTCTGGTAACGAGGCAAGTGCGGTGTTGAGTTCCGCCACTCAGCACTCAATGCCTCTAGAGCTGAGAAGGTCCTCAATCTAGCGGAAATGGCTTAATGAGTACGGAGTGTCTTAACACTAGATTCCCAGGTTTTCTCTGCCCACCTTGCTATGTGCAGAGTATAGTGTAAAGCTAAAATAAAACATTATCTGCACTTTTATTACAGAAACTAATGGTTGGGAATAGAATTATCATTTCAGTATAGGATAGTCCATTTATTGATGAAGGCTATGAGATGGGACTATATTACATATAGTAATTTCGTTTGATAATAAAATAATTTAAAGAATTACGTAAACGATATTTAAAATTACGCGAAAAAATACTCTTGTCTTCTTGGTAGCCTCCTCAAGTAGGTATGTCAGTGAACATAGGATAGGTAAGAATAGATAACTAGATGATAAATGATTCAAGTGTTTCCGTCTCGCCGATACTTTTGCATTTTTTTAATTTATTTTCATAAATATTCATGTAACAGTCTGCTATTGGAAAATGTTGTGACAACTTGGTAACGGTATTACAGCAAAGGTGTTGCTTGTGAAGGAAACGGAGTGAGACGACTTAGAGTTAAGACACTACGCATCCTACTTTCCTTGTGGTGGTACGAAACGCCGTACTTCATCTGCCAGAGCAGAGATAAAAATAACACACAATCATGGGGGTATCTAAAGATATTTTCTATGGCCTTGATTTTAATTTCGAACTGATCTTTCTGTACAAAGCATTTTTTGTAATTTTCTAAGTTTAATGTTTTTGTTAGTTTAAGTTTAGAAAAATGACAAAAACAGACAATAATGACACTGACATTAAATAACCAAAAGAGCAACTAATCACTCGTTTCGCTACATACCATTCCGTTCACAACAAAACATTCTTCTCTACTTAAGCTTCTCTGTAGAAAGTTGAAAAGTATAAAATAAAGAGTCAAGCATTCGTTCGTCGTTCAAATATGTAACTTGTTCAAATACCACAGTCAGTAGGGCTGGAAGTAGGTTCTGTACTACGTCAGACCGCTACTCCGAATTTTTCACTTAAATTCTATTTTTCCAAAGGAGCTCCTTAAGTACCCTCGCGCTTTGGACGAATTTATGCCACATTTTACGATGGACTTTTAGAGGAACGTTTCAGTTTTGCAGACGTTGTTGAAAAATGTTCTTTCGATTAAAATGTTTTTTTTTCTATATAAATGTGGGTATTGTGATGTTGAAAAAATATCACCATTGTCTAGTTAGTAGTCTTAAGTCCCGTATTTATACTGATATCGATTTCATATGCTACTTTCATTCATAGCGAATGAAAAAGCAGTTAATAAATACGGGCATAAGTAGTTCTGGGTTCGATTCCCACTGGAAGAAATTTTTAACATTTTACTTATATTTGGCTCTTTTCGTATTTGCATTTTTGAAAAATTGTTAGTAAATAGTTTTTCCGCATATATCGACATATTGGAGTTTTAGAAAAATATCAAATAATTAATATTCTCACAAGATGCATCATCAAGTTGTCGATTCGATTTCCACTCGAGGAAATGAAATCGCTCTGGTAATGAAACAAAAGCGCGGCGTTAAGATCCGTCACTCAACACGCAATTTCTCCAGTATTTGGGTGAGAGGCGAGAAGAGAGTTTTAACGTTAGGTTCCTAGGTTCCCGCTGCAAACTCTGCTATTTGCAGATGCAGCGTGAAGGTAAAGAAAACTGTTATTTTAAAGTTATTTATTTAGAATAGAACATAACAACATTATGCAATGTGCAAAATTTAATACACGACATATAAAATAATGTAACTTATTACGTATCTATAAATCTTATTAATAAAATAATATAACATTTTGAAGATTATTATTAATTAATATTTAATACTATCTTAAAACAATTCGAAAGATTTATTCTTAACATAAATATATATATTTTTAAACTAAAAATAGAAAAATGGGCATAATATAAAATAATATGATCTTTTCGTGGATATCTAGAGACATTTTCCAATCCCTTTAGCCTGGACTTTAGCTTTGAGCAGATATGTTCGTGTAAAGTCCTTTATTTAATTTTTCAGCGAAAATTTTTTGATAGTCAAATGTATGGAGTGAGGACAAGACTATTGTGGAGTGGCTCCACTCTACTCGCTCCCCATATTTGAAGTACTTTAGCAATTTTAAAAGTAATTTAGCTGACTTTTGAGTAGATGATGTTATGTGTTAAATTAATTAAAAATATACAGAATTTTTAATTATTTCACTTAAACATATAAAAAATATATATTGACAATCGATTTAAAAATCCTACTAATATTATGAAATGTGAAAGTTTGTGAGAGTGAATGTTTGTTCCACTTTCACGCATAAACTATTGAACGGATTTAGATGAAACTTTACAGTAATAGGGCATATACGTCAGGATAAAATATAAGCTATAGATTTTTATTACATTTTTTTAAAGTATTATTCTACACTTAGGAAAGAAAAATACTTATTAAGACAACATACCTATTTAGAAAACTAGGTTCTGGTTCTGGTCGGTTCCCAGGAGGTACCTGGGAACCGACCAGGGGGGTTCGAGGGGTTCGAGTCACGCTACGTTCAAATTTTTATACGTTTTCTAAATAAGAATAAGCTATAAATGTTAAGGTTTTCTTGATTTGGCTATAATATAACAATAAGTTGGCGAAAATGAACGGACAAAGCCGCGCGTGTTTGTGTGTGTTTACTATACGTAAGTAATGTGCATTCTTCTAGCTATTAGCTTGTGTGGTTCTCTGGGTAGTATTCCTTTGGTTCCTATCTATATATGTCGAGGGGTGGTCGTGAGGGGGTCGCTGGAGCCTCCCAGGGGGTGGAGGAGGTGGTGGAGAAGCCTGCACCTGGACCCGTTCCACCCTCACAACGATGTCTTGACGAGGCGGCATTTCTGAAAATTATGAATATAAACTTTTATATTTTTACATAATTAATGTTTTTGTATGACCCGTCTCGTTCCGTTTCGTCTCTTCTTCCTGAAAGATTATGAATGTTAGCAGTATTAATTATGTGTTGATGTTAGTTATATTATTTTTGTTGGGCTGGGGACGTTTTTTTATATTTTTTACTCAAGTATGTCGTGTTTTATGGGTGAAAGGAAGAGAGAAGGTAAGGTACATACGGAGAAAAAAAATTCTATTAGATTTATCTAGATATTACAAAGATTTTTTTAGCTTCGCGCTATAAATATGTCCTGCATTTAGCATTGAAAACAAGAAGGAATCTAGAGTTAAGACACTCCGTTTATTCCTGCCCATTTTCAAGACATTGCGTCTTGCAATTAAATTGCAAACGCAACACCGCCATTCGTCTCGTTACCAGAGCGTGGAAAAGAAAATAAATCATTACCCTGAATGTGATTAGAAACCATTATTACAACATATATTCAGACGATGTGCACCACCACCACCACCACGACAGCCTCACAATATTTAACTAGTTATTGCTTTCCCTTGAACCCACCATACACGCATACAAAGAGGCTTCAAAATATTTAACTACTTTTAACCTTCCCAACCCATCGTCTCCATAACGATGTCTACCAGCTATTACAAGGTATAATAAATTGTCTATATTGTTTCATTAATCGTGTAGATTCGTATGTAATATATGATTTACTCTTAGATAACCGCTCCGTAGTGTACCGTACACTAGGTGCATAGGTGAAGTTCGTGTATAATTATATTTTAGTACTAGCGACCCGCCCGAGGCTGCGCCCGCTTGAATTACATAGGTTTTTTTTCATACCCATTAATTACTAGAGGCCAGTCGTGGCGCAAGCGTGTGACTGTAAACGCGACAGGATGTGGGTTCCATTGTCACTCTAGGAAATGAAATATTTAATATTTTAATTTCTCCGCTCCGGTGTTTAGGCAAAGCTAGATGTTAAGTTCCATCTCTTAACATGCAATGTCTCGCGAATCCGGCGGAAAAAGGGGAGCGCAGGGTTTTAACACTACACTTCCTCTGCCTAGCCTGCTAGATGCAATTATATTTCTTTTATCTAAAAATCCTATAAAATATTGTAAATAATGTCATGGACATTTAATCCACGTGTAATAAATAATAATTTGTCATCGATCATTAGAAGTAGTAAGTTGACTTGTTTAATCTTTTTATCACTGTTTTTATTTTATTAATATTTACGTAAAAACATTATAAAGCAACATTTTATATTTATACGTGATAAATTTGGGTGTTCAGTGGCGTTGAGTTCCGCTACTGAACACCCAATGCCTCTAGAATTCAGTTGAAAGTGGGAAGTGGTTTGTTTTCCGCCACTCTACATGCAATGGTTCCAGAATTAGGAAATTGGGGAACGGAGTGTCTTAACACAAGGTTCCCTCTGCCCACCCTGCTGTGTGCGGGATATAGCATAAAGTTGATTTATTTATTTTTACATTCATATGTATGTACACATATACGAACGAAATAAACGAAAAGAAGAAAAGCTTTCAGGCATTTCGTAATAAGAAAATTACAATTTTTATCTCACAAGTGACAGAGTTAGGTACTTTAATAGATATGCATATCATTTTGCTGGAAACCAAATGGATAAAATTGTGATGATTTTTATCTTTTTTAGGGTTTCGTTTTCAAAGGATAAAACGGGACCCTACCTTTTTTGTTTATAATATTATAATTAATTCAATCTAAGAAATTTTGTATTTTGAGGGAACTATAATATTAGATTTAACCATAAAATTATATAATATCAACAAGATTCTTGTATATTCATTCATTTAAATCATTTAAAAAATGGTTTTAATATTATACGTATGTATCACGAACAAGAAGTATAAAGAAGGTTATAAGTAAATAACTTAAAAAAATCAGCTTCACGCTGTATCCCGCACACAGCAGGGTAGGCAGAGGGAACCTAGTGTTAAGACACTCCGTTCCCCACTTTCTACCGAATTCTGGAGGCATTGCGTGTTGAGTGGCGGAACTCAACGCCGCGCTTAGCCTTGACACCAGAGCGAGGAAATGGAAATATAAATTTTATGTAAATATTTCATCTCCTCGAGTGAGGATCAAACCCACAATCAGTCAGTGGTTTTGCAGTCACACTTCGTGCCGCTGCGCCACGACTGACGACGCCTCAAGTAAATAACTTATTATTTTTATATTATTTATGTTACACATCAGTTTTCATTTCATTTATTAGACACAGATAGGCCAACGTAACAATAAGTTACTACATTCTTAAATTTCTTTCTATTTTAGGTGTAGGGAGCCAACGACGATTTTTCTAAGTATATCAGGTAATCAAACCCAAAACTATAGCATGCAGAAAGAATCTTTACAAATATTATTTGATAGTATATAAACAACCATCCTTTTATTCAATCTATAGATCATTTACCAGAGCTATCTAAAAAGAAAATTTTAAATGGGATAAACAATAAATGCTCACCAATTTCCTTTCCAATATAGAATTTAAAAACTTTTCTATTAGAATAACTTCTAGAATTGCTAAACGGAACGTTTCTCCCGATGTCACAATGAAAACATATTGACGGTCTGACTGAGTGCCCTGATAAGTTATCACTTATCGCGAGATAGATAGCCGAGATCTGCGCTCCGATGAGGGATTTAGATATTGTTATTGTTTAAATTGTAGCAAATAATGCCTATGTAATAGAGTGACAGCGTTTAATTACGCAATTGTGACGTATTGAACGAAAACATAAACGGAAATACGTAGGGGAGCTGAAATGTCTTAATAGAAACAGAGTGTCTTAGCACTAGGTTCCCCGGTTGTCTCCGCCTATCCAGCTATATGTGGGATACAGCGTGAAGCTATAAAAACACGTTATGGTACATGGAAATAAGTTGATAGAACTTTTTAAAATATTGTACGTAATGCAAAGCTTGTGAATTGTCTTTATGGATACACATGTTTATCCCCTTTATAAGATAAGCGGTTAAGTGCGAGTCGTATCCGCTCACCAAGGGTTCCGTTCTGGTTTTGTATGAAGTGTTAAGTTGTAAAGGGTTATTTTCACTTTTTTAATTATTTTTTCTTTTTTTCGGATTGTAAATTCGAATTTCGTGCAATATTTAATAACTGTATGTCGACGGCAAGCACCATATAAGTTTTGCCTACGCGGTAAATTTCGTTAAAAAATTAGCAAAATCAATATATTTATGCACGTATGTCGTGATTATATTTAATTAGAAGCTTTATTTTTTGAGATAAACGGTCTTGACACGTGGACAGATGAATTGCAAAGTGATCCTATAAGGGTTCCGTTTTTACCTTTTGGTGTACAGAATCCTAAAAAATTATGTCATTGTTGTACCAAATGGGTGGTATGGCAATATCGCCAAAGCATCGAGAAAAATAAGTTTAACAATACTTATTTAGAAAACGTATAAAAATTAGAACGTAGCGGGACTCGAACCCGCGCCTCCTGGAAAACGACCAGGCGCTCATACAGAGATGCTAACAACATAAGTAAATTGTAACAAGGGTATAAAAATTTCGACGTAGCTTGATGAAAACGTATGACTTTGTGGTCAGAGCGCCTGGTCGGTTACAGGATACGCGTGTTCGAGCCCTGCTACGTTCAAATTTTTATATGTTTTCTAAATAAGTATTTTTCCTTCCGAAGTGTAGAATAACACTTTAAAAAATGTTAAAAATAAGTTTAACAAGTTTTTTTCAAAAAAATTGTATACTGTACATTAATATTGAGCGTAAACAACCAGTGATCGAGGTGAGTGGCTGTGTCATTGGAGAGGTGTATACATTGGTGTAGGATAATGGAGAGCCGGGACCTCCATGTCCACCCCAGAGTAGTCTTGTGGCCACTCTAAAAAATTTACAAAGAAAGACATTGTCCTGAAAAATTAATACTAAAGACCAGGTCATCCCAAAAAAATATCTCTAGATACGCCTGTATGGCTGTATGGTTTCTGCAGCTATGAACATACATACGGACTGATTATACATAAGGACAATACACATTAACTTTGTTTTAACATTTTTAGTTATTTTACCCGCGCCGCTTATTACGTTGTAAGAAGCGTTTAAGACGGACGTACTTCGATAAGCACGTATACCTTTATTGAACACAGAGGTTGGACGGCTTCCAATAGTCACGGGTTCAAATTTGTATCTAGGCACGTTTTATAAAATAAAAAAATAGTTTCTAATTAATGTCAAAAGAGCTACATTCAATTTTCTACCGGAATATCCATTTTTTTAATTGAATAAAATTTGTGACTAAGCTTTTGTGCTTATTTTGATTGAAGCTAATTAGAAATTGAACCCACTTCCCGTGTGTCCTTGATAAGATAAGGGTTTATAAAATATCTGATACAGACTTACAAATATTAAAAACATTAAGATAAGAATATTGTTGAAAACATGGAATGATAGATGTATATTATTATCATTGCACATAAAATAGTACGCAATATCATCATAAAAACATGTTTTTATGATGATATATACAATCAAAACATGATATACAATATATAAAAACATGTTTTTATAATGATACATTAAAAAGCATGAGAATCCCAAAGAGGGCATAAATGAAGAGGTTGGTGACAGTGGACGAGGCGAAAGAGGTATGCACGTGTAAAATAAATATAGTTTTAAAAAAATATTTATATAATTAATATTTTAAATACATATTTTATCTGTCGATATTATAACAAGAAGCTTTTGTGGCATAAGTGTTTGACTTCAAACGCGACTGACATGGGCTCTGTTCGATCCGAGGGAATGAATTAATATTTATCAATATTTTCATTTCTTTAATTTCAGAACAAGGCAAAGTGGCGTTGCGTTACGCCACTTAACACGCAATGCCTTGAAAAAATGAGGTGAAAAATAGAGAACGTAGTGTCTTAACACTTGATTGCCTCTACCCACTTTGAAGTTGAAACAAAAATATATATTGGTGAGGGTTGTCCCGTTTGTTTGACCCGCAATAACCGCAGCCACAGCCGCAGCATAGTGGTGACCCTGACCCACCACTATGCTGCGGCTATCGAGAGCAAGAGACAAAAGGCCTAGCAGTTAGTTTGGACATGGCCTTTGATCGAGTGTGGCATGGGGTGCTCCTTGGAAAATTACCATCCTGGGCTTCCCGAGAAAGTTATGCAAATGGATCGTCAGCTTTCTCAGTGGGGTAGTTGTCGGCGGTTTTTGCTCGGGACACATGCCTGTGAACGCTGGCGTCCCTCAAGGCTGCGTCAGCGTGCTGTTCCCTACGCTGTTTCTTCTGCATAACAAGGACATTTTACGAGATTCTGTGCTGCATGTTGATGCATTCATTGCTATACAGAAGGTGCTATCTTCTATAAGTGGACTATTTGCTTGTTTCGTAAATTTTAGAGCGTGTTTTAGTTTTTAAAATTTCTTTTTATTTAACTTATTTTGGAGTTATCTGCCCACTTACGATACCTAACTACATTAGAAGTGATTTTATAAATTCTTAGAATTATCAAATATAAGATATCATGCGAAGACGTGAGCAACAGTAAATAATGTTTACATATTTGAAATATGCTAAGAAAGTACTTTTATTTTGATATCCTAAGCGACAAATTTTATTAGTTGTTTACTTTAAGTCCCCTAGAGGGTACTGTAGTCAATTTATGTGAGGTAATGCAGCCTATAACTAGTGGAAAATCGAGATTCTAACGAAACCTGATTTGTCTAATTATGATAATAGCTTAGAAGTTATGAGGTACCAGATGAACATCCACAATCACATACATAAAATGGGATTTTTATTGGAGGGGGTTATAATTTGGACCTGTATGTAACAGGTCAAAATCATAACTCCCTTTTCCCTCGCCGGGTAGTAATGCCAAATAAAACAGCATACATCCAGTTTTATTACGTCTATAATTAGGCATACAAAAAATAGATTTTATTATTAATTTATTACCAATTTTTTGTGTAATTATGATTTTTCGTTATTTTATATTTAGTTTTACACAACTTGCAATTATTTCTAAAATTTTTAATATTTGAAACGAAACGTTTCATCAAAAATGTCAAATGTCATGCTATATAAATTTGTCAAAGTCATACTGCGCAGACTCGTGTTTGGAACTCGGTGCATTTGATTCATTACCTTAAATTTTCCAAAAAAATCTAGAACATTATAGAAATATTACAGTGTGTGACGAAAATTTTACATATTCATAACATATCCGTGTTTGTTTAATTTATATTCTATTCAAACTTAAGCAATAGTGGACATTGGCGTTAATATTTGGGACTTGGTACTGCGTTTGTGAAACTTCGATATTGATTTTGTGTGCAAGTCCTCAGTTTTGAAGAGTGCAAGATGTCCGACAACGAGGATAATAATATGGAAGGAGTTAACGAGGACTATGACATCGTGCTGGCACAGCCTCGCCAGCCGAGGAATCTACAGGTTAATCTTTTTTCCTTATTTGGTGTGAAAAGTTCATTAAATTAGTGAAATGATAGTTTATGTACACTATATATTTCTGTAACAACGACACACCCTTATTTCGCACATGAGTTAATATTTTCAGAATATCGAAACATTTAACTTTAGACTAATTCCTTGCTAATTCCAGAAACGAAATATCTTAATCTTAAATATTATCATAAAAGTTTTCATAATATATTGAATTACTTTATTTAAACCATAGGATACTTTATCTCATATATACATGTTTATGTGGTTTTATTGAAATTTCAATTTTAATGGTGCAACGTTTATTTATAATTTATAATATTGATATTTTTTACTTCATAGACTTCATTCAAAGATAACTAAAGAAGACATTAATTAACAAAGAAAGACAAAGTTAACAAAGATATTTTGATTTTAAGGCGATCACTATTTACAATATAGTCTTGATTATCTAAATGTTGATCTAAAAGAACAACTGCAACATTATTGCAACGACTGTGCTACGACCACTCAAATTCACCATTTTAATACATCATTTATTATATATAATTTGTATGTGGTATACTATTTAGCAAGACTACTTATTATGCTTATTTAATTCCTATACATTATGTAATTGTAATTATGTATTTAAATGTTTTTCATTTTTATTTTCATAAATATGTATGGATAATTACACATATGGAATAGTGGTACTGATTATAGTAGTAGACCGACAGAAACAATTATCAAAATGTTCATATCCCCAAATAAGCTCAGATAATAATCAATGCACTATAGTACCAATATTTAAATATGCTAAATAAGTAAAAAGAAAATAAAAGTTCAATAAAAAATATCAAAATATTATTATCGCATTTAGTAAGATTCTGGATTCTTGACTATTGAATTTTAGCAATATTCTTAATTTATTTCATATGATTCAAGACATTATAAGATGAATAGTGGAGAATGTAACAACAATAATTGACATTTATTAAAAAAGGGCTAAATCATAATTTGATGAGGATTATTATTTATGAGAATTGTAAATATATAATATGTCTAATACATTAGATTACATGGACCATGCCAAAATATATTTCCAAATATCCACTAAACAAACTTTATATTATAATTGTCCTTCATTTTCACAGTACATTTAAAAATAATTTAATATTAGAAATAAAATGACATTTTAACATAATAAACCATAAATTATAAGAGTTATACTTATTTATTAAAATTCCCTTTTTTAAATTTAAGGTCCCTTAATTTTAATTTAAAGGATGAAAATGAGCTTTCAACATTATATGACATTACCAGCAGTGTTTAAACACACAGATTACATTTACACATACATATAACTGAAATAAATACCATCTATGAAAAAGTGCCAAAATATGCAATAACGCTACTTAAATAGAATTATATTCTAATCTGATATCTAATAATAAAATATGTACATAAACATTTCAACTCTTTTTAAGCAACAAATAAAACTAAAACTTTAATTTAATGAAATTATCCTTTATAAGACAAAGGGAACTTGGTGTTAGACACTCCATTCTCTACTACTAATATTTTTAGATTTTATATATTAATTCGCAGAACAGAACTCCAATTTTCTTCTACCTGGAGTGAAGCAATTTATTACATTGGGAATTTAACCTACAACCCTGTCTAAAATTGACTGCTGCGCTGCGCTGCAATAAGTATACATTTTTGTATTATTACATGTTTCACTAATTATGTATATTTATCTATACAGGGGCTTCTGCGTTTTGCTATGGAGGCTACTAAAAATGAGGATGCTCCAGAACCATCTTTCATGCGGCCTTTAGATGAGGAGGTATGCTTTTATTTCATTTACATTTTTTATTTCTTCATTTTTTGCCAGAATTTAAGACATTGTGTTGAATGCAGTGTTGAAATTGGCAGAAAGTCAAATTTAAAACAAGAGACCTGAAACCATTACAGTTTGATGACTTGTCTATAACATGTAGAATACAATTTCAAATCCTTTTTTTATTTATTATTGTGGTTATATATTGGGAATTTAAAAATGTTAAATAAAAGTAAATTTTTGAGTTTTGTAACATCTTTTCCTATATAAAAGTACTTAAAATTATGGTATGGTATGCTTCTTTGATTATGGCGAGCATGCCAGTTGAGTACATATCACTTTGCCAATGTCACATTGTGTGGAGAAAACACAAAGGAGATTGTACGGTAAAAAAGTAATAATGTTACAGAGTAGGAGAATGTATCTTTAAAAAAATATCCTTATATAATAGTTTAAAATTACCTTCACTGATAAAAAAAAAATCAAATTAATATATATATATATTATATACATACCACTGAGGTTTATTATTATAATAATGATAAAAAAGCCTCGTAATTCAGACAGGTTAAATTTTACACTATTTATTACTATAAATTAAATTTCATTGTCTGTTTGTCGTTTTACAAAGGTCTCTTTCATCTCTTTTCATTTCAATCAATTGAATGCCATTCTCCTCTGTAGCTTTCTAGCTTTGGCAATATCATCCTCCCAGTACTTGTGAGCGTTAGTATACTTAATTTATCCATGTTACAGAGACGAAGATTCCTGGAAGAAGCTTTACAATCAATGACTGTAGATGTGGCGGAGATGTTACAGAACGCGATCATTACCCTCACAAATGAGAACATGATAAGTGAGATAAAGCGCGGTGGCCACGTTCCAGATGAGCTGATATCAATGATGAACGTCATATCAGAGTTTGTTGACGATATTGACGCCGCTAATGGTGAGTTGTGGTATTTTTTGTCAGATTCTTCCTGTATTCCACTTATTCTTGCTGTATTACACTTACGGTAGGCAGAGGGAACCTAGTATTGAGAGCTCCCGTTCCTTATATGTTGTCCAATTTTTGGGAGATTACATGTTATGTGACGGCAGTCAAAGCCTCGCTTTGTATTGCTACCACTTTACAGATGGGTTGATCTCCATAGTGATTGTTGTAATAGAGTTTGTTGCTGATATTGATGTTGCCAATGGGTAAGTATGAGGCCATTGTTGTCTAGTGGAATAGTGTCTAATTGTGACTGTGGTGGTTTTCGATTCAATCCTCACTCTGGAAAACGAATTCTCTCCATTTATTTCATCACTGATACACAATCTGGCTAACTCTGGCGGTAAGTGCAAACGGAATGCCTTAACACTAGGTTCTCTATGTGTGATTAAGTGAGGTTGAAATTTGAATTATTTTTCTCTGTGAATAAGTTCTCAGTGGGGTACACTGTAAAGACAAAAAATAATATATTTTTTAACTTACGATCACAATTTTCATTTCCTTACAGATTTCAAGCAACTTGGTGGATTCTCCATATTTCCCATCTGCTTGGCTTGTGAGCACGAAGAAGTTAAATCTCGGGTGTCAGTTATCCTTGGTTCCGTATGCCAGAACAACCCGCCGTGCCAGGCCAAGGCCGTGGATTCTGGCATATTGAATCTGGTGATTTATCTGGCAAACGCCGAGTACAAGAGCAATAAGAGTGGCACGCTGTTCGGCAAATATATGTTTGCTATATCGTGTGAGTTTTTATTCGTTAATGACTAAATTAATTTATATTTTGCAAACAAAATTCTATTCAGCTTTGGCTCAATGCACAAATCTCTTCTTATCAACTTCTGGTGCGATTTGATAAAGTAATTTAAAAAAATAACAATCTTGTGAGTGTAAATGCGACAGATTGTGGGCTCGTTTCCCACTCGAGTAAATTAAACATTTAATCTTCGTTCTAGTATCGTGGCAAAAGTGCGGCGTTGTATTTAGCCACTCAGCTCGCCATGGCTCTAGAATCTGATGTTAGATTTACGCTAGGTTCCTCTGCCTGCCCTGTGCCAATGTGCAGGATACAGTGTGAAGCTAAAAGAAAAATGCGTATTAAATAAAAAGAAACTTGTTGTTATATTTAGGTCAGTCGTGGCGCATTGGCTGGCGCAAGTATGTATGTACTGTGTGCGAGTGATTGTCAGTTCGTTTGAGAAAATTAAATGTTAGTATAAATTAATATTTTCATTTCTTCGCTCTGTGTCGAGACCGACCAAGTTGTTGAGGTTCGCTACTCAACACGCAATGCCTCGAAAAATTTTACAGATAATGAGGCACCGGAGTGCCTCAACACTAGATTCAGCCTACTCTGCTGAGTGTGGGATACAACGTGAAGCTAATAAAAAAAATCTTGTTATTATTTTGTTTTTTGTGTTACAGCCATAGTCCGTGGTTATGATTCCGCGATATGCAGGTTTGTGGAACAAGACGGCTTGGAACTGCTAATAAAGGCACTGCTGTCTAATAATGTGTCATCCAAGTCAAGGGCAGCCTTTCTGATTGACAACTTGTTCCAGAATCACGACGAAGTGAAAGGTATGTAAACAGTATATTAAAATATATTTTTTTCAGGTGCACACTATATCCTGCATGTATCAGGGTTGGTCGAGGGAGCCTAGGGTGTAGATTCTCCGCTCTTTATTTTCCGTTAAATTCTATGTGTGGAAGTCCATTTTTTTTTTTGAATAATAGATATACTTCATATATTAACAGAAATAAACCCACTACAGTTACTATATTAAATATATATAAATAATTATAACTGTATATGAAAATAATAAAATATTTAGCGCAATGAAAACTATGTCTGGATATAATCTTGATGAATGTAGGTCTGATGTTTTGAAAAAAGGAAAATCAAGAATGGAGTGTCTGAACACTTAGTTCTCTATATTTTATTTTTCGAACTTTTGGGTAATGCTGTTAGCTTAGAAATATATACGCATTTTAATGTAGTGGAATTTAAACCCGCGCCTCTTCAAAACCGTCCAAGAGGCTAGTGTTCAGATTGAGAAAAACAAAGCGCTTAGATGGTTTCCACTTTGCAATAGGTGCGGGTTCAAATTACATTAAAATTTGTTCAAACTTTATATGTTTCTAAAATTGTTAAAAAAGTATTTTTCAACTCTATACTATATTTATAATATAAATATCCTTCTCCATTTTAGAATTCTTCATTGAACAAGGCCTATTAAAAACAATAGCTGAAGAAATCAAAGCGGGTCAAAACAGGGCATCAGAGCACATGCTAGCTGTACTACAAAGTCTACTGGAAACCGCGAGCCCTACAATAGTAGAACAATGTCACGAACTGGAATTTGATCTGAAAAAAGTCATTGAAGACCATCTCTCGCTGGTCGAGGATGATGACAGTTGTATGGAGCAGAAGGATTACTGTTTGACCATATTGAATTTGATAGAGGAAAATTCGCATATCGACCCCAGTGTACCGGATGATCGATAAATTATTTTTTTTTATTATATAGCAGGACTTTTTTAAATGTAATTTTGAATATTTTTTATAGTCTGTATATTATGTATGTATTGTCTTCTTTAGGAAGTTTAAACTGTTGCTTTAGGCATTTATTTTGCAACATTGTTTTATAATGTTCTGAAATGCTAAATATTTGTATATTATGCAGTAAATTGTTTTTGTATTAATTACAAAGTGAATATTCTACTTTGACAGTAGAAGTAATGGCCACCTCTTCTTAGTCTGTGACAGTTTCATGGAACAGAAGGATTATTATATTACTATATTAAATTTGATTTAAAAAAAATCGTATGTTGTTCCCAGTCTGCCAGATGATTGATATTATTTTTATGCAATAGAAGTTGTTTTATGGAATTTTTGAATATCTTGTTTCTTATACAGTCTGTATATTACGTATTAAAATGTTGCTTTGGGTATTTATTTTGCAACATTGACTGTTTTATAATGTTTTAAAATGTTATTGTGAACAGAAAGATTATTGTGTGACAATATTGAATTCCAGACCAGATGATCACAAGATCTCTGTAAAAACAGAGATTTTTTATTAGAAACTGAATATCCAACTATAATCGAATAATGTATTAAATACCACCTATCTTTAGTCAAACAGTTGTATGAAACAACAGGTTAAAAGATACTTTATTAGTGAACAGAAAATCGATTATTCGTTAATCATATTCAATTGAATAGAAGAATATTATATATATATAT
The DNA here is from genome assembly GCA_917862395.2 of Heliconius sara. Classification (NCBI taxonomy): domain Eukaryota; kingdom Metazoa; phylum Arthropoda; class Insecta; order Lepidoptera; family Nymphalidae; genus Heliconius; species Heliconius sara. The sequence goes on from OU860781.1 coordinate 9,882,265, forward strand.
ATATATATATATATATATATATATATATATATATATATATATATATATATATATATATATATATATTGATTCAAGTGTGCTGGATTGTCAAATTGTATTATTATCGATATATTGTTTACTGTACTCCTGATTATTTCATAATGAATATTAAATGTGGCTTTTGAACATTATTTTGCACAAATATTTACTGTTTTGTAATATTTTATAGTGTTATTTAAACTATAAATTATTAATTAAATAGCACTTAATATTGATAAATTGATCGTCATAATAATCATTGTAGTGAAGCATTATAAAAATCTTTCTACTGGTATACTTAATAAATATCTAAAATGTAACTTGAAAATAGGATTTGGAATTCCTGTAATATTACTATTTTAATTCCATGGTCTACATTGTAGTGATAATATTTTGATGAATGTTATTAATTTGTTGTATGATATTATAACATTATATAAAATAAATAAAGTAATTACATGAAGTTTGTTATTTACTTTTGTCTGTTGGCTTTATAACTTATTTGTTGGTTTTTTGTGATATATTAAACCTTGATTTTTTTATTAAAATATTTTTTTTTATCATGAAATGAATAATGTATCAGCCAGCTCGCTGCAAAAATATTTTCTTTTCCACAAACAATACGTATCCTAAAATTTGTGATATAACTTTTTTATCGAAAATTGACAATATAACATTGTGTTGTAATGTTTACGAACGTATGGACTAATGTCAAATAACAGTTGTCAGTTGTCTTATTTGACATTATATCGGCTGTTCTCAAGATCAACTCTATTTGGCAAATTTAACATTAAAATTAAATTAATACTAAGAAACTTATTATTTTATCTTTTTATTGTGTTAATTCGACAGCTTTTCGTATACTTACTTGATTTTAATAATCATATTCAATTTAAATCATAATAAACATTTTGTAAACATGCAAATCAAATCACATTCTTAATAAAAATACTTAACAATTTAATCTAAATGATTATTAATCAATGAAGCGCGCATTCAGTGTGTTTAATAGCCTCCTTCGCGACCACACGCCGCTATCGACATCCGCCATGGCTAATTTAGTTACTGATTTTAAAGATTGGAAGTTTAAAGATCCTCCTTCTTATAAAGATTTACCTATAAATGAAAATCCAGAATACAATATACCTGTGGCTGTAAACAATGCTGTTTTTTCCAAGGTAAATAATGAGCATGTATTAATATTATTATTAAGTTGTCTTTATGAATAATTTAACAATATGTAACTTTTATATTGAAATTTTGATATTTCATAATGATTACTTGGAAGATGATGAAATGCTCGAAATTATTGTACAATGCTGTTAGTTTTAAATAAACTGTAATTATGTGCATATAAATATTACATAATGTGGATTTTTTTATTAATGCTGTATCCTGCACATAGCGGGGTATTCAGAGGTAACTTAGGAATTGAGTATTAAGACAATTCCGTTTCCCATTTCCGAATTTTAGTGCATTTCATGTTGAGTGGTGAGGTGAAAATATTAAATATTTTATTTCTTCAAGTGAGAATCGATCCTACAACCATTGAATTTATTCATAAATAAAAAAATAATACATTACATTACATTTTTTACATGATTTATCATGTAAAAAAAAATTTTGTAAAACTGTTTAAAATCTATACCAATTTATTAAAGTCTAAGATACAAATTCTATATGCAATATATGATTTAAATAATTTATTATTAAATCTAATTTCCAGGTGCCAACAGAACCTTTGACTGGTAACATACAATTAGTATGTGCATCAAAAGATGCATTGAGAGATATCTTAGATTTGGACCCTAAAGTATCAGAATCAGAACAGTTTATTGACTTTATTGCTGGAAAGTATTCTCCTGATGGAGGACTTAGTGTATCACACAGGTAATGGTTTTTTTTAATTTGCTTTGTATACATCTGAGTGAGCGTCTAAACATATAACATAATGTTATGACACAATCTATTTTTGCGCAACATTGTATGTTGAGTAGCAACACTCAATACTGTATTTTTTCTTGTCACAGTAATTAAAATAATATAATTCATTTTTCCAATTGGGGATTGAACTCACAAGCATCATGGTAAGTGCACTACCGCCTGCAGCACAATCAGAAATTTTATGTTCTTTATATAAACAAAATAAATGTGATAATGAATGAATATTAAGTTAAAGTATATATTTCTAGAAACAAGAAGTAAATAATATTTGTCTAGAATCAGATTATATTTTTTTTAAAAAGCAAAAATCATGGAAGTTTTTGTAAATAACATATTGGTTATGACATATGATCATTATTTAATTCACACATCTGTTTTGAATGATCTTTTTTATCTAATTTAAGCTAACATCTTTTTTTTAATAATTAGGTAATTTTTGCCAAAAAGTTGTTTATTTATTTTTATCTTTCTTATTTATTATATATTGGTTATGATATTTTATTTTTACAAATTTACTACAAATTAATATAATAATTAAATAATTGAAAGGTAGGAAACCCATAAAAAATAATTGTCTAAATAATATTTTTTTTGGACAATTTTTTTATTTTTTTCTAATAAGCCTGAGAATTAAACTCACAACTGTAACACATCACTTGCCGCAAGGCACTTTTTGAAAGTTGAAATTATTGTATAACAATACTATTATTAACATTATTTTATTTAAGATATGGTGGATATCAATTTGGATTTTGGGCAGATCAACTCGGTGATGGTAGAGCACACATACTTGGGGAATATGTTAATAGGTAAGTTCTTAAAGTTTGTATTCATAATTGCTAAGAGTTGAGCAGAGTTAACTGGAAAACACTTTATTCTGGTTATAAGACAGTTCCGTTCTCCAATTTTCATCGAATTCTGGAGCCAATGCATGGTGAGTGGCGGAACTCAAGGCCGCGCTTTGCCTTATTATCAGAGCGAGTCCCCTAGTTGGAATCAAAACCACAACCCGTCGCGTTTACAATCGACTGCGCCCCAACTGGCCCCCTGAAGAACCTAGGGTTGAGGCACCCCATTAACTGCTAAGGTTAAATCTTTTCTTTAGTTAATAAAAGTATTTTATTTATAACTTATTACTTAGAATCTTTTAACACAGCTTCTCTCTGTATCCCGCACATAGTAAGGTAGGCAGAGGGAACCTAGTGTTAAGATACCCCGTTGTACTATCACCCGCTACTTGATTAACCAATAACCATATTACTTATTTAGATAACTCGAACGTTCTCGGGACTCGAACCCGCGCCTCCTGGAAACCGACCAGGCGCTCTGACCACTAAGCCATACGTTCTCATCAAGCTACGACGAAATTTTTATAAGCTTGTTACAACTTCGAGTCGAGAAACGGGTTCCCATTACGTTTAATTTTTGTGGAAAGAAAGTGTGGAATAACACTTTAAAAATGTTAAAAATAACCATATGACCGTTATACCTGTATTAACCATTATTTAACTAAACAATATTTAATAGAGAACAATAGTAATTATAATATTTACTAACATTTCAATCGACAATTTTATATTAATTACAATTTAATGTTGTTGTGAAGGAGTGAGAAACTTTCTTATCACTAGTTTACCTCTGCCTACTCCGCTGTTTGCGGGATGCAGCGTGCAACTGATTTTGATTTAACTTTAACCTACAAAACTTCGAAATTACCCAGCAAAGGTGAATCCTGGCAACCTCAATTGAAGGGTTCGGGGGAAACCCCGTATTCCCGTTTCGGGGATGGCCGCGCTGTTCTAAGGTCATCAATCAGGGAAATGGTGGCCAGTGAGGCGTGTTACCATTTGGGTATACCTACTACTAGAGCTGGGGGGCTGGTGGGTAAGAATGATTTATTTTTTTTATTTAGTTTAATCGTCGTATCTCGCATATTCAATAAGCAGAGGAAAAGTTTTCAAGACATTCCGTGTCGGAATCGGAACTCAACGTCGTGTTTTGTTTTATTTTCTTATTCAATTCGCCGAGTGGGAATCAAACCCATATTTGAAATCGCAATTCAATGCAATTAATTAATTATATCAAAATATGATATACATTCTTATACTCATGTCGCAACAGTCTTTGTTGATATTGCTGAAGGGCAAGTCAGTCAGTCAATTCATTTTTTTATTTTTTTTTATTTATAATATCTTTTTATATACACATTTCGCTTTACAATATTTTTACATATCACATATTCACAGTAAGCTATGACCACAAAGTATTCAGAGATAAGACCTACAGTGGCAGAGCGAGACAAGAACCCACAGCCATCGTCCTCAGACTGGCGCCCGCGTGGTACAGACTGGGCTCTTTTGAAATATTGTATAAGAGGAATGAACCGGATCTGGAAAGGAAGTTGGCGGATTTTGTTATTAAGGTAATTTACTCTGTGTTTTTTAGGTAACCTTGTTTTTTTTAGTTACACGTTACAACATTTAGTGGAGATAGAAGGAGTGTTGATTGGCGGATCTTAACGCCGCGGCATGTATTGTTACCAGAGCGAGGAAATGAAGGTATTAAATAATAATTTATCCTCCTGAGTGGAAATCGAAACCCCAACTGTTGTATTTACGATCAAACGCTTGTGCCACTGCACAATAACGACCCCAGATAACTTTGGTTTGTTTGAATTTTTTATTATTTAGCTGTAATCTATGTACATGTATGTATCATATATATAATGATGAGACAATTTGTCCTTTGTTTTCGGGCCATTATAATATACTTTAACGACTTTTACAGCGTTATGTTCCGCCACTTGACGCGCAATGTGTTAAAATTAGGCGGTGTGTGGGGAACGAAGTGTCTTAACACTAGGTTCCCTTTGCCTACCCTACTATATGCCGGGTACAGCGTGAATCTAAATAAAATAATCTACTATTTTTTTTCTAAATTGGGAAGTGAAATACAGGAAATATAAGTAAAGAGTGGATAAATTATAGAATACAGTACAGCCGATGTATAACTAACTAATAAAACTAAACTCAACGTCCTGCTTTCTCTCACTCTCTCTTTAGCGAGGAAATGAATGCACTTCATTTCATAAGGTGGGAATCAAATCCACAACTATTGCGTTTAACCAAGAATCGTTACATCAGCTTGTAATATGTAAAATTTTTATAATTGGGTCGATAAAATAGTACAATTTAGTACCTTTTTTTATAGATTTACACGCTTTTAAGAAAACCTCTTTTTTGTTCACTAAACAAAGCATCTATTTACTTTTCCAAAAACTTGCATTGAGCATTGATCAATAAAAAAATAGTAACATATTAATTCTTTTTATAATTTCCAGCACTATTTCGCTAATATTAATTTAGAAGACGATGACAAATACGTGAAATGGTTTACAGAAGTCGCTCATAGAAACCTCGACATGGTGGCGACTTGGCAAGGTATTAAAACTTAGTATCATTTTTTTGCTTCACACTGTATCCCGCACGGAAGGCATAGGGAACCTACCGTTACCCATTAACACGTACTTTCGCTACTTTCTACCGCATTTTCCGGGCATTTGCCTTGGTACCAGAGTGAGGAAATGAAAATATTAAATATGTAATTCCTCGAGTGGGAAACGAACTCACAAAGGTCGAGTTGAGTTAGTCACAGTGCCACTGGGCCACGATGACATAAAACACTAAAAGTTATTGATAAAAAAATTATATAGTAAGGCTACCCACCTAGGAATAGAACCTGAACCTAAGTTAGTTAGTCTTTTGTTACTTAATTTTTTTTATGTGGTTTCTTTTTTAATTTCCAGGTCTAGGCTTCACCCACGGCGTCCTCAACACGGACAACATCAGTATCCTAGGTGTAACCATAGATTACGGCCCGTACGGTTTCGTGGAGCACTATTACGAACACTACGTTCCCAACTCGTCAGACGACATGGGACGGTACGCCTTTAATAAACAACCCGATGTGAGTAGTTTCTTTTTATTATATTGTTTTTTTTTTTGTGTTGTAGTTTTATTTGAAGTTTTTGTTGGTTAAAAATTGTTGGTTGTTGGGCTTGACAAAAAAAATATCAATTCTCTCTCTCTTATTATTAATTTGGAAGCTTATTTGATAAATTTATATGTTATATATAAAGGCAGACGGAACCTAGTGCTAAGTTACTCTGTTCGCATTAAGACACTTCCCCCCCACTTGCCAAAGAATTTTAGAGGCATTGCGTGTTGATTGGCGGAACTCAACGCCGCGCTTTTCTTTGACACCAGAACGAAACGGAAGCGAATGGAAAGAAAATGAAAATATTAAATATTTCATTACTGACATTTAAGGCCAATCGTGGCGCAGTGGCACAAAGTGTGATTGTAAAAGTGCGACTGGTTGTGGGTTCGATTCCCGAGGAGATGAAATATTTACTTAAATTTATATTTCTATTTCTTCGCTCTGGTGTCGAGAAAAAGCCCGGCGTTGTGTTCTGTCACTCAACACGCAATGCCTCCAGAATTCGGCAGAAAGTGGGGAACGAAGTGTCTTACACTAGGTTCCCTCTGCCTACTCTGCTGTGTGCGGGATACAGCGTGAAACTGATTTATTTTATTTTTAAATTCTAGATTTTAACATTACTGATCGATCTTTTAATTTAAATGATATTTATAAACAAAATATATTTATATAAATAATTAGAATATCTCAAGGTTCACACTATCTATTAGTTCACACACATACATTTTTGTGGTCTAGTCTTGAAAATTGAAGATATTTCAACGAGAACGATCCCTCAAAACTATGATATATGAAAATAAATTTAAAATAAATAAATTAATTTATAATCTTTCTAGATTATTCTTTGGAATTTGGAGAAATTTATAGAAGCATTGCAGCCGATTTTGTCTGAGTCAAACAAGCAGAAGATACATGATGTAATGGGTACATTAAGTGAATATGTGAAAAACAAAATTTTGTAAGAAAACTTTTTGATTTACATATTTTTAGGGTTCCGTACCTCAAAAGAAAAACAACCCTTATTGGATTTTTTTATTTCTGTTTGTCAAGACCATTGATTGATTACATGGAGGTATCACGTTGAACTTAATATAAAATATAGGTCCTTTTGAACACAGAATAAAATCAAGCCATTTATGCTATGTGTTTTCTAAAAAAATATAAATTGAGTCCTATTTTATGTAATTTTCTTTTTACAGAAAAACATATCTATTAAAGCTGGGTTGTGAACATATCCAAGATGGAGACGAAAGACTTGTGAAGGAATTCTTGGAACTAATGCAACAAACTATGGCCGATTTCACATGCACATTCAGACAGTTGGCTGAGGTTAGCATTATTTAGTATATACAGTTTGTGCCGTGTGATCCCGGCCTAGAATAGGATCATCCTGGTACTGGTGGTGTCGTAAGAGGCGACTAAAGTACGTGTGGTAGAGTCACGTCGCCAGCAATGGCAACACGCATGGGCAGACTCGACCGGATCATTACCACCCCCGGCATTTAAAACCGTGAAGTAGTGGCTTATGCCACTGCGTTTCGCATCAGGTAATGCCGGGCCCCGGCGCCCAACCCATCTTAAAGGCCCGCAACGCACCTGTAGCTCCTCTGGGGTTGCACGGGGCCGTGGGCGGCGGTAATCACTTACCATCAGGTGACCCGCACGCTCGTTTGCCGTGTCTTTTCCATAAAAAAAAAAAACAGTACGGTCGACAAGTCGTGGCCGCCGTGAAGTTACGTTTGAGCGGTCACGACTCGTCGACTGTACTGTCAGTTAGTTGCAAGACACTCATTTCTCTAAATGCATATCCTAGTGTGTGAAAACCGTTTTTTCTAATTTTTGTCTATTTTTAATGTTATATATATTTCAAGGCGTCTCGGAGCAGAGTTCTTTCGGTGGTGGGATCGATTAATGCATGATTTTATAAGAATAAAGGTTGACAACTGATATATTTATGTCTAAATATTCAAATTTTATATTTTTTTTTGTGTCAAATTTGCCATTTTTTATATCTTTTCAGATTAACTCGGAAGATTTGAACAACAAAGATATATTAGAAACTAAATGGTCGTTAAATAAAGTTAGCCAAGCAAAGGATTGGACGAAATGGACGCAGAAATATATAGAGCGATTGCAGAAGGAAAATGGTATTGTTTTTTTTTATTTCTGATTCGCTAAAAACTAAACTAACAATAATATTGTAAGTATCGGAAAATCGTATCCGGTGTGACTGTAGCGCGACTATTGTTGGTTTGATCCGCACTCGGGGGAACGGATTATAATTTATTAATATTTTCTTTTTCTTGTTCTGGCGTCAAGGCAAAAGTACGTTGAGCCTCGAAAAATTCAACGGTAAGTGGGGGATGGATTGTCTTAATAATAGGTTCCCAGGTTCCATCTGCCTACCGTGCTATGTGCTGGATCCAGCGTTATACTAAAAAAAAAATGATAAAATTTTGTCTCAAGTCCAAATGTAATATAAGTAATTTCTTATTAAGCCATCTTGAAATCTTATAAAAAAATTTCGTCTTATAAGTGAGTGAAGAAATCCGTCACGGCCGCATGTTGAAAGTGAACCCGCTATACATACCGAGGAATTGGATACTGCAAGACGCCATCACAGACGCAGAGAAAAATGATTTTAATAAGGTACTATATAAAATAATACTTTTTTTAGTTGTTGAGTAGACTGAGCCGAGGACATCGTAGCCCAAATCAGGGCGCGACTGTTTTTTCAAGATCACACAACACAAGAAACACTTATAAAGTAATAAAAATTTAAATAAACGTAATTTGTTACAGGTTCGATTGCTATTAGACGTGCTTAGGAAACCTTTTGAAGAACACGAAGAAGCCGAAGCATTGGGTTATTCCTCACAACCGCCGAGTTGGTCGTTTGGGTTGAAATTAAGTTGTTCTAGTTAATATTGGAAATTAAGGAATAAGAAAATATAACTAAGTAAGCCCACACGCGATTTCAACCGTCGAAACCGCTGTAATATTAAAGCTAAATAATACAAAATCTTTACATAAATTGCATTCTATGTGTTATTTCGTTCTATAAGCCATTTTACTGAAGAGTTTCATCCAAATCCGTTCAGTGGTTTTGCGTGAAAGTGGAAGTTCATATCATATCTTATAGTACACTAGCTTTAGCTTTGACAATGTGGAAATAATTAACGTGAAATGTATATTAATCTACGATCAAGATTTCAATACAAAACCAGTAGTTTCTGAGATAAGCGCGTTCCACCATACTAACGCTTCAGCTTGATGTACTATTGATGTTAAAAGAAGGGCGAGTACAACTCGCGCTTGGCCAGTTCATTGTTTTCATTGAAATTATACTTTTATGTATAATTTATAACACGATAAGACCACTTGGTAAACTAAGTGGTCTTATCGTGTTATATTAATATTATAATAAATGTATTTTTTTTCTTATTATAATAATATATAGAAGTTAAACTTCGATTTTTTATGTATATAAAAAAACATGATTTAGACTATACCTGAATCTTGTTTTATATATTTTGTTGCTCTTGTTTATCATATTTTGTTATTCTTATTAAGATTTTATATCAGTTTTTGTATAAAATGAATATTAAGTTATATTATTATTTACATATTATTTATAATACATGAAGTTTTTTTATTGACAATTGACATGTTATAGAAATAAACACATTGTAATTACTTTAGAAACATTATTTTCGTTTTGTTTGTTCTAACATTGTTCTTTTTTTATATGAAGATATCTCATATCTTTTCTAATATTCAAAAAGATTCTTCTATAGATTAAAGAAATGTGGTTCATATTGTATTAATATAATAATGTAGTTTTATTGGAGTACATAATGTTATTTTGATCCGAAACTATTTTAATAAAATATTTCTAAAGGCCGGCCGTGGCGCAGCGGCACGAAGTGTGACTGTAAAACCGACTGGTTGTGGGTTCGATCCCCACGAGATATTTACTTAAATTTATATTTCCATTTTCTCGCTCTGGTGTCGAGGCAAGCGCGGCGTTGAGTTCTGCACTCAACACGCAATGCCTCCAGAATTTGGCAGAAAGTGGGGAACGGAGTGTCTTAACACTAGGTTCCCTCTGCCTACCCTGCTGTGTGCGGGATACAGCGTGAAGCTGATTTATTTCTAAAATTGCTACAATTTTGTCCAAAATAAAAGAAATAAATAAAAATATAACAATTTTTATCATTTTTATTTTATTTAAACAATATTTACTTATATTATAGAAAAAAAAATTCCTTCCACAATTTTTATAAATGTTAAATAAAATATAACAATAATCTTAATTTATTCACAATTAATTTAATCACAATTAATGATAATCTTCATCTCCACTATCATCAGGTTCAGAATAATCATCATCTATTTCTATCTTCCTTTTCTTTTTTTGTTGAATATTTTCTTTGTCTTCTATCTCATTCTGGGCCTCGGTCACTGCTGAACGGTGATGGAATACAAAGGAAATGCTCTTGGCTAGATCCCAGCATTGTTTTAGAACTAAATCTGCTAGATTTTTCTTATCAGCACAATGATACCAGTTAGATAAGTCGGAAGTACAATCAGAATTTTCTGGTGGTAACGTGATTTGTATGTTATTAACACACCGTTTACATTTAAATTTACCATGAGTGTCTGATAAGGTATTTTCTTCTAAACGGAATAAATCTTTCAAGTCGTCAGATGTGAAGTGACGTAATGAGTCCTCATTTTGATCTACAACGGTATCACTTAATGCTTTCTTATGAGCTTGTCGTTGGAAGATCTTCTCTTCTATGGTACCTGTTGCAAGTAGTCTGTATATGTAACAAGGTTTCTTTTGACCATCTCTCCATACTCGGGCCATAGCCTGATCATCATTTGCTGGATTCCAGTCAGGGTCAAACATGATTAACCTATTAGCACCTATGAGATTAAGGCCACAGCCTCCAGCTTTAGAACTTAACATAAATATCCATTCTTTAGAATCCTTATCGTTGAAACTTTCTACAACTTTAGCTCTCTTCTTAATTGTCATAGAACCATCTAATCTTACATACAGATAACATCGCTTACGACATAATTTTTCAAATAAATCTAATGTTTGAGTATAGTTAGACACGAGAACTATTTTGTCATCAGTATTCGTCTTCAGATTGGCCAAAATACAATCTAAGATCATAAGTTTTCCAGAATATTCCGGTCTGACATCTTTAATGTCATAATTACTCGGCAACAAATCCTTTGCTTTCTCAAAGCCTTCAGATCTTTCAATAATTTTGTCGTACACCAAATCCGGATGGTTACAAAGTTTCTTAAGTGTTGTTATACTAGAAAGGGCACTCAAAGTATTCTTCTCCCCGGAACCAGCAAATTTGTTTCTGATAGCATCAGAATTAATGAAATTTTTGTACAATTGAGTTTGTAATGGTGTCATTTTAACACATATAACTTGTTCAAACTTGACTGGCAAGTATTTTGTTAGTAAGCTGCTAGTTCTACGAATCATGCATTTATTTACTATAGAAGTTAATGTGAGGAGACATTCCTGAGCTCTCTCCCTTTCTTGAGAAGTCGCTAGAGCATCTTGACCTTTCAAAATTGGATTTTCATACCTCTTTTTGAACTCTTGGGCAGTACCAAGAATACCTTCATTCACAAAGTGTACTAAACTGAAGTATTCAGTCAAGTCGTTTTGTATGGGAGTACCTGATATTAAAATCCTTCTTTTAGCTTTCAAACCCATAAGAGCTTGATAAGTTTGATTTTCACTGTTTTTCAACCTGTGACCTTCGTCGCACAGAACTAAACCTACTTCTGATGCATGTAAAATATTAGAATATATCCTAAATGTCTCGTATGATATAATTAATACTGGTGTAGCAACTCTAATGGCAGCAAATGTGTTCATAAACTGTTGTAGTTTTAGAGTTATTTCAGCTTTGGAACCTCCATCCATTGGCAAAGCATTTATCCGTTGTCCTAACCACTTTTGTATTTCATTATACCAGTTCTTCACTAAACTGCTGGGACATACAATAATAGCTTTGCTGATAGTTGGTTTACAATCTGGACCCTGCCTTAAAAGAGTCCAGAGCAACGTAATACACTGCAGAGTTTTACCTAAACCCATTTCATCTGCCATAATACATCCATATGCATTTTCAATCTGCATCCCAGTGACACAGTCATACATAAACTTAACACCATCTCTTTGATGCGGCCTCAATATGTTCCCTAGAATAGGATCCACTACAACCGCCACTTTTATATCATTGGCATTCATTTTCATCTTGTCATGTTCTGGAATATACGGTGGTCGGTAGAGAACAAGAGCGTTTGGTTCATCTGGATCGTGCAAAGCTCTTCTAAGTTGAGTTCGTTTTAATCCTAAGCTTTTGCTGCAATATGACGAAACATAATTAGATATTGGTACCTTGAATGGTTTACTCAATATCTGTTTGATGAGATTCTCGTGGTCCGAAGTGGACATTGCTTGAGAAAGCGATTTTTGTGTAAGGGGAATTTTTGTACATTCCCGCTTTTTTCTTTTCGCAGATTCTAGCAGCGGACTTTTAAATACTGTGTCGCTAGAGCCTATTTGGCTCGGCGCTAAACTGCGCCTCATTTTGAATTGATAAATGATATTTTAAATCGTTGTCATCGTTATATTATTATTTATTTTTAAGTTTGTTTCATAAAAACACCATCGCGAAATTCAAAACAATTTCAATTATCTAAAGTTCATGTCTTAACTTGTTTGACAGTGAGTTGAAGTTGCCATAAATAGTTTTTTTTTAATTTGACATGTCAACGAGCATAATATAAAAAATAAAGGTGACCACAAAATGAGAATAATGAAATTTATATTGTTTTAATATTTAGGTTCTTCTTACGTTGTTTTTTTATAGTTAAAACAATTAAAAATGGAAAGATGCTTATTAACTTTTTGTAAATTTGAAAAAATAAAACAAAAAGCAAGATCTTTTTATTATATTATTAAATGAATTGTACATAAATAAAATTTTATAGTAAATTTACTTATATTTACATCACATTTAAAGGACCAGTTCTGTTGTCGAGGACGTTCAGTGTAATTTTTACAATAGTCCAAAACACGAATCCCATGAACAAATATTTAAAAAGAATATCAGCAACTCGCATGCTGAAAGAAAAATGTTATTCAAAATAAATATATATATATATATATATATATATATATATATATATATATATATATATATTTTATGGAAAAGACACGGCAAACGAGCGTGAGGGTCACCTGATGGTAAGTGACTACCGCCGCCCACGACCCCGTGCAACCCCAGAGGAGTTACAGGTGCGTTGCCAGCCTTTAAGCTGGGTTGGGCGCCGAAGCCCGGCATTACCTGATGCGAAACGCAGTGGCATAAAGCCACTACTTCACGCCGGTTTTAAATGCCGGGGGTGGTAATGATCCGGTCGAGTCAGCCCATGCGTGTTGCCATTGCTGGCGCCGTGACTCTACCACACGTACTTTAGTCGCCTCCTACGACACCACCAGTACCAGGATGATCCTATTCTAGGCCGGGATCACACGGCACGAATAAATGTTATTAAACTATATTAAATAAAAAAAATCTTATGAGGTATAACAGTATAGATAACCGTGGCAATAATAAGTGTGTATTAATTTACTTTTGAATAATAATATTTTCATGACTGTATCACAATTTTGTGTATTTTTTTCTCTCCTACACAATAACCTTGTGCTTATATAGTTATCTTCAATATTCTCTTTATAGTTTTTCGTTTAGATATAGAAGATTTTTCAGGAAAAGTTTTAATATAAACTACACACAAAACAACAATAAACGTGTTTTTTTTTAAATTCTACACTTAGATCAAGCAACCTAAGGCGTAGTGGTCCCAACACTTGGAAAGTAACTAAGAGTCGCAAGTTCAAAATCAGCTACGTATTAAAAATTATACGTTTTCTGAAAAGTAGTAAATAAAAATAAATAAATTAAATTAGCTTCACGCTATATCCCGCACACAGCAGGGTAGGCAGAAGGAACCTAGTGTAAAGACACTCCGTTCCCCACTTTCTGCCGAATTTTGAAGGCCTTGCGTGTTGAGTGGCAGAACTCAACGCCGCGCTTTGCCTTGACACCAGAGCGAAGAAATGGAAATATAAATGTAAGTAAATATTTCATCTCCTCGAGTGGGGATCGAACCCACAACCAGTCGGTTTTACAGTCACACTTCGTGCCACTGCGCCACGGCCGGCCTCGGCGCAGTGGCAAAGTAGTAAACAACTAATATATCAACTCACAGTCACGACGTGAACAATAATACTGGCACTACAGCATTATATATAGTTTTAAAAGATTGATAAAATAGAACCACTTACTACTTCATGTGTCGTTTCGCGACGGGTATAGTGTCATCGCTCTCCCTGAGAATGTATAATCGAGCAGCACGAACGCAGTCCTCGAAAAAATTTTGAATATTTACACCTGTCATTAATTTTATAGAAATTTTGTGTACTAACTACCATTTAAAAAGGGGTAAGGGGGTTTTCACGACATACTCTTATATGTGATAGGTTAAACTTTATCTAACGACCTGAAAAGACTTCGAGTTAGAATCGAACCTATCGAGTCATCATGTTTAATTAGATAAGATTTTTGAACGGCATCAATCTAATATTTTTAATATCTAATTATTGATAAAGCAAAATTTACAAAAGTACTGATTCTGTTACACTATATAGTGTTTATACTATATAGTGTTTATATTATTTGGTCGTTTGTGCCCCTGCGCCACGACTGGCCTGACGAATTAAAGTTATTTCAATAATATAGTATTTTAGTTGTAATCTTCTTTCTCTGGTTCCTTCAGATTTAAAATCCCATTGATTATTCGTTTGTGGACACGAATTAAGCTAAAAATATTTTTAATAATATTAATTATTAAAAATATTTTAAGCGTAATCCGTAATAATAAATGCAATAAATAATTAATGCTAATAAATTAAAAATAAATAAAATCAGCTTCACGTTGTATCCCGCACACTGCAGTGTAGGCAGACGGAACCTAGTTAAGACACTCCGTTCCTCACTTTCCGCCGAGTTGTAGAGCCAGAGCGAAGAAATGGAAATATAAATTTACATAAATATTCATTTCCTCGAGTGGGGATCGAACCCACAACCAGTCGATTTTACAGTCACACTCTGTGCTCTTGCACCACGACTGGCCTCAATGCTAATAAAAAGATGATTTATTTTACAGTATATTAGTAGATGTATAATGGAGTTAGGTGGTGGTTACTTAGGTGGAGTTTGTCTTACTAAATAGGTTTTGTTGGTGATTTATTGCATAATGTTTTTTTAGTTTTACTCTGTGTTCTGCATATAGCAGGGTACGCAGGAGGAACCTGGGCACTTAGTGTTAGGAGATTTAGATACATCCGTTCCTTACTTACCGCCGAATGAGGACTTATTTGAAAATGTGAACTAGTACCGAATTAACAAAAGCACAGAGTCAAAAATAAAAAATTAAATAGAAAAATACATTATATAGATATTTAAATAACTTACACGGGGTCGAGATACCGGAGTAAAAACAAAAGAGTGTCTACCAATAAGGTGGGAACCTAGTGGAAGAGTATAGCGAATATGTTGTGAACGAAAAGGGAGTGCTTCATGTGATCCCCGGGATACCTAGTTTTGTGATTAAAATTTTTTATGGATTATCATAATTGAATCAAATATAAATTAAATTGAAATTTGTGTTAATCGTTTTTATTATAAAACTTGATATATTAATTAATAGGTACATGATACGTTGAATAGAGTAACTTCTCTACTCTTCTCATTTTAGTTTTTTTTTGGGGTATCCCACTTGTAGCAAAATAGGCAGAGGAAACGTAGTGTCAAGACACCACGGTCTCCATTATCTGCGTGATTTTGTAGGCAGAACTCATCGCCATATTAACTTTCAGAGTCAGGAAAAGGCCAGTCATAGCGTTTGCGTTTACGTTCAAATCCTGTCCTACTGCGTCACAACAACCACAATATTTACATTTTTGAATGGTAATAACTGACAATGTTGAAATACTCCACACGACGCCATTTAAAGGTATCCTATTCAAATTCAAATTATTTTATTCAAAATAATAAGTTACATGCTTCATTTTTTGAACGTCAAATAATTTACCACCAGTTCACTAAAGTTAACGCCTCAGACCTGAGAAGAACCGGCGCAAGAAACGAGGCGGGACCTATTCAATATGATGGCTCTCCCGTTGTCGATCAGTTCGGACCACGTCACTTTCATCTCAGCTGAGCTGGTGAAGTTGTATATTACTGTTGAAGTGTCAATACATAAAACAATAAAAAAATATATTTTACAATATATAAAAATAGACTGACTAGAACGGACTTTTAGTGATTAATGACGGGCGGTGGTACGGTGCGACTGTAAACGCGTCTGGTTGTGGGTTCGATTCGCATCCGACGAAATTAAATGTTTTATGCTTTCATTCTCTCGTTCTGGTATTAACATTCAGTTTCGTCACTCAATGCGCAATGCCTCTCAAATTCAGTAGAAAGCGGAGAAACCAGAACAGTCTTAACACTAGGGTCCTTCTGTCTACCCTACTATGTTCGGGATACAGCGAGAAGCAAAAAAATAGATATATATAGAAATTTAAAATTATTTTAAAATGAATTCTTCCATTAAATGTAGCTATTTCCCCATTTCTTAAAAAGTTCCAAGCGACCACCATGACGCCGTTTATAAATACGTCGACGGGCAAGTAGTCCGCGTAGCTGTCGCTGAGTTAGTACATGCTGCACGAATCACGCCTTTTCCCGCTCCTTTGGAGATCAAAAAGAATTATACATATAAAAAAAATCTGCTTCACGCTGTATCTCGCCCTGCCTGATGTTATGGAGCGAAATGAGAATTTCTGACTGACTGAAAAGTTTCAGAAATAAGAATATACATTTGAATTTATATTTTCATTTCAACAGCTACCAGAATTTGGTAAAAAATGGTCAACGGAATATTTTAACATTAGGTTCTCTTTGCTCCCGTCGCGTCCTGCGGGATACAGCGTTAAGCTGATTAATTGTACATAATAAATAATTTGTTTATTAATAGACGCAATTGGTTGTGAATCACGTTCGACGAGTCGCGGCTGCCCTGAAGTTAAACTCTATGAATTTTTACGCATAATTAAATCTATTATAAAATCATTGAAATTTATAAGTCTGCGGGGTTTTTCTTTCTTTTTTTTTACCAAACACTTTCTTTTACTAAACAGAGGAAACATTGACATTAAAAAGTACAAATATTCATCAACAATTTGAACCCACAACGTTTTGAATGATCTTATATATGTATAGACGTCAAACTAAAAAAGAAACATTTAAAGTCACATTCATTCTAACTGAATGTTCATTTTGTTTGTAACATCTATGGCGGAAAAGATGCTTTAAGGTAGATTTTACTCAATTTTAGATGTCTTTTTTGTAACAACTCGTGTATTTCGTATGATATATTGTGAATGTGGCCTAGTTTAGAGTAATTTTCTTGTGGTTTATGATCGATCTGTTTTGTTAGTGCAACTCAGAGACGTCGATTAACGTTTTATTGACATTAAACATAGAATTTTATATTTCTTTGCACTTTTGTGATAAGATTTGAATTATTTTTTTAACTTCACACTGTATTCCCAATTAAGTTCAATTATTCTTTGTTCAAATACTTTTTCAAGCGCTTTTGAATTGTCTTATGAACATAAAGTAACCCAAGCAAGCTAGAAGGAACCTGGGAGCCTTCCCAGACATTGCGTTCCCACGAAAACAGTTCCGTTCCCCACTTTCTGCCGAATTCTGGACGCCTTGCGTGTTTACTGGTGGAATTGAACAAGTATGCTTTGCCTCGTTACAATGAGACTAGGAAAGGGGAGAGGAGTCCCATAAATTTTACTATCAAAATATTTTCCCCGAAAAAAAAAAAACAGGCATATATCTGTTCAAATCTAAAGTCCAGGTTCTTCCGCCCCAGTAAATATTTTTAGAGTTTAGATAGTTAGATATGCGAATGAAAATATTAAATATTTGATTTCCTCGAGTGGGAATCGAACCCACCAACTTGTGCCACAACGCGTTACAGTCGCAAGCTCGTCGCAAGTCGCCTCTGCGCCACGACAGGCCTCAAAATTACTTTGATAATATTGTATATTTCATATGCTTTTATCAGAGTGCTAAATTTTAATAGGAAAGACAAGGATACACCCAATCAGAGAATTCCAAAGTTAACATCTAATAAATTTGCCACGGGCCTCGAACGATATGGTTACGCCACGGACTGTGAGGATAGGAAACCAAAACCATTAATACTTTTAATACTTTATTTAGTGAAACAATATAAACGAAACTACAAAACTTACGTATGTAATCAAAATACAATCACAGTCTAAGAAAAATGCGAAATCAACGCATCGTTTCTGTTTAAACATTTTTACTTATTTAATAACAGAAAGAAATGGTAGTTTGAAATACTCTTTAGTAAAATACAGTTAGGTTCTGGCCGTAATAAAAAAATTATAGAAGAACATAACATTTTTTTCAGAAATAAACCCTTTTTTGCGTCACCGTATACAGAGGTTAAGCAGGGGGAACCTAGTTTTAAGGCACTCCGTACCCTACGCACCGCCTCATTTTTAAGACATTGTGTGTTAAGTTGCAGAACTCAACGCTGCTATTTGTTTTGTAACCAGAGCGGGGGGAGCCAGAACCAAGTGAGAATCGAAACCACGACCTTGGCATTTTCTTTGTCTCACACACTATCAAAATGCTATTTAAATGAGAAATAACAGTTTTATAATCAGATGTAATATGTGTTGTAATAAGAGGTAATATTTTATTTCTGTGGATGTGATATAAAAAAATCATAATATTGGTAACTTCATATCTATTATGAAGCTGAATCTAGCCTTTCATAAAACAATTAATATAAAAACGAAAGAAATAATTACGAAACCTTAATTACAATTATGAAAGTTCACATACAAAAAAAAAATTATCAAAACTAAACAAAAGTATAGGGATATATAAATTGTTATAAAATATTATATGTAAGTATATCACATGTAAGTATGCGCAAAAGCCATTAGATTTTATATAATAAATAAATATGGAACATTTACACGTAAAATATGTAAGAAATTACAGTAAAACAAAGGTACTACTACTAATAATGCAAAAATATTTTTGGACTTACACTACATCTCAGTGAAACTTTCATAACACTTTGCTTATTCAAGCGGTGAAAACGAAATTATACAAAACATTTTGTTTCTTCTCAATTGAAACTTAGGGGCATCTAGTTCTTTGAATTTATTCGGTTTCCAATAAGAATTGGGGAACGGAAGTGCCGTTCCCCACTTCTGGAATTCTTGAATATCGAATCGAATATATAACTCTCGAATCGAAACCAGAACCATCGCGATTGTTATCACAACTTGTGCTCCCGCGCCACTAAAGCCACACCTTGATATTACTTGTTAAATGAGAAAAACACTTTCAGTACAGTCCTTACCATATAAATACAAGCAAATACAACGGATATAAATATCAAAATTAGGTTTTAAATCCAAACATACAAATAAAAAAAACAGTTTGTTTATTACGAAGTCCTGCACTAAAAAAAAAATCACTAACAATTTAGCAAATGTTTGGGCCATCTTAACGAAAAGCATTTTCCCACCATATTTTGACATCCCTGTAACCGGTATACAATCTTTTTTTATAGTAACAGGCAAATGGGTATAGCTATACAGCCTTTTATTTCATAAATACAAATTATCAAGAAATATTTTGACAAATTACAAATCATAAAAAAGCCTGGAAAAAAACAACCTTTTAATTAAAAAAAAGTATATTAGTACCTAATTAGGCATTCACAGTTTATTTTAAATATCTATGACATACAGTAATATTTTTTTATATTAATAACATTATGTGTAAATATATGTTTAATTTTCTTTTATTTGTGAATACGATTAAATACAACATTGAATTAATAATATAACTAACAAAGGCCTTTGCCATATTACTTGTAAATATTTTGGACTTTAGAAAAGATTCTAACAATAATAATTATAACGTAATTTAGTATTTATATAAAATTAATGTGTATTAATATTATTAGGTATACTAAAATGCAAAATTAAAATATTTTTTAAACAAATGAAACATACGAAAGTAGTTTGACAATATAATAAGAAAATACATTTTTATAACATTGCGCGTTTGTAATAGGGCTATCGACATTAAGCCACAGTCATATGGAGATTTGTGCATATTTTTATCAATTCAGCGCACAAAAACCGGAGATATATTTTTTATATTGCTTATAACCGGAAATATAAAAAATTAAATCACAGAAAATATAAATAAAAGAAAAACAAACAAAAAAAAAACAATTATAAAAAAGCATTTCATGCACAGATACAAAAAGTAAAAACATAAATAAAAACAGCTTAGTTAATATAAATTTTATTTTTTGGGTACACGGTATGTTTTAACGCTGCCCTCGAAGGCGCAATCCGTCCGTGACGGGTACACGCTCTTTAGATTACCTTCTGTATCTACTACTTTGATCTGGAAAAGAAAATATACGATAAAATAGAATAGAAGTTGTGGCATAGAGGCATAGCGTGTGGCTGTGAACTCGACGGTTGTGGGTTCGATTCCCACTCGAGGAATAAATTATGCAATGTTTTCATTTCCTCGCTCTGGTAACAAAATAAAACGCGGCTTTTAGTTTCACCACTCAACATCATGACTAGAAAATTTGAACTGAAACTGGGCAACTGAGTGTTTTAACACTTCTTTTTGCTTACTGTTATGTGCGGGATATCGTGTGATGATAAAAAAAGAAATTTCCATTTGTTCATGTTTAAATATAAAAAGGTAGTTTTAACATTCAAAGATGAACAAGTGATCTACAGTTTTAGTTCTATTAGATTACATGGAAACATCTCTTTAAATTATTTATAATAGAAAGATATCTAGTCTTAAGACACTCCGTTCCTCACCATTCTGTTGAGTGGCTGAGTTCAATGCTGTGTTTGGTTTCATTACTAGACATCTTAGACCAAAATCAAAATAATTATAAATATAAGGAAATCAAAATAACTAATTTACTCAAGTGGGGATCCCTAAAAGGTTCCCTCTGCCTATCTTGTTATATATTGAACACAGAAAATAAAAAAAACGAATTAAAACATACTTGTTGCACAGTCAAAGTATGGAACCCACTATCCTCTCCATCGCCAACACCAAGTAAAAGACACTCGTGTAACAATTTGTCCATAACAGTTTTGCATGCTCCAAGCGAGGAGTGAGACGTCACTTCCACTAACATTGCTTTGCTTTCTACTGACATCTGCAAGAAAAGAGGAAATAAGTAAGTGGAAGCATGTTAGTTATTTGAAAAATATATAAATATTTATAAATTATTTTTGAAAAGATGGGTTGATGAAATAATTGAAATAGCTGGTACCAATTGGATTGCCATAGCTCAAAATAAACAGACATGGGGAAAGATGGAGGAGACTTTACAACGTTAGGCTTTCTGAACTTTTGTGTGAAGGATAACAATCAAAAAAGTAAGAAAAAACCCTAAAATCAAATCTGCAGACATGCAGCTTACTTAAGGGCCACAATCGGTCCAACATGATATTAAAAATCTTTACCTTAGTATTATCAGAGTTAGTGATAGGAGGAAAGCTTATCACTCTGCCTGAAGAATCTTCTACACATGGGTACTTGGGCTTGCCTTCTAGAAGATAAAGATATCTGAAAAAAAATCATGATTTAATACTTCTTTTCAAATATTTCCCATATATACCTTAAAAAAGTAAAAGTATTTTATAACATGTTTTACTAACAAAACATATAAAAATTTGAACCCACATCTCTTGGAAACCATCAAAAAACAGCTCTGATGTGTCTATGCTCACATCAAACTATGTTGAAATTCTTATATGCTTGTAACAACTTATTTATGTTGTTAGCATCTCTGTAGAAAGTGTTAACAAATTTCTGCTAGCCAATGATAATTGTGAGTGTTTTAACACTAGGTTCCCAGGTTCCCTCTGTCTACCATGCCATATATGAGATTCCGTGTGAAGCTAAAGAAAAAAAATCACTTACTTATGAATTCCAGAATATACATTTCTCTTCTTTTCCTTTCTTAAGGCATCAGCTTCTGATGACAACTGCTGGAAGAGCTGTTCTCCAGTGAAAGCTTTGTTCCTTGATAGTGGTACAAGTGACAATTGAGACGGTACTTTAGCTGTATACACTATATCACCTAAATATTTTGAGCTAATTAAAATATGACTTATGATTAAGGAAATTAATAATAACATAAACATGTAATAGAATTCAATATTGTACTTTGTCTAAACACAACATAGAAATGATTATATGTTAATATATGGCAATAAATATTCTATTACATGGGGTTTGAATCCAAAGTGATTCGGCAGAACCCAATTTGTGTCATTATAAGAAAATACAGTATTGCAAGTGGGGCCATTGTGGCATAGCATCTGTTTCCACACTAGAGGATGGGTCATAGATTTGGCCTTAAGACTAGGTATCTATCCTGTTATATACACAGAATACTGTGAAATAAGAAATTAGAGTTTACTTGTTTAAATGTTCAATAATCGCCATATTTAATTTAAGCGGTGTTTTAAAACTCAGAATTTTACATACCTGGAGGTATTTTGCTCAGATCGTGAGTAGCAATAGTTGCTACATTTCTCTTATCGCACACAGTATCATGCAATTTGGTTTGCATTTGAATAAATTTCTTAAATAAGATATCATTAAAATTTAATTTAGTTACGATACAGCATAGGATATAAGGCCTAATGTTCCATACTTCGGGTTCAACTATTTTAACTTTTATTGTATCATCTTCAACATGTAATATTTTAAGTGAATGGCACAAATCATTAGTTTCATCAGGTATTGGTTCTTCTTGCTTCTTGCCTTTTTTACCCTTTGATTTTGAGCTTTGAGCGCTGTCTGCTGTAAGGCAGTGTTCTCGGATGTAGTCAAGAACCTGTTTTGTTCGACATTGATCAACTAGCTTCATTAGACGTTTGTCACTTAGTTTATTGCCTTTGAGATTTAATTCTAAAAGATAAGAACTGAATTAATTTATTATATGATATGAGTCACTATTTCACACAATTTTCAATTATTGCATAATGTGTAAAAATAACTTTAAATTATGATCTTGAATTAAAATTTTAATTGTTAGTTACAAAATATCTACCTTTCAATTTTGTCATATTTGCAAGTTCTCCGGGCACAGTCTTCAGTTTATTGTCTCCTATGTCGAAATTTTTTAATGAGGGCACTGTTTTAGAAATATGGTTGGGCATTGACTCTATTTCATTGGATTTTATTTTTAAATCAGTCAAATGGGGTAAATTTGAATTCTCTATGTCGAGAAAGGCCGATAGCTTATTGTTTGAGACATCGATTATAATTAAGTTTGGGAAATCACCCAGTTTCGGCATTTGTTGGATAAGGTTGGAACTAAAATTGATGCTTGTTAGTTCTTTCATTTTATTTAAACTGTCTGGAATATTAGTAAGTTGATTCCTAGACAAATCTAGCACTTTTAATTTCGGCAAAGAGGTTATATTTTCGTTAAATTCTGAGAGTTTGTTACCAAACAATAAAAGTGATTGTAAGTTAACAAGTAGTTTAATATCATCAGGTATAGATGTTAAACTAGTGTCGCTGATGTTCAGAAGATTTATATTTGTTAATTTGAAAATATTTTTGTCCAAGCCGTCCTCAGAAATGCGTTTCGATATAGCGGCTCCCGCCAATTTTATTTCATGTCTGTTTTCGGACTTTGCAGTCGCCACTTCTGGCCACGTACTCATTTTCACAAGTTAAAATCACAATTTATTCTTAAATCTATATTTTATTCTCAATATAGCTTTAATAATATATTCAACACGTCGCTGCAAGTTGCAACGGAAAATAATAACAGAGACACAGAAAATGAAATGTCATAATGATCCACAGATTACAATTAACACATAAAATACAGATTAGTAAATGAAATGTCTAATAAATTAATATTCGGATAAATTAAAAAAAATCAAGAATTTATTGATTGTTTCTCAAATTAAATATATTTTGTTAATTTTACTCTCTAGTTATGTTTGTTGGGGAGATAATTATTTATATTTCACTTAAAGAAAACATTTCATGTGGATATAATGTGCTGGCTAAGATCACAAATATTATTTAATAACTTGAATCATTATTAACAACAACGCTAATGTTGACCACATGTAGCGCACATGGTGTTTTTATAAACTATCGAAAAACTACGTATGAAAAACGTATAAACTAAGTATGTTTTCTCAAACATGAATCTCTAATTTCCTTAGATTTTAACCCACTGTCGTCGAGATTATGCTGCAATCACTACTGGCGTCACTAACCCTAAATTTAAATTATCGTCATAGAAATCATGTTCAATGCAGTATTTTATAAATATAAAGCAAAAGATTCATAATAATATCCGGCTTAAGCCTACTGAATGTTTGATAAAGTTAATTCGTCAGTAGGTAAATTGCTTATCTATTCGATATATCTACATAATATGTATTTAATGCTTAATGTTTCATTACTAGAAAATGTATATAGAATGTTCAAGGCAATTATAAAATTTATACTCGTTTATCCTAGAAAAAACAATATTATGAAGTCCTTTTATCGAGGAAGAAGTATCCTATAGGTTTTGATTTTAAGTAGAATCAAAACCTATAGGATACTTTCCGTCGGCCAATTAAAAAATGTGGGAAGAAGTAGAAATTTACACTAGAATATTTTTTTTGGATTTTTCACTTAATAGTGGCAATTTTTATACAAGATGTAGCAAAAGAGATGCATATTTATGCATTTGCTAGCAGATGTGGATGTTTGATATTCATTGTAGCTAACGCAATCTTGAGAAAAATGGTTTTGACACACGGACAGATATACTAGACACCAGGATAATAAAATGATTTTGAGGTGTTACTCAGTGTTGGAGGACATTGCAGAAAACTATACATTTTCTGCGATCTATACTTATAGAGAATGCTACTATTATAGTTTATAATATATATATATATATATATATATATATATATATATATATATATATATATATATATATATATATATATATATATATATATATATATATATCTATATAATTACATATACACCTTATTTTGCGGCGGGTTATCAATTTATTAATGTTATCACCAACATTCATATCAGGTTAATTAGAGTAATACCTATCATCCTTAGTATTTTAAGTTAAATTCCTTTTCCATTGCTGATACTGAATGGATTATGGAATTCAAAATAAAATTCAATAAAAACAATAAGACTCTTAGTCTATCTTAGTCCCAGGATTTTTCGTAACGATCAGGGATACGGCTAGATGGAATTTTATCGATTGTAGAGCAGTTACCTCATGTAAATGATCTCGATCTGCCTGCTCTCAGAGGTTATAACTTCGAGTAAGGTTTAAAATTAAGCCCAAGCTCTGACGAACGCGACGCTTAGATATACTCGTAGTAGTGAATACGTCGTAAAGTCGATAAAATTACAGCGCTTAAAGTGCTTGGCAGCCTTTATCTGGTGGCAACAAGGTGCGTGCTTTTAATGGTTGGGTTATGCCGCTTCTAGTCCATATTTTTGACTTTGTAAGATGGACACAAACTGACTTTGTAGATCGTCAAATATGTAAATTGTTGATGACATATCGAATGCACCACTCGCGTTCGTTTGTAATGAGACTGTATATCCCGCGTAAGTGTGGAGGTCAGGGCTTATTTAATGGAAAGAACCTCCATAGCAACTAGATATGCAGTCTTACAGAATATTTCCTAAAGATTGACGTGGATATGCATAAGGATGTGGTAACAGTTGATAAAAGTTTTACTCCTCTTTCCTTGGGCAAAGAGAACTAGCGTAGGTCTATAGTACTAATTACTTCTGAACGCTTGGCTGTGTGGCCTTCTAAACGCTTAGGTGTATGGAATCTACCATGCAGCAAGAAGCTGCATGGTAGATTCCATAGAGCCCTAGTAGGCCCAGACGTGCATACTGCTTCTTATTTATTTTGGTTATACTTCAGGGCTCTTTTCAGGGAAACTGAAGGTTTTGTCTGTGCAATTATGGACGACGTTATCAAGACACGGAACTACGAGAGACATATTATGAAAATGGCACTATCGACATCTATCGGACGTGTCATCGACATGGGATATTGTCTCTGGTTGTTCTCATCTTGCTAACGGTGAGTATTTGCATAGACACAATCAAGTAGCCAAGATCATACACCAAAAACTTGCTTTTCAATATGGTCTTGTAGAATTAGAGGTGCCTTACTTTAGGTACAATCCCATGTTTGCTCTTGAAAGTAGCTCTGCTTTTAAGTCTAAATATTTTTCTGATGCAAGTGACAGCAAAAGAGAGAAATTTGTGAGAGCTCGTAATCGTTACAACAAGGTTTGTCTCTCATATCACTCACTCTTGCTTCATTACTCTTTTATTGCCATTTTGTCTTCATTATCTCTCTTTTCATGCCCTTCTTCTTCGTTCTCACTGTGACATCCAGGCTAGGATCTACTATTCTGCATATCTCTTCATTGAGAATTTGGTCACCTAAAACGACTCCGTACACATCTTGCAAATAGATCGCATCTCCATATCACGCATCTTTTTTTCATACTTCTTCTGAACTTCCATACATGTGGACGAATCTATGAACAAATGTGGTTAAGAATGGGCATGCACTTGATAAATCCCACATCCTCGTTAAGACGAAGAGATATATTCTTAGAATGATCTATGAGGCTTTTGAAATACAACAACATCCTGAAAATAGGATAGAGAGAACCTAGAATAGAGGACGCCATCTTAATATAGATATTAGGTCAGGTTTATCGGTTGTACGCGCAAATACAGTTGACATCGATACGTGCCGCATTCATCCGCCCCAGCAACCAACGCTTCTTTTACTAATACTCTACCAGTATATGATAGTACAGAAGAAGTGTGAAGAAAGATGATTGCAGGAGTCAGTTTCTGTGACCAAATCTGCAATGAAAAGACACAGATAATGGCAGGTACTAGCGATGCAATCACAGTAAGAATGAAAAAGAATGTGCTCACGTGGTTTAGGCATGAAAAGAGAGTGAATGAAAAAAGAATGGCAAAAAAAGGTTTATGAAGTAAGAGTTAGTGATAAGAGTTGCTGATGTGCAGGAGGAAGTATCTCCCGGTGGGCATTTTTAAGGAGGTTGATGACAGTCTACGATACGAAAGAAGTATGCAGAGACTGTAGCGTGCGTTCCATAGAAAAAATAATCTTGATCGTTTGGCGAATTTTTGTTTTGGAAATAAGCTTATTTTGAACGTTAAGAAGTGGCAACTGACGCGGTGTAAAAAAAGAAGTGCTATCTTCTTCACATTATTCTCTAAATGAGATAATTCTAAAAGAGGCAGACATAATTCCCTATCTGGGTATCACTCTAGAACTAGATAACTGGTTAAAGATGAATGTGCAAGGCTTTGTACTTTGTACTTAATTGCAAATGATTTTGGAGGTTTGAAATTAAAATTGGTCTTTTTAATGCTTTTGTTTCAACATGGATCTTTGCAAAATAAAACATATGATATTGACTTTCTATTTTAAAAATACCCAAAACAATTAAGGCAACACTGCTAAAGCACCATAATATATTTTTAGTTTGTTTTAGATTCTATTTTAGAGTTACACATTAGATGTTCCTGATCCTCGAGCTAAATAGGCCAATCAATAATACTGATCAGACTGAATATTTTTTGTTAAGGAGCCATGCCCCTAATTCTTATAGTTTACCTGGTTCCACATGAGATGTTCCTGATCCTTGAACTGAATATGTCGATCAATAATGTTCTTTAGACAAACATTTTTGCGAAGGAACAATATTTAGGGTTATTCTTATAGTTTAGCTAGTCTATGAAAGTTCCACATTATTCCTTACCGCCGAAGTTAATATGTCAATCAATAATACTCATTAGACTCCAGAATTTTTAGAAAGGAACCGTACCCTCAATTTTTAGATTAGCTGGCCAAAGAGAACAAACATTAGATGTTCCCGACCCTCAAGGTGAATATATTATCAATAATACTTATCAGACTGAACAGTTTATGTTAAAGAACCATATACCTGATTATTATAGCTTAGTTGTTCTATAAGATTTAAACATCAGATGTGCCTTACCCCTCGAGTTTAATAGGTATGAATATCAATAATACTCTTCAGATTGAACATTTTTTGTTAAGACACCATATCTATAATTCTTATACTTTAGCTGGTCTATTAGAGCTCCACATTAGATGTTACAGATCTTCGTTTTTCATATATGAACATAAAATAAACAGATACTATAGCAGCTCGCGCATTATGTAAATTATTAGGTTATATACTTTGAATATGCACCGAAACTGACCATTTCCCTGATCGTATTTTTTTCGTAACAATAATGCCTGTTCTAAGCTCTGTAACTCGGAGTTGCAATCACTAAGAGCAGGCAGACCGAGACTATTCACATGAGGGCACTGCTCTACTCCCTATAAAATTCAGTGGGCCGTATTCCTGATCATTACGAATCTATAGATACCAAGTTACAAATCTCAGACGTATATGTGATTTGAATATTCTGGTACCAAAATTATAGTAGTTTAAATCAAATTTAAATTAGATAGTGTTATCAAATAATCTGATATAATATATATTTGTCGTACGATATCTTTAAATTTTTTGATTTAAATACCTTAACTTCTAATAAGTTTTGGTAATGCTCAAAATGGCGTCGAGGGGTGCGTTTGTATTTTTGTTTGCGGTGTCGTGGGTAAGTTATTCGTCTGCTAATATGTATTTTATATTTCAGGGCATGGAGATGAGAACCTGGTTATATTTTATATCATGGTTTTGTTCGTTTATTTAATAAGTATTTACTAAGTCGATTTGTAATTATAGAATATAATCCAAATATTTAATCTATTACATGAAAACTGATAGCTGAGGACAGTCATTGCGCAGGGGAACAAGTGTGTGACTGTAAATGCGATAGATTGTAAGTTTCATTCTCACTCGAGGAAATTAAATATTTAATATTTTCGTTTCTTCCCGCCATTCAACACGCAATGCTTCATGCAGGCTTTCGTTTTTCGGCTTTGATGGAGGCAGGATATCAATAGTGGAACTCTTTAACAGTTACTCTTAAATCATTCAAGTAATCCTTACATAATTTATAACTCCGAGCATTGTCTATGGCATTTGTAGTACATGGTACAGAAAAGGACTTTCTTCTTCTTTTTTTAATCTCTCTATATATATTAAAAAATAAACAGTTTCACGCTGTACCCTGCATTTTGCAGGGTATGCAGAGGGAACGTAGTGTTAAGACACTCCGTTCTACACTTTACGCTAAATTCATGAGGCATTGCGTGTTGAGTGGCGGACTTCAACGTCACGATTTTGCCTTGGTGCCAGAGCGTAGGAATGAAAATATTAATAAACTAGTGGGCGCGCGCGACTTCGCCCGCTTATTTGCACCCTTAGGGGTTAATTCATTTAAAATCACAAAACACGTGTTCAATAAAATATTTTTAATAGTCTGAATTAAAAATTTTATAAAAATCGGTGGCGATTTAAAGATTTTTCGCTATAAACTTTCAACCCCTTATTTGAACGCTTAGGGGGTGAATTCTAAAAAAACCATGAAACACGTGTTCAATGAAATATTTTAAAGAGTCTGAATTTCGAATTTTATAAAAATCGGTGCTGTTTTAAAAAAATACATACAAACTTTCAACCCCTATTTCACCCCTTTAGGGTTAAAATTTTTCAAGATCCCTTCTTAGTGGATGTCCAGATTATAAAAATAAACATCTGTCCAAATTTCACGTTTCTACGCACAGCGGTTACGGCTGTGCGTGCGTCAGTCAGTCAGAACAAGACCTTTTATATAAAAAGATAACAATTCAATCTCCCGAATGGGAATCAAACCTCCATCACGTCGCGTTACAGTCATATAGGTATGAAATGATCTATGTAGATAATAAGTTCTTTGACTTTCGCGATTATTACACATATTAAATGAAACTAATTTAACCGGATTAATCGCGTATATTTAAGATTTTACATTTTGGAAACCCGACGTTTCGAACACTTTACAGTAGTCCGTGGTCACGGGTAGACTGAGGTGGCATTCGTCTGTCAGTTGATATAATTATCATATCAAACTACCGCCAGCGATTTCTTAATTGCCTCGCGTACTGCCCTGGATTCCTGCAGAATGAGCTGATAGTATCTTGCCCTCTGGTATGGTGGGTTTGAGACTTCAATGATTTTATGAGTGGGTCCCAGGCGGTAGAAAGTTTCCAGCCATCCTCTCTATTGAAATTAGGATGTTTTTGTATTTCAATAGCCTCACGGATCATCCGAGGAATGAATCTATTTTCCTTAGCAAGGATTTGAGGATTATCAAACCTAATGTAGTGGCTGGGTTTATCCGCAGTATGCTCACACACAGCTGACTTCGATACATGCCCATTCTTGATATCTGAGATGTGTTCCTTCACCCTAACACCGATGCTTCTCTTTGTTTGACCAATGTATGATAAGCCACAATCACAGTCTAGTTTGTATACACCTGCACTCTGTAAAGGAATATTACTTTTTATTGGTCTCAAGAATTGGCTCACTTTCCTGTTAGGCTTGAATATGGTTTTTATTGAAGCTCTTCTTAAAATGTTGCCAATCCTGTCTGTAACCCCCTTCACATATGGTAGAAATGCAGGCTGTCTCTCTACTGTGGGTGGCTTGTTGGTATTCTGAGAACGCTGGCGGGGAACTGGCAGCTTGTTCTGACGAAGAGTATTCTTCACCTGGCGAAGCTCGTCCCCTAGGTGTTCAGCGTCACAGAGGTGGTGGGCTCTCTGAAACAAAGATTTGCCAACGGTAGATAACTGTGTAGGGTGATGGTGAGATTCACCATTGAGGTATCTATTGGTGTGCGTGGGTTTCCTATATCTATGTAGATGTATGTATATCCAGGAGCACAACTTCTCCTGCTTCATATTATTAAGTATATTATAAGGCTATTCGTGGCGCAAGGGCACAAAGTGTGACTGTAAACGCGACTGGTTTTGGGTTCTATCCTCACTCGAGGAAATGAAATATTTATTTAAATTTATATCTCTATTTCTTCGCTATGGTGTCGAGGCAAAGCGCGACGTTGAGTTCCCCCACTCAACACGCAGTGCCTCCAGAATTCCACTGAAAGTGGGGAACGGAGTATCTTTACACTGGGTTCCCTCATGTGCATGTGGTTCCCTCTTGTTTACCAGCTGTGTGCATGAAGCTGATGCAATTTTATTAATTAAATATTTAATGGAGGCCAGTCGTGGCGTGGGGCACAAAGTGTGACTGTAAGCGCGACTGGTTGTGGGTTCGATCTTCACTCGAGGAAATGAAATATTTAATTGATTATATAATTAAAGAGCGTGTCTCGTCCTAAATGCGTCACGACAAAGATAAAATCGATACCTATAAGACATAGGTATCGATTTTATCTTTACAATGATTATTATGATATACGGTTGTTATTCTGTTTTGATTTTATTTTGATTCTGATATATCGCGAGTTTAGCAAATTCGACTAAAATTATTAAAATCATGAAACGGCTATAATTATATAGATAACTTTAGTTTTAAATAATAGAATGTTTATGTACATAATATACATAATAGGTGTATTTCTTTTGGTTTTTTGTATGTTTTTATTGAGCTGTATAATATATCATTCAAAATTTATTTCAGGCAACGGCGATTCCGAGCCCACACAATCTGGTGTTCCCTGAAGAAACTCAAGGTAAATATTTTTTTTTGTTATTAGCCTCAATAATAGCGTAGGAAAAGGGAACCTATTAACCTAGTGTTGCGACACTCCGATACTTTCCCTTAAGACACTTTTGTTCCTCACTTTTCTCCGAATCCTTGGAGGCAATGCTGAAATGCTGCTGGCAATGTGAAACTCAACACAGCTCATTGCCTGCATTGTTACCAGAGCGAGAAAACGACATATTTCATAGTAAATATTTCATTTTATCGAGTGAAAATCGAACCGACAACCTGAACACCTGACACCTGACAAAAGCACGACTGCTTTCAGTGTTGTTATTAAGCAAGGCGGTAAGATTTTATAAAACCGTTGACACAAATGAATCCAATTTCTCATTTCACTTTAAAAATCGCCACAGATATTCAAGAATAATATTTTTTTAACTTGCATAGTATATAAACTATAGCTTTACGCTGTATCCCGCATATAACAGGCTAATCACAGGGAACCTAGTGCTTAGACACTCCATTTTCGCTTTACGCCCAATTTCCAAATTTGCAACTTTATACTTTTTGAAGTCGCAGATTGTTTTGTTCGTGGCGCAGCGGCACAGTGTCTGTCTGTCTGGTTTCGCGATGGTTGTGGGTTTAATTTTCACTCTGGGAAATGAATTATTTTATCTCATCGCGCTGGTAAAAAAACAAAGCAAAATGTTAGGTTACTCCACTCAACACGTAATGCCTCGAAAATTGAGCGTTTCTCCATTCTGCTAAGATGGGCAAAATTACCTTAGAGTTTTACAACATACGGCGTCAAGTTAAAAAAAATAACGATTTTTAAATAACATTGGAGTAATAATGAAATTACTAATAAATAAGATGCAGACAGCAGAGCCAGCAGGATCGTCTCAGGATGGGAGGCAAGCGAAGGCCAGATCCCGTACCAACTATCCATCCGTATGGTGCATTCAGGTGGTTCTGTCAGCTCGTGTGGTGCCACACTCATACACAACGAATGGGCTCTTACTGCCGCTCACTGTACCGATAGGTAAGTAAATAAGTATTTTAAATCAGTTTTTTCATAGTGATTGCTGAGGTAATAAAATAATATCGATATATACAGTGTTTTTATCACACCACAATAAAATTATGGTTATAATCTATTATAAGATAGAACACCATTTGTCAAGAATAAAGCACACCAACACACATCTATCAAAGCGATAAGGCCGCACACGCCTCATTCACGAAATCGAATCGCAGGTACTGGCGGCGACGTTGAATTGCATAAAATAGAACGGGAGATATCCATTTCCTGTTCTAATATGTTTTTTGAAATTGAAAATCGGCAGATCGGCCACACTTAATAGTATTTTTGTAGTAGTATGTGTTTACGTTACTGGTATCTATACGGAACTGCGTCACACGGAATACAGCGTAGATAAACACCGTGAAATGAAAAAAAAGTCCTACTAAACTATTGAGTTATCTTGGTTATCCCTAGTGGGGTAGCCAAAGAGAAGCGAGTACTAAACTCTACGGTCTCTGCATGTCACTTTCACCTCGTCCACTGTCATCAATCTTTTTTTTTTACGTGAGGAAATCCTGTTACGGATACCGGCCCGAGTGGGCCCCCGCATAATTTAAAAATGTCCCGATTGTTAATCCTAATAAACTATTTGGCTTGTTTATTTTCCTAGTTTTAAGTTTTATGCAATCGGGGTTTTTTGTTTTTACAAATATTTTCTTTTTACAGTCGGCGTACCATTGTGATTCGTGCCGGAGCTGTATCTCTCCTCCGTCCGGCCGCTATCTTTGAGAGCACCGAGTACTACAACCACCCTCTATACATCGAAGGATGGCCGTTCGTGCAGCGCAACGACATCGGTGTTATCAAACTGAACCGCTTTTTAGAATACTCTGGTAAATATTACAGATTAAAAAATTTGAAACTCATGTCTTTAAATACGATTTTACTATCATTGTGAGTAAGAGAGTGTCTTACTGTAAAAACGCGGCGGTTACAGGTGGTACTTACCGGTACCTTAAAGGTACATTTTTACTTTATTTATGGAATTGGCACAATAAAAAAATATTTTACATATATTCCATGATACTATGCACCGACCAAGGTACTTTTGTAGTCAAACCCTTTCAGAGGCATCTGAAATAATAAAACAAATGATTTTAGACTTTTATGGTTGGATAAAGTGTCACGTTGCTTTTACAGCCGCCGTAGACACCGAAGTGATTGTGATGAGAGATTTGCGCTATTTTGAATATACGAAAAAAATGTAAATTGTAAAGATCATAATATTTGTCTATATAAAATTTATAATTGTAGCTGATTTATTTTTTCTTTTTTTTCTGGCTTCGAGATGTTCTTCGGTTGTTGGCTTCTATGGATCCTTATTATACCCAATTTTTTGAGTGCCATTCTTATGTAATCCCAAAACGTACTATCAAACTGTTATTTATTGGTCTACTAATCAAAATCAACCAACTACACAAAATATATTGGAATATTATTCCATTTTTTTTCCAGCTTCGCGCTGTATCCCGCATGTAGCAGGATAACCTACTGTTAAGATACTCTATTCCCCTCTTTCCGCCAATCAAGGCATTGTGTGTTGCCTTGTTGCCAAAGCAAAGAATTGAAAATATAGTGGCGTTATCAATATTTTAAAATATTAATAAAATAGTAAAAAAAATATTATTTGATCTTTTTCAGATGTCATTCAACCCATCAGACTTCAACCCAGCGCGCACAAGGACAAAGACTACAGCGGAATTGTATTGCAGGCTAGCGGATGGGGATTGAACTGGACTCGTGGTATGTAATACATATAGAAAACATTGCTAAGTCCAGCTTCACAAAGAGAATTTGTGTTAAGAAACTTCGTTCTCCATTTTCCAAACGAATCCGAATTGGACATATTAAGTCACGTTATGTGGTGGAAATCAACGTCGTGCTTTGTCTTTATCGGCTAGTTATCATTCTGCTTTAAATTAATTACTGTTTTAAACGTAAAGTACGTAAGTTTTAAACGTAAAGTACGTAAGTTTTAAACGTTAGTAATGCTTACATTTAGCAAAATCCTCATGTGAGTTTTTTAGCCACGGTTTGTGGTCATGACGTTTTATTTGATCGCTAGATTCTGTATGATTTAATTTGATTCTAATTTTAAAAATATATTTCATAAAGAGATTAACATTTTTATAATAATAAAATAATATATGAATGTTAAGTGGCGGAATTCAATGTCTCTATTTTTTATTTGTTTAATTAATATTTACTACTTTTTGTGTGTTCAGGTATCGGAGTAAGCCCTGAGAACCTTAACTGGGTATACCTAATTGGTGAATCCAACGAGTATTGCAGAAGTGTTTACGGCCAAAGTTCAATCATCGCGGAATCTACTATCTGTGCTAGTGCTTTCAACGTCTCCAGTCAGTCTACTTGCGATGTAATTCTTATCATTTTTTTTTCTTTTTTTTTTCAGCTTCACGCTGTAACCCGCACACAGCAGGATAGGCAGAGGGAATCTAGTGTTAAGACATTCCGTTCCCCACTTTCTGCCTAATTCTAGAGGTGTGTTCTAGAGGCGTGTTGAGTGTCACACTTTGTGTGTTTGTGCCGCTGCGCTGCTGCTATTATTTAAATAAAACCACATGAAATTAACAATGAAATGCCCAGCGATAAATTAAACTTTCATAAAAAAATACTAGGAATACGAATATATTACATTGATTCAAGAACTTAAAAAGATAACGACAATAATGATAGGTCATATTTAAAAGATTTTTTTTTTGCTCTATCGTTTTTTTTGTTGGTTCAATTGTGTATTGAAGTTTTTATCAACTAACAGTTTTTCGTAATATTTTAAATATAAAAGAGAATGTTATTTTAACAGGGTGACAGCGGTGGCCCCCTCATCACAAAGGAAATTGACGGTAAACTTACACAAGTAGGAGTCACCTCCTTTGTCTCTGGAACTGGTTGCCATACAGATTTCCCAGCAGGTAAGCTAATAATCTATTATTTTACTTTATGGTATTAAAGTATTTGTCACAGATGATGTAGTAATATTTGATAAAGACAAACACTAAATTAATTGTAATTCTTAGGTTTCATTCGACCCGGTTATTATCATGATTGGCTTCTCGATGTAACCGGTATCGATTTCGACTGGGATCCAGAATCAATTGAAGCACCTGAAGAAGAAGATAAAGAAGAGGAAGGGGAAGCGGAAAGCGAAGAAGAAAAAGAAGAGGAGGAAGAAGACGAAGAGAGTGAATCAAGTGAATCAAGTGAATCAAGTGAATCAAGTGAATCAAGTGAATCAAGTGAATCAAGTGAATCAAGTGAATCAAGTGAATCAAGTGAATCTGATGAAGATGAATCATCATCATCATCATCATCAAGTGAATCAAATAGTGAAAGTAAAGAGGATGGCAATAGTAAAGAAGAAGATGACAACAAAGACGAAGATAATGAGGAAGATAATGAGGAAGATAACGAGGGTGACAACGGGGGAGATAATGAGGAAGTTAGCGAAGTCAAAATAGTTGATAAGGCAGAGTACTAAATTGTCCAATGACCATTGTTAAAAATATATTAAAATAAAACTTTAAACGTAGTTTTCGAAAAATATTTAATACAAAATAAAAATTTTAAATACTTAGAATTAACACTTTCAGAATTATTGGTAACAATAAATTAATTTAAAATAAATGTTTTCACTTGATTATTACGTTCGTAATGCAACATTAAATAATTCAAACATATAAAGATTTAATTAGGAAACTAAATATATACTTTTCCTTGCTCTGGTATACGTCACTACGCACACAATGTCTCGAAAATCGGGAACGAAGCGTCTTAACACTAAGTTCCTTCCTTCTACCTACCCTGATATATTCAGGATACAGCGTGAAGCGTGAAAAAATCTTTGTATAATCAAGCGTTTGTCTTTGATGGATAAATGGAAACCTGGGAGGGATTTTTTCAAAATAACACATTACTTAATTATTATACGTAATGAATAATCGTATGTACGAGTATAATTATATAGAGCTATCGATGGGATTAAAATAATTTTAGTAAATCAAAGTACAGTTAGTAAATCAAGTATAGATTAATCTAACCAAAACCATTTTTTATACCATATTTACCTAATAACTAAAGTAACCACTATCTAAATTTCATATATACTGATAGTAATTAGTTTTTATAAGATAACGTCTCTCGTCTGGCTTGGTTTGGGTTTTGATCCTAAGGTTAACCGATTACTTAAATTGCCTAGCCTATAGAATAGTATGAAGAGAGTAGTATTAAAATAAAAACAATATTAGAAGATTTTTCAAGATAATACTTTTTAAATTATAATATAGTTTTCATATAAAAAGTATTCCGCACACAGCAGGGTAGGCAGAGGGAACCTAGTGTTAAGACACTCTGTTCCCCACTTTCTGCCGAATTCTGGAGGCATTACGTGTTGAGTGGCAGAACTCAACGCCGCGCTTAGCCTCGACACCAGAGCGAAGAAGTGGAAATATAAATTTAAGTAAATATTTCATCTCGAGTGGGGATCGGTCAACCAGTCGGTTTTGCAGTCACACTTCGTGCCGCTGCGCCACGACTGGCCTCAACGGGGTTTTGAATCCCGCCACTCATCACACACGAAACACTTTATGTTCACGTAAGTCGGTACCTGCATGTGAATACATGCATTTACCTGTTTTTTTTTGTATGGATCGGACTTATAATGATGACGATTATTGGTGAGTAACGTAAAGTAAAGAAATAAATATGATAATCATCTTAAAATGGTACTCTTCTCGACACTTTGCAGGTTATATATTGTAATAATTATTATTACTTAACCCGATATCGGGATTCGGGATGGATCTGTTGACCTGCATGTAGGCGCAATCTTAGTTTAAAATGGAGACATTCAAATTAATGTAATTGTTTTGGATAAAATATAATAAATTAAGAGGCTACTCGTGGCGCAGGGGCACAAAGTGTGACTGGATGGACGGAAGACACTCCGTTTCCACTTTTCGCCCAATTCTAGAGGCATTTCTTTTTTTTTTTTATGGAAAAGACACGGCAAACGAGCGTGCGGGTCACCTGATGGTAAGTGATTACCGCCGCCCACGACCCCGTGCAACCCCAGAGGAGCTACAGGTGCGTTGCCGGCCTTTAAGATGGGTTGGGCGCCGGGGCCCGGCATTACCTGATGCGAAACGCAGTGGCATAAAGCCACTACTTCACGCCGGTTTTAAATGCCGGGGGTGGTAATGATCCGGTCGAGTCTGCTCATGCGTGTTGCCATTGCTGGCGACGTGACTCTACCACACGTACTTTAGTCGCCTCTTACGACACCACCAGTACCAGGATAATCCTATTCTAGGCCGGGATCACACGGCACGGCATTGCGTGTTGAATGGCGGGGAACTCCACTCCGCGCTTTGCCTGGACACTAGTGGGAAGAAATGGAAATATAAATTTAAATAAATATTTAATTTCCTCGAGTGGGGATCGAACCCACAACCAGTCGGTTTGCAGTCACATTTTGTACCGCTGCGCCACTACTGGCCTGAAATAATTTATGTTTAAGAATAGTAATTCTTGCATCAACATTCGTTAGTGATAATAAATAGAATTACTTAATAAGTATTTTTGTCTTTCAGAAACATTTTATCGAGGATAAATGAGATACAGTATGCTATCTTTAGATTTTAATTAACCAAGGATTTATTTGATTTGTCTATTATATACAAGAATTTTTTACTCCATAAATATTATTAGTTCAGATTTGTGGTAAATATGTGTTTTTACAAAGCGCAGTGTTAAGTTCTGCTATTCAATATGCAATGTCGTAAATTGGGCGGAAAGCTTAGAATGGAAAAGGGAACACTGAATCTCCTATAAAAATATACACTTTGTCGTCCCACGATGAGCGAAAGGTAAATTGTGTTTATATCGATAGTTACTTCTTATTAGATGGATATCTGATTCTGATGAGTTTATCCTATGTCGTGTAGTCGAGGACAAACGGTTTGATCGATTCTTACCTCAATTTTTGGACTTCAATATTTGAAATTTACTGCAGCGACGACCAGACGACGTTTCGTCGGCGAATAAATTAGGTTCACGTTGTATTCCACACATTTTAGGGTCGAGGGAACTTGACAATCTGGTATTAAGGCACTTCGTTCAATTTAAGCCACTTCCCTTCCCCACTTTCCGTCGTGATGGCATTTCCGGAAGCATTGCGAGTTGAGAAGCGGAACTCAACGCCGCGGTTTGCTTCGCACTTGAGCGAAGGTATTTAAATATTAAATATTTCATTCCCCCGAGGCGAATCCAACCCACAACCCTCGCGTCTAAAGCCGCACGTTTGTTTCGTGAGAGTGTTGAGTATTCGCAAGGACTAAACAATGAAACAGTACATTTTAGAATTGTAAAATTTATTAATGTATATGTATATTATACGGTGTTAGTTTCAAACTTCAGTAACGCATTTATAAAAAATTAAGCGTCAGTACTTTCTACAACTTGTACTTTTCCCACATCAATTTCTGCAAAACTCTCTTCACTTTTAACTGCGATTGATTCAGAATCCCAGTCGAAGTTGATGCCAGTGACTTCCAAGAACCAATCGTGGAAATGTCCAGGACGGATGTAACCTAAAAATAAAGATTAAATAATATAATTTTGTTATTAATCAAAATATATTTAGTTTTATTTTTTAATAACTTACTTATTTTTGGTTAGCGAAAATTGTAAAAATCTCTACAGAGATGCTAACAGTATAAACTATTAATTAAAAAATCTTTTTCAAATCTAGCTTGCTAGTTTTTTTTTCATAATTGTATTTAACAAGTCAAGCCAATATTAGGAGGGTTGTGTAAAAAATTATGATCCACAATTTTTTTGCGGCGACCAACACGGCAAATTCAAATAAGAGTTTGTAAGGTTTGGTTGCAACAAGCGTATAGGGATTTCCACATGGCTGAAAGCAGTTTGATAACTTTTGGGGGGTACGTGTTCGAGTTCCACTACGTTATAAAACTTATACGTTTTGTGAAATACTTCGAGTATACGCTGTTTTGTATAAATGTAAAACATTACCTGATGGTGAGTACGCTTCACAACCGGCTCCAGAAGAGAAAGAGGCGAATCCTATTGCAGTGGGCTTTCCATCAACGTCATCTATTACAAGGGGAGCACCGCTGTCACCCTGTACAATACATATATGTTTATTTTATAGACCTTGGCCTTTAATAGGTTCTTTAGGGAGTGTATTTGTATAAGATAATTTCCTAAAATATCTGAGAGCGCGGAAAAAACGGCGTTTTACTTAGCATTTATACATTTTGTACACAAGACATACATTTATACACTTTTAAAATTTAACACACGTGCCGTTGAGAGCCTAAACAGATCAATACATTACAAACAGATTAAACACTATTAAAATATTTACTTACATTTATATTTTCATTTCTTCGCTCTGGTTTCCGCTCAACACGCAATGCCTCCAGAAACCGGCGGAAAGTGAGGAACGGTATGTCTTAACACTAGGTTCCCTGCCTACGTTGCTGTATGCGGGATAC
This sequence comes from Heliconius sara, assembly GCA_917862395.2. NCBI lineage: Eukaryota > Metazoa > Arthropoda > Insecta > Lepidoptera > Nymphalidae > Heliconius > Heliconius sara. The sequence continues at coordinate 9,922,856 of OU860781.1, forward strand.
AGCTTGAGATCACTATATTTAAATATTATCAAATTCTAACAAGTCACCCAAATTATATAAACTAATAACTTCTATATTCAAAGTCCGTTATATTCCAGTAAGAAATACTTACGTCGCATGGAGATTGGCTGGACACGTTGTAAGCCATCGAGCAGACAGTGGAGTCGGCTACTAGTGGAGTGTTGAATAAATCGGCTCTACAGTCCTGGTTTGACATACCAACGACATACACCCAATTAAGGACCTCGGGATACTCACCTGTTAATATAGAATGATAAATATATCCCTTATAAATATAAAATAAGTTTTTATTTTATGTTATCACTACGGGAATGTGGTCCGTAATTTTATTAGTATACCAAAAAAAAATTATTAATTTTTAAAAAACTGAAAAATTAGGATTTTTCGTCAACCGGATCTTAATATCAGAACTTAACTAAACTTCCATTAAACTATTATACCTATGACCTGGAAGTGTATCTTTTTCAATAAAAGAAAATCGCAATCCATTGCCGTCATATTGGATTATTCGTTCATTCGTTGAATTGATAATCCGCTCCTCTTACAGAAAGCTCTTTCGTGTGGTCCAATAAAAAGAACTAAGAGTAAACACACATTCAGAGTCTTACCTCAGACTCTGAATACAAAATTCTCAGAAGCTACTTGATTTCTGAGATTACCGCGCTTAACCAAACAAACTCTTCAGCTTTATTATATAACTTGAGATGCTATAGACTAGTCGTCGCTTGCAACTTTGTATGCATGAATTTTAAAAAAGTCTCGCTTTTTTTCATAAATTATTATAAAAAAATCAAGAAATCCTCTCTTGGTATTTCCCATACATATCATAACCCACCTACATTCCAAATATTAACTTTCTAAGTAGTAGCTTATTACTTATCCCGCACTTAGTATTAAAGGCAGAGGGAACCGCGTTTTGCTTTGTTACCACAGCGATTGGCCTCGACTTGTATATGTTTATATGTAGTCAATATAATATATTTATCATTAATAAAATAATATATTTTCAATAAGATGTATTTAACAGGGCTCCAAGAAGCGATCTACGTACCACCACGGAAGGAGGTAGCGTTCAAGCCCCATCCGGCAAGCCGCAAGAGAACGTCGCCGTAATTATCATTTCTTTGAGCACTGGATTGAAGCCTCAAAGGTTGGATAGTATCTAAAATTATAAATTGTATTTAAAATATTAAAAAAAATCAGCTTCACGCTGTATTCCGCACACAGCTGGGTAGGCAGAGGGAACCAAGTGTTAAAACACCCCATACTCCACTTTCCGCAGAAATCTGGAGACATTGCGTGTTGAGTGTCGGAACTAGTTAATTTCATTATTAATTTATTGAAAAAAATTAAGGCTTAATTTTTTTCTCTGTACAAACTCAAGGATGGGTACGGAGTATACCCTACCACTCTTGCATATAAGATTACTGGTATCTTTATATACTCTTTCAGGAGAAAAGAAGGCCAGAAAAATAATTATAAAATTGATTAGGAATAGAAAAGTGGATTTAATATTTTATTCTTTCTTATGTAACAGCAGGGTAAAGTGGCTGTATTTTAATAAGCTATTATAAAAAAGACAATAAATACCAGAGTATTCGACAAAGCGGTTGAATTTGAGGAGACTGAGATCGTTGACTTGTAAGAACACTCCCTCGATGAAGCTTGGTGGATGGTAAAAGTCTTTAGTCTCAAAAATTACTTTTGGAGTAAGATGAGAGACTGATCCCGCGCGAATCATAATCGTAACCCGACTGTAAAATAAAATATTTATGAGAATTTTTTAAAATATATGTGATGTACGTTTCACCATTAACAAGCATTTTAAATGGTGGTTCAGCTTTATGCTGTATTCTGGCCTAGTAAGGACTCCGTTTCTCAATTTCTTCCGTACATTGTAAGATCGAGGAGTCTAATGTCCAGATACTCTACTTTTTTATTCATTTTGAGACATTGTGTGTGAGTTGAGCAAGGAAATGAGACGACATCCAAATAGTTAATAACTTATTAACATAATTTTAAACTATATATTACTTACAGTGTGGTACAGTGACCAGCAGTTAAACCCCACTCGTGGTGAATGATGGCGCCGGTACATGATGATACGAAACCATTGTCACTTATCATACGCAAAGCTATCGCATATGGGTAGTCTCCTTCGTTGGCTTCCCATCCCGAGACGATCCTGCCAGAGCTGACTGTAGGAATAGAAGAATATTTTATTTACGAATTTTTGCTGATTTCCGCTCTTTTCTTATCAATATTTCGAGAAAATATGTTCAGCCAATTAAATATGATTTCTTCTTTCTATCTATCTATTTATTTTCTTTTGTGTGTTTTTTGCGTGACGAGTTTTAATCATCAACGATCACAATATGGAATAGTTATACACAATATGGAATAGTTATACAGTACACAGTAGACATGAAAAATTCTAAATGTTAAAAATTGCTAAAATTTAAAATTCTCAAAATCAAAAATCTTTTAGGAGTTCATTTTTTATATATAATTTTGTCTCAACGCAAATATCATTGCAACGATTACACCATAATGATGCACTCTTCATTTGTTGTTAAAATGTAAAATAACCGTAGAATAACATTTATATTCTCTCTTAGCTATGCTTGTTTTTGTCGGTTTACAATATAAAAATTATACAATTATCAAGATGGTTATTAAGCTTTGATAACTATTCTTACCTCTAATATCAGCGACTTCCGCACTTGGGGCTGCAGATGCCTGAAACATACATTTTATTATTAAACTAGCGGCTCGCCAGCGGCTTCGCCCGCTTAACCTGATTATTGATTTAATAAGCAAAATTGACTGAAAACTAAAATGACTTCTAATATGATTTTTTTACGACGTTATCGTAATTTCTATAAGAATTTTTGATGGTTTCGAACTAAAAAATACGACCAATTTATATATATTTATAATATTTGATTTATAAAATATACACAAAGCTAATTGTTTATTACTATACGTATATTTTTGTAACATTACGTTCTTTTTACCTATGTTATGTTTTTTAAAACTCTGTTAAATGTGCTGATGTCAGTTAATAATGCCTTAAATGCCTTAATGCTTAAAGCCTTAAATGTTAAATTATTGATTTGGGTAAGGATTCATAATATTCTCTGTAAAATAACTGTAATGATTGCATATTAACTCCTGTACAGTTTTTAAATTAGTTAAATGTACAATTGGTAAGTATGTAGTTATTACAGAGTACACGTAGAAAGGATGTTTTGAGGCATTTTTATATAGATTTATTTCAAACGAACGAACGAACCTTTGTATTTACTTGATATTTCTTTCAAGATCAAATCGTTCTTTATCTCTGCGTTGAATGTTACGACTTAAACATAACTGTAATAATTTATGAAAGTAATCTCCACTAACAATTCAATTTTGTTTACTTTATTGTATAAAATATTATACAACAGAGCTTCAAAAATATATTTTTTTATCAACAGTCATATAACCAAGACGTTTCGAATGTCGTTCTTTAGCCAGGAATCCTACCAGCGCGATTGCTATATAACACTCGCAGGCAACTAACTAATGCCTTGAGTATATTCAAATGACAATAACTTTTTTTTTCAACAAAACTTTAATTGTTAAATTGAGTTAAAACAAATCAAATGGTAAAACTTTCAAATAAATCGGTTCAGTACTTTTAGAGAAAAATGAGGCTATACATATCGACAGACAGACAAGAAATCTTTTTAGGTGTCCCTCTATCCATTTCAGTCAAAATTACTAAATGTACAGACAAAATATTTTTACTGTCTTATTATATATACAGGTAACTAAGTTATCCATGGACGGTTTACCAGTGTAATTAATATTGTGCCAATAGATTTGATCGTGGCCAGTCGGGGTACAGAGGCACAAAGTGTGACTGTAAAATCGACTGGTTGTGGGTTCGATCCCCGCTCGAGGAAATGAAATGTTTATTTACATTTATATTTTCGTTTTTTCGCTCTAGTGTCGAGGCAAAGCACGGCGTTGAGTTCCGCGACTCAACACGTCATGCTTTCAGAACTTAACGGAACGGAGTGTCTTAACACTACCCTCCCTCTGCCTACCCTGCTGTGTGCGGGATACTGCGTAAAGCTGATTTTAGTTTTGTTATAATCACTATCACACAAGCTGAAAAAAGATATGGACCACATATTGTGTTTAATTAAAATTATAATTTTAATTATATGAAAAAAAACACACACTCGAAACAAAAAAAGTAAATCTTTGAACCAGAAGTTTTAAGCACTTTAAAGAATAGTCTGTAGACACAGGAAATTGTGTTATCAAATTATTATTATTTTTTTGGATATAATTAATCCCTTCAGTAATCGAATATTAATAATAAGATAATATATGTATATATATCACAAGCACGATGTATGTTATCATGTTTTACAATTTAAAACAAGATTGATGTATTGCTTTTATAAACTACTTATTACTAACGGTGATAAAAGGTTTTTCCGCTGATGTATTAGTACATTTTTGTCAATATTGTGATAAATATTTATGTCTTAGTTTAGATGACTTAAGTAAGTTATATATAGAGCCCCCATAATGATAGACGAAGTTGTTGAGTTCCAATACTGTTGAGTTGAGTTGTTGAGTTCCACCGGCGTTGAGTTCCACTACTCAACTACTACGTTAAAATTGGTCTAATTTTTATATGTTGCTTAGATTTTTTTAGCTTTAGCTGTATCTCACATAGCAGAGTAGTCAGAGGAGACCTGAGTGTTAAGAATTTCATAAAAATACTTCATTTTCATCAAAATACTTCCATTACCCACTTTTCGCTGTGTTCTGGAGGCATTGCATGCTAAGTGGCGGAACTCAACGCCGCACGTTGCCTTGTTGTCAGAGCGAGAAAATGAAAATGTTATATTTAATCTCCTCGAGTGGAAATCGAAATATCGGCCACAACCTGCCGCGTTTACAATAGCACGCCCCTGCGCCACGAATGGCCTTACTTTTTCTCATCACGTGAGTGAGTCCAAATCTTGTACTTGAAATGAGAAATAATATTATTAATGAAGATATATACTTAAAATATTCTCTTACTTCTAGAGGAGTGATATCTAAAGAAAAATATATATAGATACCCTCAACGTTAGATCACTAAGAACTTCAGAAATATAGCTATGCACCGAATTAAATGGGATATTTTGGGTACCAGTGAAATGAGAAGATTCGGAGAAGGAATATAAGATTATGGTCAATATGTACTGCATTATAAAGGCGATGTACCAGAAATGTACGGAGTTAGATTACTTTTTAAAAAGTGTGTTACAGATAAGATAGAGGAAATTAAAGGAATCTCGAAAGGAATAGCGATTTTTTTGAGATTCCTTTAATTTCCTCTATTTTATTTGGTTTTATTTTTATATTTTATTATTATATAAGATAAAAATAAAACATTGTGGACTATATACAGTATAACTATAACTATATACAGTACTGACAAATTCACCAACCCAATCAGTATTAAAAAAACTAAAAAGTTCTATAGAGACCTGCGAGATACTATCAAAATGTTTATAAGAATGTTATAGCTGATTTTAATATACAATTTGAAGTTTTCGACACGGGCCAAGAATATGTAACAGGATAGTGGATTTTTGAAGAGAAACATTAATGGTACAAGAGATTTGCTACAGAAAACAAATTAAGCATTTTGAATAGCTTCTATTAGAAAAATCTGCGAAAAAATAGACACGAATTTATACTAACAGACTTTACAAGAACGAAATTGATTTCATTATGTCAAATAAACCAAAAGCATTTGAAGATGTTACTATCATCCAAATTTTTTACTTTAATACCGTCCACAGAATGGTTCGGGCGACAGTAACAAGAGAGAATACTAAGAAAGGTAGGAGATTCTACAAATATTCAGCTCTTGTTTGTACTGTTATACGATTACGCTTGTTGTTAATATAAAAACATCATTAAATAAAAAATTGAACTTCCTAACAATAATATTGTTGCATATAAAAAAGGAGACCAAGGAGATATCGGAAGCTATAGAGCGATAAGCATGTCCAACATTTATAAGTTATTTTCCAAAATATGATTATCTGGTACGATGACACTAGATGAAAACCAAACTAAAGAATAGGCGGGTTTTCGCATAAATTTTTCGAGTATTGACCATATCTATGTACTAAGGCAAGTGATTCAAAAATATCACGAATATAACTGTATTGTTTGTATTATTATTTAGTGGATAATAATAAAATAAATAAAATTAGCTCCACGCTGTATCCCGCACACAGCAGGGTAGGCAGAGGGAACCTAGTGTTAAGACACTCCGTTCCCTACTTTCTGCCGATTTTTGGAGGCAGTGCGTGTTGAGTGGTAGAACTTAACGCCGCGCTTTGCCTGGACATCAGAGCGAAGAAATGGAAATATAAATTTAAATAAATATTTCATCTCCTCGAGTGGGGATCGAACCCACAACCAGTTGGTTTTACAGTCACACTTTGTGCCACTGCGCCACGACTGCCCTCAAAAATAAGGTTTTATATTTATCCGTATTTATTTATAATAACGACTACCTAATACAGGCATTCAATACCGACTGAGCTAGCCGGGCGTGGACTTAGAATAAAATGTTGAATCAACTAATATGTGTCCCTACAAAAACTAACATTATTATTTAGGTTTAGTGGATTTTCACTAAGTTTGTGATTCCTCGGAACATCAATACTTAAAGGATTAGATGGACAGAGAGTATAAGCAAAATAAAGCAGATGACTCAGCAATATTTATAGAAAGAGCACAAATAAGATTGGAAACAAAAGTAGACCAATTCCATACTATTGGAAGAGGCGTCAGACATTGTGACCTGATTTCCCCTTAATTGTTCTCGGATGTGTTGGATATGATATCTTTATCAGAAACCTGCAGGGTTCCAATATGGACTTAATATCGGAGGACTTCATCTTATTTTCTGAGTGCCCAATAAAGTTGCGAAAAATGTTACGACAGTAGTCTGACATAAGTTTTATGGCTGGATTATCAATAAAAACAAAATAATAACCAATTCGTCCAAAAGCTATGTAATAAAAATATATAACCAAAATTCCCTCATAATCTCAATTCCCTCAAATTCTATGCAAAATGAAATAGACAGGAGAGTCACATTTACCTGGAAGGAATACTGATCATTATGAAAAAAAAAAAGGATAATTTACAAAACGTGTGTCCTACCCTGTAACTTGTCCATATCATGTAAAATGTCCATAACAGTGTACAACGACTTAAAATGGCAGTGGACAGGTCATATGTTACGAGAAGAAAAAAAAATAGACCAAATTAGTAACGGAATGATATCCAAGAGATGGTAAAAGAATCAGGGGTAGATAAATTAAATGATGGTACAACCTTAAAAAGATTGCTTGTCCAGACTGGATCAGAATAGCTAAAATAAATCAAATCAGCTTCACGCTATATCCCGCAGAGGCAGAGGGAATCAGCTTCACACTGTATCCCACACACAACAGGGTAGGCAGAGGAAACCTAGTAGACACTTGTTTCCCCATTTTTTGTTGAATTGGAGGCATTGTGTGTTGAGTGGCGGAATTCACCGCCGCGCTTTGCAAAAAGCTTTGTTAAAAGCCGTTAAAGATAGGTGAAAATGGAGTTTATTAGAGAAGGCCTCTGTCGAAAGACTAACTTTCACAGAAGATTAAAGTTAAATGTTAGTATTTTAAGACTGAATTTGTGTGCTTCAGTAATAAATGCCTATTTAAATTTATTTTTATTTATTCGCTTTGGTTTTAAAGCAAAGCGTTGAGTTTCAGAATTCGACAGAAAGTGGGGAACGGAGTGTCTTAACACTAGGTTCAATCTGCTTACTTTATTTAAATTTATACTAAAATTCTTTTTTTATTGAAGTTTATGAGATATAGTTTATATGCGACCGCCTGGCCGCACGGCACGATGACGCAGGGGCTTGAACCCGCGAAAAGCAAAAATATAAAACAATAGTAAAAGAAAAACAAAGAAAATTGAAACTTACCCCAACGGCTAAGAGAAATGCAATAGCTAGCATCATCTTTACTATGAGAGTACTAAATGTCATCACGAGTTCCTTATTTTATTGAATTTTGAATGATAACGAAATTGATTACGCGATACATTATCTATTAATCTGTCTTTCTGTAATTTCTGTCGTTCTGTCTGGTTTATTATTTTATTAATAGACATGTCACACGCTTGTACTTTACGTGGTTAATTTATAATTCTAGTAGTGGCAGCAATGGGCATTCGCCAATTTTATAAATTTCCATGCTATTTTGATTTCGATCGTATTTTACTTTGTTCATTATATTTTTTTCTAAAAATAGTGGGCTGGAGTGGGAATTTGTGCAAGATCTTCTCGAAAGCTTTAGCTATATCTAGAAAATAGGTAGTCATGTCGCTCCGAATCGATTATCGGACCATATATTTCGCGATATGTTCCGTTAGCCGGTGAACTTGGTGTATGAACGAGTGATGGGATCTAAAGACGAACTGTTCATTGATGAACAGTTTTTTCCCGACTATTTCTTTTAGTCTGCTGAGAATTCTCTCTCTTCTTCTCTCGTATACTTTCCCTCAGCTGCTAATGAGAATTATGGGTCTGTAGCTGGAGTGAAGGTTGGCGGTTTTGTTAGGCTTACGAATGCCTATGAATGTCACCTCCTTCCACTCGGTTCGGACTAACAAAGAATGAATTACGTTACGGAAGATTCTTTAAGACTTTGTTTGGGATTATGTCGGACCCGGGGGACTTTTTGGAGTTAAGCCTGTTCAGAATGGACTTAACCAAAAATTGCCGTGTGATCCCGGCCTAGAATAGGATCATCCTGGTACTGGTGGTGTCGTAAGAAGCGACTAAAGTACGTGTGGTAGAGTCACGTTGCCAGCAATGGCAACACGCATGGGCAGACTCGACCGGATCATTACCACCCTCGGCATTTAAAACCGGCGTGAAGTAGTGGCTTTATGCCACTGCGCTTCGCATCAGGTAATGCCGGGCCCCGGCGCCTAACCCATCTTAAAGGCCGGCAACGCACCTGTAACTCCTCTGGGGTTGCACGGGGTCGTGGGCGGCGGTAATCACTTACCATCAGGTGACCCGCACGCTTGTTTGCCGTGTCTTTTCCATAAAAAAAAACCTCGTCTAAATCTGTTGGGTAAGCCCTGTTCGCCGGTCGGGGGCATCGAAGCCCACTCTATGACCTCGGAGTCCACTTTCGATTGCAATGATGGCGGGAGCCCTTCGAGTCGACTATCCCAAGGCCCACCTCTGAGCTGTTCAAACATAGATTTGACTTCTCTCCTAAGGTCGTTTAGTTTTTTACTGTTTGCAGCGTTCGGGCACGCGTCGAGCTCTGGTGGCTAAGTTTTTACGTTGGACGATCTTCCTGAGCTACTTTGAGATCTCAAATCTCCCTTCAGGCAGATCTGGGACCTCTTTTGAGCAGCTGTGGAGAGCTTGTTGTATATGTTGAGAATAAACATCGTAAATGTGGCCGCGGCTTCCTTAGCAACGTTTACTGAGCCTATAATGCCAGGAATGAGGTCGATGAGTGGAGAGTCGTCCGCTATGATGAGTTTGGTGATTTTTCTCCAATTTATGATAGTTTTTGTGGGTTGTCCTAAAGGGGACTTTATAACTAGTTTGAAAACTACTGGACGATGGTCTGAGTCTAGATCTGATAGTGGTTCTATAGAGCGCAGCTAGTGGGCGACGTTCTTTAGAATCTATGCTTAGTACTTATGGAGTGCCTCTTCCGGTGGGAAACGGAGTGTACGGCTTACGTACAGATTTTTATATAGCTGACAACGCGACCTCGTTTATGACATACAAGAGCGAAATATATTTAAGTCATTTATTTATACAATTAAAACGCAGTTGAAGTTGAAGTCGTGCGGCTCTCACCGCGGAATGGCATCCAACTTAAACTTAACATTTTAAGTAACTCAATATACTTTTACTCGCTAATCCTGTGGACTATATGAACTCAACTCCCTAGTAGAGCCCTACACCGGGAGGGTGTCGGGGGCTCTACTACGGAGAGGTAATCTGTTCGCGAGGCTTTCTAAGATTTGTCCTCTAGGACATGTTTTAGTCTAGCTCCAAATAGTGTTTTTACAATTTATACTCGATTCATTATGGCATGAGACAAAATGTGAACAAAAAAATTCTGTGTGAAAAAAAAGAATAGCAAAAGAAATAAAATGAAAATGTACAAGTTTTTCTAAAAGTTACTTAATTATTAGGATAGTAAAACTTAATATATCTATTATTCAATCATTTGTTAGAAATCAGAGGATTCTAAGGCACTGTCACCAACATTAATGACGAAACGATCCACCACATTATCTAATAAATGATCATTTTTTTCCATCTTTTGCTTTTCTTTTATCACATGGCCAATGCAACTTTGCCACGCTTCTACTTTTGTATTTTTTTTTGCATCGGCTAGTAACAATTTAATTTCATATATTTTAAAGATATGGAATTTATTGGACATTTCTTTGATCACTATTTTGTCGGTGAAGAAAAAGTGCAAGCGTTGCTTGATCCAGGTTTATAACTATGAAAATATCAAACTCACAAAAACAATACAAAATATAAAAAAAAAACAGAACAACCACAAAATAATTTTAAACCTAACTAAATGTTCAAGTTTTTTAAAAAAAACAACAAAAATAAAAATAACAACGGAGTCATGAAAATTCAATGAAAATAACTGAAAATGGTGGCTATAATTTGACAGATGACAAAATGTTCTAATATTAATAATATTAGAACAATAATGCTTATATAAATATTAATTACGAGATATAATTTATTTTATTATTATAAAATTTTAAAAAATTATAATTAAATTAGCTTCACGCTATATCCCGCACGTAGCAGGGTAGGCAGAGGGAACCGAATGCTGAATTCTGGAGGCATTGTGTGTTGAGTGGTAAAACTCACCGCCGCGGTTAGCCTCGACACCAGAGCGAAGAAAATGGAAATATTAATTTAAGTAAATATTTCATCTCCTCTAGTGGGGATCGAACCCACAACTAGTCGGTTTCACAGTCACACTTTGTGCCGCTGCGCCACGCAGTCATGGCGCAGCGGCACCTGCCTGGCTTCATAAAAATTTGAAAATATATCTATAAAAATTATTTTATTGATGTCCACTAATTTAAACTGTAATTGTATTAATTCATAATTGTAACTTAATTCTAATTAATCCCAGAATGCTAAGTTTTTTGTCATTGAACTTACTACTTACTATGTTTATATTATAAAAAAATATATAACTTTTTATACTACAAATTAATACAATTCAAGCGACGACATTCAAATGTGACATAAGGTTTGACGTTTATTTTACCGATTTACTGGTATTCTATTTCAATTATAAGATAATATTATAATAAATTTTATGGCTATACAGCGTTATCAGCGTATCAATTCTTAATATATATATATTTTTTTAATTAATATAATAACTCTATCAAACCTGTCATGTAAAAGAACCTTTTTTTGACATGTTTACCTTTCATCTCACGCCTTCGTGAATCGATGTATAGGTCTTCGATCGGAAAAACGGAGTCTTCCATATAAAGGAGTAAACGAATGTCGTTTTTGAGAATACGTTTTGTAGGTGAAAGGTACACTGAAGCTATAATGATTGGTATGTAATTATTTTTGGGTAGTGGAAATCTGTAAAAATCTCTTTACGGAGATGCTAATAAGCATAACTTAAATAAGTTCTAACAAGCGTATAAGAATTTTGACGTAGCTTGATAAGAACGTGTGGCTTAGTGGTCAGAGCGCTTGGACGGTTTCAAAGAGGCGCGCATTCAAATCTCGCTACGTTCAAATATACGATCAAATACGTTTTCTAAATAAATGTTTTTCTTTCCTTAGTGTGGAATAACACTTTAATTACATAAAAATGGATAAATTTATAGGTAAATGGCTAAATAATATATATTTTTTTAAAGTTTTGGTTCCTTTTTTGATTTCAGGCAAATATAATGAAACGTGCTTATATTGTTATTTTCTTAGATATATTATAAAATAAATATTAGTAACCTCAGTATATATTTATATTCACTTCATTTATTGTCCCTTAAGGATATTAAAACAAAAATTACTAATAATCGTTACAGTTAACTTTAAAAAACACCTAAAAATTATAAGCGATATCCTTCCTTCCTTAATGCTTGAATATGCTTCTTTATTTTGATGTCCACAGTTAAAGGTTAATAATAATTACAAAAATTTGAAAAAATTGCTTCCATAAGAAAAGTTACGTTTTCTTTTTTTACAGTTTCATTGATTAGGCGAAAACTTTATTAGTTGTTATTAGATTTAAATAAATCAGTAAACACTTAACGTATTTCTACAACTGTTTTGCCAATTTCAAGGAAAAAGGCAAAAAGGCAGTCCGATGCATAAAATATTCTGATCGAAATATACACATCAGATACTACAGATTAATTATGATATTATAAAGTAGATAAAACAACCAATTACGTAGATAATATCGAATATAATACAAAAAATCCAAAAATAATGTTAGGTATACAATAAACCAAGCGTGTCAAGTTTCAATCGGATTTTTCTCCTCCTTTCAAATAGATAAGATAAAATAGAACACATTTTTCACGCTGTATAAAGCTTCACGCTGTATAAAGCACACAGCAGGGTAAGCATATATAGAGAACATGGCGCTAAGACATTTCGTTATCTTCCTCTTTGCTTAAGCATATGCTAAATAAAACAAATATTTGTTCCTATAAAAGCGCAAGATTACAGTAAAAAGGAATTTTGTTAAAAAATAGTAATTATAAAAACAAAAAACCCAACTGCAGAAAAAAATAAGTCCAATAGTTCATAAAGACTTTCACACTTCTAAGTTTTACAGGGCTCCTTGTGAAGATTTAATTGGTTGAAGAATAAAATTAATATCGAGCCTTCGGTTTTGGGTTTTCATTTTAAATAAATAATAATAATGAAATACAACAAAATGCTTATTTAATTTTTCTGCTTCACGACAGAACGATTTGTCAAAAACATAATTGGGAAAATCCTTTATCGTTATCCGTTATCGTTTAATATGCGACAATCTAATATTAAATCTAATATTAAATCTGGATTTATTGTTATTTAAGATATCATAACATTGTACATATACAATGACTATATCATCTATACTTATAATAAAGTCGAAACTGATTGCTGTTTGTACATGGAAGATATATTAGAGAAACTATTGCTGACGGCAAAATTGTTACGAGAGTTATGAATTAAAAAATATTATATTTTTCAATTATAATCTGTAATTGTATAGTATGACATTGACAGTAACAGTTTTCATACATTATCTGTACTGCAGTTTCAAACATAACTGATTAAACGCTTATTTTTTTTATGGAAAAGACACGGCAAACGAGCGTTCGGTTCACCTGATGGTATAGTAATTACCGCCGCCCACGGCCCCGTGCAACCCCAGAGGAGCTACAGGTGCGTTGCCGGCCTTTAAGGTGGATTGGGCGCCGGGGCCCGGCATTACCTGATGCCAAACGCAGTGGCGTAAAGCCACTACTTCACGCCGGTTTTAAATGCCGGGGGTGGTAATGATCCAGTCGAGTCTGCCCATGCGTGTTGCCATTGCTGGCGACGTGATTCTACCACACGTACTTTAGTCGCCTCTTACGACACCACCAATACCAGGATGATCCTATTCTAGGCCGGGATCACACGCCACAACATGAGTTGATCATTTATATAACAAATAGAAAGAACTAGAATAAATATTTAGAATCTACTATTGCATATAAATTCCAATAAATTAAACACTAAACCGTGTGCACAATAATGTCAGCGCGACTTCGTGACAACACATTACCAGACGGCATTTATCAATGTAATAGAATCCATAAAAATGGTTTTTTAAATTTTTATCTATTTTTTTAATTTTTATCTGATTTAAATGAAGTTTTCACTGTTGAATTCTGATAAGTTTTTTTAACCTCGTAGTAAATGCCTACAACTAAACGTACATAGGTATTTTAGGCGTATTCGTATTTATAAACCACTCTCAAGACTGAGTTCAAGCTTGAGATGCTTTCATTTATAAATTACATATCTATTTTGAATGAAAGCAACGTCTCAAGAACGGGAGAGTTACGGCGACATTCCATAACGCAGTATTATTTTCACATCGAAGCAAACAATGACTACTATTTGGTCATCTAATGGTTTCTGCGTCTAAGTGGACGTAATATATTAGTATTTGTAGAGTATATAATTAGTATGTTACATTTTCACTATTTAAGCTTGTAGATTTTTTTCCGTATATAGCAGAGCAATCAGAGAAAATCTAGTGTTAAGACTAGTAATAAGAGTTAGTTAGACTAGTTTCCCATTCTCCGGTCAATTTTCGAGAAATTGCGTGTTAAGTATTCAATGTCCTTGTTAACGAGTAGGAATCGAACCCATAGCGTCGTGTTTGCAGTCAGATGCTTGTTGTAACGAGATGACCTCACGCTTATAATCTACAGACAGAAATCATGAAGATAAATTCCAAAATTTTTGAAACCAGTCGCTTGAATCTCTTGAACAGCCTGGTTTTACATAATAAAATTTATGATACATCTTTTGTTTTATTTTATTTCATATTAACAATAACGAAGCTTGAATTTAATGCACATATCAGTAAAATTATCATTATATTATCGAACGCTGATAGCATTGTTTTATTTCTTGGTCTATATTTTTTAGTAACGTTTACTATAACGCCATCTACTTTAGTTACAGTGAACTACGGACAGATCTATGTTCAAAATGAAAAAATAAAAATGACTCACAAATGATAATTGCTGTAGTACTTGCAACTACATTTATATTTATGTTCAGATGTTATATATTTTTTTAATAATAGTAAGTATCTATTAAATTGCAATGGCAGCACCGTACTTTGATTTAACTAATGGCAACACTGACCATAATTTTAAAGTATCTACTGTATAAAGTAGCCAAAAAAGTGTATAAAAATATAATAAGTACTGCCAACTGTCTTTAGACCAAAATTAAAATTTTGTTATGTTGGCATTCAATAAAAGCTTATTAAATTTAATTTTGTCATAGTTTGTTTTACCTTAAATATTTAAGAGGTCATCTACCATTTAAATATTTAAGGTAAAATTAACTTTGCGAACAGTATAATATGCTTAAAAGTTAAAATTTATGTCTGCATCTAACTACGAGGCTGTTCGATAAGTTTTGCGGTTCATATGAAAAATGTATTAACATAACAATAAAAAATGTTGGCAAAAATTCATCGAACTGCAGAACATATTGAACAACCTATTTCAAGATCTTTTCGTGTGGTACTGCTTTCGAAGGAGATGATGGCAGCGAAGATGTCACCCTAATAGGAATTTTTAAAAAAAAAATAAAGCAGTTACCACTTCTAAATTTGAATCTTATATTATTTCATTAGCTTTTTATATAATAGATTCGCTAGCACTCTATATTTCAAACTTGTAGTTGAATTGTGATAGCGTCTCAAGAAGCTTTTATTACTTATTAACTTTTAAAATAAATAAATAAATAAATCAGCTTCACGCTGTATCCCGCATACAGCAGGGTAGGTAGGGGGAACCTTGTGTTAAGACACTCCGTTCCCCACTTTCTGCCGAATTCTGGTGGCATTGCGTGTTGAGTGTCAGAACTCAATTCCGCGCTTAGCCTCACCAGAGCGAAGAAATGGAAATATAATGTATATTATATATATTATGTATAAATATAAATAAATATTTCATCTCCTCGAGGAGATCTAACAAACAACCAGTAGGTTTTGCAGTCACATTTCGTGCCGCTGCGCCACGACTGGCCTCAAGTTAGTATGTTAGTAGGTATTGTTAAGTCATTTTAGTGGTAGTAGGTAGATATTGTTAAATTATTTTACTTTTAACAGAAACGCTGGATTCCAATTAAAATAGAGATTCTTTTTCTAGATTTTAAAATTGTTCCGTTTACAATTAAAACAATAATTTTTATTGTCCGTTATCGCTCTTATTATTATTACTTTTGACTATTTTGTCAATTAACAAAAAATGTTGCCTACAATGTACGATACAATCCAGGCTTTTTTAATAATCTGTACGATTATTAAAAAAGCTAAACATGTGAACATAAAGCATTATATATACAAATTGCGAACGTTATAAATAACGTATTAAATGATTTAAATAAGTTCAGAAAATGGAGGATATGTGATATTACCTGTAGTACATTAAATTCTCCGCTCACGATTAAAGGTATATTGTTCGCACATATATACGTAGATAACTTAGGTGATAATAAATAATATGAGATCATCAAGCCGGTGTAATGATGGAGCCAGTACCTGAATAGTGAACTTTTTAGACTGTTCAGGTTACTAGTGAACCACTCGAGTCTAGGTCTATTTCATTTATTATAATCCGAACACATACTATAGTAGGATGATCCTATTCTAGGCCGGGATGGCCTAGAATAGGATCATCCTGGTACTGGTGGTGTCGTAAGAGGCGACTAAAGTACGTGTGGTAGAGTCACGTCGCCAGTAATGGCAACACGCATGGGCAGACTCGACCGGATCATTACCACCCCCGGTATTTAAAACCGGCGTGAAGTAGTGGCTTTATGTCACTGCGTTTCGCATCAGGTAATGCCGGGCCCCGGACGCCCAACCCACCTTAAAGGCCGGCAACGCACCTGTAGCTTCTCTGGTGTTGCACGGGGTCGTGGGCGGCGGTAGTCAGGTGACCCGAACGCTCGTTTGCCGTGTCTCTTCCATAAAAAAAAAATTTAAAAAAATAGCGCTTTTAGCACTTAGTGTAGAGAGAGAGATTTACTGTAACGCCCGCGAAGAAAGCTTGTATTTAGACATTCTTTTAAGAAGAAAATATAATGAATTCCATTATTACATTAGGTAACTGATTATTTTTCACGCTTAAGTGAACCTAGATAATGCCCCAATTATCTCGTACAATCTAGCAAAGGAAAAACATGATAATATTATAAATTTATCTAGCTTATTGGCTAATTAATTGTAAATCAGTAATTTAAATTGCTACGTAATAAGATTCAAGCATTTTCAATGATGATGTGGAGTGCACTTGTATTTTTGTTTGCTGTGTCGTGGGTAAGAAATCTATTTACATATGTTTACCTATGTTAGATAATGTTTAGATTTAAAAACTTTAAAATAGGAAACAATCTGATTTAAATTGTGATACGTTTTGTTTCCTTGGTTTCTGGTCTTATAATTATTATTTATTTCTAGGCCTTCGCTCTTCCAGTTTTAGGGGAAGTTGGCTATCCTGAAGATGTCCGAGGTAACATTTATTTCATATATGTATCACATGATGAGGCCGGTCGTGGCGCAGCTGCACGAAGTGTGACTGTAAAACCGACTGGTTGTGGGTTCGATCCCCACTCGAGGAGATGAAATATTTACTTAAATTTATATTTCCATTTCTTCGCTCTGGTGTCGAGGCTGAAGCGCGGCGTTGAGTTCTGCCACTCAAAACGCAATGCTTCCAGAATTCGGCAGAAAGTAGGGAACGGAGTGTCTTAACACTAGGTTCCCTCTGCCTACCCTGCTGTGTGTGGGATACAGCGTGAAGCTGATGTAATTTTAATTTTTTTTATCACATGATATTGCGTGTTGAGTGGCGAAACTCATCGCCACGTCGTTACCAGAGCGAGAAAATGTAAATATTAAATACTTCACTTCTTCTACTGGGGATTGAATGCACAACCGTCGTGTTTATAGTCATACGCTAGTGCCCCTGTGCCATGATGGCCTCAACAAATTTAAATTTTAGTTAAATTATTTTACATCACTTTTCACTTAACAGGTAGCTCCAGCAGAATTGTATCAGGATGGGAAGCGAGTATAGGCCAAATTCCTTACCAACTGTCTCTGCGTATAGTTAATGTTAATGGTAGACTTAGATCGTGTGGTGGCTCCCTCATCCATCACCAATGGGCTCTAACCGCTGGACACTGTATCGATTTGTTAGTATTTAATATTCTAGGATCTAAATAACTTGGCATGCAATAATAATATCTTGTTTTTTTTAAATTTTGTTGATTATTATTTATTTGTAGTGGAATTCTCTCTCTATCAGGTTGACTTCTTTGAGTATTAACTAAAACAGCAAGTTTTTATGCGTGGACACGTGTAATTATCGAGTTAAACAAGAAGTAAGAAGTTACAAAGCTATATTAGGGTAATTGTAAGACAAAAATACATTATTCATATCACCTATGAGCGAATGTGATTTAAAAATCATTGCTATAAAATTATAACAGGCGTTTGCCCTGAACATTATTACTTAATTAATTTAAACAGACTGAAAAATCTGAAGTTAACTCTGATAACGACAAATTAAATGATTTTCTTTTATTATATTTTTTTTAAAAATATCTCGAATATTATTTTTATATTTGCAGTCAAAAAACAGTCGTAGTACGTGCCGGTACAGTAGAACTTAGTCGACCTGGTATGATATTCGAAGCCCTTGAGCATTTAACCTTCCCTACGTTTGTGGATGGTCTGCCATTCGTACAAATTGATGACATCGGATTGATTAAGCTGGATTACTTTGTTCAGTACTCGGGCAAGTTCATTTATTTTTATTAAAAAAAAAAACAGAGAAAGAGTTTTTTTTTAAATATTCGTCAGTGATGTAAAATCAAAAGTGTACTCAAAAAGTGGTTATAAAATTTATTTATTTTTATTTTGTGTATTTACAGATACTATTCTGCCTATTAGGTTGCAACCAAGCGCCCACAAAGATAGAGACTACAGTGGGATTCAATTGACAGCCAGCGGATGGGGCTTAAACTGGACCCAAAGTAAGTCACAAATAAAATTAAAGATTTCCTATACGTATATTATTATTATTTCTTTATTTGTACACCACAATAGATATATATATATATATACATGAAATACAATTTAAAAAAAAATGTACAAAAAGGCGGTCTTATGGCTAAGTAGCCATCTCTTCTAAACAACCTTTAGGGCGAAAAGAAGCTGTCATAATTATAAACAGGTATACAAAATATAAAACATATATGTTATATATTAAGAACATTAACGGTGTGTTAGTTGCATTAATGAGACGGTGCAACGTCAGTGCTGTTGCCGACGCTAATGCTATAAGAAAAAAAATCAGCTTCACGCTGTATCCCGCACACAGCAGGGTAGGCAGAGGAAACCTAGTGTTTTTTAGACACTCCGTTCCCCACTTTCTGCCGAATTCTGGAGGCATTGCGTGTTGAGTGGCAGAACTCACCGCCGCGCTTAGCCTCCACACCAGAGCCAAGAAAATGGATATATAAAATTAAGTAAATATTTCATCTCCTCGAGTGGGGATCGAACCCACAACCAGTCGGTTTTACAGTCACACTTCGTGCCGCTGCGCTACGACTGGCCTCAACATATTACTCAATATTACATAAGAAGAACGAAAGACAGGCGTATACGTGGAACGACGAACAACGAACGAAAGACTAAAGGCGGAAAGAATGGTGGTGGATTTGTGAAGTAAGAAAAGCTCGCGAAGACCGAAGACATCGATGTACGTTAGAGATGAGGCGTGTAGCTTCAGACAGTGTACACTGTTACTCATATAATTGTAATTTCCTTATAATATATATAATAGATAACCGGCTCGAGTTAAGAAATCCAAAGAAAGAGAAAATTAAGATATACTCTTTATATAAGCAGAATACCCATTTATGTAAATTAAAATTGTAAAAATTTTCTTCTAAAAAGTTATTACATAAAACACGTTTAAAATGTTATAATTGTTTCTATAGGCCAGGGGGGTGTCGCCACAGAGGCTCTAAATTGGGTTAATTTAGTTGGAGAGTCCAACGAGAATTGTCTAAGGATTTACAACTACAGTAGGATCATAGTGGAGTCTACAGTATGCGCCGGTCCACACAACGTTTCAAGTCAATCGACATGTGATGTAAGCTCCTTTTTATTTTCTACGTTCCCTGCAATTATAGTATTAGCTTATTAAAACGTATAGTTACGAATTTTTTATACATAATAAATATTTTTTTATATCCCGTCTATCATAGTTAATATAAGCATTTGAAATATATAGGTTATTAAATGTAATATTTAAAAGTTTTATTTATTTAAATATAAATAAATATAATATATTTATATTCTTATTTTATAATACGGTCTATTTAACTTTATCCATAAATCTCTAGTTCAAATCAGACTTAAAGGACCATTAAATAACTAATTAGTTGTAATTAATATATTATTAATTAGATTTAATATTATTAATTGATAACAATAATAAATCAACGTTACAATATATTAATATTGCGCTTGTGTTATGAGCTCGCGGAGTTGTTTTGATGACCATATGCGAACAGTGAAGAACAAGTTTCACACATTAATAAAACTATGAAATAGAACCAATTTACTATTGCAACAGGGTGACAGTGGAGGACCCCTGGTGATGATAGATGAAGATGGTAAGCCAACGTTGGTAGGCGTCGTCTCGTTTGTGTCAAATACTGGGTGCCACACACCATATCCTGCTGGTAGGCTATGAACTATTTTTTTTTATGTTGACGCTATACTGTATGCACATATATATTAGGTGTGTGAAGCGTTGGACCCATTAGCGTGGAGATCCATGGGGAAGGTCCATGTACAGCAGTGGTCGTGACAATGTTGATGTTATGATGATGATAATGTATATATATGAGGCCATCTTGGCGCAGTGGTCCGCTCCCCAACAGTGCATATTGTATGTCAGTTGTTTATATTTCTTCGGTCTTGTTTTTCTCGTTTGGATTGTTTTAAGCTTCATGTTTCAGCAAATAGCGAGACGAGCAAGGGGAATCTAATAGTAGACACTCTGTACTCCACATTTTTTGAGTCGAAATCGAATAGTAGTGCCGAAATTGAGTGGTCTGCCACTCAACGAAATATTGAGTTTTGAGTGGAGGTTTTGTCTTGGAAAGAATTGACAGCATCGAGCGGCAATTTAACACACAATCATCAACCAAAAAAAAAAAAGTCCGAACATACTAGCAACATACTTACATAAAAATCTAATGAAGTGAATTATTCTATTACAATACAATTTAAAATATGATATTTTTCGATTTTATCTTGCTATATTCGTCATAACTTTATTAACATATTTTTTCAGGTTTTATCCGTACGGGGCACTACCATGACTGGATTTATGAAGTAACAGGAATTAATTTTGATTGGGACCCAGAATCGATCAAAGAGAATGAAAATTAAGAAAAAACATATATTTATATAATATCAAAATTTAATTATACAGCCTGAAGTTTTTATATGTTCTACAAAAATTGAGTCCTTGTAAGTTTATAAAAATTAAAATAACTTTCTTTTAATTTTCATTATATATGTAGATATTATATTGTTAAAGATGTTTTATTTCTCATTATGTCATCAATAAACATATTATACTCAAAACAAACTAGTATTATTTGCACTACTTGATTTATTATATTCGATGAGACGAGGAAGTGAGAACAAGTCAGATCAAGAATAGTCAAAAATTAAGCTGAATGTTCTAATTGTACTTATAATATCGAAAATAAAATATATATAATTATATCGAAAATAAAAAGGCATTATAACTTTTATTTACAGAAAGGTACACTACTAAACATGACGCTATTTAACATAAACTTAATAAGTCTTAAACCCCAATAGGAGTGCATATTTTTATAAATTACAAGATTCACAATTAGAGGCACCAATAAGCCGTTAAACGAATCAATCATCATCAATAAGCATCACAATAACAACTAAGTATAAAAAACTAAAATACGATAACAGGAAACATTTCTTTTTAAGATTAAATTAAGTTATAAACAAACTTATAATCACGAGTCATCTCTATATATAATAAGACAGTAAAAATATTCTGTCTGTACATTTAGTAATTTTGACTGAAACGGATAGAGGGACACTTAAAAAGAATAATAGAAAGCAAAAATATATTTTTTTAATTTCTTGTGTGTCTGTCTGTCTATCTGTCTGTCTGTCGATATGTATGGTCACATTTTTCTCTGAAAGTATTGAACCGATTTACTTATAAGTTCAAGTTTAGTAGAACTCAAGGCATTAGTTTTCATACGAATGTTATATTGCAATCGCGATGGTAAGATTCTTGGCTAAAGAATGTCATTCGAAACGTCTTAGTTATATGACTATTGATAAAAATATATATTTTTGAAGCACTATTATATAATATTTTATACAATAAAATAAACAAAATAATACAATAAATTAAACAAAATTAAATTGTTAATGGAAATTACCTTCATAAATCATAACAGTTATTTTTAAGTCGTAATTAATTCAGCACGGAGATAAAGAACGATTTGATCTTCAATGAAATATCAACATAGATTTCTTGCTTCGTTCGTTCGTTTTAAATAAATCTATATAAAAATGCCTAAAACATCCTATCTGTGTATACACTCTAATAACTACATACCAATTGTACATTTAACTAATTTAAATTTGCCTCCGGAATTCGGCAGAAAGTGGGGAAAGGAGTGTCTAAAAACACTAGGTTCCCTCTGCCTACCCTGCTGTGTGCGGGATACAGCGTGAAGCTGAACTAATTTAAAAACTACAGTACTGTACAGGAGTTAATATGCAATCATTACAGTTATTTTACAAAGAATATTATGAATCCTTCAAATCAATAATTTAACATTTTAGGCTGTTTCTGAAGCAGTAAATTAAATTATTGACTGACATCAGCACATTTAACAGAGTTTTAAAATTATGATGAGACGTACATTACATAGGTAAAAAGAACGTAATGTTACAAAAATATATACGTATAATAAATAATTAGCTTTATATGTATTTTAAAAATATCAAATATCAACATTGGTCGTACTTTTAAATTCAAAACAATCAAAAATTCTTATAGAAATTACGATAATGTAGTAAAAAAATAACATTAGAAGTCAATCAATTCTGTTTATTAAATCAATAATCATGTAGTTTCAGCGGGCGAAGCTGCGAGCGGGCTTCTAGTACATAATACAATAACAATCAGACATTAGAAAGTCTTAAGTCTATCTATGGTACAAAGTCTCCTTCTGGCAAACATTCTGAGCAAGGCATATGAGGTATTACCGGTCTTAAAACAATTTATTTGCACCCATTGCTGACGTTTGTGAAAGCCCGGACTCGACCACTATTCATATACACGGGGAGCTCCAAAAGTGCGTGGAATGGAGGGGATGAAGTGGGAATAGGGGCGCTCACTTAATGTTCTACTACTTGGGGCCTCATATATCCAATAAATGTATTCAGCGTAAGAATGATTATATTGAAAAAGAAAAATTGTTTCATTGTTTCATTTAATTTAGAACCCTTTCATTTCACGAACTTTTGGACCTCCTCTTGTAGATCCTGAAGCAGCCGTTAGGTAGGAAAAGTTCCAGTACCGTGGATTCATTACGCACAAGTCCTTTGATACGGTAGCGAATGCTGGCCAGCACCATCTCGACACACTCAGGACCTTTACGTCACGGAAATGAAAATGCAGACGTGGATGTGCGTCGTAACGCGGTCTGACCGCATACACAACACATTGAGAGTGCCTCGCTGTGTCTGTCCCTGGAGTGTGACCTCCCAGATGCCCGGACGCATTATGGCAGTGCTGGTTGGATGTACTGACGCAGGACAAAGACCGTTTATGTGTAGTAGGTTGAGGAAGATGGCAGTTTCTGGCAATATGCGTGATTAATGCCAAAAAAAAGAAGAAGACGATGACACATGACACTTTTGACAAATCGTGTCTTCTTTATACAAAACTCCAAAAATATGACATAAACAATCGTTTGATTCATTTTTTTTTTCGATTTTTTATCCTTCCTTTTTACTGGCTTGTTTAACTTCAACTTGCGATGCCCGATTTAGAAATGCATGCGCTCCTTATTACAAAAAATTCATTACCATTTCAATGGAGAGTATGCATTTAATTGCACTTGGTGTGTATTTGCTCAAAGTGTCAGAGATCATGTGTATATCATCATACACATTGAAGTGATACTATTGATGTCTTTTGCCGAAATCACGAAATATAATTATAAATTTAGTATTCGATTTAATATTATCATTTAATGGTCGCAAATATTATAAGTTTAACAATATTGTGTAGTACCTTAAATAATATTAAGTACTGTTTATAACTACGTACAGATGATTGAAAAGTTGTCTAGCCAAGATACGACAGCCGACGGACACAGTGACGACGACCGACGGATTACAGTGGATCCGTGACCGAATGAATATTGATTTGGACAAATCCGAACCGATCAAAACCGATTTCCAGGGAAACCTGATGCCGCTTCACGCAGTATCCCGCACACAGTAGGGTAGGCAGAGGGAATCTAGTGTTAAGACACTCTCTCCCTACTTTCCGTCGCTTATACGAGTACTTTAAAACATAAGAACGGCAACGTCGCTTACTAGTTGTTTTATAACAGATTTTAGCTTGTTTATAGGTGACCTGATGGTAAGTGATTACCGCCGCCCACGACCCCGTGCAACCCCAGAGGAGTCACAGGTGCCGGCGCTTAAGATGGGTTGGGCGCCGGGGCCCGGCATTACCTGATGCGAAACGCAGTAGCATAAAGCCACTACTTCACGCCGGTTTTAAATGCCGGGGGTGGTAATGATCCGGTCGAGTCTGCCCATGCGTGTTGCCATTGCTGGCGACGTGACTCTACCACACGTACTTTAGTCGCCTCTTACGACACCACCAGTACCAGGATGATCCTATTCTAGGCCGGGATCACACGGCACAAGTGATATTAAAAATATGTAAATAGGGAATTAAAACATGACCCATACGCGTTAATTACATTAATGATTACTTTCATTAATCATTAATGATTAATTTATTGTTATTTTTGATTAATTACCTTTTTATATAATTTTTTTGTGATTTTTATGTTGAATTCTAGAAAATGTCCCCACAGGATGTTGGTAAATTTGCCTGTTTGAAGCCAGTTTTGTCTGTTTTTTTTGAAATTCAAACAAATTAACGAGCTGCAACATGGGCCCTCGTAAAATCCCTGATTGTAGAACTATCCAGTTACGATCACTAGTCTATAACAAATGTGCTGTTGCATCCTAAAGACGAAATCTTCTTAAACAAAAACAATAAATATGCCTTAACGCAGGATTGGGAATCAATCCTTTCTATATGTAATTATGGATCCTTCTTGTTTTACATATACCGTACTAAAAGTTATTATATGCTTTCTTAAGAAATAAATATTTTATGTTAATTTTATTTTATTATAAGAATATAATAATTAAACATGTTTAGTATTAAATAAATTAATAAAAATTTTAAATGTGACAAAGATTGTATTCTATAGAGCTTTATGATTATACTTACGAAAAGATACAGACACAAGAATATTTCTTTTTCTTTGTATAATACTATTAAATAACTTTAGATTACGATGTTTTAATAAATAAAAAACAATGGATAGAATAATAACCTGACCGCACTTTTAATTTGTGTCAAGCGTACTCACAAAGAAAAGTAAAAATAGGAGCAAGAATCTGTCATACGGCGCCGTATTGCAGTGGTTGGTGCGCGCATGCGTGTGGGTGCTGTCAGTGATGAAAATTCTGTTTCCATTTATAAGGAAAATATTATTATGTATATATTTATTTGTTTGCTTTTTCAATATCAGTATTTTTGTTTTTTTTAAATTCACGCTGTATCCCGTATATGCATTGTTTTTATATTTACCAAAACTGGTAAATAACTCACTTTAACCACACACAATACAAGAAATACTGTCCAGAAAATCTAAAAGTGCTTGGTTCAGCTTAACTAATAAAATTTCAAATATTTTAAATATACACAAATATGGGTTATTTAAACCAAACATACAACTTAAAATACAGTTATATACTTTTCAATATATTAAATGTAGCGTAAAGACAATGCGAAAAGATAACAAGTATTTTATAAGATATTAAAATGATACTCTTTACCTTATTTTATTTTGTTTAGTTTTACACTGTACGGTATCTATTAATAAAAAAATATATCAATTTAAAATATGTAGTTCGACAAAATTCTTCCTAAAAGAGTTATTTTATATCTTTCCTAAAAGAGTTATGTTATACAATGTTTTGTTGTCTGATATTGTTTGTAAATTATCATTTATATGATAATAGAAAAACTACAGATTGTATTATAAAATAGACTGAGATTTGGGATTCTCCAATGTACGTTAGCACCTTCTCAGGGAACTACGTAGTTAAAAAAATACTATACAGAAAATATTTTAAACATTTTTAAAGTGTTATCCACACTTAGGAAATATAAATACTTAATTAGAAAACGTATAAAAATTTGAACGTAGCGGGACTCGAACCCGCGCCTCCTGGAAACCGACCAGGCGCTCTGACCACTGAGCCATACGTTCTCGCCAAGCTACGTCGAAATTCTTATACGCTTGTTACAACTTATGTTGTTAGCATCTCTGTAGGGAGATTTTTACAAATTTCCGCTACCCAAAGATAATCACTAAGAATTATCGTTTGGCAAGAGAGAATACTATTTTTTTTTTTTAAATATTTTAAACATTTTTAAAGTGTTATCCACACTTAGGAAATATAAATACTTAATTAGAAAACGTATAAAAATTTGAACGTAGCGGGACTCGAACCCGCGCCTCCTGGAAACCGACCAGGCGCTCTGACCACTGAGCCATACGTTCTCGCCAAGCTACGTCGAAATTCTTATACGCTTGTTACAACTTATGTTGTTAGCATCTCTGTAGGGAGATTTTTACAAATTTCCGCTACCCAAAGATAATCACTAAGAATTATCGTTTGGCAAGAGAGAATACTATTTTTTTTTTTTTTAAATATTTTAAACATTTTTAAAGTGTTATCCACACTTAGGAAATATAAATACTTAATTAGAAAACGTATAAAAATTTGAACGTAGCGGGACTCGAACCCGCGCCTCCTGGAAACCGACCAGGCGCTCTGACCACTGAGCCATACGTTCTCGCCAAGCTACGTCGAAATTCTTATACGCTTGTTACAACTTATGTTGTTAGCATCTCTGTAGGGAGATTTTTACAAATTTCCGCTACCCAAAGATAATCACTAAGAATTATCGTTTGGCAAGAGAGAATACTATTTTTTTTTTTAAATATTTTAAACATTTTTAAAGTGTTATCCACACTTAGGAAATATAAATACTTAATTAGAAAACGTATAAAAATTTGAACGTAGCGGGACTCGAACCCGCGCCTCCTGGAAACCGACCAGGCGCTCTGACCACTGAGCCATACGTTCTCGCCAAGCTACGTCGAAATTCTTATACGCTTGTTACAACTTATGTTGTTAGCATCTCTGTAGGGAGATTTTTACAAATTTCCGCTACCCAAAGATAATCACTAAGAATTATCGTTTGGCAAGAGAGAATACTATTTTTTTTTTTTAAATATTTTAAACATTTTTAAAGTGTTATCCACACTTAGGAAATATAAATACTTAATTAGAAAACGTATAAAAATTTGAACGTAGCGGGACTCGAACCCGCGCCTCCTGGAAACCGACCAGGCGCTCTGACCACTGAGCCATACGTTCTCGCCAAGCTACGTCGAAATTCTTATACGCTTGTTACAACTTATGTTGTTAGCATCTCTGTAGGGAGATTTTTACAAATTTCCGCTACCCAAAGATAATCACTAAGAATTATCGTTTGGCAAGAGAGAATACTATTTTTTTTTTTAAATATTTTAAACATTTTTAAAGTGTTATCCACACTTAGGAAATATAAATACTTAATTAGAAAACGTATAAAAATTTGAACGTAGCGGGACTCGAACCCGCGCCTCCTGGAAACCGACCAGGCGCTCTGACCACTGAGCCATACGTTCTCGCCAAGCTACGTCGAAATTCTTATACGCTTGTTACAACTTATGTTGTTAGCACGTTCAAATTTTTATACGTTTTCTAATTAAGTATTTATATTTCCTAAGTGTGGATAACACTTTAAAAATGTTTAAAATATTTAAAAAAAAAAAAAAATAGTATTCTCTCTTGCCAAACGATAATTCTTAGTGATTATCTTTGGGTAGCGGAAATTTGTAAAAATCTCCCTACAGAGATGCTAACAACATAAGTTGTAACAAGCGTATAAGAATTTCGACGTAGCTTGGCGAGAACGTATGGCTCAGTGGTCAGAGCGCCTGGTCGGTTTCCAGGAGGCGCGGGTTCGAGTCCCGCTACGTTCAAATTTTTATACGTTTTCTAATTAAGTATTTATATTTCCTAAGTGTGGATAACACTTTAAAAATGTTTAAAATATTTAAAAAAAAAAATAGTATTCTCTCTTCCAAACGATAATTCTTAGTGATTATCTTTGGGTAGCGGAAATTTGTAAAAATCTCCCTACAGAGATGCTAACAACATAAGTTGTAACAAGCGTATAAGAATTTCGACGTAGCTTGGCGAGAACGTATGGCTCAGTGGTCAGAGCGCCTGGTCGGTTTCCAGGAGGCGCGGGTTCGAGTCCCGCTACGTTCAAATTTTTATACGTTTTCTAATTAAGTATTTATATTTCCTAAGTGTGGATAACACTTTAAAAATGTTTAAAATATTTAAAAAAAAAAATAGTATTCTCTCTTGCCAAACGATAATTCTTAGTGATTATCTTTGGGTAGCGGAAATTTGTAAAAATCTCCCTACAGAGATGTAAACAACATAAGTTGTACTAGCAAGTATAAAATTTTCGACGTAGCTTGGCGAGAACGTTGGCTCAGTGGTCAGAGCGCCTGGTCGGTTCCAGGAGGCCGGTTCGAGTTCCGCTACGTTGCAAATTTTGTACGTTTCTAATTAAGTATTCTATAGTCCAGGTGTGGATAACACGTTAAAAATGTTTAAAATATTAAATAAAATATAGTATTTCTTTGCCAAACGATATTTATTAGTGTATCTTTGGGTAGCGAAAAATTGTAAAAACTCTTTCAACCAATTAACAATTGATTTCCTCTAGTGGAAATCAAACCCATAACCGCCACGCTTATAATCAGATTGTGTGATTGTTTGAGATGTGATTGTTTTGGCAATCGTAGCTCCCGCTGTGCTACGATTGCCTCAAACAATCTTAATAACCTACGATTTTTATAAACATTTAAAAAATATATATACTTTTGCATTGATTGTTTTGTAAAAAATTTTAAACAGATGTTTGTATCACATATTAACAATTATAATAACACAAATTTTTTTACTCACTCATTTTCCCATCAATCAAGGTAAACCCTTCCACCTGGCAACACAGACACGTCGTTTGGCGCGCGCGCGAAATAACCCCTCAAATAATGATGGCGGCCGGTCGCGCGCGCCTCGCGTACTGAATATTCACATTCCCCATATAAATAAATTAGTGTTGTAATAATAATGTTATTATTTTAGTTAGGCGGCGGATATTATTGTGAATTGTGGTTCAATTTTGTGTGCATGAGTGGTCAAAATGGATTGTTGGGCAGTGCGCGGGACGAGGGACGCCATACACCGGCCAGCACGGAACAGCTAACGTTAGTACGATTTAATACTGTCTTTTTAAATGAAAGTATGATGGGAAATAAATCGCAGGTTCGCAGGTCACCAGGTTCCGCCATCCATCAATCAATGTCTGTTATTAAGGAGGGATATGGAGAATCGAATATCTTAATACGAGCTTCTCTTTGCCTACTACGTTAATGAAAAAGATGCGTACAAAATATAATAAAATCTTCTACTATTATAAAATCAAATACACAAGAATTTTGAAAATTTATAAACGATATTTCTAAAACATACCAACACCACACCTCTAAGTATGGCATGTGGAATCGATTATTCCTAATATTATATTTTATATCTAAAAAAATAATTAAAAACAGTGTCAACCATTAAAAAGTTACTAACCGAAACGCTCACAAAGACATAAATTATTTTTACGTCATAATAAAATAATCAAAGCATTTATATAACGTATACTGTAGTAGGCTATTAAGTAATATTTCAATAGAATCTAATTTAAAATTGCTAAGAATTCAATGAAGAAGAATTAAGAATAATAACGTACTATTATTATTATTTTATATCGATATATATAAAAGTAAAACTTTTTTTACCAAATCGAAACTACGCAGTATAATAACTTAAATTTACTATGTAATTTCCTTGAGGAGTCGAGAGGAAAAATAAGAGATAAGAGAAAAATAAATTTTCTCCAAAAATCTGTTGGTAACGAAGAAAAATAAGATTTTAATTACTACACGTAAATGTTGCGAAATACGAATTGCTTATTTATATTATTGAATAATTTTTCTAAATTTTTAAAATTTTTACATTGTATCCCAAATGTAGCGGTGTAGGCAGGGGGAAAAAATTAATTATCAAACAAGCAACACCAGGTCATTCTACTAGTTAATGTACACACGTGGAACAGCACACTAACATTTGATATAAATCTATTGCACGTATAGCGAAGCCTTATAATTAATTGGTGATTCGATATAATGTAGGGTTTCCATGAAATACAAAGCCATTTTAAAGTTCCAACCCTTATTTGTTATCCCCTTACAGTATAATCTTTTATTTCTGCTTAATCGGTATTCAAGGTATTTACGTAATATATGTACATTGATAGTTTTGTACTCTGTTATTCTACACATGGCAGGTACGCTAAGGAAACTGGTGAACCTAGTGTCAAAACACTCCGTTATAAGCACTCCGACCCCACTCTCCTTTTCGAGACATTGGTGTTTGCATGCACGCTTAGCCAGACCACGTCATTATCAAAGTAAATATTAACAGAAGTAACACAAAAAATCATTAACTTCGGCAAAGACAATAAAGCAGGCTTACGAGATTTCGCATTTTTAAATTTAGAATTCTGCAAGGTATGTTTGTGTATTTCTTATGTGTCCACTTTGAAAACAAATCAATATAATCAACTATGATTTAATTTAAGCTGGTAAGAAAATATTATGAAAATATAAATTTAAGTAGCGGATAACCCGCGCTATCGATATTGAACAAATAATGATACGTGAACGTAGAGGGCAAGGCTGCGGTTTCATAGAGGTTGGTCGGTATTAACAGGATTCTTTTGCAAATCAATTTAACTCAAATTATAAATAATCACTTATATAAGTTAACTACAAAAATAATACAATAATTATAGTCAATCAATAACCTGTACAGTAAAAAAAATAGAGACCCCCGCGAGGCTTCACCCGTTTGTACTACACAAATTACTTTCTTAATCTAATAACATTATCATTTTAAAGACAATATCCATACATAAAACACTTATCTTGTAGCAATAAAGACGCATGCAACTCTTTGTTTACATAACTTTTATTTGTAAACCAAGTGAAATGAAACAAATACTAAATGTTAATGGAAATTCGCCAAAACAGATTAGCCAAAACTGCATTTAAATCTGCTAAGCCCGTTTCTGAGATTAGCGTCAATGAAGGCAAAAAATGAAAAAAATCATTGCTTTGGATTATATTAACATAAACGTATTTTCTTAAACGTCTTCCATGTACAGACACCAATCCTTTAAGATTTTTGTAAGTATAGATAAGTCTATTTTCGTTGAAATGTGTAGGTGTGAGAAAAATACTCGACAAGACTAAATGGCAGGACACTCCGGTCAACACGAGGATGTACGAAACAGGTCTTGTCCGGTGTTTTTGATCGCCTAACTCATTTGAATTATAAACAGGATAGCGTTAAGTATGTTGCTATAAATCCACTTAATCACAGTATTGAAGCCGTCGTAACGACTCGGGACGGTTCTGGAGTAATGGATGATTTTGGGCTTTAATTTTATTAAGGATAACATTTTTAATTCTATTCATTCTATTAAATTACGTCGAAATTCTTAAACGAGCGCTTACAACTTATTTATGTTGATGTGTAAAATGTTGTTGCGTTCAAAATGTTATGTTTTTTTTTAAAAATATAACTATTATGACTTACCATACAGAAAATTTGATCGACAATACCAACACACTTTAAGCTGGATTTAGAAAGTAAAATCTTGATAATACAAATAAAATATAGATAGCAGAATACAGATTTTTTTAGCTTCATGCTGTATCGAAAGTTGACATGGAGATCGAAACTACAACTATCTGTGTAAAGAACGACCAACAAGTCATGGCCGCCCTGAGGTTAGATTTTCTGAACTTTTGCGCATTCGGAATTCATCTCGGAAAGAAAACATTCATAAGTTAGAAAAATCCTACTAAAACTGAGTGTCTTAACACTAAATTCTCTTGGCGTACCTTGCTGTGTGCGGGATACAGCGTGATATTGATTTATTTAAGAAAAATCTTAAAATCAAATCAGCAAAGTCTTCTACAGTTTCAGGGCGACCACAACTTGTTGACCGTACTAGATAATTGGCCATCTAAATTACCTTATTGCATCGTAAAAACATAATAATGGAATAAATAGATAAAAGCATGAAAACGTAATCTTATGTTGAATCATTTTGAAATGAATCAGTTAGTCATTCTTCTGTTAAGAATTTTTCTTAGTCACAAAGTCCGGACACTAAAATGATTAAACACATCTTAAATAGATATGACACTACATTTATATTTTGTTTTTTGCACTCAACACGCAATATCTCGAGAATTCGGCGGAAAATGGGATTTAGAACGGAGTATCTTAACACTAGGTTCACAAGTTTCCTCTACCTATCCTACTAAATGCGGCATTTAGCGTCAAGCTGTAAAAAAAAGAAAAGTATACTAGATTCATTGTTATTCTATAACTACTATTATGACTCTGTAAAGAATATATTTTTTATTTAATTATTACTGACATGATTTTTCACTCTATCTTCAACCTCCATTTAAAATATTTGTACTACTCAGACTTACCTGTCGTGTCATACATAATAGTTGAAGGTATTCTAGAATACTTTTTAGTAAGCATATAAAAAATGCCCCTTGCAAACCATCCAAGCGCTCTGACCAACTAAACCATACGCTCTCATCGGACTACGTCATAATTTGCATATGCTTGTTACAACTTATTTTTGTTGCTACCTTCTATCTCTGTAGGGTGATTTTTACAAATTTCCGCTAGAAAGAAGGCTATTTTTAAAATATTTTTTGCATTTTTTAAGTCTTATTCCACACTTAGGCTTTGCTATCAACAAACATAAGGTTTCTTAGAGTTTTCTTATTTTTTATATGTTATATAAAATGTATTTTTCTTTCTTAAGTATAGAATAACACTTTAAAAATCTAAAAAATAGTCTACAGTAATTTGTATTACATATTGTTAACGATGGTGAAATTGGCTGTAACATTGCAGCAGTCTGTATTGATTGATGCATGAATCTGTTTATAATATAATACCTATTGTTGTGGTATTACGTAGGTACTGTAGATAGACCCAGTGTCTAATATTCGAATAGATTTTGGTTGTTATAATATAAAATAATTAATTAATAATAGAATTAAGGCTGTAGTTACCCAGGGGCACAAGCGTGTGGCTGTGAATGGTCGCATTTTCTCTGGGTTTGTTTTCCACTAGGGAGAAAAACATATTATATATTCTCATTTACTCGCAAAGGAAAGCGCGGCGTTGAGAGCCGCTCAGTGATCGAGAATTCGACGGAAAGCGGGGAATGGTACTATCCTAATGGGGAACGGAGTGTCTTAACACTAGGTGCCCTCTGCCTACTCTGCTATGTGCATATAACAAAAAAAAATATAGTGTATTAGAATAAAATATACAGAATGGATTAGATTAATATTTATTTAGAAAACGTATAACAATTTGAACGTACTGGGACTCGAACCCGCGCCTCCTGGAAACCGACCAGGCGCTCTGACTACTAAGCTATACGTTCTCATCAAGCTGTTCGATTTCCAGGAGGCGTGGGTTAGTGGTCCAGCTACGTTAAAATTTTTATACGTTTTCTAAATAAATATTTTTCTTTCCTAAGTGTGGATTAACACTTAAAAAAATGTTTAAAACGTATTAGATTGTAAGCGTGGTGGTTGTGGGTTAATTTTTCCATTTTAGCAAACCGCGCCGATGCCTCGTTACTCACCACGTTATTTCTTAAATAGAAAACAAAGAACAGGGTCTTGACAATAGGTTGATAATCTAATTCGCACTGTCTAACAACACGTTCAAAAGAAAAAGTTTTAAGCCAGCGAATAAAAATAAGTGTATTATCTCTCTATCTCCAAAGAAATTTTCGTAGTAAAAGCTAAATATTGTAAAAGTTCACAATAGAAGTTGTAACAACAGTATGTATATTGCAGTTGCCGGATCTAAATGCATTAATTGGCCAAAGCGCTTAGTCGTGTTGTCTGAAAGTGCTGTTTTCATGTCCCGCTGCGTTTGTAATTTTATGTATTATGTAAGTTGTTCTTTGCTTACTTATTAGTAAATAGAGATTGAAAACAAAATTTAGGTCATGATTTACGAAATTAATTAAAAATAAGATCGACTCCATTCGAATTAGAGTCGTCGAGTATTTCAGGATTTCTCTGGCATATACACTCATTTTGTACGAAGTTAACTAAAAATATTAGTTTGTAATATTTTTTTAACAGAATATACTTGATCTCATCCATATACCCTCTTTCAGGTCTAAAGCCTCCTCCTCCACTTCCTGTAGCTGCACCACCCTGCGAATAGACCCCTTATTCCCTTATTCGACGATTCGACGACGAGATAGTGGTCTGTTCCGAGATCATGTGTCCATAACTTGGCTTCGAATACGCTGATCCACTAGAAAAAATCGATCATACCTTTCCTTAACCCACCTCCACCTTGACAGCTCAGAGAGCGAACGAGCGAACGAGCTACAGAAAGCGACCCGACTGCCTGGTAATGCGGTCGTGTCATTGCCCTTTCGTTTAGTCTCAGTCACACAAATGACATCCAAATCTCTCTCATCCATCATTCCGCCATTTAATCCGTAAAGTCTCCAGAATTCAATAGGAAGTGGACAGCGGAGTGTCTACTTCCTATTAAATTTTGGAGACTATTCTGGAGATTCTAAGACTACTAAGGCTCCTTCTGCCTACATGTGGGATACGCCGCGAAGCTGTAAAAATATTTAAGTGGTGAATAAGTTTTATCGACTGTTTAAATCGATTACAAGAAGTTGCAACCAAGCCGAGATAAAATAAAATGCGAAATTGAAGCAAATTGGAAAAAACTTTTGTAATCTCAATAAAACTAGTACAAAATCTTGAATTCGGCTTCGAACTATCGTGCCCCGAATGCACTGTTAAATAATTGCCTTATACCAAAAATGTGTGTCTTCTATATTATTATTATTAAGCTAAAACGATAAACTTTGTAAAAAAGCATAGCAGGTTTCCTACTTTCTACTCAACATTTTAAACATTGTTTGCTGAGCGGCGGAACTCAGCGCTGCGCTGTGTCTGCCAGATTGGGAAAGTTTCGCCAAATGAGGGTCGAATCCAAAATGCCCCACTGCGTTACGACTTGTAAATAAATTGTTATATCTGTTATAAAGTCCTATAATGCATCAATATTTCTTTTTTAACTTTCCTACTCTTCTATTTTATTTGTTTTAATTTTTTTTATGGAAGAGACACGGCAAACGAGCGTTCGGGTCACCTGATGGTAAGTGACTACCGCCGCCCACGGCTCCCTGCAACCCCAGAGGAGCTACAGGTGCGTTGCCGGCCCTAAGATGGGTTGGGCGCCGGAGCCCGGCATTACCTGATGCGAAACACAGTGGCATAAAGCCACTACTTCACGCCGGTTTTAAATGTCGGGGGTGGTAATGATCCGGTCGAGTCTGCCCATGCGTGTTGCCATTGCTGGCGACGTGACTCTACCACACGTACTTTAGTCGCCTCTTACGACACCACCAGTACCAGGATGATCCTATTCTAGGCCGAGATCACACGGCACAAAATTATTATTAAATATTTTTTTTATTTTTTATTTATTTCATAAATAACATAACATAACATAACAATAACTTAAATCGGTAATAACTGCATTAGTGTTAAACTGTGTTGCAGCTATTTGCGGGTTACAGCATGAATACAGTAGGTATGTGTGGGATATGGCGTGAAGTTGAAGAAAAAATAAAAATATACAGCTTTTAATTAAAAACCACGAAAAAAGTACACCAATTGTTTAGGATTTTGTTTATTGAAATTTGGCGTACACCCATTCATTTTTTGTAAGCTTATAAAATTTTTATTTTACACAAGCACCCTTTATTTGAGCTTTGTAAATAATTACATTGTGTAGCATTCATTCGATCAAAAGTGCTTCTAGTTACGTAGGGCTGCTATTGGAGGGTTAAGAAAATACGATTTTTATACCTAAGCTTATATTAATTACATTTTAAATTAAAATACAATTTAAATCTAAAACTAAACTATATTTAAGATTACTGCCTTCCATGTTGGAAAAACAGTAATCTGCTTAACCTAAATTAATCTAACTTAACCTACGACTTAATTACTCCACGATGGAATAATAAGTGTGGAAAAAGAACAAATTCCTTTCCCACCGGCGCTGTTCACCCGATCTCTCCGTTGTCAGCATTTTGTGGCGCTCGGCCGCCTATCAGGCGGACATATTATAATATTAAATAATTTTTCCGCCTGTGACACCGAGCGCTATATAACATTCTTATAAATATAAAGCAAACATTTTGAATATGTTGTTTCAAGGGAGGAGTTTACCCATTCTCTCTACATTGATTAAAATATTATATATACTGATATATATATATATATATATATATATATATATATATATATATATATATATATATATATATATATATATATATATATATATTCAAAACGTATTGAGGGCCGGATCTCGACGCCTTAGTTTGCTCTCTCGAGTTATCATTTATTATATATATCTTTTTTTATAATTCATTTTACGTATTACTTTTTAACTGGTACGTAATAATTTGTTTTTTTATTATTTTTATAGTAATAAATCAACGATCAAGGTAACAAGTGTTAATAAAATAGAGATAACTGCGTCGAAAACTATTTAAATAATAAAGGATATAAATAATAACAAATAAAATATACATATATTTTCTTTGCCGTATGTGACCGTAGCGTTTGGCGCTCCGTTCTCTCTAACTACCCCACTAGGGATACAGCGTGAAGCTAGATTATATTAGATATTTAAATTTATTTTAATATCTATTTTTTCTCTATATTATTTGTTCGTTTGCCAAAGGCTTCCTTCCACCTTTTCTATTATGTACTTTCTGGAGCGACTTTGTTCCACATCCTCTTCCTCTTACCTTCTCTGTGGTACCATCCTGTCACTTTCTTACTCTATTTTTCCTGCCCTCATGTGCCTAACAAAATTTCCATTTAAGTCTTTTGATTTTAAATGTTACATCTTGTGTTTTAGTCTTGTACTTAATGACCAAGATTTTTAATTTATTTGCAAGACCTAAAGAATTCGGCAGAAAGTGGGGAACGGAGTGTCTTACACTAGGATCTCTCTGCCTACCCTGCTGTGTGCGGGAAACAGCGTGAAGTTTAGTTTTTTTATTCTGATAGGCTTACTTTTTCTTCTTCTGTTGGTGAGCTTTCTTTCTATAAGAAGCTGAAAAAAAACTAACATGTCATGTATACGAAACGGTTGTGGGAACGATTATCACTCGGACAATTAATTAATTTAGATTAATATATTTGCAATTCTTCGCTCTGGTAATAAGGCAATGCGCGGCGTTGATTTACGCTATACAACACGCAATACTTCGAATATTCGGCGGTTAGTGATGAACGAGGTGTGGTAACACTAACTTCCCTCTCTCTGCCGTGAACTACAGTGAAAAACTGATTTATTTGATTTTATAAACCACTGCTGTTGATATAAACTAAATATAAATGATTAAATAATCATAGCACCAATACAGTGATGACTCTAATTAATGACATTCCAGACTAAAATACTTATAGTAGGTCTATTTATATATAATCTTTATAATATACCTAATATTAAAGAGTCGTTTGAATGACAAGTACGGTTTCGTCAATAGATTGTATGTAGTATAAACGACATCGGCGTAAGTTCGATTACATCTAGGGAAAATGTGGAGAAGCGAGCGAAAGAAGAGCGGAGAACGAAGAGTCTTAATGCTAATTTATTAATTAGCATTAACTCTCTACCCGAATTCGGACACTGTTCGGACGATGTTCAGTGGCGGGTTTCAATGCCACACTTCGGATACCAGAAGAAGGGAATTCAAAATAAATCCCATAACTTGTGGTTACATATATCTTACATAACTACTTTGAGATTCCTCTGAAAAACAAAATTGGACCCACTATATTAACAAAAAAATATAAATTAAAAAACAACATTACGCTAAAGTTCATAAAAAAAATCCTTTTTTAGGCTGTTCTAGCATTGTGGGTCAGTCTGTCTGACTGTAAACGTAATGTTTGTGGGTTCGACCGACCATCAATCGGGAGAATTATTTTTTCCATTTTCAATGTTTCGTTCTCATAGACTAAATCACGGCGTTGAGTTTCGTTACTCAGCACGCAATATCTTGAAAATTGAGTGAAATGTGAGGAACGGAGGGCCTTAACACTGGATTCCCTCTATCTAACCTGCAATGCCGGAAAGAGCGTGAAGCTGATTTTTATCTACATGTATACATGTCTGGTGAAATACAAGACAATCCGTCTCTTTCTTTTCACTTATCGACGTTCTCGCAAAACTTTACATAGAATATTCAACATTTTTATTTGTGTTGGTAACTTTTATTTGGCTTACTACAAGTATGAAGTATCACTTTGGATTCGCTCCTAATTTTCGTAACAATTTTTGAGACATTAGGTGTTGAGTGGTGGTTTTTGATCCTGCAGATTGTCTATCAGAGCGAGGAATTAAAAAGAGAGGTGGATTTTCTTTCAGCTTCGCTCTATATTCCACATATAAAAGGTTAGACAGAGGTAACCTAGCGTCAAGACACTCTCTTCCCATTAAGATACTTTTTTTCTCCACTTTCCGTCGAAATCTAGAAGCATTGCATGTTGAGTGTCGAAACTCAGCACCGCGCGTTTCGTTATCAGAGCAAGAAAATCGAAATATTAAACGTTCCATTACCTCGAGTGAGAATTGAACCCACAACCCTTGTGCCCAATACTGGCCTCAACCCTTATTTCTATATAATCTAACCAAATTCCATGGAAACATCCAGAAACTTCACTAATATTTAGATAAATTAAAAGAATTTATATATTAAAATTCCGTAGGCGAAGTGTTCGAAGCGTGTGGTTATTGAATTGTCACACCGTTGGCTGACGGCCAAGCGCTCTGACGTAGAACTACGTCACGCCTACGTTGGTCTGTTTCGGGGAGTCGATATTCTAGCGGTTATGGGGAAATGTCTCGTAATAAGACTTGAATTGGACAAAGGCTGGTTAACTCTTGTCACTTGACCAGTTGTGGTGCAGAGTTTTGACTGTTTGTGGGACGCGACAGGTTGTGGGTTCGATTCCTATTCTAGGAAAGGAAATATTTAATATTTTCATTTCTTCACTCTGGTGTCGAGGTAGAGCTTATGGTTGAGTTTTGAAATAAGAGTTGAGACCAGTATTGGCTAAAGGGTTGTGGGTTCGATTTCTATTCTAGGAAATTCAATATTTATTATTTTGCATTTCTTCGCTCTGGTATAAAAGTAGAGCGTGGGGTTGAGTTCCGCCACTCAATACGCAATGCCACCAAAGTTCGGCGGAAAGTTGG
The DNA here is from genome assembly GCA_917862395.2 of Heliconius sara. NCBI lineage: Eukaryota > Metazoa > Arthropoda > Insecta > Lepidoptera > Nymphalidae > Heliconius > Heliconius sara. Next base: position 9,962,827 of record OU860781.1, read on the forward strand.
GAGCAGAGTGTCTTGACACTAGGCTTCCTTTGCCTACCGCGAGACATCGCGAGAAGTTGGAAAAAATGTTTCTTTCCCCTATTATAAGTAGTCAAAAGAAATTATTAAGATTTGTATGCACGACATACACATCTCATAAATTGAATCTCGACTCCAGGGCGAAGAAATAAAAATTTTAAATATTTAATTGAATGGGAATCGAACGCACAACCTATTATTATTTTTTTATATTTATTTTTACAGACAGATTACAGTCCCTCTATTTACTTTACGCCATATAATTTCGCTAGTGAATTCATAACATTGTCCTTTATGAAATTATAAAAACACGTCCAACCAAAACCCTTACTTACCCTTACCGACATACCTATATTCATAAGGTAGGCTGTAGGTACGTACGTCTGCACATATATACGTAACAGTTGGACGGCTGTAATTGTTCCGACAAATCTAGCGTGTAACCATAGCGTCAGCTGTGTTTCAAGTTGGGAATATATTTTACCTTAGTGTTGGATATACAATGTATATTGAAATTTTATTTTAAATAAGTAAACAAATATTTTTGTAAGGCCATTCGTGGCGGAGGAGCACAAAAAGCAACTATAAACGCGACGAGTTGTGGGTTCCATCCCCACTCAGGGAAATGAAATATTTATTAAAATTTATATTTTCATTTCTTTACCCTAGTGTCGAGGCAAAGCGTGGCATTGAGTTCCATCACTCAGCACGCAATGCCTACAGAATTAGGCGGAAAATGGGGAACGGCGGGTATTAATAGGTTCCCTCTACATACCTTGCTATATGCGGGATACAGCGTGAGGCTGAAACAGCCTCTCTCATACAAAAAATATATTTTTTGCCATTTTTATAGATAATGGTACATTCATGCGAGGGTCCAACTAACATCTGCCGGTTTTTTGCACAGGTATCTCTCTTATTTTATTTTGCAAGTCGTCCCTTTAGTACCTTTGTGGAGAGAGGCAAGCTACACGTTTGGTCAAATCTTAGCCTTACTAAAGTAAATGGTAAAAAAGTAAATGGTAAAAGGTGAATAAATTCACCACCACAGCATCGGGATACAAAAAAAGATACTACAATATTTTTAATATTCTTTCTACATCATTAATTACAAAACATAACACATTTGTAATACCCTATTTGCTTACCAGTAAATCTAAAGACAACCATTTTGCTTCCAGTTTCTTAATAACAAAATAATATATAAACATGAATTTGGCAGAATATCGTATGAAGCTTCGAGAATTTAGAACATGCATTCAGTTCTGTCAAGGGCGTGGCATGATACATCGGATCACATTTGATATCTTATATCTTAATAAAATTAATATTTTTATGGTAGCTTTAATATTTTAACTTTATTTCCGTAAGACCTTTTTGGCGCAATGGTTACGGTGGTGGGTTCGATTCCCACTCGTGGGAATGTATTATTTTCATTTCCTGGTAACAAGATAAAGCGCAGAGTGCTCAAGAAGCAATATCTAGAACATTTCGCGGTCCGTGGAGAATGGAACATACAGAAGTGCCACGTTCTGTCTGCCTACACTGTTCGTATTAGATGTTGAGTGCCGTTATGTAAATAACATTACCAAATGTTATTTACATATTGGAACGTTTTTGAATGTTTTCCCAAAAAAATCTGGTAATAATTTTTCATATATATAATAATAGGAAAGGCACTATCCTGTACTGAACCAATTATATCGATATCACATCTAAAAAAAATTATACATACAAAAAAAAAATACCGATCAATACAAAACTAGGTCTTTACAAAACATTGCAATCTCCATGAAAATGCGCTCTGAGGAGTATGATTTAAATCATAACCCCAACTCAGTGGGTTAGCTGTGTGGGCCGCATGCCAATAGCTTGCACAGACCTACTTTACAGACGCCGGCCAGTCTGCGCTATAAGGTCAAGCCTTTGCTGGTTCTTTTAAATTGTAAGATAGAATAGTGTCACCGTGTTCCAATGGATATAACGTTATGGTTATATAAACGAAACTGATGTTATAACAGTTTTAAAGCGCTTGTTTGAAGTTTGGGAATTTGTGGCGCCCAATGTGGGACTAGAGATTTCGATTTGTTATTTTAATAATAATTATCGATAAAATAAGTTTCGTCGATAGTTCTTTGTTTGTTCTATAGGTTTCAAGGAAAATATAGCATTTTAGTCATGCTACAAAGTATGATGTGATAAGATTAAAGAAATTTGTGGCTTCAATTTATAAGCAATAAAAAAAATCACAACGCTAGTTTCGTAAAATACTAACTTCGATAAGTTATGTGTCTACTTCGGGAGTCGGATCTATAAGTACTGCGTTTATGGTTACATACAATGGGTGTACCCTACGGGTTCTCATAATTAGGCTATTTTTTCAGCTTCACGCTGTATAGTGGGGGGAGAGTAGTTCTTAGACACTCCGCTTCTATTTTTCGCTGAATTCCGGAGACATTGCGCATTGCGGACACCAGAGAATATATGAAAATATTGAATACTTCATTTCCTCGAGGGGAAATTGAATCCATAGCCTTTTCCACAACATTCTGTTCTGCGTTTACAATCACACGCTTGTGCCCCTGCTCTACGACCTCAATAAATAAATGTGTGAACTAAATACATCTATATTTACTGTACAGAAACGGTGTAGTTGTCCTCTGACATTGTCCTAGACAGAATCTTAGAAACCTCTGAGAATAGAAACTGGATTCCTTAAAAATAACAAATTATGTATGCGGGACGCATTTCTATAAGAAAATATATGTATTAAATTAACATTATACATCAATATGAACTCGCTGTTTTTGTTCATCAGAGAATTGTGGATTTTGTTAAAGCAAAAGTACACTTTGATCAAAACAGTATAAGTTACATAAATAACCTATACGTTTACTTTTGTGAATCTTTTTGTGAATTTATTTTGTAGTCATTATTTTACATTAATATAATTATAAATACACTTAAATACATATTTGTATTCAAACAAAATCACAAAAAAGAATCAATCAAAATCATGGAATTCCGTAGACTATTTTACGTCTGTTCATTGTACATGCTGTCAGAGTTAATTAGGGAATAAGTCCACGAGACCGAAATTGCAGATAAAACCTAATTATAATATAAAAGAGATATAAGCAAATAACAATAAACACAATAATATAATATATATCGAAACAATGTTATTTAGTAAAGTTACAAGGTCGCAAAACCAACTCGATTGCCGTAAAAATGTGAACGTTTTCAGCAATACGGTCACGCTAGACGTTTCGTGTCAAGTCGTGGCTCTGTGTTACGAATTCATTAGGCGCCTTAAATCAATGGCCTACGGTACGGATATCGATTAACTAGTTAAAATGTTTCGGGGAACTGCCTTTTTACGCTATATTGGAGTTGCTTTGGTCTGTTTGGATTTGGGATGAGGAACTTCACAGGTTTTAGACTGCAATATTAATGAAAGTAAAACATTAGATAGATGTCGTCGTGGCGCACGGGCATAGACTGTAAATGCGATGGTTGCGGGCTTGATTCTCATGTAGGATATTGAATTTATTTAATTTTTATCGCTGCAGGAACCAGATAATGCGTGGCTTTCAGTTCTGTTACGTGTGGTTGACTAGGTTCACTCTGCGTACCCTGTTAAATTCGGGATACTTCGTAACCCTAAAAATATAAACAGAATGTATATGAATAATGTATATTATAAGAAATTTCATTGATGCCACCATGTTCCATGTTTTTCAGTCAGAGGATCTGAGAGTGATACCTAGGCATAACCTAAGTGATTGTGAGAGTGTGTATGTAAGGGGTTTCACCCATTCCGAATCCGAATCCAGAATATCTGAAATACTTATAACACTACTTTTCACAATAATTATTATTACTAAATCACTTCGTTCCATGTCGCAGTAGACGTCAAATATTATGACGCAAGTTCTCTACTAGACAAACGCCAGCTGCATTCGGCAATCAATTATTTTTAAACGTAACGTAAAAGGAGTTTAAAAGCGATTTTAGGATTAAACTAATCGTGAGTTTTTATTTTTGTATTGCTCCTGAGTTGTTTTTAAAATATCTTTGTTATTATTTTCTAGTACAGCCTTTTTAAAAAGTTATTATTTTAATAGAAAACTGTATTCTATGCTAAAATTTCTAATATATCACACGATGTAAAGGCAATCGTGATGTAGTGGAATAACGTCTGACTGCAATCGTGATGGTTGTGGGTTCGAGTGTAAGGGTAAAACTGAAAACTTATTACTAAGACTCCGCTGCCCGTCCGTCTGTCTGTTCTTCTGGCACCAGGCTGTATATCACGATCTGTAATAATGTATTTCTGTTTCCGCTATAACAACAAATATAAAAAATTGGATAAAATACGTATTTAATGGTGCTCCCATGCAGCCAACGTGATTTTCTTTGCTTTTTTATAGACAATGGTATGGAATCTTTCGAGCACAAGTCCGATTCTGCTTTAGTAGATATAGAATGGAGTTGAGTACTCAACACGCAAAAATCGCATTCGCATGCGGAAAACTGAGTGTATTGACACTAGATTCTTTCTGCCTATACTTTCCTTGACAAAGAGTGGAGCTGCAAAAATACTAAGATATTGTTACTAAAGAAGACGTTTTACTGATTGCAACTTTATATACACGTCGTTTAACAAATTGTACAGTTTAAACATCTTTTTTGACTTTACGCTGTATGTACACACACATCAGAGTAATCAGAGGTATCATTATCACATCAGAGTAGTATTAAAAGAGTCCGTGCTCCATTTTCCGTCGAATTCTGGAGGCTTGCGTGTTGAGTGGCACAATTCAACGCCGTGCTTTGCCTCGACACCAAAGGGAAGAAATGAAAATATTAAAATTCATTTCCCCGGGTGACAATCTAATTAACAACTTCTCATGTTTTTCTTTGATCCAAATAAAAATCAAAATTAATTTCTGTAACTAACTTTTGGAACAAGGTTATAGATTAACCAAAAAACTAACCTATTACTGAGAACTAATATAAGTTAAACATTATTTTATCACATGTTTTACGACTGGTTCCCCGCCCCGACAAGGGTTATTAACCGGACACTATTTCCTATCATTACCACCCCCGGGGTGAACGCTCGTAAATTATAAATGGCAGACTACACCCTTTGTAGTCGATTCGGATATACTGTAAAGTTGTGTTGCGTATATGTAGGGATAATTATTTTTTTATTTTCATTTCTTGAAACGTAGTTACTGATGCATCTGGCGATAGTTGGGCTGTGATTGTGGGGTGATTGTGAGTTTCATCTCCATTTTATTTTACCATTCTGTTAAGATCTCTAGCGGCGTTAACAATAAAAAATATTTCTTATTTTTCTGTCGTATATTGTAGTTCCGCCATATAATACGCAATGTCTCGAAAATTTGACGGTATTTTGAGAACGGAGTGTGCTAACTAAATATCCTTCTGCATATATTTGGGTAGCATCGTGAAAATCGTATATGCAGGCAGAGAAACTTTAAGGTTGGATTCACGGCTCGTTCTAGGTCCGATCTCATCTTCTTGTATGAATATCGTATAAGCGTGATTGAATCGGAACTTGCAGATTCTCATATACGAGTCATTCGTCAATTATTTTCCATTTCATACCTATTCATGTAGCAAAAATACATTAAACTATATACTACATATTATATGAAAAAACATTCAATTCTATATCGCTTATTTAAAGGAAACGAAAATAGTAAAATTACTTTCTGTATAACCTTCTCTTGAGTAATAAACTAAAACTGAACCTGAAGCTTTTAGAATGAAAGATCGATAGCAATTTGCGCCATAGGGTGTGTTATGGGTGCGCCACAGCCAAAGTCAAGGCGACGTTCAATTTTCTACTTCGGATATTGAATAAAAAAAAATCACCTTTAACCATTAATTGGTTATTTACAAATTGTATATTACTCATACTTTCTGTATTATTTTGTGTTTTTAATTGCACAAATTACAAGCACAGGATGCAGATGGATCTTAGTGTCAAGATACTCCGTTCTCCACTTTCCACCCGAATTCATTTATTGAGTATTGAATGGCGGAATTCAACATCATTACTGTCGATCGATGATGGAACTCCTAACCTCTCCGACCTCGCACAATGGCAGAAAGATTGAAGTTAATAATATAAAAGAAAGAAACTGGTCATTTAGTGGCAATGTAGACGTCACCTTGATTTTTGTACGTGGCTTATACAAGATTGACCAAATTGATTGATCGACGCGACAAAGTTGGCACGACAGTTTCTTATTAAAGAAAGTCCTGATTTTCATCTAAATACCTCCGTAGTTAGTTATTATTTATGACTTCGATATTAAATAGCTATAACTTAGAAGCCACTTAACTTTGAGGCCAGTCGTGGCGCAGCGGCACAAAATGTGACTGTAAAATCGACTGGTTGTGGGTTCGATCCCCATTGGAGGACATGAAATATATACTTAAATTTATATTTCCATTTCTTTGCTCTGGTGTTGAGGGAAAGCGCAGCATTGATTTCTGCCACTCAACACGCAATGCCTCCAGAATTCGGCAGAAAGTGGGGAACGGAGTGTCTTAACACTAGGTTCTCTCTGCCTACCCTGCTGGGTGCGCTTACCGCTGCATCCCGCTGCTGTTTTTTAGAACTTAGAACTTCTAGGCTTTTTTTTTATCTAAGCAAACGGAAAATATGAGGCAGACATACACTTGTGCCCCTGTGCCACGCCTCATCATCATAGAAAAGTATTATTAAATTTAAGCTTAGATGGGCTTATGAGAGTTATATAATTCATTCATTGATTAGGAAGAGAATGGATGAATGATATTACTAGACACTCCGTCCACTCCGTAATCAGTCTTCATAAATAAAACTTTAAGATAACAGTGGTGTTGACGTCACTTTTGCGCAAGTTTAAAGGTCATTCAAAGTGCTTCTAAAATAAAATACCAAGGACGGGCTTTTGTTAGAAGGATAGAACTTACTGTATAAAAAAAATCATTAGCCTGCTATTAAATCCTTATGTAGGTTTTTTTAGCTTCACGCTGTATCCCCCTACATAATAGGATACGCAAAGGGAACCTGGGAGCCTAGTGTTAAGATACTCCCTTTCCATTACGACACTTCCATTCCCCACAGTTGCACTACACGTACTTATGAAGGTACTGTTGTATATTCCTATTATTTGGCACTTTTTTGGATTTGATCGTGGCGCACTGTAACCGTTGCATAAAATGTAAATTCTTTTGTTATAATTTTTTGGAGCTTAACGCCATGATCGTTTCCTTCGTCGTCCCCGCTCGTTTAGGCGTGGTCGGAAGGACGGGCAAACATACAGACAGGAAGACAGATCCTATTAGGGTTCCGTTTATGTTTTAAGATAAGAAACACTAAAAAAACTCTTTACAGGACGTAATTTAATCATACATTGTATAGATTTATTTTTTTTATTCAGATGGTTTACGTGTAGTGGGATAATAAAGTAACTAATCACTGATGAGTCTAAACATTACTGGAACCATGTAAAAATAAAAGAAAATCATTAATATAACTAAAATATTTTTATGGTAATATTTATAAACTTTAAATTATTCCTAGTGAGTTCGTTCGTTCGTGAAAAAACCTGAGTCTTTAATGTTCTCTAAGAAGATGCTGGTATATAAAGTTACTTTATACATTATAGAATATTTAAACCATATCGATATACTTTTGTCTATATAAAAATAAAATTGAAAAATTATATATAATTATAGAAAACAAATGATATTGATTGGCCAGTCGTCATCGTCGTCGTCAAAACCTCCACCAGCTTTTTCTGAAATCCAAGGTTAGCTTAGCCTTTCATCTGATACCTCGCTTGAACTAGAGGTTTGAATACCAAATTTTGCCTTCCTTTTAAAGGCTATTATTTTTTAGGATTTAACCATAAATGTATAGTTTTCAGATTTTTGCTGAAGTACTACCTACCTAATAGATGCAGGTTGACAGGCCGACAGACAGATAGATGGACAACAAAGTTTATAATTTTAAGTAACAGTGTCAAGTAATATTAATTGTCTATTATAATATTATTTCGCCTGTCAAACTTAGATCAAGCTATGTATTATATAAAATTTCAATTAATTTAAAGGTTTGGTTGGGAAGGCTAATATTATATTTTAAGTAGACTAAAAAGTGCAATTGTAAATACGAGTTACTTCCTCCTGTTGGATTTATATCCCAAATCTCAGCATTCAGCTACATCGGTGCTAACATAAGAAGATACTTTTGAAAAAACCGTGCTAACAACTATCATAACCACGACTGCCGTAATAAGTAGCCCCACATACAAAACAATATTACAATAGTAAATTACGAGTCATATACAAACAATCACCTTAAACGATAAGCAGGGATAAGTCTCAATTCTACTTATATATAAATATATTGTACATATATACATAAAAAATCCAGTCAAATCCGAGTCGAACTTGCTTACTTATGGTTCCGTACCAAATGAATTATATATCAACAGCAAATACAATTTAAAAAAAAGTTGACAAACTTAAATTTGCGGACGTATGCATTCATTATGTATAAATTTAACTACATTTATAAGCTGATAATGATTTTTTTCATGAAATATCTATAAATTTTCACACGTTTTGATTGCTCGAAAAATTTCAAAAAAAAATCATATTTCATATAACGATGTATCTTCTAATTCCGTTGACTTAGAAGCTTTATTTTTTTAGGGGACCGCAGAATACTTGATATTAATTTCAGATTAATATCTCGACGCTATATCGAGATAAATATTCCATAGATCCAAATCTAAACAAAGGGTTTTTTAGTTTTGAGGTACGGAACCATAAAAAATAAAGTAATTTTTCGTACTATTATGTAGTACTGCTTAGAATTTATATTTTTCCGTTGATATTATCTCTCCGGAACGAAATACTGATGCAATTGAAATGACACAAATTAAATAAGTGGGAGGCTCGAAACGGAACTGCGATGTTTCCGAGTTTTAGTCGAAGGGGAAAATCTATTGACAGTAGCTGACTGCAACTGCGAGAAAGTTTACTTTGTTTATTTTCGCTAATAATTTTAGCTTATTTGCGCTTAAAAATAATAAATATAAACTTTTACTACATGATCTTGAAAAATAAACAGAATTTTATATAAATATCATTCTACTCCACACTTGTAAGCGAGAGGGGAACGCACTGATTCTATTTTGATTTTTCTATCTTCACGCTGTATCCCGCATATAGTAGACAGAGATAATGTATCGTTTAAACACTCTATTGGTGACACAAGGTCATTTTTCACGACACAGCTTGTTGTGTGGCGAAACTAAACGCCGCACTTTGTTTTGTTTGCGAAAGGGAGATGAGCGAGCGCCACGACGGCATCTATCTCTTGTGTGTTATTTCGATAAATATTGCAATTAGTAAAGTACCTATACCAAGACTATTATCTGAAGCCCTAGTAACAAAATAATCATATTACATAGCTAAGTTATGAATAACGCGTGTTAACTTTAGCTTATCACTTAATATGCAATAAAAGTAAAATCCTCTTATAAAATAAGAAGAAAAGTCTTTAAAATATTGTCGCCTCGAGTAAAGTCATTATTGTAGTTTATTTTTTTAGTCCCATACTATACATACGCCAGGCAGAGGGAACGTAGTGTTAAGACACTCAGTTTATGAGTGGTAAAACTCTATGCCGCGATTTACTTGTTAAAAGAGTTTCCTAATTGAGGCGCATAGATACTAGCGTGCGACTTTAAGCGCGATAGTCAAAAATACACTTAAACCCATTGCTTCCAGAATCTGGCGGAGAGTGGGAAACAGAAGTGTCCTAATAGGAACAGAGTATCTTAACAGGTTCCCAGGTTTAGTAGGCCTACTCTTTTATGTCCGGGCACAGTATTTAAGTGCAATCTTGTGTGGAGACTTTTAAAAATAGTTAAATATTTTTAGACATTTACTACAGCTTAGCTATAGCTTTGAATAAACAAACACCAAATTTTATGCATTTTCTATGTAACGTGTACTTCGAGCCCGTCTTTTTTAGTATCAACGTTAAAACGTAGAATTGCCACGGAAATTTTTCAGGAAAATTGGCAAACAATGTGTTCATTTAGTGAGCTAAATGTATTTGTCATTCAAATTGCAGGTGCTATGTTAATTAGGAAAAGTTGTTATATCGATAGATATATATGTTTTAACATTGTGTTTTTCATTTTTCTTATAACTGTTTAGTGTATATTGAAATTTACGTATAAATCAAGACTTTAAATTACACTACGGTTTACTTCAGGTTGAGATCGGATCTCATGGTAAACCTAACACTAAACTCGCTGTCCTTGGTGCGGAATCCCCACTGTCCACGCTCAATCGTATGTTACAATAAATATATTTATTGATGCTTCTTGATACGTAAAAAAACGTGTATTTCAATTTTTACAAAGACGTATATTGTCGAACTTATAGTAATATGCATTATATTTATGTTAAAAATTATTAAATTTAATCTATTTTTATATATTATTTAAAAAAATATAGTTTTCTGCACTCCTCTTTATAAAAACTAAAACTGTGTTAAATTTCATGTTACTATTTTCATACAATTTTCATGGTAAATGGGGTTACGAAATTTTTGTCTCACGTATCACGTGAGATTAGACACGTATATATAGATGAGGTCGTCGCGGCGCAGATGCAAAAGCGTGCAACTGTAAAAGCGACGGCTGTAGATTCGATTCCCACGCAGAGAAATATTTAATATTATCATTTCCTTCGATTTAGCTCTGGTGACGCGGTGCGGCGTTGAGTCGCGCCATTAAAAACGCAATACTTTAAGAATTCAGCGGAAAGTAGGGAAAGGAAAGGAAATGAATGAGGATGGAGTGTCTTAACATTAGATTCCCAGGTACCTACCCTGCTATGAGCGAGATATAGCGTGAAGCTAAAAAAACAGATATTTCGTCTCCATACTAAACACTATGTTGTACGAGTAAATAATTCTGTTTGACTATGAGCCAGCAACTCAATCATAATCATTTATGACTGATCAGACCAGCTGAGAATACTTCAACGTAGTTGCATATTTTAGCACTGGATTTACTGGTTGTGCTTATTTGTGTATGCGTAATTTGTTGTAGGAAATAATAACTATATACATAATGTTTTTTATAAAAAGAGTTGATTTTGTAGATATTTTCACAAACTAAAGTTTTTAACTGACGAAATTTATTACAGCGTCCAATTTTCTTCAAGTTTTTGGTAATTTTCCAAAAACAAGCTACAAACTAATTTATATAATAATAAGATTGAATCAAAACTAAATATATGTACGCACTTTAAAATTATACATTTTAGGTTTATTTGTTGTTGCTGGAATTCAATTAGTAGTAGAAACCAAAGGTCTGATGGAGACATACGAAATACTAACATTTTTAGGGATTTTTTACTGTTATTCTTATATATTTTTTACTTAAACTGTTGGTCGTTTGTTGGTTGTTAAATTTTTCTGTGCTCTTGTTGTATATTGAACTTATTGAAAGACTAACCATTATATTTATGCTAATTCCTAATATGTTATCGTGGAAAATGCCCTATTGAATGATATCTAGGAGTACCCTCCAACATGTCTTTAACTATCTCTACAGCCTGATTACAGATGTAGGCTTTATCCCATTTTACTTTCTTTTCTTTCTTTACTTTGATCTAGGAGGGCCATTTCCTTTTATACTTCTAAGCTCATTGCATACGCTTTACAATTTTTTTATAAAATTTCCTCATTTTCGCCCAATTATCGAAAAATGTTTGACACAATGGCTTGTCGTTTGGCGGTCAATGCCACACTATGTCACAACAGTACCGTCTAGACTCTATACTATCAGCTTCACGCTGTATCCCGCACACTGCAGGGTAGGCAGAGGGAACGTAGTGAAAGACACTCCGTTCCCCACTTTCTGCCGAATTCCGGAGGCATTGCGTGTTAAGTGGCAGAACTCAACGCCGCGCTTTACCTCGACACCAGAGCGAAGAAATGGAAATATAAATTTAAGTAAATATTTCATCTCCTCGAGTGGGGATCGAACCCACAACCAGTCGGTTTACAGTCACACTTTTTGCCACTGCGCCACGACCGGCCTCTAGACTCTATACTATACGCTATTTAAATAATTAAAAAGCATTAAGTGTGGATCAGGCTCTTCCAGTAAGGCGTCCAATACCAATCTCAGAATTGTAGGGCAACCAGAAGTACAAGTATAGAAGTTGACAATCTTAAGTTTGTGATTATGCATAGATTTTGTATAAATAGCTTGGAAATAAGATTGTAATGATTTTGTTCTATCAAAGACTTTATATTAATAATCTTCACATTTTACATTTTTTCTTTCAATTATAAATTCTCATTTTATGCCAAATATAGTAAATCTAAGTCCGCGGGAAGAGGTCAATAGGTTTTGATAACGCGGTAAACTCCATATAAAATTCAGTAAAATCGATACATAAATGATCGTATCTTTTGATAAGAATTACTTAGAAGCTTCATTTTTTGATTGACCTGATTGCATGACCAGAATATTTGTTATTAATTTCAGCTTGATAAATAAAAGTACAGATAGACGGACAAAAAAGTTATTCTATATTGGTTTTATATTATCCTTTTTCTATACCACTTTACTAATTATAGGTAACTGGAGAATTGTCATAAAGATATGAGTTGTTACATAAAATGCTCTTAAGCAAGTTCAATTATATAGAGACTGTTTACTTTTATAACTTTTAATATCTTTAAAATATAAAATTTGATCATATAAATTTTTTTCCGCTTTCACAAGGTAACCCTAAACGTAAAATGACATATATTTCAAGCTTGTACTCGAAGGTCGAACTAAAATCAATATTGAAAGGAATATTCCAGTGCCACAACCTGGGAGCCATTAGCGGTGCATCTAAAGTTTCATAATTATAAGACTGTAACAGTCTTCTATGAAGTATTGATTTAGATTCTCTTTGACGGCCAAGAAGTGAATAATATTTTTGAACATTTTTGGAGGAAGTAACTGTATCTGTGTATTAAATAACTGTCTTTTTATTATTATTTTTGTTTATTTTAATTTTAATCACCAACACAGCGTACACTAACAATTTAAACATAAAAAGAAAATCATACAATTAATTACAAAGTGTCACCGCAATTATAGGCGATGACGGCAAGTGTATTTTACATATACAAAAGTATTTTTAAAATTTTGAAGAAACTAACCTAAGCATACACTTTAAGAAAAAATATATATAAAAATCATCGATAAAATACTTAATTTAATGACTAAGAAAATTAACAAATAATATGATATTCTTATTTAAAAAAAAGAAGAAAAAATATATCATTAAAAGATTATATACTGTCATTTATTTCCATTCGTAAACGCGGGCGAAGCCGCAGATTAAAGATAGTTTACTGTGTAAATACAATGCTATTTTTATGATTAATGTGAAAAGACGAGGCGAAAGAGAATTGTAGAGACCGTAGAGTTTTGCACTCGGTTCTCTCTGCTAGGGTAATCCCTATCGTCTTTTTAGGCGTGAGCTAAGTTAAGTTTGTTATTATAGCGACAATAAAAATATTAATAACTAGCGACCCGCTCGCGGCTTCGCCCGCTTTAACCACAGAATTATTTACTTAAAACACTAAAGTTATATTCATGTTTTAATATATCTATAATGTATGCTTGCAACGCACTTAAGATTTCTAATGTGAAAATTATTGAAACCTTAGATCGCATTTTCCTACCTCCCATAAGAGAGATGCAGCTGTCAATATATTAATTTCTTTAAACTTTTGACTTAAGGAGTCTTTAGGGCCTAAGTTATGGTTATAGCTATATAGTTATAGTTATATCGCTACTTACAATAAAATCCTAACTCATCGGTTTCTGTACGTGGAAGATATATTAGAAAAATTGTTATTACGGACATTTAAAAATGTAATAGAACTTGGTCAGTTTGTCTGTTTATCTGTGCGTTCACGATAATCTCAGAAAGGGCTTAACCGATTTAAGTGCAGTTTTGTAATTTGTCTAACTTCCTTTAAATATTTAGTATTAGTTTTATTTTAATTGGTTCACACAAAATTAAAACCAGATTCACGCTGTATCCAGCCTATAGCAGGGTAGGTAGAGGGGACTTAAGTGTTAAGATACTGCGTATGATATATGACTGACATGCGAAATGAAAATATGATTAACAATCCTACAAGTGGGAATCGAACCCATAACGTCACGTTACAGGCACAATTTTGTGCCCCTACGCCACGACGGCCTTTAATATTTACACAGAAACAGTTTAGACGTAGGATTTTTTGATGTTTATCCAAACTTATATTTCGTGTGACGCAGTTACGCATAGATACCAATAACGTAATCACATACTACTACAAAATATTACTAAAGGCTAAGCAACTTTGAACTTTGCCGCCAATACCTACGACTCGTATGCGGCGGTTTCCCCTTGATAAGCCTTTGTCTGTTTGCGTCTTTAATGACAAATAGCGTTTTATTTTAATATCAACGATAATATATAATTTATTTTGTATAAAAAATAACTTTTTCAGTTTTGGGATTTTTTAAATTGTATTAGGCTTTTATAGAGTAGTTAAAACTATAAAAAAAAATTAAAATTAAATTAAATTAGCTTCACGCTATATCCCGCACACAGCAGGGTAGGCAGAGGGAACCTAGTGTGACACTCCGTTCTCCACTTTCTGCCGAATTTTAGAGGCATTGCGTGTTGAGTGGCAGAACTCAACGCCGCGCTTTTGCCTTGGCACCAGAGCGAAGAAATGGAAATATAAATTTAAGTAAATATTTCATCTCCTCGAGTGGGGATCGAACCCACAACCAGTCGGTTTTACAGTCACACTTCGTGCCACTGCGCCACGGCCGGCCTCTAGTTAAAACTATGGTTTCATTTAAAGTGGCGCTGACAAAAATACTATATAATTGAGCATATTTAATATCTATAGTGATTTTTAGTGAAACCAATAGTTATTGCAAAGAATTTAAGCTACCAACATTCTTATCGTTAATAAATTATTTTTTTTTTAAATAAAAAAAAATTGAATATTTTGAATATTTTCGCTCCATTATGACGAAAAACTTAGACAAAATAGTCTAATTTTTTCGTTCAATTCAAAATGTTTAAAATTAAAAGTTAAAAAATATTGATCGAAAATAATTATTCTGTAGAAGTATTATATGTCCTGTTTAAACTTGTTTTTTATGATATTATGTAGAATAATATAATCTATAGAGGAATCACACATTCTTCTTCACACTTTTTATTCTTTAACTATAATAAGTAAATATATTTTTTAGAGGTTACTCTGTACTAAAATGGCAGCTCTGTTCCCGCATTTATGTCCTTGATATATCGATATAAATAATAGAAATATAAATGATTGGAAAGAAAAGGAGAAACGCAACTATATTGCATTTTTTCTTTTTTTCATACTTGAAATGTATTAATAAATTTACATACAATTCATTTGTTTTGAATATAACATTAAGGTTGATTCATAAAATATATTTGGTACTTCCTTAGCATGATTATTTCATGTATTTTTTTAGATACAAAGTTTTGATTAAGTTCTCTTGAAAAATATATCTATTGTAAATGAATGTAACGTACCTACGTGACAATTATTAAAATCCATCTAAACACAATATCAACTTTTATAAACTATAGCAACCAGCTCGCGGCTTCACCCGCTTAAATTTGTGAATTATTTGTTTGTTTCGGTACAGGGAATTACGTTCCTGTTCTAATAAATAATGTATGCTTGCAGCGCACTTATGATTTCTAATGTGAAAATTATTAAAGCAAAAAAATATTATTGGGAGCAATTAACAAAGTAATAGAACCAGAAACAATAATATTTGTAAATTTTGTTTGTTTGTTGGTTTTTCTGTTAGTCGACACTTGTCTCAGAAACGATTTAAGCGATTTAAAGAGCTTAGACGTGAGCGTGGTGAGGGAGCGGTAAAATCGCTTTAATTGTTTTTATTGTAACACTCGTCATGTATAAATGGTGTAATGATTAAAAAACTGACCTTTATAAATATTTATTTATATCCTCATAGAGAAATGATAGCTTTTTTGGGCACTGACTGACTGAGGTAAGACACACGCAGAGCCGTAACCGCTGATGGGAGAAAGGTGAAGTTTGGACAGATGTTTATTTTAATAACTGGAGATCCACTAATAAGGGATTTTGAAAATTTTTTACCCTAAACGCATGAAATAGGGGTTGAAAGTTTGTATGGATT
This sequence comes from Heliconius sara, assembly GCA_917862395.2. Classification (NCBI taxonomy): domain Eukaryota; kingdom Metazoa; phylum Arthropoda; class Insecta; order Lepidoptera; family Nymphalidae; genus Heliconius; species Heliconius sara. The sequence goes on from OU860781.1 coordinate 9,979,191, forward strand.
TTTTTTAAAACAGCACCGATTTTTACAAAATTTGAAAGTCAGCAGACTCTTTAAAATATTTCATTGAACACGTGTTTCATGGTTTTTAGAATTCATCCCCTAAGGGTTCAAATACGGGGTTGAAAGTTTATATGAAAAAATCTTTGAATCGCCACCGATTTTTATAAAAAATTAAATTCAGACTGTTAAAAATATTTTATTAAACACGCGTTTCCTGGTTTTTTTAGAAATCACCCCTAAGGGTGCTAATAAGCAGGCGAAGTTGCGTGCGCCCGCTAGTTTTAAGATAAAAATTAAAATAATGTATAGTATCTTATATATTATATTGTTATATTGTAATAACATATAATATATTTATAAAAATGAGAATGAATTGTTTTGTTTAATAGCTCCTGATAGTTATTACAACGCACGCAAGGAAAGATCATTTTAGAAAGTTGTTTAATTTATATTAGAATTATAAAAACTACTAACATTTTTATGGTGAATAAAATATTTTATCAAATAAAATATTGTCTGTGTTTTCCACCTGAAAAACACTAAGGGGAGAAAAAATATTAAATATGTATAATATATAAAAATATAGATACCACATTAGTATCGATACTATTGTACTGGTAAAAATAAATGAAAAAAAATGATATACTACGTACGGGATACCTTTGTATGCAAAGTTTAAAGCTATTCATTATGACAGAATATAAAGTATATATATTTAAGATGTCCCTCTGTACTACGATGGCGGCTCTGTTCTAGCTTGCACATTTTCCTTTGAAAATTAGTTATTGTAACATAACTCTAACAGTTACACATGGCATTGGCAACTTTTTGTAGATATTGATGTCTTCTATGAAATTGTAGTACATCACTTTGCTCTATTGTCAATAATTTCCACAGGGTACGCGATATAAGGTTTTTTTTTGGTATTGTTTTACACCTTAATTGTCTAATTTTAAAATAGTTTTCCAAATTGGCCTCGTAGTTTCGGGGCCTATTCAAATCAAATAAGGAAACAAAAAATCTAATTGTCTTAATAATTTTAGTGATATCGATGCACCTCCCCCTCACCCCCGCAGAGTTACTCGCCACGGTGCGCGAGGCCACACGACACACACTCCGCATTTTTTATTATTACATGATTTTCTTTAGGTTTATATTTTTTAATTTGTTCTATCTTTTGAACGGGATGTCCGATTTTATTAATTTAAAAAGTATTTTACAGGTATTGAAATTATCTTTAATAAAATATCACTTAATAGGATAAGGATTAATGCAGAGGTATGAATAATATGGTTTGATTATTGTCGGCAATTTTGATAACTTATAAAATATAAAAAAATGGTTATATTGTCATAACTACAGTAGTTGGACATATGCTATCGCGGACTTTTTTATAGATATTGATGCGCTCTATAATACTGTAGAACATTGTTTTGTTCTATCATCAATAGTTTTCGCAGCGCATGCGATGATAGAATTGTTAAGATCAATTTCTTCTCACCTTGGGTTACATTATTGCATTTTTAGTAGGGATCTCTATTTTTTTTGAAAATGTAATATATCCTATGCTGGTCAGTAAAGATGCAGCTTTCTAATAGTGAAAAAAATATTGAAATCGGTCCAGTAGTTTTTGTGTGAAAACTCTACAAACATACACACATACATACATACAAAAATACAAATCTTACCTCTTTATAATATTAGTATAGATTAGTATAGATAATAAATAGAAGAAATACGTTGTCTGTGAGAATTATAACTGTCTAACTATTACGATGCATAAGATAAAAATCCGCTTCACGCTTTATCCCGCAGTTTTAGCAGAGGGAACACAGACACCAGAGCGAAGAAATGGAAATATAAATTTAAATAAATATTTAAATGTCTCGAGTGGGGAGAACCCGTAACCAGTTGCGTTTACAGTCACATTTTGTGCTCCTGCGCCAAGACTGGCCCTCGTCGGTTCATGTGAAAGTCTCAGAAATAGGGTCCCGTATCTTATCTATAATCCTGAAGTCTCAGTGATAGAGTCCCGTGTAACCCTGTGTGTACGGAATCCTAAAAAAAGTGTGACGTTATTTTTCCGCATAGTAAAGTAGGCAAAGGGAATCTGATGTTAGGAAACAACCAACTTTAGGGACACTCACTTTCCGCCAAATTTTTAAGACATCGTTTATTGAGTTCTCGGAACTTAACGTCGCGCCTCGTCTACCAAAGCGGAGAAATGAAAATACATTAAGGTACATGTTTTAGATTTTGTTTTTGCCACAAACGTATGTATTTTTCTTTACCCCAATATAATTTACTCTGAATCAATTCAATTTCGTATATAGCGTTCTGTTTCAATGATATTTATAAACGAGAGTGGAGTTAGTGTACGCGTCGAAGTAAAAATATGAAAATTAATCTTTCTTTTATTTTGTATTGAGGTACTGGCTCCTAAAATTGCACTTTTCACGGGAATTGACTTTTTGAAGAAAACATGTTTTAGCTCACTGAATAATATGAAATTAAATAAATAACTTCACTCTTTTTAAATGAAACTCCTTAACAGTCCATGCCGTTTAACTATTATGCGCAATTGATTAATTGCCTGTAATATCTAGTATTATACATTTACCTATTTAAACCTATTTGCAGTAGAAACCGCATCTGTCTGTCAGTTGACATAATTTTTATATCAAACTACCGTCAACGATTTCTTAGTTGTATCGCGTACTGCTTTGGATTCTAACAGTGTGAGCTGACTGAATCTTACCCTCTGGTGTGGTGGATTTGAAATTTCAGAGATTTTTTGAATGGGACTCAGTTGGTAGAAAGTTTCCAGCCGTTTTTTTCTGTTTAAATTGGAATATTTTTATATTTCAATAGCCCCACGGAATTCACCAGAACGGGGGAATGGATATAACTAATGCCCAATAAGTAGGAATCCAACCTGCAAACGTCACAACGTCGCCGCTGCGCCACGACGATCCTATCCTAAATAATCATTAATCACCTTCACGCTGTATCCCGCGAGTTTGTTTTATATTTATATCTTAATAAGATTGAGGCCAGTCGTGGCGCAGGGGCACAAAGTTTGACTGTAAAACCCCGACTGGTTGTGGGCTCGATCCTCACTTGAGGAAATTAATAATTATTTATTATTATTGACATTTAAATTTTTCACTCTGGCACCAAGGCCAACGCAAGGCATTGAGAGCGGAAAGTAACAAACGGAGTGTCTTAACACCAGGTTTGCTCTGCCTACCCTACTGTGTGCGAGATACAGCGTAAAGCTGATTTCTGTAGAAAATAAAAATATGTTTCTAATCTTTATCATAATATAGGATAGAAACGTAATCACATTTCCTTTTGCATTTAAAAGGATAAATGAATAAGCGTTTTTCCCAAAGGACAAACGTATTATAATAAAATTAAAACACAGTCGTAGGACCAGAAATTTATATAATAAACCGTAAGTATAAAAAATATGTTTATTGATTTTTGGAGACTGTAGACTTGCAGAGTGTAAATTACCCTTTAACCGTAAATCAAATAACAAACTACTTATAATCCAAAACCGAACAAATTCACGAGAACAAAGCTAGCTTATATTTTTTTTCTTTAACTGCACACAGTATCCCGCTCGTAGCAGGGTAGATAGAGAGAACCTGGGAACGCAGTGTTGAGACACTCCATTCCCATTATGACTCTTACTTTCTCCAATGTCCGCCGAATTTAGTTTCTCCAATGTCCGCCGAATTTTAGTAACTTGTGTGAGAGTGGCGAAATTTCACTTTTTGTGTTGAGTGGCGGAAATCACACTGCCTTCTGCTTTGTTACTAGAGCGAGGAAATGTAAATAAACAATAATTAATTTCCTAGTGGGAATCGAACCCTCGAATCGTAATAAAAATAATAAAATTGTAAAAAAGTTGGATACCTACGACACAAAGGACACGTCGATAGTGTATGTAGATCCCCGCACGATATTCTACCCTCAATTGTGTAAACAAAATGGAAGGCGTGTGGGTAGTCAATTGCGAAATAACTTTGAGTTATAATTTTAATCAGAAATCTTTTAGTTTGAATGCCTTCAATCAAAATCAAAAAGTTAGAGTTATTATGGAGTTATTGTTTTGATTGTTAACACGATAGTGCCGGTTCAATTTTCTTATATATACCTACTGTTTTTAACCCTTTATAAAATATTGTATAATGAGGCCGTTATGGGGCAGTTGTCCAAGTCTTAAACGTGACGGTTGTGGGTTCAATTTCCGATTATGTAATGTATGACAAGGAAAAGCGCGGCGTTGAGTTTCGTTACTCAACATGCGATGTCTCGAAGATTCGGCAGAAAGTGCAGAAAGAAGTGTTCTGTGTGAACACAGGTTCCAAAGATTAAATATTTTATATTGAATGCCTTAAGCCTTGTAAAGTTAGCGATATGGCGCAGTAATTTGGTTGATTATATACACGATAGTGTCGGTTCGATTTTCTTCTATATATAACCGGTGTGACCTACACACCCACAAACATAATTTGTTCTGTTGACACTTATGCGACAGCAACCGAGTATATACTGTATTTTTTAGCTTCATAGGATAGAATAGAGAGAAGTACATACATTATTTTTAAAGAGTAGGTAGAGGGAACCTAATGTTATGCCGTTCCGTTTCACACTTTCCGCCTAATGTTCGAAACATTGAGTATCGAGTGGCAGAACTCTACACCGCATTTGGTCTTGTCTCAAAGCCAGAAATCAAATATTTCAATCCCGAATGGGAATCGAACTCGCAACCATAACATTTATAGTCAGAAGGTGGATCTACCTCTGCACCACGATGGTCTATATATATTTTTATATTGATATGAATATATTACACGTGGATTAATAAATCAATTAATATTTTAGATAAGCGACGTGCGTCGATACGTCTATCAAAATCATAAAAGGCCAAGGTATTCATTATTGATGCAAATACTGAGGCCAGTGTGGATACACAATTGCTGATATCATTTTATTAATAGTAAATAAAATAGAAACATATAAAAAATGTGACAGTGATTTGATTTAAAATTTTATTTTATGGCGCTGTACGTATTATAAAAAATTAATAGAAGCAGTCATGGCGCGGCAATAGAACTTGAAGCTTGACTGTTGTGGGTTCGATTCCAATTCGGGTTATTGAATTGTTATCATTTCCTCTCTCTGGTATTAAGACATAGCGCGGCATTGAGTTCCGCAACTCAACACGCAATGTCTCGGAAATTGGGCGGGGATTGGGAAACAGATTCTTCCATAAAACTTGCTTCCATGCTTACACTGTACACATAAGTATGTATGCAGAATGCATACAAACGGGGAAGGCAGAGGTATCCTAGTGTTCAGGAGACACTCCGTTCCCTATTTTCCGCGAATTCTTAACACATTGCTTGTTGAGCGGCGGGTCTCAACGCCGGCTTTGCACATAGCAGAGTAGACAGAGGAAATTTGGCAACCTAGTGTCGAGACACTCCGTTCCCTATTTCCCGCGAATTTTTTTAGACATTCCTTGTTGAGCGGCGGGTCTCAATTCCGGCTTTGCACATAGCAGAGTAGATAGAGGGAATCTGGCAACTTAGTGTCGAGACACTGCGTTCTCATTAAGACATTTCCATTCTCCACTTTTCCTCCAAATTCTGGCGGCATGAAATGTGGAGTGGCAGAACTCAATGCCGCTTTCCCTCTGTACCAGAGCGAGAAAATTAAAATATTAAATATTTCATTACCTTGGGCGGGCATCGATCCCACAACCTGTCACGTTTACAGTCACTCGTTTGTGCCTTCGTTTATTAACCGTTGGTAATATTATTACTATTGGATTTTAGTTTCGATTGTGAATAATCCATTTGCAGATGCATGTGACGTGATTGAATTTGCTCAGGATTGAATTCAAACGAGAAGTGTATGTTGAAATGGTATATTTCCTACGTATTCGATATCGAACGTGTTTATTAAAACCTTGTTTATACTGTGCTAAAAGTAGAGTAGTCATATTATAGTTTTAAAGCTATTTAATGAGCTTCTCCGATCATTCATTTTTTTCCTACAACGACAGTTATTGTGCCCATGACTATTATTAGACGCTTACTATATTAGACGCTGTTACATTGCGCTCCAATGTTGTATCATGTTTATGATGATGCCTTCAAAATTCGAAAACTAAATAGTTTTCCGAAACTTCGAACGGAAGCATTTTAACGAGAACGGAGTGTCTTAATATTATGTTCCCTCAGCGTACCATATTATGTGTGAGATGTTTATATTACAAAAAAAAATAAAGAACAACCAACAAATAAAAAATCAACAAAAATATAATTTCTTATAACAAAAAAGATTCAAAATGCAAAGAACCGACGCCATTAATGTAAATTAAATGCAAACATTTCAAAACCACTGTTATAACAAGTACTATTCAAGGGACCCCCGAGCCCTACAAGGAAGTAAGGGGTGCGACCGGAAGAGGACAGGTGCACGGCGCCAGGGGGTCTACTGCACCCCTTGTTACTAGAATTGCTGTTTTAAACTTTAATTTCATGGAAATTACTGTTTAAAAAAATAATTTACGTAATGATAATTTATTTTAATTTTATTATTTTCAAAATGTTCACCTCGATAACTACTTAAAAGTCGTCCATAATTGAACGAAATAAGCTGAAATCTGGTAAGTACCAACGTAATATAGGGGAGCAATAATAAAGGATTTCTAGACATTCTTATGGGAATGGGGAATATCAGTTTAATGTCTACATAACTATTAGTAATATAAAAAGAAAAAAAAGCCATAATAATGCCACATATTAGAATTTTTATATATCCCACACATCAGATTTTGTGGGCTAGAAAAATAATTTGACTATTTGTAGCGCTTAATTTCGCAACTGAAAATTATATTTTTTTAATTATAATTCTGTTCTCTTGCCTCCACAAATAATACGTATAATCTAATAAAATAATACTCTAAACCAGCTTCACGCTGTATCCCGCACACAGCAGGGTAGGCAGAGGGAATCTAGTGTTAAGATACTTCGTTCCCCAATTTTCGCCGAATTCTGGAGGCATTGCGTGTTGAGTGGCAGTATAAATTTAAGTAAAATCTCCACGAGTGGGGATCGAACCCACAACCAGTTGGTTTTACAGGCAAACTTTATGCCCCTGCACCACGACTAGCCTCACTTCACTTAATATGTGAATGTATCCAGAAAGCATACAATTAATAAGTTTGATTGCGTCTCTTGTAATATTTCAAAAAGTACAAATACGTCATTTTTCTTCCCTTTTAGAGAAATCACACCTATTTTAAATTATTTTCAACTACAACGGCTGCTGCTGTATAATTTATCATAAATCGTTTGTTAATTGGACAGTGTCTAGACTTGATATTTTCTAGTGAATTTCTACATAATTTATATTACTAAGTGATTTTATATATGTATATTATTACTAAGTGAACTATCTTTGCAATATATATAATATTAATTCAGAATACATTAAAAAAAAACTATAAAATAATTTTCGATATATTGAGAGCACGGTTGACTTTCGAGAACACAATATCGATGATACTCGAAGAAGGTCACGGAAAATGCACGAGGATTTACACGTTTCTTGTCGTTTTATATTAACGTTAGACGTTTTATAAAGTGAGAGCAAAAACTGATTTTAAACTGAGGAAATCATTGAAATTACAGATTTTATACTTTATATATTATGTTAGAAGTTTCATAGCTGAAAAAAAAATTGAAATACTTAAGAAAGAATTGAAAAAGGTACTATATTGCATGATGAGGCTAGTCTGGCGGCACGAAGTGTGACTGTAAAACTGACTGGTTGTTGGTACGATCCCCACTCGAGGAGATGAAATATTTCCTTAAATTTATGTTTCCATTTCTTCGCTCTGGTGTCGAGGCAAAGCGCGGCGTTGAGTTCTACCACTTAGCACGCAATGCCTTCAGAATTCGGCAGAAAGTGGGGAACGGAGTGTCTTAACGCTAGGTTCCCTCTGCGTACCCTGCTGTACGATATAGCTTCACGGATACAGCGTGAAGCTGATTTTGATTTTTTTACAGTCTTTTCTATAAACTTAAACAGCACAATTCTCAATGTTATTGCGTTTTTCATTTGTCTTCCTCAACGTGACGTCTATTGCGTACTAGACTGCTTGAACAAGTTCAAGCTGATAGAATAGCCAGATTAATCTATATTTCTATTTTAATATCGATTTTTATCAGATAACAGAGTTTGGCAAATTCTAATTGCAATCAACAATTATACTTTAATTAAATCGATTAATTGCTAATGCAGGAACCATAATTAATAATAATAATATTTATATGTTAATTGTAATTAAAATATTCCCAGCGTCAACTCCAGAGATCAATGTTTAGGTAAATTTATAAATTGTTGTAGCTGTACACAGATATCATTTATATGGACACTAATTACTATAAAGTTAAAGAGTGTGTTTGGTTGAGCTAGCTAATCATAGAAACTAATGGAAGGAAAGTTTTAATACACGTGATTGAACGCACAACATCTCAGTTATTTGAACATGATATTGCAGGCGAAGCCGCAAGTAAAAAGCTACTTAATTATGAGATCCAGAGTAGTCGAAGCCTGTTAACCAAATCCTTTAAATCTGTTAGAAGTTAGAACGACTATTAAATAGAAAGTATCTTTATCGTTTTATAAAATCTTAACTTTATTTTCAATCTTTATTTAGATCATCCTAAGTAAATATCATTTTCTTAAGGATGTTAAATAAATAGCAATATCTTGTTTCTTTTTTATTAATTAAAAAATGTATATTTTTATCGGGAGCCAGCTACGAAGCAGTTTCGCCGCGTTGTGACGTCTAACGGCTGTGCCAATCGATATGGAGTAGGTTAACTTCATTCGTCCAAAATTGTGTCAAGTTATCTGAAATCTGCTGAAATTCGTTATTTATTTTTTATCTTTAAGTATCGTTTGTATTTTTTATTTTTTCACGCTGTACGCTTATATTGTATTTCGCGGGCATAGCTCTACGCTGCATCCTGTATAGAAAAGAACCAAGGGAACTTGGGAATCTAGTGTTAAGATCATCCACTCCCATTTAGACACTTCCATTTCCAATGTTCCGCCGAATTTTGAAGACATTGTGTATTGAGTGGAGGAATTAAAAAGGCTTGGTTATTTTTCACTGCGTTCCTTACTTTCTGTTTATTGTAGACATTGCAAATTAGACATCGTAACCAAACAACGCATTTTATCTTATGTCTCTGGAAAATATTATTTTTATTTTAGTTTCAGCTCCACGTTTGAACTTAAATGATTTATTTAATTTGTTAATGAAACATTTCAGCGCTGTACATCGCATAATTTTAGCTGTTGATTGTCTGTCAGTCACTCAATAACAAAATAGTTTTGTATATATAAATTGAATGGAGACAATATCGGTTCAAAACTTAACCACAATATTGTTTTTATGATATTTTACGTAATTTTACTGTTAAGCCATTTGGTCATTACTTTTTTATATAATTACTCACACTCAGTATATTGTTACAGAAAATGCGAGAAGGAACCAGACTGCGTGGCGATAGGTAGCAGGCTGCGCGGCGCGATGGGCACCCGACCGCCCGCGGCCTATTGGCCTCAGCTGTGGGCCACCGTCGTCAGAAACCTGTTGCTTAAGAAGCGGGATACTAGAAAAACCCTCGCAGTATGTACTTTAGTTGTTTATTTGCTTCACGCCTTATCCTTAGTGAGGTACCCAGAGAAAAGGGGGTGTCAAATTCTTTAAAATTAGTAAAATCCCTGCAATATTTTCCTTGTTGGTTGCAACCACTTTATATATTAGGTAAATTTTACGTAACTATATATTACATCTTCTGACTGTAAATGATGGGTTCGATTTCCGCTCGGTGACATGAATTATTTTCTTTTCCTCGCTCCAGTTATACTAGAGCGAGATCCAACAGCAATCTGTCGAAAATTGACCGGAAAAGAGGAACTGGAATGTTTTAATACTAGGTTTCCCCTGCTTTATCTATATGTAAACAATCAGTTTCGGCAGTAATAATGTAGAATATGCTGTTTTCAGGAAGTTCTGGTTCCTCTCTACTCCCTGGGTGTCCTGATCTTCCTTAAGATGCTGGTCCCGAATCCAAATTTTCCTGAAGTGACGAAGCCAGGCAGGCTACTCAGAATTCACCACGACGCGATATCTGAAAACCATTCAGTCGCGGTAGTGGCGGACTGGGCCACTGCTAATGGCACTTTGGTAAGTAGTGGTATCTGGCTTGAAGGACCATTTAATGATTTATTGTAACTAATATAATATTAATTTCATTTAATGTTATATATGAAGGCTGAGGCCGGTCGTGACGCAGCGGCACGAAGTGTGACTGTAAATCGACTGGTTGTGGGTTCGATCCCCACTCGAGGAGATGAAATATTTACTTAAATTTATATTTCCATTTCTTCGCTCTGGTGTCGAGGCTAAGCGCGGCGTTGAGTTCTGCCACTCAACACGCAATGCCTCCAGAATTCGGCAAAAAGTGGGGAACGGAGTGTCTTAACACTAGGTTCCCTCTGCCTATCCTGCTGTGTGCGGGATACAGCGTGAAGCTGTTATATATGAATAAATTGCAGAATATGTATTAAATTATAATATAAGCTTTGCTAGATCTATATTACTGACTTAACTTAACTTCACGCTGCATCCTTTGCGGAGAATATAAAGTATAATAGTATTACCGAGATACCTACAGATGTATAGGAAAGAAAATCATGTACATATTTTTTACCTTTCATATACAGATATATATATATATATATATATATATATACATATATATATATATATATATATATATATATATATATATATATATATATATATATATATATATATATATATATATATATATATATATATATATGATAGAGCCTTTGAAGCTATGAGCATTGCTGTAACATGGGCCACTAATTAAAAAACACAATGACTTTTGAACTTACTGATTAGAAATATTAGAAGGACCGTGTGAGTCATGCCGATTCAGGCAAGATTTTTTAAAAAAATTGTATTGCATTCTTATTTTGAATTCAAAAAATAATTACATTTTCAAAGCGATTTAGCTGTATTTAAATTTCACACCACATTCTCATTACACCACGTAAGCCACTGAAGCCCAGGCCACCGCTGGAAAATATCTCTAGACTAGGTCGTCACCATATGAAAATTCAAAAGAAATAAAATATTCTAAATTTGTTCTAAAGTTTTATTCTAAAGTATCCCCATTGTTACAAAATTAGAGAAGTATTCACAGAAATGAGGTATTCAAGAGAAAAATGTACACATTTTTATAAAGTACATTTATATTCAACAGTCGTCTTGCAGTCGAGATTAGTTTAAGAAATTTTGAGATTAGCTTCTTGACTGTCCTTAATGTTTTATAAATAATAATATACGTATAAAGCAAAGAACGGATACGCGTAGTGGCATAGTGTAAACGCAATAGTAACGAATTCCAATCCCACTAGGAGTAATGAATTACTATCATTTCCATTTCGCGCTGATTACAAAACAGACAAAGGCGTAAGGTTCCTTCGTTCGAAGTTGCACATACAATATCTCGAAAATTTGCCGGAAATTGTGTAGAATGTACAAAGAGTCTTAATATGTAGTTTCCTTTGCCAGCTCTATAGTGAGAGTTAAAAAAATGAAGCCAAGGGCGGAGCGTACTTACTTACTCCCTTTGTCCATATGTTGTTGTAGGTTCGATTCCCTCTTCTCCCTTTCTCAGCTACATTAAGAATACAGCGTGAAGCTAATAGCTAATAGCTTCACGCTGTAAAAAATTTATATATTAAGATTATTCATATTTCCAGGGTTTTCTTGATGACATCAATTCGATGCTCGTTGAGTCCAATCAGCACCCAATCAATTGGATACGGTATAACAACACAACGGAGCTTAACGATGCGTACCACAACAACGCTAAGAGATTTCCTCTCGCTGTTATATTCCATACGGATCCTGGAGCTTTCGGAGAACCTTTAAGGTAAAGTGTTCAATGAAGATATTTTTTTATATTCGTTTATTACGAGCCTAGATTTTTTAAATAGCATCACGCTTTATCCCGCACACAACAATGTAGGCAGAGTGAATATAGTGTTAAGACACTGCGTTCCCCATTTTCAACATATAATGCCAACGTTGAACGTTGCCGTTGACGTTGTCTTGAATTCACGTGGAATATGAACAGCGAAGTGAATGAACGCGTTCTTTTTACCCTAATAAAAACATATAAGTAAACTTGACGTAATAATTATTTAAAAGTATATACAATCCTATTAGATTTGAAACTAAACCCAATAGTTGAATCTAATAAAAAAAAGAACTGATTAACTGAAGCAATAGTTTCCTATGTATGGATAGTCTTCAAAATGATAATGTTATTAGGACATGAATTTAATAAGACAGATTCGTGAACTATCATTTTGTAGTTTAAGCGGGCGAAGCCGCGAGGGTGAGCTAGTGTTACATATATTTATCAATGTTATATTTGCGACTATAACCACCATTACGACTATATAAATCAGCTTCACGCTGTATCCCGCACACTGCAGGGTAGGCAGAGGGAACGTAGTGAAAGACACTCCGTTCCCCGCTTTCTGCCGAATTTCGGAGGCATTGCGTGTTAAGTGGCAGAACTCAACGCCGCGCTTTTTGCCTCGACACCAGAGCGAAGAAATGGAAATATAAATTTAAGTAAATATTTCATCTCCTCGAGTGGGGATCGAACCCACAACCAGTCGGTTTACAGTCACACTTTGTGCCGCTGCGCCACGACCGGCCTCAATATCTACTATATACTACTATATCATTAAGATTCCAAAATCACATAGTTAAGTCACTAATTAAGTCTAAGACCCAAATCCAATCTTTGAAGATTTTGGGTCAAACTTCCTTTGTTAGTATGTCCCATATTGAATTCCCTTAAGAAAATCCTTTGAACATCATTTTCCTTACGGGTTGACATGGATTAACATAACACGAGTGAATGTATGGGTCGCTTTAGTAAGCGTATTTCAATGATTTTTAATTTCTATTATAATTATTTTTTTAAAACGTCCAAAGATTCTGAGAGGATTCAAATCCCGGCAGGCTCAAATCTTGCTCAAATTCTTATACGGGTTACAAATGAAAAAAAATATAATATAATTATTTTTATGTGTATATATGGAATAATATCCACATATTCATTTATTTTTAGGGTTCTGTATCTTAAAGGTAAAAACGGAAAACTTATAGGGGCACTTCATTGTCCGTCTATACGTTTGTCAAGACTATTTAACGCGAGATCGCGTGGAGGTATCGAGCTAAAATAATATCAAATATTCAAGAGAAAACAACACAAAAAAAGAAAACAAAACAGACAAAAAAATTAAGCTTCTAGGTTAACTTCGAAAAGTGAAAAGTTATAGGTATTTCATGAAAAAAAAAACAATACAAATTTATATTTTAAACAAAATGAGTGCATATGCGCGTAAACCGTAATTGGTATGGAGGCCTCGGTGGGTGAGTTAGAGTCGCTCTTAGACGGTTCTTTTTAATCTAAACCAAAAGGAAAAAAAGTAAAAGAAGATCTAAGCGTGCAGATACAGTGCCAGAATATTAACTAAAACAAATAATGAATAATATATAGTATAAGTTGATCACTTATTTATCATCTTGGATTATCTTAGATAAGCGGGGGACCAAAACGAGCGTTGACTCTATCATGGTTTTATACATTTTCTTATATATTTTTCTATCTTTAATGTAGAATAATACTTTAAAAATGCTAAAAATATTGCAACAACTTTAATTTTAAAAACTACACACTAAATCACACAAAGAAGCTTAACGTCATTTTTTTATACAGATACACAATCAGAACGAATCCATCGAGGGACGGCGGAACACCTTCAACGAGGACACTAACAACGTCCCCAGCCAAATGCAGAGAAAGGACCGGGTACAAGGACTGGTCATCCGATTGGTCCAGAGGAGGACAATTGATACCGTTGTCGGAAATGCATAGAGAAGACACTTGTCCCGTCCTCCAGTATTACTATACGGGATTTTTGGCGTTGCAGACGTTGATTGATTATGTGAAGATTAAAGTGAGTAGTTTTCGTTATAAAAAAAGCAATTTTATGTTGGGGAGGTTAGTGTTAAGCTACTCACCGCCCAATTATCGAGACATTTTGTGTAGAGTGGTAGAATTTAATGCCAACCTTTGTCTATATACATAGAGCGGCAAAAACCAGCGGAAGTAGAACCCACAACCTGTCATATTTACAGTCACACGCTTGTGCCTCTGCACTTATAATGTATTAGTCATATATCTAATTTAAAAAAAACCATTCTTCATCAGATGGACACAGGCACTAGATTCTATCCACCACGCGTTGACCTACGACAGTTTCCCAAACGTCAACACACTGGTGATTGGCTGGTGATATTCAGGGTCATCATGCCAATGTACATGGTGATGACACTGTCACAGTTCATCACCTATCTGTTAATGTTCGTCGTGGGGGAGAAAGAAAAGAAGATTCGAGAAGGAATGAGGATTATGGGGTTAAAGGATAGTGTTTATTGGTAAGAGATTGACTATGTTTTATAAGTGGACTAATTTTAAATGTACATAGTGATGATTATCACAGTTCATCACCTATCACCAAACGTAGTACATCACTTAAAATGATTTTTTATTGTGGAAAGGAGAAGAAAAATACAAGAAAAGAAATGAGGATTAGGAAGAATTGAGGGTTAAACGCAAATATATATTAGTAAAAATTGTCCTTATAACAAATTTTCATTGGAATATAATACAATACATGTTTTTATACAAATAATTTTCAAATTTAGTCTCACATTGTCATGAAAATCAAATATAATTTTCTCTCAAAATATCTATAGATGGATAGATAATAACGTTAATACGCGACAAGTTGTAGTTTGATTCCTATTTGAGAAAATGAAATATTAAATATTTTCATTTCTTCGCTTTTGTGCCGAGCGCGGGGTTGAGTTCCGACGCTCAACACACAATGCCTCCAAAATTCTGCGGAAAGTGTGGAGCGGAGTGTCTTAACATGATTGATGATACAGCGGGAAATAAAAAAAAATACGTTTCATGATGATAAATATATTGCAAAGCCATAGGTTCCTTATCCAATCTATATTACATGTAGGTATATAAAAGATGCTGTTGCTTACTTTTAAAATTTTTTTTTGATAATATTAATCGAACATGTTTTGTTTCAGGGGCTCGTGGTTTTTGATTTATGCAGTTTTTGTAACAATATTATCCCTCGTCAGTACTGTTTTATTATTTACTTTAAAGGTAAATTGAAATATATTACTAAATATATATTTGTACTTTTGAGATATTTAAGATATAATAATGATCCTCGTCCTATGTTCTACGGTTGTTATTACTTTCTACTTATTAAAAAAACATATAAAGATTTGATTTGAACGTAACGGAATTTGAACCTGCGCCTCTTTGGAAGCCGTCCAAACGCTCTGACCGAGCGATGTGCTTCGAAATTCTACGCTTGTTACATCTTACTTATGTTGTCAGCATCTCTGTAGCCAAGAGGCGTAGGTTCAAATAATCATTTTTTTCTTGTTAATTACCTAAAATATTTTTTTCAGGTTTTCCAACATTCGTCCTACATTTTGATCTTCCTACTGATGCTCTTATTTGGATTTACTATTATTACGTTCGCATTCATGTTGACTCCATTTTTTGATAAAGCAAGAGTAAGTTTCCAGTTTCAAATTGATGTTTTCAATATTCCATTTACAATTCCATTTTTTCTATAAACTGAGATAAAGCTTTTCTATAAAAATCTATAACATTTTATTTTTGAACAACGAAAAAATTCTATAATATATAAACCTCATTTATATGAAAGTTTCGTTTCAATCAGTTTGTCAACTATTACATATAGGATGGAAAGATGTATATAACCTCTAGATCATTCTCTACTGTCTCCAGACGGCCGGTATCCTGGGCAGCTTCGCGGTGAACCTCATGAGCGGCCTCTATTTCATACAAGTGTTCGTGTCCAACGCGGACTCGCTCGCCTTCTGGTTCGTCTCCCTCATCAGCTCCAGCTGCTACGCGCTGGCTATGGATAAGGTATGGATGACTTTTAATCTTTCAAAATACTGCTGTATATTTTTCTTATATATGTAAGAGGCGTAGGGAGAGAGAAACTAGGGATAAGTGATTTGGTTCTCTATGTTTTTGTTCATTTAGAAATACAATGTTGCAATTAACAAAATACAAATATTTCTACGAAAGTTACTCGAACTCACGTCTTGGAGCAGTGATTCTCAACCTTTTTTTGTTGCGGCACATATTTAACGATTTCAAAGTTTGGCGGCACACAAAGAAAAAGATAATTATTATTTACTTACTACAACATACTGCATAAAAATTTTATGACAAAAATTTTAATATATTTGCAAAATTTGGCGGCACATTTTTGAAATTTAGCGGCACACAAAAGTGCCGCCGCACAATGGTTGAGAATCACTGAGTTACCTCTCGGATCACTTTGTTTTTAAAATTATTAAAATTTTTTTTAATACCATGCTACATGCACTTTACTACAAATTCATTCAATATCCCACATTTTCTCCCCAGGCACTAGTCCTGGACATGGCAGGAGTGGGAGTGACGTGGGACAATCTATGGAGTGGCCCCGGAGTGCCTTTCGGTGGTAGCCTTATAATGATGGCGGTCGACACGGTGTTGTACGCACTTGCTGCATATTGGCTGGATGCTGTTATACCTAGTGAGTACTTTCTGTGTTTTTTTAGTTTCACGCTTAGTGTCAATAAACTTCGTTCTCTACATTCTGCCAGAATTAGAAATCTTGTGGATTGTATGGTAGAATCATTAAAAAACGAGCGTTGGCAAGCAAAACGAGCAGATGGTGAAGTTCTCTAATTATATACTTATATTTTTAGATTTCTAGATTATTCTTAAAATTTTGCCTACATGATCATAAATATTAAATCAGTTTGACATTAAATACCACACATAGCAGGGTAGGCAAAAGGAACCTAATGTTTCCCATTTTCCGCTTAATTCTAAAGACTTTGCGAGTTGTGTGGCGTAACTTAACACCGCACTTTGCCCCTACACCAGAGCAAAGAAATGAAAATATACATTTAAATAAATATATAATTTCCTTGAATGGGGATCAAACCCACAACCAGCCACGTTTACGGTCACATACTTGCCCCTACCCCACGACTGACCTATAAATGTTAATAGTACGTTATGGAGACTCAAACTCACTACTATCGCGTTTATTCAAGTATATTCTTACTATGAAACAAAACCGTCAAGTCAATTTACTAATAACATAATAAACATAAAGCACTCTATGTAAATTTTGGTATCACATTAATGCGGTCTCCCTATATTTTAAAAGAAACGTGCGTTGTAAATAATATGAGGGGTCAAAAAATCGATTTTAATTATCTTTAAGCTTGCTGCTATGACTCTGCTATATTACTTTACTTTGACTACCGGTTAATATAAAGGGTCTTTATTTTTTACAAGTATTGCTTTCAAAATTTTAAATTACTATTTTTGATAGTATTGCTTCTAAAATTTGAAAAAAAATTTTTAGATTATTGTAAACAGCTATATAACTAATCGTCAAAAAATTATTATACAATTTTGGTTAAATTATAATCATTCATTCATATCCCATTTGAGGAAATGAAATATTTACTTACATTTATATTTCCCTTTCTTCGCTCTGGTGTCGAGGCTAAGGGCGACATCGAGTTTTGTCACTCTCGTAAATTCTCCAGCAATTTCTGCAGCGTTCCTCCGGCGGAAAAGTTGGGAACGGAATTGAAACACTAAGAAGGAACACTAGGTTCACATATTCCTCTTGCCTATAGCCTGCTATGAGCGGGATACAGCGTGAAACAAAAAAAAATACAATTATCCTATTTCAACTGGGAACCGCATCCATAGCATAGCATGATTATGATTATTATGATTATGATTACTACACCACAGGGGTAATATAAGTAATGATTTTCAACATTTCAGGTGAATATGGTATCAAACAAAAGCCTTGGTTTTGCCTCATGCCCTCTTTCTGGCTGGGACGTAGAGGACGCGTCTCCGCCGTACACTTCCATTCAAATGGCGACGCGCAACACAAGGACATCGAACCTGTACCTAAGTAAGTATTTTTTTATCATCATCATCAGCCTGTCCTAGTCCACTGCTTGTCATAGGCCTCTCCAATGGCACGTGCACTGAGCTCTATCTTCAGCTCTTCGCATCCAGCCGATGCCAGCCACTTTGTGAATGTCACCCCATCGAGCTGGAGGACGTCCCACATAACGCTTGCCGAGGCGTGGTCTCCTACGTCATCGGTTCTGCGACAAATGTCGTGACCAGCTCTCATGAAAATCAAATGTGATTTTTGTATGATTTTTATATATATTCCGTAAAAAATTTCCGATAATATTATTGAAAACAGAATCGTATACAAATCCTGGATAATGTTCACAATATCTAAGTCACTTGGCTAACGTAAAAAGGGAAAACGGATTTGTTGAATAATTTTTCTTAACAAAAGCACTTTTAATACACTTTCGATAATATTTTGTGTACCGAAATAACCGCAAATGGTTCTGGTTTACAGTAAATTTAATGAATTTATGACAATTGAAGTAGTTTTAAACTGTATCCAGATTTACAAAAAAATCTCTTGTCCTGAGAAATTGTGGTGACAATTATAAATATCTAAGTGTTAAAGCAAGATACGTTCTAAATTATTCATAAATACAAATTTATTATGTGATATATGACATTAGGATTTGAATTCCATGACTAATATTAAAATTTTAATTTTTAAAAAAATCACACAAAGGATCAGGTTTAAGTCCTGTTAAGTTTAATATATAAATAAAATATTTCATGTTAATTAAAATATAAAAATATGATATTTTTTACAATTACAGAGAGTTACAAGACAAAGAGGCGATAAGAATAGTTGGTCTCCAGAAGAGTTTCCGCCATTGCAGGCGCCCAGAAATAAAAGCTATCGACGGAATCGACCTCAGTATATACGAGGGACAGATCACGGCTGTGCTGGGACATAACGGCGCTGGGAAGTCCACCTTGTTCAATATACTGACGGGACTTACAGCGCCCACGGCTGGCACGGCTTACGTGTATGGCTTGGATGTGAGGTCAGTTGGTGGTTTATTCAATTTGTTTTGTTATATGCGTTTTACACGATGAGGCTGTCCTGACCTAGGGCTAGCGTACGACTAAACGGTTATTAATGGTACGGTTGTGGGTTTGACCCTTTATTTATTGCCGATTGATTTCGATTAGACGAAATTAAATATTATTTGTTTCAATTTTCTTTCTCTGTAATGAGGTAAAACGCGACGTTGAGTTTCCTTCAACACGCAATGCCTCAAGAATACGGCGGAGAGTGGAAATCGAAAGTGTTTTAATGGGAAACAGACGTTCTTCATTGTAGATACACTAGGTTCCCAAGGTCCTGCTGCCTACCCTGCCAAGCGTGGTATACAGCGTGAACCTAAAATAAGTACAATCTTTTAAAAAAATATTGAATAATAAATATTTTTCTATATAAAAGATGATTAAATATATACTTATATTGTTTAATTGTTTTTTTTTCAGAGATCCAAATGACATGCACGAGATAAGGCAGATGATAGGCGTGTGTCCGCAACAGGATGTTCTGTTCGACTTGCTCTCTGTCAAAGAACATTTGCAATTCTTCGCCTCTGTGAAGGTATTTCGGTTTATATTTTCTTAACATCTTTTTTTTTCAGTAGAGGCCCGTCGTAATGCAGGTGCGTTGTAAACGCGACAGGTCATGGGTTCGATTTCCATTAGGGGAAGTATATTTATTAATATTTTCCTTTCTCATCTCAGCAAAGAGTAATCGAGGCAAATCTTTGGGTTTAAACACGCAATACGTAATGTCTCTGGAATTCGGTGGAAAGTGGGGTGTGGAGTTTTAATAAAAAAAAGAAGGGAAAATTGTTAAGGTTTTTGTATATATATATTAAAATAATATTTTTTTTAATACTTAATAGGGTATACCACGTAAAAGAATATCGGATGAAGTACACAAGGCGCTAGCTGAGGTCGGTCTGTTGGAGCAGGCGGCGGTGTTCTCCAAGCATCTGTCGGGAGGGCAGAAGAGGAAACTTAGCATAGCTATCGCTTTCATTGGGGATCCGAAGGTAAAATAAAATTAGGTTTGTCAAACGCATTTTTCAAGTCCACTAAAGGATTCGAAACTATTAAGGAGGCCTAACTTTTTGTCTCCTAGATCATAATCCTGGACGAGCCGACGGCGGGCGTGGACCCGGTGTCGCGGCGCCAGACGTGGCGCGTGCTGCAGCGCGCGCGCCGCGGCCGCGTGCTGCTGCTCACCACGCACTTCATGGACGAGGCCGACATCCTGGGCGACCGCAAGGCCGTCATCAGCAAGGGCCGGGTGCGCACCTCGAAGTAGCTAAACTGTACCAAATAACACATTATACTATGTGTAACTATGAATTTCTATATATTTTCAGGTGCGTTGCGCGGGGACATCATTATTTTTGAAAAATAAGTTTGGTATTGGATACCATTTAACTTTAGTACTGGACGGTGAGTTGAATGATATTTACTTGTTGAACTTTTCGTCCCCTGCAAGTAGTAACTTATACACCCCGGGTGCGCCAGGCGCGTGCCGCGAGCACCACATCACGCGGCTGGTGCGCGGGCACGTGCCGCGCGCGGAGAAGGCGCGCCGCCACGGCCGCGAGCTGTCCTACATCCTGCCGCACTACGCCGTGCACCTGTTCCCGCCGCTCTTCCGCGCCATCGAGCTGGAGATCCGCGACAAGACCAACCGCCTCGGTGCGTGCGACGAACACTCACTTTCTAATTCATTTACTCGTTCATTGCAAACATCTAAGGCGAACATCTTACATTCCAGGCATAACGAGCTACGGTGTGTCGATGACGACACTAGAAGAGGTGTTCCTGAGTCTCGAAGGGGAGAACGCGGAGGAGACGGAGGCCGTGGAGGGAGTGTCCTCTGTGAAGTTAGTGAGAGCGAGGGCACTCAGTCGCAGCTTGTCTTTGCAAAGCAAGACTTTGAGTTATCAGGTGAATGTTTTATTTTTTTATATAATTTTCTTCAATAAGAAAAATAAGAAATTGTTTTCTTAACGTCACGTTTAATAGAAACAGAATTAAACTAAAATATAGTATGAAAATATATGTGACAAATTTTAGGTATAATAATATTTTTACAATCTGGCAACACAAGAGTGCCGTTGTATTTTCCTATTAAATTTTTAATGTTTTCTATAATTTACATATTCATTATTATTAATTAAAATTTGAAGGAACTAAACGACAAAGAGCAACAGAAAGCCACCTCCCTGCCGACGCCGCCCGCCTCGCACGCGCTGCACTCCACCACGCACGGCGTCGAGCATGTCAAGGTAAATAAGGTAAATGTATTGAGAAGGTTACTTCGATATCGTGTCGGCTTTATGGTATTATGTTCAATCAAATACAATATAGGGGGGCAAGCGTATGACTGTAAAAATGGTATACAGGGTGGAAGAGGTAGCGCTCCTTTTACGGAAATAAAATTAATAATATAGGGTAAATGAATATAGGGTAAAATATTTCAAACCCATACCTAAAGAAAATAATCAAGATGCCTCAACAGTTTAGACGTAGGATTTTTTTTTCATTTCACGATTTTTATCCATATCTGTATTTAGTGTGACGCAATTACGCATAGATCCCAATAACGTAAACACTCACTACTACAAAAATACTACTAAAGGTTAAACAACTTTGAACTTTATCGCCACTACCTACGACTCGATTTCGGAATAAGGCGTGTGCGGCGGTTTCCCTTTGATAGGTTTATGTGTGCATGCGTCGTCCTTACAAATGGCTTTTTATTATAGAACGACAATTTTATTATTTATTTTGCTTGAAAAAATCACTTTTTCATTTTTGAGAAAAAATATATTTTTTAATTATATTAGGCTTTTATGGAGTAGCTAAAACTATGGTTTCTTTTAAAGTGGTGCTGACACTTCCACTTTATAGATTCGATTTCCACCTGAGGAAGTGAAATATTTAATATTTTTCTTTCTTCGCTGTACGGTGGCGCTCTACCCTGTGACGCGCAGGTGCCGGCGGAGGCGCCGCTGGGCGCGCTGTGCGAGGCGGCGCGCGCGCCGAGCTGCTGGCGCACGTTCTGCGCGCTCGTGTACGTGCGCACCGTGCGCATGATACGCGACCCCTACAAGCTCTACGTCATGATATTCATGCCCATCAGTGAGTCGCCGCTTTGTTATATTATATAGTAACGCAACGGTTGTGTGTTCGATACCCATTCGGGAAAATTAATGATTATTTCTTTTTTTTTTTCATTTCATCGTTCTGGTACCAAGGCAAAATCCCTACCATACTAGTAGTATAAAGAGACCCCGTTTCGCATTTAATTTTTTTCAAAACATTGCGCCCTGAGTAGAACCCTATATCGAGTACTAGTATATCTACAAGAGCGAAAAAATGAAAATAATTGAAATATAAATATTCTCCCTAATACGGATTGAACGTACAATCATCACGCCTACAAATAAAATAGTATTACATTTTAAAAATATAACTTATATTACAATTGAATTATCACAATTTACTTCCAGTCTCCTGCGCTCTCGGCCTCTACATGAAGTCTCGTCAAATCGTATTTTTTCGTATGCAGCCACTCAAATTGGACCCCAATGCCTATTTCAATAAGACACCAATTGGTTTGTTCAGTGAAGAGAACAATTTAAGAAATATAGCGGATTTGACTGAATCCTTAGAATCCTTTGGAGCTCATCCCATAGATTTGTTCGATGGAAATTTCACTAGCTTATTAGATATGGAAAATTTTGGAGCGTTCAGTTTGAAGGAAAGTTTGATACCCTTCGGAAAAATATTGGCGTATTATAACAGTACATACACACACAGTTTGCCTATCATCATTAATTTGTTGGATAATAGCATTTATAGGTAAGTGTTTGTGTATGGATAACTTAGTTTTGTATTACCCAAAGGTATTCACCTAAGCTAGCTAGCTCAAGTAATCGTACAAAACTCCTGATACTTTTCTTTTTTTTGTTTTAAGCTATATCCTGCATATAGCAGGGTAAGCAGAAGAAACCTAGTGTTTAGACCCCCCGTTCGGTTCTCCACTTTCCGCCCAATTTTCGACGCATTAAGCGTTGAACTTCAGGACTCTACGCCATGCTTTGCCTTGTTAACAAAGCGAAGAAATGAAAATTTTATTAAATAATAATTTGTTTCCTTGAATGGGATCTGAACCTTCGTGTTGACAGTCACACACTTGTGCTCCTGCGCCACGACGGCTTCAAGACCACGGAAGGTATTTTTTAAAACAAATTAACTCTTCTTTGTCTATATTCCAGGGTTCTAATGTCAGCATCAGGTCAAATTGACAATTTCAAGCCAATAGAAGTCCTCACTCATCCGTTCCAACAAACCGAACAACAAGAAGAATTTAATTTGGGCAACGTCGTGTGCGCCATTTTCATGGGAATGATATTTGCTTTGGTGCCCGTCACTTTGGCTGTCGACATTGTTTATGATCGAGAGGTAACCTTAAAGAGGTTTCATTTCTAGTTTAGAAGATGATTATATTTTTGAGTTCTTATTGGTTAGTTGAAGGGTTGTATGGCTTTTCACAACTTTATATAATATATCTTGTATCGGGTACGAAATGAAGAACGGCATTTAAGACAGATTTCATGGAACAATTGAAGTCTTACAGAACAATGCTGTAAGAATACAGTTAGGATGCTCTATACATATATCTATATGTACTTGTATTACAATTTTCCCTTGTTACAACTTATTTATGTTGTTAGTATCAAAATTTCGCAACAAGCGTAAAAAAATTTCGACGTAGCTTGATGAGAACGTATGGCTTAGTGGTCAGAGTGCCTGGTCGGTGTCCAGGAGGCGCAGGTTGGAGTCCCGTTACGTTAAAAAAAATTATACGTTTTCTAAATAAATAATAAAATAAATAAATCAGCTTCACGCTGTATCCCGCACACAGCAGGGTAGGCAGAGGGAAATAAGTATATATTTTCTGTTTGCTCAACAATTAAATATTTTCTCCTTATATTTATATATTTACTTGCATAAGATATTATAATAATATCTAGACCACATATAATCGAGTATAATATATTTCAGATAAAAGCTAAAAACCAGTTGAGAGTGAACGGACTCTCCATGAGCATGTACTTCCTGACGTACTTCACTATACTCATATTCATTATGATTGTTACGAGTGTGGGTGTTTTAGTACTTGTAAGTATTGATAATGTTGTAAAATTATTAACAAAAAATCAAAATAATTATTTAAAAAAAGCCTTGGAGTAGTCTAGTAGTAAAATCGATATGAATGAAAACTCATATTTTTCCTATTTTTTTTTAAATATCAAAGATAATACTAAATTGTTGTTTTATTTTTATTTAATTAAACTATAGGTACAGTTGTGTTATTTTTTGAAGATAATGAAAAAAATACAATTGATATATGTTATAAAATTGCATTTTTTTTCTCTTACATATATAATATTTACTTGAATAAATTTTCCAGGTGATCCTGAACGATATACCTAGTTTAACTAACGGTTCCGCCATCACAATGCTCTCAGGCCTTTTACTATTGTACAGCCCATCCGCCATTTTGTTTAACACGTGTCTTTCCTACATTTTCGACAAAATGGACTCCGCTCAGAGTATAATGCCGAATATAACAACCTGGGTTGGTGTAATACCGTTTATATTGGTTGCTGTCTTGGATACTTTTAAGTGGGGTGAGTTTTGGACATCGCTATATTTTAAATTTACAATTCAAAATTATGATTTTTCTTGTAAAAAAAATTAATATTAGCTTTAAAGAAGCCTTTATAGAAGTATATGAAAATAAGAAAGAATGAGACTGAAAATTAATTTAGAAACGTATGTTTAGTGGCTGGTATCTTTGTAGAGGAGATTCTTACAATTTTAGTTTAAGAATTTTTAAAATATTTTTCAAGTATTTATCAAGTATTTTTAAAGTGTCGAAAAAAAATTAAATTAAAATAATTTTATTTAAAAAAATTGCGGCGTTGAGTTCTACCACACAACAAGTAGTGTCTCGAATTCATGAAAAAAAGCCTAGAGCAGAGTGCCTTGACACTAGGTTATTTCAGCTTATTCTGCGTTATTAGGGACCGGATAAGAAGCTAAAAAAAACCATTTTCAAATCAATCTACAATTACATAATTCAGCAATGGAATGGTAATAAAGGTCAGTCGTGCCGCAGGAGCACAAACGTGCGACTTTAAGTATTTGGACTTCAAGGTTCTGGACTTCTGGATTCGATTTCCACGCGAGAAAATTTAATATTTAATATGATCATTTAACTCGCTCTGGTAACAAGGCAACGCCGCGCGGCGTTAACGCGAACGGAGTGTCTCAACACTAGGTTCCCAGGTTCTCTCCATCTACGCTGTAATGTGTGGGAAGATGAAAAAAAAATAATGATTTCCAACATATACATTTTTGTTCCAGGCAGCGACATAGCATTCTACCTGCACTTAGTGTTCAGTTTCTTAGACGTTATGTATATACCGTACGCCATTATTTATTATGTTGATAGGTAAGTATTCAATTTATTGTATTTATGTTATACACATTGGTTGAGGGTTCGATTCCCATTATACTAATATTGTTTTAGTTAGAAAAAATTAAAAAAATATATAAAGAAAAGATGACTGGCCTGCCGGACTGGGTGGCCGGAATTGTCTGTAACCGTGGTGGTTACTTTATATCCAACGATTAAAAAGTGCTTGGAAAAGCCGATTTCAAATAAAAAACATTTTAATCATGCAAATATACAGGCTATATTTTTTCAATTAAATTTATCGTCACTATTCATGGTTTAGTTTATCATATCATAATAATGTCCCAGGGTGTACGTGACCTGTAACCTGCGCGGGCTGTGCACCGTGCCGGCGCTGTCCGCGTACTTCACGGCGGAGGTGTGGGTTCTGATCGCGGCCATGCTGTTCCACGTGCCGCTGTGCGGCGCCATGCTGTTCGTCGCGGACCGACTCAAAAGTGGTGGCCGGATATGTATTGTGAGTTATTAGTTACTCTTGTTGTAGTAGTTATAGTATTATTCTTGTTGAGATATTGTATAACTTTTTCGGGCTAATTCCGAACAAATTTCTAATGAATATAATGAAATATTTCATATCTTTATCAAAGTATTTGTAATATTTATTTTTACATAGATAATGTAGGTATTTTATTATCTCGCATACAGCTGGGTAGGCAGAGAGAACCTAGTATTAAGACACTTCGTTGTCCACTTTTTGCCGAATTCTGGAGGTATTGCGTGTTGAGTGGCAGTACTCAACGCCGCGCTTAGCCTTTTTTTTTATAAGGTTGTCGAAGCACGAAATACTAATATGTACGGTATTTAAAAAATAATTATTACAAATATTTTTTGCTCTGTGGTTCATACAATAAAAAGCTTTTATTTGAAGCGTGCCGCGGCGGCGCCGCAGCGGGAGGGCGAGGCGGAGGCGGGCGGCGAGGCGCGCGAGGACGAGGACGTGCGCCGCGAGCGCCGCCGCGTGTCCGCGCTGCTGGCGCGCGGCCGCGACGCCGCGCCGCCGCCCGCGCTGCTCGTGCACGTCAGTGCACATTTGTTACAGCTTTTTATTGTACTATAGCCTAGTCTTCTTCGACAAATATATTATCGAATATCGAGCGTCAGAAACTACGGTCTCTGCAAAAAAAATTCTTCGTATATCGTTTACCTCTTCATAATTCAATCATATTATAATTAAATCAAGTTCGCGCTGTATCCCGCACACAGCAGGGTAGGTAAAAAGAACCCAGTGTTAAGACACTCCGTTCCCCACTTTCTACCGAATTCTGGAGGCATTGCGTGTTGAGTGGCAGAACTCAACACCACACTTAGCCTCGACACCAGAGCGAAGAAATGGAAATATAAATTTAAGTAAATATTTCATCTGCTCGAGTGGGAATCGAACCCACAACCAATTGATTTTACAGTCACACTTCGTGCCGTTGCGCCACGACCGGCATCAATATGATTATTATTATTATGAAATATAGAATCATACAACAATACATAGTGTAATACCTAAATTTTATATGCCATACAAAATACCCATTTCCAAAAATAAATATTTTTCTGTCTTTTGTGTGGATCCCTTTTCTTTTTGCTGTCAAACCGATCTCGTCTGTTTAAAAACATGAAAGTAGAACGAACATTAACTGAACGAACGAACGAACGAACGAAAATTAAAAAGAACATAAACAATGCTTCAGATCACGGGCCAGTAAGAGCTTATTGTACTCATATGCTACATATCAAAATCAATTCTAATCAAAAGAAAAAGAACAAAATTTACTAACTATCAACACAGTACAATAACAAGCGAAGAAGAAATCACAATGTTACAAAGTAGAATACCTGTACCCCTACATATCGAAAGATCAAACGTTTGCTGAGCTTACTATCCCAGTCCACATTAAAACTTATTAAAAGAAGACAACATCTTCAAAAAAGTTCAAATAAACCAAAAGCAAAAAAAAACAAAATGTCGGCACGTCGCAAGCTTGTAAACGAATATATTAAATAAATACGCCATTTACATATATAACACAATTGAAAAACACCTAGGCAAAACTGGAAGTTCAAATAAAGGCATACAAAGAGCTAAAACCGAATAAAAATGGCATCAAAGAGCTAAAGCGAGGGGAATAATAAAAAAACAACCGTAGCGATATCATCAGTATACAGAGATCTCTACAGCACAAAAGAGCCAGAAGATACCAGCCACGAGGACCTAAATAACAGCAGCAATAGTAACACACTAACAAGAACCCAATTTGAAGAAAGTGACGTTATTGATATACTGAACAAAATGAAATGAGACGAAAGTCCAGGCTCAGACGGCATAACAAAGGAAATCCTAAAGAAAGCTACTCCAATACTAGTTTACACCTTTTACATATTTATTTAATACCATCCTCAAATCTGGAGAAACACCCACTAAGTCTGCCGAGCTTATATAAGCTATTTTCTACAATCCTGAGGACCAATAAAGTTAGTTCTACTTCAGAAATATAACACTCCGTCGAACAGGCAGGGTTTAGAAGAGTCACTAGAACATCTTATCGAAAAATACCAAAAGAGAAGTAGACCGTTGTACTTGCCATATATCGATTACAGTAAAGCATTGAATTCGAAATTGAATATATAAGAGTAATTAAAAGTACATACAAGAAGTTCCCAGCCCGGTGACGCTGTCAAGAATAGTTAAACTAGAAACAGCCGGTTACAGGTTAAGAGAGGCGCAAGGCAAGGGGATCCACATTCACCTATACTATTTATAACACTAGAGTTTAGAGTTTCACGATTATAAGCAAGCTTGACTGGAATGAATGCGGTATAAAAATAAAAACTAAACATTTGAGCCACGTTTGCCGACGACTTGGTTCTTATATCAGAGAAAGGAAAGGAATTACACCATATGGTAGAGTCACTAAGTAAAGCTAGCAGCTTCGCAGTGCTAGTCATCGTCCTCTCTAAAACTATGGCAATGACCGACTGCACCAAAGTATAATTATACGTTGACAATAAGCCTCTCCAATGTACCGATGAATAAGAGCGATATTGAGTGCAGAGCCCAGCTAACATGGAATAAGTACTGGAGCCTCAAGAAAATCTTAAAGAGCCATATGCAATGGGCAAATGAAAGAAAGGGAGGCTTTGCAAAAGATGGGAGGACGATGTTAAACGTACAGCAGGAACAAACTTGATGCAAACAGCGCGATCCAGATAAGACTGACTCAATTTGGAAGAGGCCTTTACCATCATTCTTACAGAATAATTACAATGACTACTGCAAACAAGCTTACCGTTTTAATTTCTACTCCAGAACCTGCGCAAGGAGTACAAGCTGCGCACGTCGCGGCGCTCGGCGGCGTGGTGCGCGCGCGGCGCGGCGCGGCGCGCGGCGCTGGCGCGGCTGTCGCTGGCGGTGCACGGCGGGGAGGTGTTCGGGCTGCTGGGCCACAACGGCGCCGGCAAGACCACCACCATGAAGATCATCACCGCCGAGGAGCGCCTCACCTGCGGCACGGTGAGAGTTGGTTATATGAAAGTATTGCATTCAATTCCGACAGTTCAATTGAACATAATACATCATATTATTATATGGCATACGCAGATAGAAAAATTGAAGCCTAGCCGAAAATTCCTAAAATATCATTGAGTTCCACCATTCAGCACCCAATCACATATTAAAAAAATAGAATCATTGTATAAATATCGGTCTAAACAATAATAAAAACAACGTAAAAACTTTATTCCAGGTAATGCTAGGCGGTCAAAATATAGAAGAAGCCCAATCCGGGGCGTTCCAGCTCCTGGGCTACTGCCCGCAACACGACGCGCTGTGGAAGAACGTCACCATACGCGAGCACATAGAGTGCTACGCTGCTATACGCGGTATAAGCAAGGCTGACACGCCCAGGTAACTCATATAAATTTAAATAATGATTATTAAATATAAAAATCGAATCAAATCAGCTTCACGCACTATCCCGCACTCAGCAGGGTAGGCAGAGGGCATCTAGTGTTAAGACACTCCGATCCCCACTTTCCATCGAGTTCTGGAGGCATTGCGTGTTGAGTGGCGGAACGCAACGCCACGCTTTTCCTGGACACCAGAGCGAAGAGTTGAAAATATGGATGTAAATAAATATTTCATTTCCTCGAGTGGGGGTCGAACCCACAACCAGTCGATTTTACACACTTTGTGCCCCTGCACAAACACACACATCACATTCACATCGCTTAATAAATAATTAATTTTATATAAATAATTAAGTTTATAGAATTACCACATGCGTGGTGTATAACGTGATGATGTCCGCAGGATAGTGGACGCGTACCTCAACGGCCTCCAGATAATGGAGCACGCGGGCAAGAACGCGGAGGAGTGCTCCGGCGGCACTCGCCGCAAGCTGTCCTTCGCGCTCGCCATGGTGGGCTCCCCGCGCGTCGTGCTACTGGACGAGCCCTCCACCGGCATGGACCCCAGGAGCAAGAGGTTCCTGTGGGACACCATACTGGCGAGCTTCCAGGTCAGTGTGGGCACTACTACTACTACTACCCTGCTGTGTGCGGGATACAACGTGAAGACGATTTAAATAATATTATAAATTTAAATAATAATATATATTTCGGTTATTCACAGGGTAAAAAAGGTGCTATTTTGACGACACATTCCATGGAGGAGGCCGACGCTTTGTGTTCAAGAGTCGGAATAATGGTCAAGGGAGGGCTGAGGTGAGCATATCCAAACTGTAATATGTTCTCTGGTTCCTAATATTTTTTTTATGCAAAAAATACTGCAAACGAGAGTTCGGGTCACCTGATGGTAAGTGCCGCCCACGACCCCGACGTTGGGCGCCGGGGCCCGGTATTGCGAAACGTAGTGGCATTAAGCCACTACTGTAATGGTATGTATGGTGGTAATGGTCCGGTCGAGTCTGCCCATGTGTGTTGCCATTGATGGCGACGTGACTCTACCACATGAACTTTAGTCGCCTCTTACGATACCACCAGTACCAGGATGATCTTATTCTAGGCCTGGATCACACGGCGGGAAATATTATTATGTTATTGGAAAAAATGCTTCATTGTTTTATTCCATAATAATAATTTGGAACGGATGAATTTTATACCGTTACCAGTAAAAAAATCACTAAATAGTCTGAGATTTTTTTCCATTTTAAAATTTAAAATTATATTCATATTATTTTCATAACAGATGTATTGGTTCAACACAGCATTTGAAGAATTTATATGGAGCGGGATATACTCTAGAAATGAAAATTGGACAGAATAATCATAAACCATCGGTAATTTATTTTTTTTCTTTTTTTTAGCATTACTTTATATTCCTCCAACGGCCAGAAATATTACTGTATGATCTGCTTTTGCGTGTTGAGTAGCGGAACTCAACGTCGCACTTTGCCTTTTTATCTGAGCCAGGAAATATAATGTTAAATATTTCATTCTCCGAGTGGGAAACGAACTCCCAACGTAGCGTTTTCAGTCACACGCTTTCGCTACTAGGTTACGACGACCTCAAGATGATTGAGGAGTTGGAGAAATTTAGTAATACAAATTTATTTGCTTCTTCTAACTTCCTAGATGTTGGAGTCTGACCTCTCGACTCCATCACCGCTGCGCTCTTCTAACAACTCACCTTCACTCAGAGAGGCAGATGAGGGCAAGTATTTAAAATTTAATCTTACGGTCTGTTTATATAGGATTAGAGCTTCTGTTCTCGAATCCCAGGAGACACTATTTTAAAATATGTTTCCATCAGGTTCAGGAAACGGTTCAGGGTCCGGAGACGGTAGGGAGGTGGAAGGGGAACCGGAAGGTGAAGTGGAAGGGGAGGTAGAAGGTGAAGGTGAAGCGGTGGACGTCAGTATACACACACCTCTGGTCGGGAACACGCCGTCGATACGCTTGCATCATCAGCGGTGAGTGTAGTACAGTAGAAACATGAGTGCGTACAACCGGCACGAGGCTAACCCGGCGTCCCGCAGCGCGGAGTCGGGCGGCGGCGCGCGCGCGGCGGCGGCGGTGGCGCTGGTGGGCGCGCTGTTCCCGGCCGCCGTGCTGGAGGAGAGCTTCGCGGAGCGCCTCGTGTTCTCCGTGCCGCAGAGCTCCGTCAGCAGCCTCGCGCAGTGCTTCCAGATGATCGAGGAGGGTACGTTGAATTCCTCCATTATAAAATCTACTTATTTTTTTTAGAAATTATACATTGCGCCACGAGATATATCTAAGTTACGAATTTGTTTAGTCAATTTATTGTATAAAACAACCATATTAAATTTAACTTTCAAGGTAAATTAATATGGTAACATTTCTTTGTAATTAACTTCATATAATTTTTCATATCCCATTCTATAATATTAAATAATGTAACAAACATAAATTATAAATTTATTGAAAACTAAGGGTCCCAAATTGGATCATTTTAATCTTCACGCGTAAGAAAATCCATTCCAGTAAAACATTTCTTTTCTCTCGTTTTGGTAGGCCTATGACCTCAATTGACCGCAATACGTATCCATTTCAAACCATTTTACCCTGTATACGAAGGTATGTTCGTATACAGGGTAATTGTGCATGCGAAGTAAGGCTCATTTTGTAAAAATTATACTATTTTTTGCTATACTTCAGCGAAAGAAAAACTAAACATCGTCGAATACAGCTTCAGTCAAACTACGTTAGAGCAAGTTTTCTTGAAGTTCGCGCAATCGGAGAATGTGGACTCTTCAGATCAAGAACACTAGGAGTGTGGAGAAAGTAGAGTTAGGTGGTAGATGTGTGGACTCGATGAAGTCCATATAATAAAATGTAACTTATCGCTGTCGGTACGTGGGAGATATGTATATTAAAAAATGTAGTTTTTTTTATTAAGGGTACCCAAAATAATGATCATTTTTATTTTTTCTGTACTATGTTTGTCTGCACGCTTATCAGAGAAACGGCTTAACCGATTTAAATGCAGTTTACTATTGTATTTTGGTTTTCGCTTAACATTAAATGTTTGTTTAATTGCAATCTGTTCTTAAATAAAAAAATATACATACGAGTATATCATTTCCCACGCAAATGAAATCACAAGCATAACCAGTTTATAAATAAAATTAAAAGTTCACTTTTTATGTATGTAGACAATAAATTGATTGAGATCCCCATACTTCTATAAAAATATAAATTTAATGAATATTATAATATAATAACAATTAAATATTAACTTCTAATACAATACAAAAATACCCAATTGAATGGTCCGAAAACATTTTTTTATCTATTATCTGTGCAAAAAATCAAATATTGTATCTGTGTATACAACTTATACAACTAAAATAGAAAAAATAATTACAAACTTCATCGAGTCAATACATCAAGTTAGCGGTAAAATGCTTTTTAACAAAAAAATCCCTTGTAAAATAATTGATACGCTTCAGGTATATTCTGTAGTTCATTTGTTTAGGTTCCCTCGAGCTATTGTATTGAATAACCAGATGAGAGAAACACTTGGTCGTTTGTTGGTCTTAACCTGATTTCAATGTGAAACTGTATGAAAAATAATCATTTTCTTTGCAATATGTATGATAATGAAATGATCGATATTTTAATTATTAATATAATAATTGTGACAAAAATACAATTTTGAAACAGATTAAGACCACACAGAACCCAAGCCTAATACTTAGGTTTAGTCTAATAATATTAAGGTGAATGCACATTGTTAATTACCAGTATGTTTTGTATCAGCCGTTTGATCTGCATTTAGTTAATATTAATAATGTGCATCTACCTTTATTCAACGTTCATTATGCTACTTTGTTACTCTTATACAGTCTATTTAGATTTGCAAATTAAATATAAAAATTTATAGGCCTAGCTCTTTAAATATAAACGTGTGTAGCTTGTGGTATAAAAAACAATAAATAGTACAATAACAAGAGGTGAAAAATTAAAAAAAAATAAAAGACTGAATCATGCTGCTAAATTTACAGTTTAATTATATGTATAAATATATATTTAATAATATTTTTCAGTGCCTAAGAAGTTGGTTCACGCCCTGTAGTTTGTGTTTAGTAGTATTATTTCTTCTAGAACAAATAGTTGCTGAGTGAACTACCCTGTATAAAGAAGTAGACAAAAGTAGCAAAATGAACGTATTGATTAGATCGTGTTGATACTTTGTAAACTGTTTTTATAATTTGGTAATTTTTAGCAACTTTTATATACTGAGTAGATTTGATGAAATACGCTGTGTTTGTATAAAAATACAACTAAAAAGGAAATTTACAATACAAATAAAAGGAAATTTACTTTTGCAAAAAAAATGTTGTTACGTTAATGAAATATCTAAATCATGATAATAAATTGTAGGCTTTGAGAGCTTAACATCGATTCAAATCCGGCATGGATACTAGTAGACAAAGTGCGGCGTTAGGTTACATAACCTAAAATGGAATAATTAAAAAAATTAATGACATATAAAGAATAGAAAGACGTAATAATACTAGTTTATAACTGTGTACTAAATTATACTATGATTATGTTTGATGTGATTTTTTTTATTTTTTCTTGTATTTCATTTTACATTAAAGTTAAATAAACGGTTATATAGAAATATCTAGTAAATGCAAACACAGTGATTTTATTAACTAATTTAATAACTAAAATGTCAAATTAAATTTGTTTTTTTATTACGTAAATTGAAAAAAAAAACAATAAATAAGTACAATGTTGAAATAATTTCAAGAGATATAAATGGAAAGAATGTCGATAAAAATTATATTAAAAAAGTTCAAATGATCATTTTAACATTATTGTAATAGTGCTTGTAATGTTACTGGGATCATGATTTCGTCACTTTTTACTAGGATTTTTTTTCTTTTTTTTTTACATATAATTTGTAGTTTGGTAGGTGGGCAAAGCCTCGAAAATTCGGAGGAAATTGCAGGAGTGTTTAAATACTTGTTTTAAAAGTTTCACCTGCATTCTTTGCCTGAAACAAAAAAAAATACTCCGGACTAGGTATATCTTTTACTTAATACCAATTTTTTTTCTTTAATGTATTTTTTTATGAGAAAATCAATGTTATGTAATAAAAAAATAAAATTTTCTTCCTGATCGATATCGTAATAAGAGAAACGTTTGGACAGTGCCTGGCACAGCGACAGTACCACAATAACGGACCACGCCACGTAGCTCATTGGAAGTCATTCCAACTTCGCTTATTTATTTATTATCTGTTTTTTTATTTATTATCTGTCTGATTGAAAAAAAAATATTTGACATTTGCTACAGAGTATATATGTTTGTAGATTACTTTTACCTTAAATGCTTAAAAAGCGTTATTTTTGGCTTTTTTTTATAATATTTGTTTTATATAACCGCGTATACCATTTTTAAAGTGGTGGTAAATAATAAAATGAATCCATGTTTATCAAATGGATGTTATAGTAAGTTAAATAAAATGGCGGTCGTTTGTGGAAACGTATGTTGACACTTGCGTAACTTTTTTTATTAATTAAAAAAATATTTTAATTTTTTTTAATTTAAAACTAGAAATGCTAGCAAGTGTTGACATCAATAGATAATGAATTTAGTATTAAGAAAAATAAATTTAGTTTGTTCAATGTATATTGTGATTTTTTTTCTAGTCACCAAATTTTATCTTTTGCTTGTGTGACATACAGTTAATCTTTTTTTTTGTAGATTATCTATAAAAAAAATTTTTTTTTCCATTTTTTTGAATATTTTGAAAACACCTGAATGTCACATAAATACAAGATGATGGATTAATTTTACAATGATTTACGGTTATATTTATATATTTGCTATTTAAGATCTGACACATTTGTATTGCGAATCGTTGAAATGCGTCTGAATTAGTAGAATTGTTATAAGAAATAAAAAAATGTGAAAATTTCTGAATGAATTGTTATTTTATCCTTTTTTTGATAAACAAGTAATAACAACATAGTTATGATGAACACGCGAACATGAAATAAGGAAAAAGTCCCCATGTTCGTAATAGTACATTATTTCGTTAGTTCTGGTTCTTTTCTTTCTATAAATAGCTACGATGATATAGATACCAACATCAAGAAAATATGAACAACAAAAAAAGAGAGCAAATGCCCAGATTACGATCTAATAATGCTAATAGTAACATATTGTCATCAATGGAAAATAGCTCAGGTAACAATGATATTGAAACCAGATAAAATCCCTCATGAAGCAACCTCTTATCGACCGATAAGCCTTCTGCCATGGATAGGGAAACTATTTGAAAAAAATACCCTTACCAGATCCTCCACCTCGCAAACATTCTATCAAAAGATCAATTCGGGCTTAGGGAATGGCATGGCACAATAAAACAAGTCTATAGAATAGTAGAGATCTATAGCTCATTTGAAAATAAGAAGTACTACTATTCAGTAGTATTTCTAGACATTGCCAAAGCATTTGATAAAATTTGGCGCGAGTGACTAATATTTAAAATAAAACAGCCGCTCTCACATTCCTTTTTTTAATTATAAAAACTTACCTTGAAAAAATATGCTTTGAAATCAAGTATAATGCAGGTGCAGTCCACGTATGAAATAAAATATGCGTCAAGGAAGCCTTCGGACCAGTGCTATACCTTATCTTCAAAATACACACACACAAATACACGTTCAAAATATAACAGAAGTAGCTAAATATCATGGCATGCACTTGGATAGACGGTTAAGTTAGAGAAAGCACATATGAACCAAAAAAAAAACAGGTCGGTCACAAACTCCGCAGTCTATGTTGGTTCAGCTCAGCTCACAACTAATAGTAACATAAACTTAACTTATCTTCACGCTTAGCGCCAAACGCTACGGTCTCTACATATACTACTCTATAATTAAACATATTTGGACTTAAGCAAATCAACTATGGAGGACATACTTGAAAGATTACAAAGTAAAACTCTAAGATCTACGCATCAAACCCCATTACACATCAGTAACAGTATAACGGATCTCAGCATTCCATCAGTCAAACGAGAAATAGAACACTACAGTAAAAAGTATCAGATCCAACTGGATACACATAGTAACGAGCTTGCAGCGCAGTTACA
Organism: Heliconius sara; assembly: GCA_917862395.2. Taxonomy (NCBI): domain Eukaryota; kingdom Metazoa; phylum Arthropoda; class Insecta; order Lepidoptera; family Nymphalidae; genus Heliconius; species Heliconius sara. The sequence goes on from OU860781.1 coordinate 10,016,140, forward strand.
AGAAATAGGCATCTTGCAATTTTTAGGCTACAACAGAATTCCAGAGCTAGCAGAGAGTTTTTCCACCAACATATCTATATAAGAGGGGTGCTTCACTTGAAGCTCATCTCTAAAATGAACCACACAAGACATAATTATCATCTTGGATTATTGTTTTGAAAACAGGTCGCCGAGTAGCCTACATAAAACAAAAATTGCAAAAAAATAAGCAATTTAGTTTTGCTTAAAAATAATAAGTTTTTCAATGAATTTTGGAGGCCTTTTTGACTCTTTACCAGAGCGAGGAATTTATAATAAATATTTCATTTTCTGGGGTGCGAATCGAGTCCTTAACCTGTGGCGTTTACGATATATAAAATTTGTGTGCCAAATATTCCAAATATGACACACACAGTTTTAAAAATCCGCATTTACTTCATCATAAGTAAATAGTAAAAGTATGTAAAGTTTTTTTGTAAGATTCATATATATTCAGAAGGACGTTTTGAATATCTAATGAGCCTAAGGAATATCTAGGTCTTTACTACATAAAGATAGATGCTTAGGTTGTTTATTTTTTCGAAATCTCTATTAGTACTCACAATATTTATAAGTATAATAATTGGAAATATTAATTATATTAATATTTGAGGCCAGTCGTGGCGCAGTGGCAAACATTTACTTAAATTTATTAAATTTATATTTCCATTTCTTCGCTCTGATGTCGAGGCTAGGCGCGGCGTTGAGATCTGCCACTCAACACACAACGCCTCCAGAATTCGGCAGAAAGTGGGGAACGGAGTGTCTTAACACTAGGTTACCTCTGCCTACCCTGCTGTGTGCACGGGATACAGCGTGAAGCTGATTTTTTTGTATAATTGGAAATATATAATATCAGCTAACATGTATTTGTGTTTCAAGCAAAAAACAATATGAAATTAAATCTTTAACCGGAAAAAATAAACGATATCTACTGATATATTCATTACACGAACATATTTATTATGAAAGGTATCTCAAAACGTCAGTTCTTATTTACTCGAGATTATATTTGTTAGACTGACAGACAACAGGCGACATAAAAACTTGAAAACATTAATGTACCTTCATTTGTTTGCGTGTTTGTTGATACGTAACCTCATTACATCGGACAGTGATGAAAGAAAACACATTAATATTGTACTGTAATAAAGCAGTAAATCTCAGTCTACTACAATCTACATAACCGGGGCAGAATTATGCGTTGGTCCAATCATTTCACTTTGCTATAACGGAATTGACACTTATTAATTTTATTCAATCGAAGCTTAATATTCAACCTTCAAACAGACTACTTTAGAAACTGAATTACTTATATTACACTTCAAGACTCTAATCTTGTTAGTGGCCCCAGAAATGTACAGGAAATGTTAAGCCTGGATTGAGTTCTGAAGTTTGAACCTATAATCATTGTATTTTTACACAGACAGACGTCTCTTGGGCCTCAATGGTCTTTTATAGTAATAATAAGAATTATACATATCGAAGGAGTTGCTATGCACGGTTATTTTTAAAATCTTGACGTAAGCAATGCCGGCGTCATGAACCCCCAGATCTTGACTATCGTCAGTCTCTCGGCGTAGTATAAGGCCAAGTAGTTTTTTTTGCAAGGACTCTGTTTTGAGATGGTCCTATCGCTTCGACGTCTTAAACGAGAATGCCACGAGCCGTTTTTTTTACGAACTTGAGGTTAACGCTGTTAGCGCTGGCTTTTACACCGACACCGGGTAAGTAGAGAAGGGGGTGCTCTGTCCCTGACAGAATAGGAAACCCTATGTGGCTAATTGAGAAGACGTCTACGACGGCAATGGAGACTCGAAGCCATCTAGCGAACTGGGGCCACGAACCGCCGAGTTGCACTTTTATACAAAAATTTAATATGCGATATGCTTTTCTACTACTTATTAAAATAACTGATTGAAATTGCCACGTGTTTTTATATCGGAAATACGGCTAAACAAATAAAGTTAATGAAATTTGACTGCTGGCCACCGGTGTGAGAAATGCCCTTAAAAATAGGTTTTCTTCTCTTAATAAAAAATTAATAAAAAACATATATTAATATATGTTTTTTCAAGGAATAAATAATTTATATATTAGTTCGTTCAAAGGTATACCTACGAAAAGAAATACAGCATATTTAAACAAATAGAGTACCTCGCGACGGTACAATTTTTTTATTCATTTACATATACCAACATACGTCTTGTTATCATATATAGTTTCGTTTTTAAGGGTGTCAGGGTCAAGAAACGAAGGGCCACTATCAGTTATAATTTTAATAAGTCTTAAACTAAAGCCATTTTAGGGATATTGTGAAATTCGTTATGAAAACATACCTATTTAAAACGACACCGCTGCGAAGCAGTTGAAGCCAGTCCAATAAAACTGTTTAATTTTTCGTTCGGGAAACATTTATAAATGCTTAAAATTACGATGTGTAAGCTAAGGGGGAGGGCACCACGTCGGGATCCGCCACCTGGCCTCCCCCCACGCAATGGTGAAAATTGAGACGGTCATTTCACATCATTCTAATTCCCTTGTGACTCTTAAAAAAAATTATTAAAAAAAAATTATATATATGAAAAATCACAAAAACGTAATTAGTATACATAAAGTAGTTGATGGATGTCCCCGATGAGAGAGACTCTCAGTACACCGTTCTACGACAAAGACGAGGTTGTACGAATATGTTATGCACCTGTGTGGGGCATTTTTTTCTGTTCATTTATCATCCTTGTATACTGAAGCTTAGATTTTATTAAGATTTGTAAAGCTATTTTAAACTTTTTGTGTTATTTTTTAGATCCTTAGTTTTTGTTTCAATTTTGCTTAGTCTTGTGAAAAAAATCTATTTTGGGCACGGCCAGGGTTGGGTTTTTAAATGTATTGCCTTACCTATTACCTATGCATATGTTATTACATATGTTATTACCTATGCATAAATTTGAATATTTAAATTTGTAAAAATAAAATAAATAAAATCAGCTTCACGCTGTATCCCGCTCACAGTAGGCCAGGCAGAGAGAACCTAGTGTTAAGACAATCAGTTCCGCCTTCTCCGCCGAATTCTGGAGACATTGAGTATTGAATGACGGAACTCAACGCCGCACTTTTGCCTTTGCACAAGAGAGAATAACAAAAATAATATATATTTCATTGCCTCGAGTAGGGATTGAACCCACAACCAGTCGCATTTAAAGCCACACACTTCATTTAGTGTAATCAAGTAAAGCTTTGATTTTACATAATATTAAGATTTCTCAACTTCCTCCGCTCAGTGTTTTATTGTTTCCCACAAGTTATATTAATAATAGCAGTTATGGCTGTACCCTGATTTGACGGTATTTATGTAATTACTAGTAAAAGTATTATTTATCATTTAAAACTTGAAAATACTCTTTAATTATTATTAATAAATAACCGAAAACACGTGTGTTCAATTCCTACTCGAGAAAATTAAATATTTATTAGAATTTCTTTGCTCTAGTATGTTTCGTTGAGTTTTACCACTCAAGACACAATGTCACAAAATTTAGGTGGTACGTGCCTGCTGTGCTGCTGCAAAATATAGAAAACTGAAACTAAAAATAAAACATCTGTTTAATTCATTTTTTATTGTGGAAAAAATGTTTATCTTTATCAATCTCCCGTATTTAACTTGTCAACATGTCATCCAAGTCTTTAAATTGCCACTCATTTAGTGACATTGCCACTCATTTATTGCTCTGTTGCGCCTAATATCTATAAGATGTTTTATTTTAGCCACACGCTGTGTCCACCATACAAAGGGGTACCCACTATTAAGACACTAACATTTGAGACATTAACGGGTTGAGTGAAGGGACTCAATGCCCCGCTTTGTTCCCCTGCTTGTTATATGAAAAACAATATAAAAAAATAAGTAGAGGAAAACCCTAGAGTGCCTAGAAAAGTAATAATAATAATAGACTTTGAATCGACTGCATTTCATTCAAAACGCAATACATCAATGCTATCATTATATTTCTTACAAATAAAGATGCAACATCTAATTTCATATGTTATCATGAATTATAAAACGTATTTTCTTAATAACAATTAACTGTAAGTACTCCTTATCAGAGGTGTAAACATTGCGTGAATAGCTACTGATAAGTTTTACAGCGTGTGAGGAAACCCAGAGGAAGGTTACCAATATCTGATATGACAATATAATATGTTTATGTTAGGTTAATATTTTAATAGTATTCTTTTTACTATGTTCTCGCAGTATCCCGCACATAGCAGGATAGATAGCCTAGGCTCCCTCGGCGGGATTCAGCGTGAAGGCTTAAAAAAATAAAAAAACTGAATGTGGATGTAATATTGATAATAGGCTGACCTTCACCTTCGTGCTTTTCCAACAGAACGAAACCAAGCTGAACCGGCTAGCATTTTGTGTCAAGACGAGACTATAACAAAGACGTAAATTGCGGAACTACTGCGTTGTTTTATTTTAGAATCGGGAAATTAATAAATCATTTATTAATTTTAATTTATTTTAATTCCAAAGTGCTGATTGAATAGAAATTGCTGTCCTCAAAGAGTTTATGTATCTCGTCAAATATAAATTCTTTACACTACCTCTCAAAAGAAAGAAGACATTTCTAGTAATGGTACAAAAAACGAAAGGATTTAAAAATCGATAATAAAAAAATTATGTAATTTTTATTGATTTCATATTCAGAAATTTAAGGTCACCGACCTAAATTTTTAAAATTTTTGACCGAATTTTAATCAATTGGTTAATTTCTTGCATTACTAGTTTTTTTTTTATATTTTTCTTAAAATAATTACTTGTTCAAGTTTTGAAATGAACTTTAATGTATTGTTGCCCTAATTGTAATTGATAATAAAATAACGACTTCTTAATACAAACCACCTTATATAAGTATTTAGCAAACATAACATTTAAATTATAATTGTTATTTCTAAACCTAACAATATAGCCTGAGATAACAGGGCCCCCCGACCTACGTCATTTTAGCCAGTCCTATTTCATTAGTCTAGTATGTAGTTCAGACGGTATACGGTTTAATTGGGGCCCTTTCAGAGATCAATTCTATCGCGTCTGAAAGGATGATAGGCCCATCGGCCAACCGTGCCCACCCCAAAATAGTCTGGTGCCTACCCCAGAAATGTTACTTACAACAAAATTTGCCAATAATTGAAAAATAAAATAAAAAACAAGATTTATACGAACATATCTGTTCAAAGCGCAGCGTTGAGTTTCGCCACACAACACGCAATGCCTGCAGAATTCGACGGAAAGTGGGGAACGGACGGATTTAGCACTGGGTTCCCTTTGCCTACCCGGCTGTGTGTGTGAAACTGATTTATTTTTATTTTATTTTACTTTCCATTTATCTAGAAATATTATTACTATGACAACTACATAGCGGAAGTTTTTTGGCAGCATTATTTTTTTATTATATGGTTATAGGCTTGCATTTGACCACATCAAGTCTGATTAGCATTGATGCGGTCTACGGTGCAGTATTCCGCCCCTTGAAAAAGAAATGAAGGCAGACTCCGAAGAAAAGCCGTTCAAGCCCCAATATTTAAAAAAAAGTGACCTAGTCTAATCACTAAAGCTTAAAAATAAAGAAATACCTAAATCATCATAAATAATCATAAAAAAGGAAAAAAATAAAGTGTACTGTGTCATTTTTTCACTTCCACTTGTCGACTTGAAGAAATCTCTTATGAAGTCTACATAAATATGTATCGCAGTAACACATCGTAAATCTGTAAGCGCGACGTTTATTGGTTCGGTTTCATATAGGGATATGAATATTGGACATAGTATCATTTAATATCCCCACTCAAAGCTCATTGCCTCGAAAATTCTGCAGTGCGTATGGAATGGGGGCCTCAACATAAGGTTCCCTCTGCCTACCACAACAGCCTGCAAACGAGACAAACACGTACTCATAAATTAATAACTAAAATAATGATAAAATAGATTAAGATTTATAAGTCTAACCTCTAAATATAGATTAAGGTAATAATATATAATTTAAATACATAATAACCACAATACTAATACTACTTTAAACTTTATTAGGAGTTTTTAGAATTCAATTTTGTTCATAAACTATTTTGTTTTCATTATTTAAATACCTCGTAAAAGGATCAAGCGTTGTTTCACAATATTAACTCAACGGTTTAAGTGAATGTCGTGTTTTAAAATATATTATTGTCATATAAGACAGCTACCAACTATTTGTAACGTAGTTTATATTTCACTTTCAAATAAAACTTAAAATATATGAATAACTACGGATTTTCCAAAAATATAGGAATTAGGTAACACGTAAAATAAAATTTTCTAACAGACATAATAACATTTGACAGTTGACAACTACAAAAGTTTAATTACGCGCCAACTATTTTTTTTATTTTACAAGATTTTTTTACAGCTTGTTTTAATAAAAATAATGCACATAAATAAAATTATTTAAAACTTTTTATTTTATATCCATAAGATAAATCCATGCGGTTATTATATTTATTATTCATATTTAATTGATAGCTTCTATAAAAATTGCTTATTAAAGAATATATTTCACATTTCATTCTTATAAATCACGTAATTACAATATTACCTAATAATTTAATACTTAACCTATTACCTAATAATATAATTTAGATGGTAATTATGTCCAAAAATATAAGGTAATTTTTAATTTTTACTATTGTAGTTGAATGACCATTAACATTGATTGTTGTCATTATATAATTAAACTACATTTTTATCAAAAAGATTCAATGTTCATAGAAATCGATACTTAAGTAAAAACTGTATTTCAAAAATTAATTAAAATAATTATCGTTTATCATATCTTAGAATAAAAAATGTATTTCCTAAAATCTTTAGAGGTAAATATTATATTTGGCTTACCTGAAGTTGCCAAATACAAATTTAAATTCCATATTTATTATTTTTTAATAAATGCAGTAAGTTAATTTATTATGGTAAATATTTGAGAGCACCCTCTGAATAAATTTACAAAGAGATTATATTAAATAAATTAATTTTATATATTTATTAAATATTGTTACGGTTATTTCTTTGAATCTGTGCTTGTGGGAAAATTACTCAAAGTTGTTTTTCTAAGTTAATACTCAAATATATTACATAAAAATGATGATGTGACAAGAAAATTATTCAGACAATAATTTTAAAATATATAAATATGTTTAAACTTAATTAATAAAAAATGTTTACAACAAACAAATAAAAAAAAAACATTGTAAACAAATTTTGAATTACTTCAAAGGTCTCTCCTTTCAAAGAATTCTTCTTCCTTTGAAGTTATTTAATACATAATATAAACTATACATAATATAATAAATTTCACGAACATCCATTTTTAATAAAATCGATAACACTCGCAGTTCTACTAAATTTTAGGGTCACAAACCCCAATTCGCGAATACGAAATCAACAATCATTACATAATTCTAAAGTTATCAGTTTTTACTTACTTTCATCGACAGTAACGGCATCGGCACCCACATATCTGACCTTCGCGCGGAAACCAGTTATTTTTTTAAAAAAATTATCTGGAATTGTAGCCCAATGTCATTGACTTCGAAAATATTGGTTAACTATACATAATCTAGTTTGATATATAATATTTTATTTACGGCTTTTATTCATGTTACATACTTTTTTTTGTTGCTAAAACACCTCGTTCTCCACTTTACATCACATACTCTCTGTTTTCGAGACATTGCGTTGGGCGGAGGAGCTTAACGCAATTTTTCCTACTGATTTAGATTTATATAAAATGTAATTTGTCATGTATAGAATGTGGTTAGTTGTAGTCTTCCGACTCAAACAAGATTTTATTTTTAGGAATTCTAGCATGAAGTGGTTAAGCACAATTTTTTTCAGTCTATACATTTTCCTAATAAATGGCAAAACAATACCTTAACAGGATAAAGTTATTTTTTTAATAATTTTGATATGAACTTAAACAGACACACACAAGAACTTAAACTGTTGTTAAAATTTCATAAACCTTAACAGGATAAAGTTATTTTTTAATAACTTTATCCTGTTAAGGATTTTTTGTTTGAATTTTTTGTTTGAAAGGATATTTTGTTGTTTTGAGTACAAAATTATACTCCTAAAGCACATTGCACATGCACATGCGTCATAAATGTGCACATTTATGACGCATGGAAGAAGTCACAGAATGCAATTGGAGTGTTTTGTGATTTATCCAAAGCCTTTGATTGTGAAAAGACCATGAAACTCTGTTGTTGAAAATTTATCATTATGGCATACAGGATACTGACCTTGATCTTATTGCCTCATATCTAAACGAAAGAATCCAGAAAGTTAGTATTAATAATGTAAGATCATCTGGATCTCCTCTAAGGATGGGCGTTCCACAAGGATCTATTCTTGGTCCCCTTTTATTTCTTCTTTACATTAACGATCTGCCTTTTTATGCAAAGAACCTATGTGATATTGTAGTCTTCGCAGATGATACCTCTTTAATATTTAAAGTAGATAGAAATAAAACAAACTATGACGAAGTGAATAGTGCATTAAAGAATATGCGTCTTCATTGGTTTGATACTATAATCTAATGTTAAATGCTAAAAAAACTAAATGTATTGAATTTGCTTTACCAAACGCTAAAAAACATGATCTTAGTCTAGAAATTAAAGGAGAAACCCTCAATGTGTCGGAATCAGCTACTTTCTTAGGTTTAACTATAGATTCCAAACTCCAGTGGAACACTCATCTGGAAGCACTTGCGGATAAGCTCAGCTCTGCCGCGTTCGCAATAAAAAAAGTAAGACAACTGACGGACGTTGAAACTGCACGACTAGTCTACTATAGCTATTTTCATAGTATTTTATGTTATGGAATGTTGCTATGGGGCAGTGCTTCCGATATAAATTCAATATTTATCCTTCAAAAAAGAGCCGTGAGATATATTTATACCCTAAGAGCTAGAGATTCTCTGCGAGATGTTTTTAAAGATGCAGGTATTATTACAGTTGCTTCACAATTTGTATATTATAATATTCTGTTTGTCCGGAGATATACATACGATAGGAACCAGAAACAAAGATAAACTTGTTACGCCAAGTTTTCGCCTCCAAAAAGTTAAAAAATCTTTTATGGGTCTGAGTATACGTGTATATAATAAACTTCCGCAGTGTATTCTTAGTTTGCCGCCACGTGACTACCACAATTTAAAGTGACCTTGAAAAAAATACTAACAAGTAAAGCTTATTACACTGTTCAAGAATATTTAGAAGAGAAACATGTATGGAATTAATGTCTATTGAATGTAATGCAGGATAGCTGCCAGATAATGTAATATAATAATACCATTGACTTTGAAAAGAGCAACTGTTGAGTTTCTTGCCGGCTCTTCTCAGCAGAACTGCCTTCCGAAACCGGTGGTAGTTTTTTTTTGTCTATATTTTCATTTGACGATTCAAAAGTGCTTACAAAAGTTTATTTGAATAAAGAATATTTTGAATTTGAATTTGAGTTTGAATACATATATATAATTTAGTATGATTAATTTAATATTGATATAGATTCCCGACTTATAAATTGTATCGAGGCCTGTCGCGGCCCTTCTCCGCATATGCGTGAGATTGTAAATAAAGCAAAGTACGGCATTTCGTCACTCAATAAGCGATGTCTCCAGATTTCAGTGGAAAGTGAGGAACGAAAATGTCTTAATAGTAACGTAGTGTCTTAACACTAAGTTCCCAGGTTTCCTTTGCTTATTCTGTTATAAGCGGGTTACAACATAAAGCTGAACAACAAAAATATAAGTCTTTTTGACTTATAAAATAATATTTTAATTATCAATATTAATTAAAGCACTATTTTAAGATCACTGTTTATTCTGAACATAAACATGAACAAAGTCACGAAAAAAGCTACTAAATTTAAAAGTATGGCAATAACTGAATATAAAAAGAAAATTAGAGCGATTACAGCGCGCCCTTCACGCAAGTGTGTGGACATCGATGACCAAAACTGACGTTGTATTTCATTTAGTTGAAAAACAAGAGCACTTAGCCCCATAATGATATAATTTTTAGCAATATATAAAAGTGTCGTATATATAAAACTGTACTGTTTCATCATGTTGTAAAATCTTTTTTTCCAGTTTCACGCTTTATTGCGTATAGGCAGAAAGGACAGTGTCAAATCACTCTGTTGTATCGAGATATTGCGTGTTTGATAACGGAACTTTTCGCAGCGTTTTATCTTACCGGTGCAGGAAATTGATTTCCATGAAACCGAGTTTACTGTCAGGAACTATTCTTTTCGGCCTCGACAGCCTAATGGAATGCAAAAACAAAAATAGACAACAATAAAATTTATTTTGTTCCCAGAGACCAATTATTATATTGGGGTCTGCGGTGTGTATTTATTCATAGACTTATTCAAAGCCAAATTATTCAATATTTACATAATTTTCAAATATTTCTCAACATAGTAGTATAATAACCGTGCAAAATACAAATTCTCGTGACTGAGCTTGCGAAATATATCCTTTCGTTTGATTTTGAACATCCAATCTATTGTGTACCTTGAACTAAGACCTAACAATGTAATGTCTCATAGTAGATATACAGGGTGTAACGCGATCGACAGTTCAACCGTTGTCTATGGGTAGCGGACCTCAGTACCTATCCATTTCACACCCATGTGCGTTAACCAATTTTCAATTGCTTTGTGATTTTATGGGAAAAAATCGTGTTTTTGAAAAAAAAATTATAAATACAATTCGATTGTTGGGTCTACGCTCGTGATTTTTATCTAACTGTAACACGATAATAAGCCCTTTGTATCATATAATAGTTTTTTTTTTTAATTTTTACTTACACTACAGTCTTATGGTCCGTACCTTTAGTTATTTTTACAATTCTTATAATACTCTTTTCTGTAGATATTACCCAGAACTAGACTTATGTTATTACATACATATATTCCCATATTTATACAATATCTACCTAAGACAGTAAACTATGGATTTATAAATCTCGAAAATAATATGGAAACAAGAATTGTTTTTAAGTAAGCTAACTTTTTCACGGATTATTAAATGTGAGAATTTTTTTTAATCACTTTAAGATCTTAATTGGTAGTATAGTGAGCATCACCAGTAAAATAATATTAGTCGTGCCAACGTGGTTTGTCAGCTCTTCTACTGAAGCCTGGTTTGTTCCTTGTTCCGCATTCAGGGCGATAATCACTTCTTCTTTTGATTTAGCTGTTCTCATTTTTTGCTATATCTCATCCAATTCTATTGAGTGTCTGTGGCGTATATTTTTTATTAGATCGAACACCTTTGCTGGAGTCCATTCATGGTAAAGAAATCCTTAATAAGCCTGCAAAATTAAATTTGTAATTGTTTAAATTTTAATTTATTTGTAATTCTTTAATTATAAAAAATTGCATTTGGTAAATATATCGAATAAATACAATCAAATGGTATTAAAACTGTGTTCATTGAAAAATCTAATAACTTTGATAATTACTTAATTAGAAAACGTATAAAAATTTGAACGTAGCGGGACTCGAACCCGCGCCTCCTGGAAACCGACTAGGCGCTCTGACCACTGAGCCATACGTTCTCGCCAAGCTACGTCGAAATTCTTATACGTTTGTTACAACTTATGTTGTTAGCATCTCTGTAGGGAGATTTTTACAAATTTCCGCTACCCAAAGATAATTACTAACAATTATCGTTTGGCAAGAGAGAATACTATTTTTAACTATTTTTTTTAAACATTCATTCTAATTAAGTATTTATCTTTCCTAAGTGTGGATTAACACTTTAAAAATGTTTATTTTATTATTTAATTCAAATAGTTTATCCAAAAATAATGGCTATTTTTATATAACCAAAATTTAAAGAGTATTCATAAAAATATTATTTATCTTAATATCAGATGTTGTCATGGTAGGAAAATGGATAAGTTGACAAAAAATTTATTAATCATTTCCCAACTCTGTTAAGACGAAGTGCAGTGTTGGTTCAGCCATTAATAAATAACATCTATATGTTAATTGAATAAATGTTTAAATATTATGTAGATATTTCTTATAAAAAAATACCTTTGCGATCGGTGTATTTGTATCACCATACCAATTATTCAAAATGTCTACACAATATATTATTTCTATATTAAGCTCTTCTTGTCGTGCGAATCCAGTAACATAAAAAACATCCAAAGCATTTTATTATGTTAATAAAATTGAATCGATATTAGCGTTGATGAGCCTTAACATTTGCAAATCGTTAGCTTCTTGTTTAAAGACGACTTCAAGCATTCCGCTTAAATCAATTAAGTTTCATAACATTCATAAAAGTAGAACAGATATAGTTTAGGTTTTTTAATGATTCCACAATCGACGTGGCACTGTGACAGAGGGAACTAAAGAACCTTTTGTCTAATAATAATATAAATATTGCCTCGAGTAGTTTTGAACCCAAAACCGTCACATTTGCCGTTTCTCTCTTTACTTATAATGTAACTAGTAAAAGTTAGAAGAGGTGTATCATAGTAGCTGGTAGTGGCGCAGGAGTAAATTCCTTAGAAAACAAGAAAAACAGGATTTTCTGTTTTACATATTAAAGTGAGAAAGTCGCCGGTCGTGGCGCAGGGGCCCAAGCGATTGACTGTAAACGCAACAGACTGTAGCTTTGCTACTCAACACGCAATGGTTTTCTCACTTATCTTCTTATGTGAAGAATATAGCGTGAAACTGAAAAATAAAAAAATTAAGACAACCAACTCATTTGTCATAAAAAATTATGAAAGAACTGTTTTCTTTTTCTTTGTATATTTTATAAATATGTCGTGTATTACCTATTATAAAAATATTTACTCGACATTATACTTATTAATTATAACTACATAAATGGAGTTCCGTTTTTATATGAACTTCCGGACACTTTCAGTAAATAACAAATATTTATAAATAGTACAAGTATGAACTTATTTTTTAAACAAAACATGCAATCAGTTTGTTCACTTGTCAGCAATATGATTATTTAAAAATATTTTGAAAAATTTCGAAATTTAAATACCGATTTCATTTCCTAAAAATGTCAAGTTTTGTAAAATATATTAAAACGCAGGCAAATCAAATGGGTTATACGAAAATATTCTGAATACTGATGAACTGCGTAATTATCGATAGTTTAAGCTTATTACATCCTAGCCTCTGCTCACTTCAGCACAGATCACGCTTTAAATAACCAAGTAACCATAAAGATATTTTAATGACAAAAACCATGAACCAAAGACAATGATTTTTAAAATTTTTGTCTGTTGGTTAGTTTGTTTTTTTGCACGCTAATCTCATAAAAGGAAATGTCATCATCATCGTAAACCAGTTTGCACTATAAATATGTTATGCCAATATAAATTAACCAATTCTTTAGTTCCAAAGACAATATCCATATAACAAATCATATCAGCTTCACGCTGTATCCCGCACATAGCAGGGTAGGCAGAGGGAACCTAGTGTTAAGACATTCCGTTCCCCACTTTCTGCCGAGTTCTGGAGGTATTGCATGTTGAATAGCAGAACTCAACGCCGCGCTTAGCCTCGACACTAGAGCGAAGAAATGGAAATAAAAATTTAAGTAAATAGTTCATCTCCTCGAGTGGAGATCGAACCACACCCAGTCGGTTTTACAGTCACACTTCGTGCCACTGCACCACGACTGGCCTCACATAACAATAAAATGATAATATTATTAGATCGCGAAAGTAATTGAGTCTAGTATTTAATATACATATTAAGAACATGCTTGCGCTACACTTTTTAAGGGCAAAATAAAATGATTTAGTTTTTTTGTTGAACCAGTTGTATATAAAAATACGCATCCAACCTGCGGCTGCAGGGGATACTGAACTTGATGGCGCAATTCAAAAGTTACACCGATTAAAACGATATCAACATTTATTTCTTATTTATATATTTAAGATTTTTTGAGATATTTATTTAAATGCTTTATAGGAACTGAAACAATGGTGATACTTTTTAATATTCATTTAACATTCAACTCTTTAAAATTTTATAAGCTATTAAGACCTCAGCAGATTACAAACACATGGGTTTAATAAAACATTACACTTAAAATTATAAAAATTATTCATTATGTCTTTGAATAAAACTAATTTTAATAAATAAATAACTTGTTCCAATAGTTTTTTGTTTTTTTTTTAGTCTTGAATGTTTTAAATTTCAAATACATATCTATGATCTCTAGGTAAGTAGGTAAAGTATCGAAAGTGAAAAATCTCAAATATTTTTATTGCTCTTTTAAACTACTACGAAGTTTTTTTTTTTCAAAATTTCAAAAAATCTATGTTATTTATGCGTTTTTCAAAGAAATGTATTCGAAAATAGCAATTATATTTATACTATCTAAACTAATCTTATAAAGCTGAAATGTTTATTTCGTTGAATGACCACAGAAACTATTGGTTCAAATTAAACAAAATAGATATTTTTATATTGGATAGTCCATATATCGTGGACGGCTATACGAGTAACCTCCAAGACGTAGAATGTTTTATTTGTGATATGGAACAAGTATCTAACTTGGCTTCGTCTTTAACGGAGAGAGAATGGAGCACCAAACGTTAGTTCTCTTCATACTTCTTTTGCATCTTAGTGCGTATTATAATATATAAAAAAAAATTAATAAACCCGCTTTTACCTTATACCTTACGCCGTTCTCCATATCAACTCTGGCTTCATCGATATACACGTGTAGTACATACTTTCCGCGCTTACACTATGGACGTTGTGTGATTTATTTATATAATTAATATATTATATAATAGTTAACTTAAAATAAAAAAAGTGTAGTTAGTTATTGTTAAAAAAAAATTGGTGAGTGTTATTATTTTACTTGGTTTTAATAATTACGGAATGAGTTTTTATATTTTATTTAATTTCAGTTACAAATAAAAAAGTTGTTATTTTTTATTATTTATGTTTATTCATTCCCATAAAAAAATACGTTAAAAGCGTTCGCATTGAAGTCGCATTATAAAAAAAAAGTTACTTTAAACTGACAAATTACATTTTCCATTTCTAAAAAAGCTCGTTGACGGTATCTATTATCTATAATTATTTAAATCATTATTATTACCTTTATTTTAAGCTAGTGTTAAGACACTATTTTCTCCACGCATCGCCTGATTTTGATACATTGCGTGTTGGGTGGGACTCATCGCCCTGCTTTGAGTTCTGACCAGAGCGAAGAATTGAAAATAATTCATTCCATAAGTGGAATTCAGACCCACAAACCCAATTAAAAAAAAAGTCTATGTTCTTCTCAAAATTAACGATTTTAGTAACACCAGTAATTGAGGCCAGTCGTGGTGCAGTACGAAGTGTGACTGTAAAACCGACTGGTTGTGGGTTCGATCCCCACTCGAGCAGATGAAATATTTATTTAAATTTATATTTCCATTTCTTCACTCTGGTGTCGAGGTTAAGTGTGGCGTTGAGTTCTGCCACTCAATACGCAATACCTCCAGAATTCGGCAGAAAGTGGGGAACGGAGTGTCTTAACACACCGTCTTCGGCCTACCCTGCTGTGTGCGGGATACAGCGTGAAGCTGATTTAATTTTTTAGTAACACATATTTAATTACAAAAGTAAAAATTAATACATAAAGGTAAACTAAATCTTTCAAAATATAAAAAAAACTAAAGCTACAATTAAAATACATAAAAAAGAGAATAATCTTCATCAAAAAGAGCGAGGTCAAAAGACTCGGTAAAGCCATACCGGTTCATCTATCACGAGTTTGATTCCTGCTCGAAATACTTATTAATATTGATAAGCAGATTTTCGAAATAAAAATAATATAAATATTATCCTTCCTACGAGTGGAGAAGGTATGAACAAATATCGAATCAGATGCCAGTACGGTCTCTTAGTATTTATTAACAGAGAAGGAGGCCAGAAGTGGCAGAGAGGCAAAAGTGTGTGACTTTAAGCGCGAATGGTTGTGGGTTTGATCACCACTCGAGGAAATTCGGACCAGTAGTTCCTGAGATTGGCGCGATCATCTAAGCAAACTCTACATTTTTAAAATATTAATATTGATTAAATAACGCCTCGTAAATGTACACAATGTAATTTTACACTATGCTAAATGCGTAGCTAATACCCCAAAAATATCTAACATAATTATACATACCTAAATAAATTAGTTTAATATTTATAGAAGAACGATAGAATAAAATATTATATATAACGTTTTATCAGCTTCACGCTGTATCCCGCACACACCAGGGTAGGCAGAACCTAGTGTTAAGACACTCCGTTCCCCACTTTCTGGAATTCTGGAAGCATTGCGTGTTGAGTGGCAGAACTCAACGCCGCGCTTAGCCTTGACACCAGAGCGAAGAAATGGAAATATAAATTGAAGTAAATATTTCATCTCCTCGAGTGGGGATCGAACCCACATCCAGTCGGTTTTACTGTCACACTTCGTGCCACTGCGCCACGACTGGCCTCAAACTCAATCTCAATAACGTTTTAAGTCTTCTTTAATCTAATTTTTGAGTAATTTATTATTAATTATGATTGATTAATTAATTAATTACTTGATGCCGTCGCGTTGTGGCGCAGGGGCGCAAACTTGTGACTTTAAACGTGACAGGTTGTGGGTTCCATTCCCAGTCGGTGGAAGGAAGTACATAATATTTTCAATTATTGACGATTAGTGACGATTGGTGACGAGGCATAGCGCGGCGTTGAATTCCGCCACTCAATGCCTCCAGAAGTCAGTGGAATGTTAGGACCGGCGCGAGCTGGGCGAGGCAGTATTCTCTTTATGATAACCGAGTGTCTTCGCATTACGTTCTAGAGTTCTTTCTGTGTACCTTGCTATGTGCGGGATACAGCGTGAAGTTAAACAAAAAAAAAACAATAAATAATTAGCTACTATTATAAATAATTATACAAATAGAATTAATAAGAGCAACATAAGAAATTTAAAATACAATTGTATAAAAA
Organism: Heliconius sara; assembly: GCA_917862395.2. NCBI lineage: Eukaryota > Metazoa > Arthropoda > Insecta > Lepidoptera > Nymphalidae > Heliconius > Heliconius sara. The sequence goes on from OU860781.1 coordinate 10,033,235, forward strand.
ATGGTGTTTCTATATATGTATATGTTTTTTTTAATTTCTTGGTAAAATCTAAACTAGATCAATATTTGCGCTACCTATAAATGTTTCCAAAGTAGAAGGATGGATGAACATGAAATAAAAATAATTTATTATCAGAAACGAACGAGGCCGATAATGTGCAGTGGTGTTGCAGCACAGCATCAGACTGTAAAAGTGACAGTTGGGACTTCGATTAAGGGGCATTCATTTTGTTTTTTTTTTATTTTCTTGCTTTGGTAACAAAACAAAACGTGATGTTGAATCTACACAACACGCAATCCCCAAAACTGAGCTGAATGTGAAACGAAGTTTCTTAACATTTTTTTCCTTCTGCCTACCGGGCTAAGTATATGCGGGGTAACCGCGTGAAACAGTATTTTTTTTACCATCACGATGTATCCCGCATTTAGCAGGACGACGGAACCTCTTATTAAAAACTCCACTAAGCACTTTTTGCTGAAATCAGGAGTTGGGTGGCGGAACTAAACGCCACGCCAACCGAGGTCCCCTATCTCTCTTACCACTCACTTTTCCATCAGAAATCTGTTTTGCCATTCTTTCATCACTCATTCATTCGACGTGCCCAAACCAGCTGAGCACGTTCATCTTCATTCTCACCGTGACATCCTCGCTAGTACCTGACAATCTGTGTATCTCTTCATTGCGGATTCGATCAGCTAAGCTGACTCCGCATATCCTACGAAGAGATCGCATCTCCACAGCATTCATTTTTCTTTCATTCTTCTTCAGTAATACCCACGTTTCGCTGCCGTATCAACCGGGTCGGTACTAACACTGCATTGTGTACGGCCAAACAACGGCAAAGAAAACTTTTTAGTTAACGGCCAAAAAATTTTCCGTTGTCATGCGGAGGGAAAAGATCTGACCCATACATCCTTTTCCAGGTCCAAGGCCTCCTTGGGCCTCCCACAACAGCTTTTCAGATCTCTCTTGCATTCTTCTCGCTAATATTTTAGCATAAACCTTACTATCCAAGCTAATCAAACTGATAGCCCTATGGTTTGCGCAGTCTATCTGTGTCTATAGTCTATATATATATAAGAACTTATAAGTAAGGATGACATATTAAATGTTTTAATTGATGTTTTTAGATTTCTTTTATTTATTTAATATGTTGCCAAGTCTACCGAGAAATCCATGAAAGGAAATTTAACACGAGACCTAAACATCAAACTCCTAAACTTACAACAGGTAAAGTCCAATTCACCACACCTAAATCTCCGAAAACTGACCAAAATACTCTGAAAACTGGTCAAAATACTCCACAAACTACCCGCAACTCTGTCTCCTATGCTGAAGTTACAAAAAGACAACACTCTCAACCGTCGACTTGCAGTAAGTTAATCGAAGAACTGCTGTTCAACCAGTCCGAAAAAATCGACGCTCTCCTTCAACAAATAAGCTCAATGATGAGTCTTATAGTAAAGCTCGTTGAAAGACTTTCTCCATAACTCATGGACATGTTGCGTCTAGCCACGTGGAATATAAATGGTTTGCCTTCCAGTATACAAGATCTCCAATTGCTTATTGAGTTACATAAACTTGACATTGTCCTCATATCCGAAACACACTTTACCGACAGAAGCAGGGTCAATATACCTGGTTTTGCGATTTACTCAACCAATCATCCTGATGGCGTAGCACATGGAGGGTCTGCTGTTATAGTAAAGGAGTCAATATACCACCATTTAGAACCAGCATTCATCTCTAGCTGCATACAAGCTACCACAGTAACCGTTGCGAGTAAAATGGGCAACTTTTCTATATCAGCTGTTTACTGCCCCCCTAAACATGCTGTAAAGGAAGAAATGTTCTCGAATTACCTGGGATCATTGGGCAGCCGATTTGTGTCTGGTGGGGACTGGAATTGCAAACATACTCAATGGGGTTCTAGACTAATTACAACTAGAGGGAGGGAGCTCAAAAAGAGCCTTGATGGCCTAAAGCTCACAACAATATCCACAGGCGAACCGACTTATTGGCCAACAGATCGTGTTAGGATACCGGATGTGCTTGACTTCTTTGTAGTAAAGGGAATATCAACTACGTACCTTGATATAAGATCGTGCCTAGACAGCAGCTCTGACCATTCTCCGGTTCTTCTAACAATTGCCACATCTGCTTTTGTCAAGCAAAGCAATTTGACACTACATAATGGGAAAACTGATTGGGCATCGTTTAGAGACTACATAAACGACAATATAAACTTAAAAATTCCACTTAAATCCCCTTATGATGTTGAGGACGCAACCAAAAATCTTTCATGGCTCATCCAGGAAGCAGCGTGGAAATCCACTCCTGAGCTTAGTTATATGAGATCATACAATAACACACCCACTACGGAACTAAAACTTCAGATCGAAGAAAAGAGGAGACTTCGCAGTAAATGGCACACTAGTCGACATCCGTCGGACAAAACGGCTTTCAATAAGGCATGCCTAGAACTAAAGAAAGCAATTAAAGAGTCTCAGGAGGAAAAGTTTCAAATGCATGTAGAATCACTAAGCGCACATAAGGTGACCAACTACTCTCTTTGGAAGGCTACTAAACATCTCAACCAGCCTCAAGTTCCAAAACCACCCATAAAAACTCTGGACAACAATTGGGCTCGGTCTAGTAAAGAAAAAGCTGATACCTTTGCTAAACACTTGGAAACCGTATTTTCCCCAAACGATGCAGCACCTGACACTGATGAAAAGTCAATTGATCAACTGTTGGAACAAGACCTACCAAGTTTAAGCCCCCAATTAAAGCTTGCTACTCCACGAGAGGTACATAGAGTTATCCAAGATCTAAAAGACAAGTCTGCACCTGGATATGATTTAATAACCCCCTGAATTCTAAAAGAACTTCCTAGAAAAGCAGTAGTACTTATTACTTTGATCATTAACGCTGTCATGCGAATTTCCTACTACCCGTACCACTGGAAAGTATCGCAAATAGTTATGATCCATAAACTAGGTAAACCGGCCAACTTAGCCACATCCTATCGGCCAATTAGCCTACTGCCAGTGTTATCCAAAGTCTGCGAGAAAATTTTGCTATCAAGATTGATCCCGGTACTAGACGACCTAAAAATTATTCCTGACCACCAGTTCGGCTTCCGTCAACACCACTCCACCGTCGAACAAGTGCATAGAGTCTATAATACAATACGTGACTCTCTAGAACAAAAGGAATATTGCTCTGCTGTTTTCCTAGATATCCAGCAGGCGTTTGACCGAGTATGGCACAAAGGTCTTCTCTACAAAATAAAATCACAACTTCCAGCCACTTTTTTTCAAATCCTTAAATCTTACTTGGAAGGTAGAATGTATCAAGTCAAGAAGGAGGATGCTCGTTCAGGTTTTTATGAGATAAATGCAGGTGTCCCCCAGGGATCCGTCCTGGGGCCATACCTGTATACCTTATACACTGCTGATCTGCCTAACACTGATGGGGTCATTACAGCCACTTATGCGGATGACACCGCCATCCTAGCAAGACACTCTAACCCCGAGACTGCCTCGAAAAAGCTTCAAACTCAACTGGACGAAATCGCTACATGGCTGAAAACATGGCGTATAGCTGTAAGCACGACCAAATCTGCACATATAACTTTTTCACTGCGCCAGGGTGACTGCCCATCTGTTACCTTAGCCAATGAAACCTTACCACATGCAGAGCACATAAAATATCTCGGTTTCCATCTGGATCGACGGCTAACCTGGAGAATTCACCTTAAAGCAAAAAGAGATGCCATGAACCACAAATTTCGACACTTACTCTGGTTGCTGGGAAGGACTTCAAACTTAACGGCTGAGAATAAACTTCTTGTCTATAAGGTGGCTATCAAACCAATCTGGACATACGGCATTCAACTCTGGGGAAGTGCAAGTCATTCGAACATTGAAATTCTTCAAAGATCACAAAATTCAATCCTAAAGACAATTCTCAAGGCACCATGGTTCATCACCAATGCCGAGGTCCATGAACACTCGAATCTTCCCACTGTAAGAGAAGAGATTGCCAAACACTGCACAAACTACAAGCTTCGCCTTAAAAACCACCCAAATGAGCTAGCCCAAAAGCTATTACAAAGTGAAACACCTACCCGTCTAAAACGGGTACACATCCTGGAGCTGGATAAGAAATACTCCAGCTAATCACATATATGGAGTTACTGTCATGACTCCTTCTTCCAGGAGTTGTGGTCTTGGTGAAGGCCAAACTCGCATGACATCCACCATCAAAACATCCGCTCATAGTGTTCACACTGATTGCGGATCAACAAGGAACAAAAAAAAAAAAAATTTAATATGTTGTATTTTTTTCTTAAATGCTATATTTTATAACACTAATATAAAATAATCATTTACGTATTATTAACATTATTCTTATTTTACTTTCTTATGCTTAGTATCTTATTAGGTGAAGTACTTAATAGGTAGCATTGTATTGTAATAAATATTTTTAAATTTTTTATGAAATATATTTACCATAACTATATTCAATTGTAATTTATAAAAACGTATGGCGTAGTATGTATTTAACATATAAAAATACTAAATTACTTGAATGAGGTCTCACTTATATTGGCTGATTAGAACAACTTATAGAAATATATTGATCCGTCTGTTAAAACTGATAACTATACAAAATTGGAAAATGAACTGTTAATATGAACGAATCAATTATTAATATTTTTTTTATTTTTATACCTGGTAACTAGATAAGGGGGACGTTGAATTTCACCATTCTAAAATTGAGCGGTAAATGGGGAACGGAGTGACCTTCCCTTCTATCTACCGACCCTGCTATCTGCGGGACACCTCTGCGGGAAACACCCAAGTCGGGCAAGTCGGGCTCGCGCAAAAAGGGGCTCTGTATATCTGTAAAAAGAATATATAATAAGAGACCAGTCGTGACGCCTGTGCACAAAATGTGACTGTAAAAGCGACAGTTTGTGGGTTTGATTCCCGCTTCAGGAAATAAAATATTTTTATTTTCTTCGCTCTGGTGTCGAGGCAAAGCGTGGCGAGTCCTAACACTAGGTTTCCCCGTGTCTATCCTGCTAAAAGAAGACTGACGCTAAAAGAATTAAAATAAATTTATAATAAGAACAGAAAAGTAGCTTATTGTATGGAATTAAATAAATATTAATTTTTTGGAAACTATTCTAGCGGAAAACGAAATACATAATATGTGAAAATTTGGTGACAGACATCGGAGTCTCAGTAATAGGGTTCCGTTTTACCCTTTAGGCATGGAACCCTAAAAATATCGAACATTCTCTACTTAATGAGACAAATAAATTGTTCAGATTCATTTTGCTGACACGTCTTTCCGTGTGAGAGTGAACCCATAAGTAATGATCAATACACGTCGTTTAAACAACTGTGCCATTAGAATTCATAGAGGGTACTCGTACGTTCATCGCTATTATTTGGTTTATGTTTATTATCTATAATACAACCAATTCTATTGTCATCATTTCCCTTCAATTATTAAGCATGACCAATGTACTTGAAATACAAGAAATAGTTAAGATCGTCGTGACTCAAAGGCGCAGCGTAAACGCGACGGTTGTGGGTTTAATTTCCAATTGAGGCAATCAATTATTTTCTTTTCCTAGCTCCGGTAAAAAGACAGTGCGCGGCGCTGAGTTCCGCCACACAACATTCAATGAAAATATGAATATGTTATGGTTTCGAAGGAACCTTTAAACTTAAACTACTCTACTTTACATGGTCTCTAACAACCCGAATGCTTAGTCCATTGGCTCTCACTTCCTGCCTCACGACATCATGCTCTCGCTTCCTTGGAAGTCCGAAATGCTTAAAAACAATAACAAACAAACGATTTTGGCACAGGTTGTAGGTTCATTCCTGGGGGTTCATTGGGGTTGTTGTGTATGGTAAGAAATAAGCGCGGTGTTTAGTTTCGCCACACCACACTTAATGTCTCAAATTGAACTAACAAGAAACAAACAGTTAAGATAACATAATAAAAAATTAGACGGTACCCTAAAAAATATTTTATATAACGACTTGCTGTGTTTAAGCACTATTATATTAATTATCAAATTTAATTAGCATTACTAAATTGATGTATATAATTAGGTATAAAAATACGCGCAACATTTTAATTAAAAAGTCAAAACTACAATGAATAATATATATATATATATATATATATATATTTTATTTTAGTAGAATATAAAGACAATGATAGTCGATTCGAATCGAGTCAAATATAACATTTCTACTTAAATATATTGTTATTATAAAAAAAATTATGCTATTAAATGAAGCTTGAGTTTTCATTTTTTCGCACCTTCTCAACAGTGTAGACAGAGGGAAAGGGAGGGCGAGTTTTAAATATCGACCACTCAAGATGGATGTCGCGACAAAAATACATTACCTACCCATAAATCTGATAGTCCTTTTAGTCTTTTAATCCTAAAGATGTTTTTACTTGTAATCCTTTAGACTTTAAGTCTTTGATTTTTAATTTTTTAGTAAAATTTTAGGCCAGTCGTGGCGCAGAGGTACTAAGTTGTGGGTTCGATCCCCACTAAAGGAGATGAAATATTTATTTACATTTATATTTTAATTTCTGGTGTAAAGACAAAGGCGCGGCGTTGAGTGCCGCCACTCAATGCTTACAGAAGTCCCCGGAAAGTGGGGAACGGAGTGTTTTAACACAAGGTTCCCTCTGCCTACCCTGCCGTGTACGGGATACAGCGTGAAGCTGATTTTTATTTTTTTGATTTTAAGGCTTTTGCTTTTGATATTTGAGAGAATTTCAAGTCTCCTTTAAATTTTATCCTTTACTGTTTAATATATTTGAACAAATATAGTAGAATTGATGAATTAAAATCGATCAATTTTCAGGCCTTGCGTGATAAAAAGCGTCTTTGTCAAACAGCTCCTTGACAAGATTTTTTTTTTTTTTTATGGAAAAGACACGGCAAACGAGCGTGCGGGTCACCTGATGGTAAGTGATTACCGCCGCCCACGACCCCGTGCAACCCCAAAGGAGCTACAGGTGCGTTGCCGGCCTTTAAGATGGGTTGGGCGCCGGGGCCCGGCATTACCTGATGCGAAACGCAGTGGCATAAAGCCACTACTTCACGCCGGTTTTAAATGCCGGGGGTGGTAATGATCCGGTCGAGTCTGCCCATGCGTGTTGCCATTGCTGGCGACGTGACTCTACCACACGTACTTTAGTCGCCTCTTACGACACCACCAGTACCAGGATGATCCTATTCTAGGCCGGGATCACACGGCACAGGCTATAATAGAATAGGATATAATAGAAGGCTAAGTACATTAGTTAAATCTATGTCAATACAATGTACATACAATATACATGCAATCTGCATGTTATAGAAGACTATTTTTGTTAAGCTGAGAAGTGATTATTAGAGTAAAAAAGATGTTTCACGTTGTATCCCGCTAATAATAATACAGGGTAGGCAGAGGAAATCCAAGAGATTACTTAATTCTTTAATTTTCACCCAAATAACGCGACGTTGCCTGTTGAGAGATCAACGTTGCAATTTTTGCATTGTCTTATTACAAGAGCTAGGAAATGAAAATAATTTATTCTCCAGAGTGGGAATCAAATTCACAATCAATCAAGTTTAGAGTTACAAGTTAAGTTGAGACGATGTGCCGGTCCGCGGTAACCTCATCTTGAATTACAAATTATGTAATAATTACTATTTGTATGTATATATTTATATTTTTTTAGTCACAGTTATAAGTTTATAATTGAAAAACAAAATCCCTGCTGCTATTTTTCTGAAGTTGGCACGTCAAATGTCAAATTCCATAGTGTTGTAGTAGATCTACGCGATCTACTTTTGTTGTCAAGTAGTTAATAAAAAAATAAAAAATATATATATTTTATAATGTCACTAGAAGAACACAGTATAAAAATATCCATACGCATTATCCAACGCACGTATGCATTTTTTTATCTACTTAGAAAGGGTCGATCTTTCCATTTTCTTTAATGTAAATCATTAATTTTTTGGTTTCACGTTGTGTCCCGCAATATAGCAGATAGCATACAGCGTGAAACAGGTAGGTCAAGAGTAACCATTGCTTGTTGAGACGGAACTCAATTTCGCGTTTTATCGTGTTAGCAGATCAATGAAAAGAAAATAATAAGTTCTTTGATTTTCACGATTATTACACATTTTAACTGCTATCTGCTAACTGTATCTTGCCCTCTGGTATGGTGGGTTTGAGACTTCAAAGATTTTATGAATGGGTCCCAGGTGGTAGAAAGCTTCCAGCCGTCCTCTCTATTGAAAATAGGATATTTTTGTATTTCAATAGCCTCGCGGATCATTCTAGGAATATATGTGTTTTCCTTAGCGAGGGTGAGGGGTTTATCAAACCTTATGTAACGGTTAGGTTTATCCACAGTGTGCTCACACACAGCTGACTTTGATACGTGCCTATTCTTGATATCGGAGATATGTTCCTTCACCCTAACACCGATGCTTCTACCATATGTGAAGGGGGTTACAGTCAGGATTGGCAACATCTTATAAAGAGCTTCCATAAAAACTATATTCACGCCTGACAAGAAAGTGAACCAATTCTTGAGACCAGTGAATAGTAACATTCCTTTACAGTGTGCAGGTGCATACAAACTGGATTGTGACTGTGACTTGTCATACATCGGCCAAACAAAGAGAGGCATCGAATCGAATATATCAAATTTCATAAATATATAGATCACGGAATCCATAATAATTATAATCTTTACAATGTTTGCTCATCACTGTTTTTCTTGATTTTGCAATTATATTATCTATAACTTTGTGTAACCGGAGTGTGGAAATATCTATATTTAAGATATTGAAACCCAGTTGTTATTTATTTGCTTGTTTATTAGAATCCAGACATTCAATATTGAACGAATTCTTAAGTAATTATTGCAATAAAAAACATATTACATGACTATGCTAAACTAGTGCTGGGCTTGTGACTTTGCTCGCTATATATAAATATATGAAATGCATTGAACGTATAAACTTTTCTTTGAAAGTTTTCTGGTAGTGAAAACCGTATAAAATTCAATAAGACCCTCGTTACTAGAGCGAAGTTATGAAAATACTAAATTTTTCATTTTCTCAAGTGGCAATCGAACCACAACCTGTCGCGTGTACAGACGATACGACAAAAATATATTTTACATTTACATTAATTATCTTAATATAAATAATTGAAATACTATCACAACGCTCTAATTTAATATTATAAAATGTCAAAAATGAACAGACGGAAAAAATATAAACAATTTTATATTTTCCGGTAAATTAATTATATATACTTAATACTTATCGTTCATAAATAAATCATTTATGTTGTTAGCATAAATATGCTGTAACAAGCGTATAAGAATTTCGACGTAGCTTTGGCGAGAACGTATGGCTCAGTGCTCAGAGCGCCTGGTCGGTTTCCAGGAGGCGCGGGTTCGAGTCCCGCTACGTTCAAATTTTTATACGTTTTCTAATTAAGTATTTATCTTTCCTAAGTGTGGATTAACACTTTAAAAATGTTTAAAAACGTCTATAGAATTAGGCGGAGAGTGGGGAACGGAGTATATTAGTCACCACTCCACCACTTACTCAGTAGGTTCCCTCTGCCTACCCTACTGAGTGCGGGATTATAATTTAATTTTGTATTATCCACAATTCTTCCCAATTTTCGAGTGATAAGAGTGTCGGAACAAACAATTTCACGCTTCATCTATCAGAGCGTGAAAATAAAAATAAATTGAATGTCGTCATTCCCCCGATCGAATCCACAAACGGCATATTTATAATCAGACATTGTTCCACTGTGCCACGACGGCCTCTTTTTTACAATTTCACGCGCTCTCCCCCATATAGCAGGGTTGGCAACGGGAACTTAGAATTGAGATACTCCGTTCCCCTTTTTCGTACAATTTGTTTTAGTCATTGCGTGTTGATTGGCCGAACTCAATGTCGCACTGCTTCATTGGTACTGGAGCGAAGATATGAAAATATTCATAAATAATAATGAATTCTCCAAAATGGGATTCGAACCAATACGTTAAATACGTTACAGTCACACACTCGAGCCCTTGTCCCACGACGACAGCCTCCAATTTATTACGGAAAATTGTTTTTTTTTTTCAAATTATGATTTATTTTGCATATTAAGACTACACAACGCCTTACTTTATCTGACTAGAACGGTTCCGTACCAATTTCAGGGTTGTATGTCAACCGGAAATATATATATAATTTAAAATTGGAAAACTTAAGTTTCATTGTTGAAAAAAATTCTAAAAGAATTTTTTCCTTTATTTGTACTCCTCGTTTTGACCACGGGGAGCAAATTTCATACAAAATGAGGTAAAAGCATAACACTCATATCTTTTGATTTGGAATCTTGATTTTTTTCTGTGCTCCAAGGAGCCGCCGAATATTTAATATTAACTTTAACTTAATATATGGTCTTGACAGACGGACAGATAGAGAGGGTACCAATTTTTTCCTTTTGAGGTACGGAACCCTAAAAATTATAATATTTCTTTCTGCCAATGTGAAAAATCGAGCCCACAACCATCGTATTTACAATCAAACGCTACAATTACAATATTCCAACAACACATTATGGTGAACTAGCAAGTTCTCCACTAAAAGATTAGCTAAGTCTTATTTTACAACATACTAACAGGAATACATTTTGTGCCAATTAATATAAACTATATTTTATGAAATAGTTCTGAATATCAATTATATAATGTGTATCTATGAAATCAAACAAGGTGTTTCAGATGAATCTATAAAACAATTTTAATTTCCTTCTCTAATTCATATTGAGATCATCGTGGCACAGCGTATGACTGTTAACGCGACGGTTGTGGGTTTGATACCATTGGAAATATTTATTTCGCTCTGGTAATAAGACTAAGAATTTAAATCAAACCCACAACCATTTAACAATAAGACACTGTTCCATTGCGCCTTGATGGTTCGTCATCGCAATTCGAAGATAATAACTGTTGTACCGTTTATTAATTTACGTTATAGTACCTACATATAGGATACTTGAAAGTCTCGGTATATACCGAGTTAAATAGTTTTAATATTAAAACTGTAAAATATGTCGAGTTATAATTCTTATATCTGTTGTACCTATAACGAATTTTTATATTATTATTATGAAAATAGAAAACTAGAATAACTGGTCTTTTATTTCTTTAAGTTCGGCGGAAAGTGGAGAAGTGGGAGTGTCTTAACACTAGGTTCCCTTTGCCTACTCGGCTGTGTGCGGGCTTGAAGCTGATTTTTAAATTTTTCTTCTTTAAATACCCTGCGAAGAACAAATAATCGGGTATTATGACTATATACTTTTATTTATATTGTTCCTGTATCCTGCACATAGAAAGATAACATGCACATGCAACAGCATGAGAAAACCTAGTGTTAAGACACTCCGTTCCCATATCCACTTTTAGCCATATTCTCCAGGTAATGCGCTTGAAAGACTAGAACTAAAACCGGACTTACTATTTACAATTGGACTGTGGTCAAAAATGTAAATATTGAAATATAGTTGAGGTCGTCGTAATAGAGCTTTACAACACCTGAATGTAAACAACTGTATTGGATTATTCTCCCATTATGGGAATTAACGTTTCTAAACGTTCGTTTCTACGCCCTAATACTCTCAGCCTACTACAATATATGTGGGTAGCAGGGTGTAGTTAAAAAAATATTTCTTTCTTGAATTAGACTAGAGATTCTTGTCACTAAATTATATTTGTTTACCTTACAAAATATGAGACCACTCTCTCCGAAGAAATAACAAGTGTGGTTTGTGACTTATAAAAAGTTTATGCATACATATTGTTTATATGTATAGTCCATTTTATACTAAATTAATGGTTAAGTTTTTTTTATAAACGCTTGTAAAAATCATGTTAATATGAACGACGACGACGGCCACCGTCGTAGCGCAGACACACAAGTTTTTGACTGTGAACGCGACGGTTATGTGTTGATTCCCACACGAGGAAAGGAAATATTCAATATTTTCATTTCTTCGTTAACGGCGTAAAGCGCGGCGTTGAACTACGCCACTCAACACGCAATGCCTTAAGAATTCGGTGGAAAGTAGGGAATGCAAGTGTCTTAATGAGAACAGAGTGCTGACAATTAGTCTCCAGGTTCCTTCTGCTTACCGTGCTATGTGCGGGATACATCGTAAAGCAGATTTTTTTTAATATAGAAACGAATTATTTAGTTTTTAGTAATTTTCCCACAAATATCTTAATCAAATTTACATTTGCTAACAAGGGATAATGGGACTCGAACCCCAACTTAACGTACCGCCATAAGTTAATGTTAGACAAATATTGTTGTAATATAGTTAGTACTGAATACAATTTCAGTTTTATTATATAATAAACTAAGCACTCACGTCAGTGAGCTATACGATAAACTAAGCAACAGTCTTACAAGGCTATTTTAGTTCGATTTTCTAAACCAAATGAAATCAAATCAGCTTCACGGTGTATCCCGCACACAGCAAGGGTAGGCAGAGGGAACCTAGTGTTAAGACACTCCGTTCCCCATTTTCTGCCGAACTCTGGAGGCATTGCGTGTTAAGTGGCAGAACTCAACACCGCGCTCAGCCTCGACAACACAGCGAAGAAATGGAAATATAAATTTATGTAAATATTTCATATCCTCGAGTGGGGATCGAACCCGCAACCAGTCGGTTTTACAGTCAAACTCCGTGCCACTGCGCCACGACCGGCCTCATGTTAATAATATAGAACAATAATCAATAAAACTTATTGCGCCTGTTGTAGATAAAACACTTTATTTCTTTTATATAATATTGCTATAAAATAGAGAAAGGCGTTAAGTCAAACAGTTCTTTTATTCGACATTGGCTTATTTCAACTCTATAGATGTCCAACATTTTTCAGAATATTTTATTTTTATAATACTAACTGAAACAAGTAAATAAAATAAAAAAAGACATTTTTTTAATAATTTTATTCAAAACAAAAAGAATAACAGATCAATATGAGTATTCTACATTAATGCTAGATCAATTTTTCATTGCTAAAACCAACTACGAACAAAATTCATCTAACAAATTTTTATTTTTTATTGTCCATTTATACTATGTCTTTATAAATTCATATAATAAATAATACATAATATAAATTATTATAGTTATTTTACAAAATATTTCTACTTAAGTAGTAACACATATTATATGAATAGTTTAAAATGGAAAAATAATTCACAGCCACAAAGTGGTGTTGATGTGATCTTAGACCTTATTTTTTAATCAACCAAAAATCTTTTGCCTTTTATTTTCCATTCCTTTTGTCACATTTAATTGATTAACTAACAAATAAGTCAAAATCCTATACTGATATTGAAACGACATATTTTAATATATAACATAAATTATTGAAACAATTTTATTCAATAATTACAAGCAAAGCTGCGTTTTTTTTAAGCCAATCACAACAATTCCTAAAGCATGCTATATTCTACAAATTTTACATATATTGGCTACATCGAGGAATGTTCTAGAATAATTATAATTATAACTACAAAACAATATATTTCTAATAAAAGTTAAATATAATAGAAATATAGTAGTATCTTTTATTTTTTTTTTCTCAAGGCAGGCAGGCAGGCATTTTCCAAATATACATTAAAATAATGTATAAGGGCACTTTGCAAACCTTGCAGTACATTATATCCTCATTTATCTGTCCCAATAAGAATATGACAAGCATTCATTTAAAAAATAATTATATCTCTTAATATCCGAAAATTTACATATCTGTGCGTATATTAATCAACAACTTTAATTGCCATTTCCCGCTTAATTTCATTGACAGCTGCCATTAAATAGCTATAATTTGTCTTTGGAGTCAATATTAACAAATATTTATTTTGTAAATTATTTAAAACTACAAAATATATTTTTTTAATATGTATAAAAATCAAATTGACATTAAAATTTTAGGGAGAATTTTTCAAGATTAGATAGGAATAATAAATTGAGGTAATATGTCGCTCAATTAACATCTTTGGTATCTTTGCAAAAATTGACGTCTTTGGCAATAACAATATGTAAAGTTAAAAAAATATCTATATTTTTTTATAGAACAAGTACTTATGAATTATTATGTATTTTAACAGGAATATTAGTTTAGTTATTATTATTAAGGAACATCAAATTAATAATAATCAACAAAATTGAAAAATAACAATAATCAAGCAGTGATAATTTAAAATAAGGTTTTTTGTGTACAATTAATAATTTATAAACGACTAATTACATTATATTGACATTTTTAACTATTTGATGTCAGTTAAATTGTAATTAATGTTTCTGTACGCTTTGAGTACGTAAAACCGATATAAACTTATTGTCATACTATAGTAAATTTTCTGAGTATTTCATTTTTACAAAATCATATACAATACAAACGCCGCACCGGCCCCTTTCCCTGCTTAATCTTATATTTATTTTGTACCAAATTATACAAAATCTTTACATAAATTGTAGCAAAAACTATTGAATAGATTTAGATGAAATTTTCCAGCAATAAAAGCTAAACCACTATAAAGTTTCATCTAAATTCGTTCAGTCGAATGTTCGTTTAAAAGTTCAATTCAGTAGTGTTTGCAAAAACATTCACATTCATAACATAAACCCAGGAACAATGTTAAATGTTGGTTCAAATACGATTTTGGGTTATTTTTGAAATGTTAGGCACTAAACCATTTCCTATAAGTATGATTCATTACAAACGTCACAGCGTTATCTATAGGATGCACTATAAACGGTATGGATAACAGGCCTACACCTACTGTTAATATATTTCTTGGGGTCGGCGGTATCTTCGGCACTTTCTTTTGTAGATATAAGTTTGAATATGCACATATTCTGTAGAATAAACAAAAAACATGTTTATAAAAATCTAATAATAACAGCTAATAATATTAATAATAATATAATTCAATATAAAAATAAAAATATGTCGCAAAATATATTGCAAATGAAGTTGCTCTCTTTATTTCTCTACAGGCACTTTTTTTTATGAAATAACATGAAGCTAATGCATTTATTTTATAGTTTTTTAAAGAGTAGGCAGAAAGAACTTAGTCTTAAGACATGAAGGATTTCATTTCTTCACTCTGGTGTCACCTCACCTCCAGAATTCAGCGGAAAGTGGGGAACAGAGCGTCGTAACACTAGGTCCCTTCTGCCTACCGTGCTGTGTGCGGGATACAGCGTGAATCTAATTTAATTTAATGTTTTTTTACATACCTATTTATCACATATCCTGGAATAGCCACAGAAGCTAAAGTTTGCCATATTAATGCATCTCCTGTTTCTATTAAAACATTTTTTGGTCGACCGTCTTTCTGTAATTATAATAAAAAACACTATGTATAAATGGATAATTATAATTACTTTATTTGCTTGAGGCCAGTCGTGGCGCAGCGGCACGAAGTTCGACAGTAAAACGAAAGGTTGTGGGTTCTCGATCCCCACTTGAGGAGATATTTAGTTAAATTTATATTTCCATTTCTTCGCTCTGGTGTCGAGACTAGCGCGGCGTTGAGTTCTGCCACTCAACACACAATGCCTTCAGAATTTGGCAGAAAATGGAGAACGGAGTGTCTTAACACTAGGTTCCGTCTGCCTACCCTGCTGTGTGATTTATCTATTTTTATTTATTTGTTTTTTTATTTATTGATTTATCTATTTTTATTTATTTGTAAGGATGATGATGATGAGTATAATTTCTCAACATATAGAAAAAATAATAAATATATAACATGTTTCGATATTATTTATTTGTTTTGGAATGGATATACTTTAATTATTTTCATTTTTATACTCTAGTAAAAGACGCACCTCACACAGTATGTAATGCTTTACATTCAGACTGTGTTCTTGCTATCTACCGTGCTAAGTGGGAAATGTAATTTTTTAATAAAAATATATATATTTTTATACATATTTTTATTAAAGTATGTCTATAACTGAAATCCACCAAGTAAATGAATAATACTTAAAAAATATATTAGAAAACATTAAGAGTTCTATCACATTCAATATAGTCCAATACACACTTTGATCATTTTCCAACTTTTATCCCCAGTATCGGCGAGTACATAAGCGAATGCTACTGCATAGCTGGCTTTAACCACCTTCAGCGGGACCAGTGTACGGAAAGACTCGCCTACTTCATTGGCGTAACCTGCAACATGGATCTTTTTAGCGACCATTATATTGTAAAGGATGAAGGGTAAGTTTATTAAACTCTATAATTTTTTTTCTGTGGCATGACCAAATTAAAATAACTAAGACAGTATGACACATGATCTTAATAATATAAAGTAAAAAAACATTTCAAATTTACTGCAACTACTGTTCCTGAGGTAACTGCATTCAACCAAACAAATTTTTCAGCTTTATAACAATGGTATATAGTATACATTAATAGGTTTCATGAGCAATATTTTTTATTAAAACTTTATTTAAAAAATCTTCATAATCATAGTGATTTTTTTAATCATTCTCTTAGCTTCTGTTTATTTCTTGATTTTAAAAAAATCAGCTTCACGCTGTATCCCACACACAGCAGGGTAGGCAGAGGGAACCTAGTATTAAGACACTCCATTCCCCACTTTCTGCCGAATTCTAGAGACATTGCGTGTTGAGTGCTTTTGCCTCGGCACCAGAGCGAAGAAATGGAAATATAAATTTAAATTTAAATAAATATTTCGTCTCCTCAAGTGGGGATCGAACCCGGGTCGGTTTTACAGTCACACTTTGTTCTGACTGGCCTCAATTATTTTTTGATTATTTGATTTAATAATATATGAATAACTTTAGGTGTGTTGTGTGGTGATTTACATGTACATGTTCCACCAAGCAGGCAGACATTCCAGTGTTGTCTCACTATACCATAATGGGATCAAGTATAGCTTTCAGCAAATATGCATAGTATTTGAGAAAACAAAAATAATAATTAGTTTGAATAACACATATGGAAATATAAAAAATATGGTTGGTATAATAAAAAATATGGTTTGAAAAAGAATTTATATATTTACAAAATATATATTTTTTTAAATCAATAATTAATATCACTTCCTGTCCATTTTTTTAATTAAAAATAACAGTTTAATACATCCAAGGTTTATTACATAACAAGTTCACGTTAATTTCCTGATTAAAATATTTCAATGTCAATAAATATATGCATTTATATCATATATATGACGCAATTAAAACAATAAATTACATACCCAAATATCGAACCCAGGTCTCACGAAAGAAATCTTTTTCGCAATTACTCATTTTGCTACTAACTTCTTCAATCAGTAGTAAGTCGATTCTAATTACAGATAGTTTATCTCATAGTAGATAAGAACAAAGTTTCTTTATTTACTCTAGGAGTTTTGAACACTTAAGAGACTTTTAGATAATATATTAGTAAAAATCTCTTAATAATGAAACACTGAATAGTTTATTAATAATTGTATGACAGCAGATATTTTAATTTTCTACTTTATATAATAGCAACATATAAAAGTTATATAAGACGGATATTTGAGCGAAGTTGTAATTTAACTAATAAACATTGGTTACATAAATCGCGCTCATTTTAAAATTTTCAATTAAATTGACATTGGTATGATTTTTGCATGTTATTGACAGGTAACGCAAATGTTGCCATTTATTATTAAACGCTACTACTGTGGGAGTTGTTGAAGTAGTTACATTACTAAAACAAAAATAATAATAATATAAAGTTACCGTACGACGTACTGAAGTGCGACTACAAATATCTTACTTAAGAGAATACGTTGTTCTGTATACTACACACATTTGCTTGATTCTTTTAAATATATAAATAGTTTCAAATAATGATAAATTGCTGATTGCAATACTTTATAATATAGGCGCTAGCCTAAAAAACCTCAACGCTTTAAGCGAGAGAGTATATTGTATCAAAATTAACAATTCATCTATTCCATTTAAATATTTCTATACCATTTTCTTGACCATTTTTCATTTTTGTTTAATTTAACTGATATTCACAAAATATAATGAAACAGCATTGTCTGTTAACTTTGATTTAATAAAATAATAACAAAAATACAAGCATTATAAAATGGCAGAAAATAATGTTTTTGGTATTGTCACACCAATCAGCTGTTCGTTCATTCAACCTTCGGTTTATTCAGTACTTTATGACATATTCAGATAGTGATGTTGTTAGGTTATGTTTTTGTTGTTTTAATTTTACAAACTAATTCAGAATATTTTAAATACGTGAAATTATATAAAGATATTATAATGACTACTTAGTGACTAACATCTTAATCTTGTAAGTTTGTAAGTCTATATATATATTTATTTATAGAAAGGTCTCAGTGTTTTAAAAGTAATGTGAGTGTACTTGCAATAATAAGTATTATTTTGTAATGCTTTCCTTTTCAAACATAGTGATGTTCGTTTATTATCTGAAAGTGTCGATGGATTAGAATAAGAGTCAATATATTAAATTACGAATTTTATTCAGTTAGGTAAGATTAAGAAGTATAATAAGATATGAAGGTTACAATGTATTGCTAATTTATTATCATACGACTTTAACATAATTCATTGTCTACAGACGTTTCATATAATAGTGTTAATTATTAGACTATTACCATAAAATGCTGATGTAAATTGTAAACTTACTTCTTACATATATTAGCAATACATTTTTTTTACACAATACCTACCGTATCTTGTATATTTTTGAGGATAATCGTGTCGCAGGGGCACAACGCAACTTAATCCATTTCTTCGTTCTGGTGTCTCTCAATCTCTCAACACGCAATGCCAGAATTCGGCGGAAAGTGGGGACGGAGTGTCTTAACAGTAGATTCCTTCTGCCTACTCTGCAGGATTTGATTTCATCTTGTATATTACGATTCTTTTCAATGAAATACCTCATTTTGACCTATAAAGCACTTTATGAAAGAAATACATCAGTCATTTATTCAGGATATAAAATCGCTTTTATTCTTTAGTTTCGAATACACGTGTGATTTACAAGAATTGACTTATTAACTCGAATACACGATTATTAAGTAGTAGTTACATTTACCTATTAACATAACAATAATTTTGTTATTCATATAACCTTGATGTAACTTTGAGGAAACTTTGCAAAGAGACTTGGAGAATGAGCGTGGTGTTTAGAGGAAAGAAATATAGAATAAAAAAAAACTAAATGTAGAATAAAATAAAACGAAAAAAGATTTTATAGTTTATTTTGCTTATTTGCGTAAAATAAAATCTTTATATAATTTGGTGATAGATTCCGAAAAATATAATTTACGAAGAAATGACGTATGACAGAACTTTTTTAATAAAGTAGGGTTTATCTAGTGTTTTTATGCTTTACATGGCTAATAGTAATATATCAACTAATAAATAGAGGCTGATGTGGCGCAATCGTGCGACTTTTATTAATATGACATTTGTGGGTTTCAATTCCACCTCGGAGAAATGAAATCACAATAACATTTTTATTTCCTCGCTCTGGTAACGAGACAAAGCGCGGCGTTGAGTGCCACCTCTCAACACGCAATGTCTCAGCCTAATCTGCCGGGATACAGCGTGAGGCAAAAAAATATAATTATGGCCACCATAATAGATTCAATCTTCTTCTAACTTTTATCCATTTATAAAAGTAAAAAGTGAGTAAAATGCACGGTGTTCTCCACGTTTTGGCAAAGAAACCCATTGTAGGATAAGTCTAGCGAAATTAGACTTAACGAGTCTAATAAATTGAGGAGAAAACCTAAAATAAAAAAAAAAACACTTAGTTCTGAGTGAAATTACGTTTAGTTACACGTTCACCGCAGCAAATTAAAAAATGTATTTTGTAGAACATTCTATATTTATATAGTTCTTTGATTTTCACGATTATTACACATTTTAAATGCAACTATTTTAACCGGATTAATCGCGTATATTTTGTATTATACATTTTAGGAAACCCGACGTTTCGAACACTTTGCAGTACCCGTGACCACGGACTATGACAGCGATGTTCAATCGAAAAAAGGAATCTTTTTAGAATTTCAATATTTCGAAACTACCAGGTTGATCTTTGACGACGTCATATTAAACATCTTGGTGTCTAGGTGTTTTATATAAAACCATCTACGACATCTCTATTGGTTCATATTTTATAAACCTAGGCCTTTAAACCTTAAAGTAACCTACACTTGTTAATTGATTACACTTGAAGGATACACTGTATCCGCGTATAGCAGGGTAGGAAGAGGGAACCTAAGAACCTAGTGTTAAGATAATATATTCCCGTTAAGACTATTTCCGTTCACTACGTTCCCGATAAAGACTTCCGTTCACTACTTTCCGCCGAATTCTCCAGGCAATGAGTGTTGGGTGGCGGAATTGAGAGTCGCGCTTTGCCGTGTTAGTTGAGCGAGGAAATGAAAATAGTAAATACTTACGAGTCGGGATCGAACCCAAAACCGTCGCATTTGCACTTGCACGGCCTTAGAATTCAAATAAATAGTATTTAGTACTTGACGGCCTTAGAATTCAAATAAATAGTATTTAGAATTTGAATAAATAGTAAATATTTAAAGTTACGTAGGTGCCTAGTGCTTACTTTAGATTTTTTCAAGGCGCCAGTGATGTCTTATCAATACACAGACGCGCCTCACTATGTAATACTTTTATAAATAAGATAAATCCATAGCAATTATGTAAAGGTTACTGTCAACACTCGATTATATACATAAATAAAATAAAACAAATAAGTTTATTATTGCGCATTCGACGATACGATTATTTAGCGAATTTCCAAAGGATGCGCGTAATCATAATATGAATAAAACTATTGTGGCAAAGGAGGGAGGGTCACTCCGTTCTCCTTTTCTTCAATTGAAAGACATTGTATTTGTACGTTGCGTGGCGTAGTTCAAGTCTGCATTTCATCTAAATATATGCAGTATGAGAGAAAAACTCTTAATTAACTAATTACTTTTTGAGATATGAACTGCCTACCCTATAACAAAGGAAATTCAACGCGCACTAAGAATATCTACAACAAAATATAGTATCAATGTAATTAAAAATGCACCAGTCAAAAACTCGTTTTTTGAATTTTTTTCCTTAATTCATGCGTAATACTTGCATTTTTAACTGTGAAAAACGTACATTAAAAATAAACAAAAATGTAGCAATTATATTAATTATATTTATTCCTAATTTAAAATGGATTTTTTATTAATTTAACTTAGCTTTACGCTGTATCACTAGCGCAATAGAAATACGGTTTCTGCAA
Organism: Heliconius sara; assembly: GCA_917862395.2. Classification (NCBI taxonomy): domain Eukaryota; kingdom Metazoa; phylum Arthropoda; class Insecta; order Lepidoptera; family Nymphalidae; genus Heliconius; species Heliconius sara. Next base: position 10,054,685 of record OU860781.1, read on the forward strand.
CCTCTTTCGCCTCGTACACTGTAATCCACCTCTTCATATATCCGACGGTTTCCGAAGGTCGACCGAATACTACCCATAACAAAACCCACTTCCCTTCGATTCGTCTTGACATAAATTGCCGAGTCAAGTGGCGGAAGTTAACGCCGCACGTCGTCTTGTTTCCAAAACGAGGAAAGGAATAAAAGCCATTCCGAGTGGGATTGAACCCACAACCTTCTCGTTTTTAGTCACTACGGCCTCATATTACACGGCTCACGTTTCACATACTATTACTATAAATATTATACAACAGAAACCAGGAGATTGTGTATGTTACAGTACCGGCAAAATCAGTTTTAACTTTCACAACGATCATTTTACTTTTTGTTGAAATAAAATTGTTGAATGCAATAAAGGCAAGGAATTCGACTCATCTCACCTCATCATAAAATTGTGAGAACTTTTGTAATACGTATATTTTTTAGTTGCATCCTACCCTACTTACGAGTATACGTATTATAAATTGTGAAAGTTTGTAAGGATGTATGTTTGATTGAATTTCACGCACAAACTACTGAACGGATTTAGATAAAACTTTAAAGTAATATAGCTGATACATAAGAATAACACATAGGCTACAATTTATGTAATGATTTTGTACAATTTGGTCGTATTATTAGAAGCGGGCGAAGTCGCGTTTGTGACACTAGTAATATATAATATTGCAAATATTTTAATGTCATAGGATAAGATAATAGTCGTGATGTAGGAGTACAAAGTGTGACTGTAACGCGACTGGTTGTGGGTTCGATCCCCGCTCGAGGAAATGAAATATTTATTTAAATGAATATTTCTATTTCTTCGCTGTAGTGTCGAGGCAAAGCACGGCGTTGATTTCCGCCACTCAACACGCAATGCCTACTGAATTTCGCGGAAAGTGAGGAACGGAGTGTCTTAACACTAGGTTACCGTGAATCCGATTTTTTTTTAATTTGATAGTAGTACATATATTTTATATTACTTTTTGTAATAAATACTTCGAATAGTCTCGTGAACAGTAATAAAATTTATTTTAACAAGACCGGATTTCCACTTACCCTGCACGGATAAGGTACTGCACTGTTGTAAAATTTAAAAGCTTAATAAAAAAGTTGATTTTGCAATACGATCCTCGCTAGTCGCGTTTTACTACTCGCATATTTTGGAAAATGACATAATTTCTTTAATTATAAACGAATTACTGACATTCTACAAATGCGGCGTTAATTTTCGCCACTCAACAAGGAAAATATCAACAAAAAATGTCTTCTTCTGTATAGAACTATCTTTTATTTACAATTATTTACTATTAATTATGCTTGAATTGGATGAAAATTAAAATATATGTATAAATATTCGTAAGCGTTCAATATAAAAAAATAATTTAAGTTCAAAAAGTCGCTTTTACTATTACATAAAGTTATTTTGCGCCGTCGTGGTGCAGTGGGACAGTGTCCAACTGTAAACCGACAATTTTCAGTTCAATTCACACTAGATCGGCTTAACTATTTTCATGTTCTTACTCTGATAAGAGGAGAAGGCTCATCATAGAGTTTCACCACTCAATACGCAATATCTCGTAAATTGGATAATGCGTAAGGAAGTATCTTAAAACTAGGTTCCCTATGTTTACTCCCTTACAAGCAGCATACAGCATGAAGCTAAAAAAAACCAGCAAAGTTTTTCCCTCGCCATGTTTTCTCACGATATCTATAATAATAGAACAAGCCCGTTTTCTAGGCGATAAATAATAAAAACAAGAATATATAAATATTCTATATGTTGTTGACTTTTTAATTTTGTTTTATTGTATTGACTGTAGGTACAAATGTTTGCTGTAAATACTACCTATAATAAGTATATACGAGATCTCGTACAAATAATACAATCTCGACTGGATTTCTTTATGATATTTCAATGTAAGTAAATACGCACAAGTCATTTTGATTTTATCATGTAACTACGTGTTGTTAAAAAAGTTATATATATATATAAGAAATAAGTATATAAGAAATGACAATTTGTTTAAGTTTTTAAATAGTTTATGGCAATGCAGAGACAATGTAAGTGTTTAGCTTCTTTTTTTTAATTAATTTTTTTAGAAATGACATTTTGTTTTAGTTTTTAACTTGTTTATGGCAATGCCGAAACAATTTAAGAGTTTAGCTTCTTTTTTTTTATTAAAAGCGGCGGTTATTGTTACAGAATAATATATCGATTTTTTTTTATTGCTTTAGGATGTTTTATTTCGATTTTTATATTTTATAATGTTCTTATAAAAAATACAGTACAACAGAAAAGTGAACGTGCTATTAAGTTTAATACATTCACTGTAAAACATCGCAATGAAATAAATCTATATATATCCTATCTTTCTCGCGAACATTTAGAAATTGCTAAACCCTTAACAACTAAATTATAACAAAAATCGAAAACAGTAAGTGAGTTTAAGTTATTTTATTTAAATATTCGCCATAAATACATTTTTAGCTGCAAGCCAAGTTGATAACTGGTTTTTGTTCATTGAAACAAGGTGTAAGGTATTACATACTCACGTCCATATTCAGAAGATTATTATAAATATTTGAAACAATCCGATATTTTCTTTACTTAACTGTATAATACAGTGTATGTAAACATTTGATACACTAATAATAACAATGTTTTTTGGTATCGTAGTACCTAATTTGTATCTATTAGGTACCTATAGATAATGACCGTTATATAAAATACCTATTGCGAAAATTAATATTTTTATTGTATTAAGTTACTATTGAGATTGAAAATAAAGTGACTTTTGGGTGTTTTACGTGTAAAATATTTAATAAAATAATATTTTAGAAAAAATTCTATGGATCCTTCTATATATTCTATAGTATTATTTACAGAGCTTTAAATTTATTACATCCATATAAGTAGATTTTATAAAATAAATCCATGCCTAGAAAATTTTGGTCTGTAAAGTAACTTCTTTCTAGTGTCTTTATCTTTCATCTCATGGCTCCCTAAATAGCGTAAAATATTTTTCAGAAATATTCTTAAGTAGTGTTGTAACAAACAATTTTAAAAACTTTCGGTGTCTTTCTCTTTCGCTGTCAATTGACATCAACTGCCATCAATTCATCATTGGGGTTACTGTGAAAAACTATATAACCCAAATGTTGAGATTCAACAATTGTCATCAACCTCATCATAAGGGTTACGATATTATAATTTTTGGATTATTAGAGGCCGTCGTGGTGCAGGTGCATAAGGGTGTGACTGTAAAGTTCGTTCGTGTTATGGGTTCGATCACCACTCAAGGGAATGAATTATTATTTCCTAATATTTATATTACTTCGCTCTGGCACCAAACTAAAAGCCCGGAGTTGAGTTCCGCCACTCCATACACAATGCCACAAAAAATTCGGCAAAAAGTGGGGAACGGAGGGTCTTAAAACTAAGTTTCCCTCTAGATACCCTGCTGTATACAGGCAGAGCGTTAAGCTGAGTTTTTAAAAGATAAGACGATAGATTTTTTCATAATAAGAAAGGCGGTTCGATTCCTTTTCAACCGATTCCTGACAGAAAAGGAGGTTATCAATTCTGTTGTATTTTTTTAAACTCAGAACTTTTGACTGGGTAAACCGATTTTTACAATTCTTTTTTTATTTGAAAGCTAGTGGTTCCCGTGTGGTCCCATTTTATATATATTTGGTGTGTAAAAATTTTACTAAGTCTTAAATTTGCATTAGGTGTGTGCGCGTCAAATGGTCGAATAACTCAATATCACGCCAACCGATTTCGATGATTCTTTTTTATTAGAAAGGATACACTTCAAGGGTATTTTGGTGAAAGTTTGCTTAGGTTCTAATTATGGGATCCAGTTGAAATTGAAGAAGTCGGTCTTTTTGTTAAAAATTGTATTTATTCACTTATTTAATGTGATTGTATAATAATAACAAAACCAACACAAATAATTATAGTTTCATACTCAATTACATACTCTATTAGGTCAAATGGAATATAGCAGGCATTTGATAACAAATCGTTGCTTACTCATTATGAATTGTACATCAATTTTATTCGTGTATTCTCATACTACTAGCGACCCAAATGCGGCTTTTCCCGCTCAAAATTATTGTTTTAAAATTATTACAAAAATTATAGCAATATGATGTAGGTATATTCTTTCTTAATGTAAAGTTTTACCTAAATCTGTTCAGTAGTTTTTGTGTGTAAGTTAAGTTCGGAAGAGTCTAGATAGTTCTCTAAATCAAAGGAAATTTTTAGATTGAATCTAAGTATTACTTTAATTATCTCGGAGGAATAAATATTTTCATTTTCCCGCTCTGGTAGACATAGTGCGGCGTTGATTCTTTTCAGTCGTCACGTAAAGTCTAAACACAAGAGTCTATGTTACACTGCTATATGCGGGGTGCGTCGTGAAGCTCAAATAAAACATATAGATATGATTGTGAACTATAAAAGATTAGGTACGTATTTACTTTTTTTTATTTTTAGAAAAAAAATATGATTACGTGATAATATATTTATAATGATTATGAAAGGCTGTCATATAGCCAGCGGAGAAGAAAAAAATTTGGTCGATTTTTAAATTCTTCACAAATAATTGCCTGCCACAAAATCTTTTATAATATAAACTTAAGCCAAGCTATAAAAAATAAATATCTCCACAGAAGTTTTCAGAGATTAACACGAACAAACATAAAATATACGACGATATAGAAGTTAAATTATGGCACTTAATATATGTGTAATTAGTTATATAACATAATAATGTCATCATCACGATAAAACTGTTAATTATTATAACATTAAATAATTCATAAGTAAACACGTTTTCTGATGATGAGGTCACTCGTGGCGCAGGGGCACAAGCGTGCAACTGTAAGCGCGACAGGTTGTGGGTTCGATTCTCACTCGAACAAACGGAAATGAAATATTTAATATTTTCATTTCCTCTTTCTGGCAACGAGGCAAAACGCAGCGTTGATTCCGCCACTTTACATTTGATGCCTCCAGAATTCGGCGAAAAGTGGGAAGGGGAAATGTCTTAATGGGAACGGAGTGTCCCTAACACTAGATTTTCACGTTTGTCTCCTCTGGTGTGTACTATATACATATATGGGGTTACTAAGTGAAGCTGATTTTATTCACTTATAATTCAGCTATTATAATCTTTCTACTTCTCTTTGCCTATCCGGGGATACGCGGGATAAAGCGTGAAACTAAAAAAATATAAAGATATGCAATTCAAAAACCTACATACTTATTTTTATACCTATTTTTACTGAGATTTTAATATTAAAATGCTACTTACATAGATATACTTAAAAAAACGGTGAAGTAGAGGGTTCAGTACCTCACTGTTACTGGTATCTACTGGTAGCGAAAATAAATTAAGGCAAGTCCTAAAGTTAAATTTCAATATTTCCAAAATTGTTAGAGTTATTAAATTAACAATGTAAAAACCTGCGCCATTGCTCTTTGGCAACATACGGCGCAATATAATAATAATTTTCTTTTTATCATTTTATCATACATATTACTGTTAACGCTATCATTGTTAAGGTATTCTGTTCCCCAAGCACGAATCGATCTTTGAGACATTGCGTGTTGAGTGGCGGAACTTAACGCCGCGCTTTCTCTATACTAAATCGAAGAAAGGATAATAATTCATTTCACTAAAGCGAATCGATTTTTTTTAATAATTACTGCTTAGTAGTATATGCCGTAGCTACTTAAACTTCCGACATTTCACGTCACTACGAATTTACTAATAGTTTTCATTTAAAATTGCTTAAATTTAGTAAATAGAGTAAACCTAGTGGCAAAACCCTCCGTTATTCACTTTCTGCCATTGTTATTGTTTTTTTATGTTTTTAAATCAATAAGCTCAATGAAATTAGTTACTATAAGTAGGTCAGGTATCTAAAACGAACAAATTAACGAATATATATATATACATATATATATATATATATATTTGCAAAACGAATAGATATTTTGTAAGAAGATTCTCATTTTTGATGACAAACAAACCCAATATGACCAAATATGGTAAAAATGTTAGTATTTTTTTACATTTACTGGGTCAGGGTGACGACATTAATGTTATAAAAACGCATTGATTTGATACTGTTACATTACTTAACGTTTTAATGACGCTATAAAAATTATGTCATTTTTTTTATATTTGCCAAGTTGTAAATTAATGTAATGGTCTTATATATATTATATATTCTTTGTAGAGGCCGATTATGTGAATAAAATTTGAGAAGAAAAATCAAAATTAACTTTAATGATACTTAAAGTGTAATTGTAATTTCTTTATTATATTTATAATTAGATCCTAGCTTTACTGTTATTGCGATTAAGCTTTTCAATTACAACGGTAGCGATATAGGCTTAAGATAGGCCAGTTTGTTTGTTGTACCTCAGGGTGTAGGGAACTATTTTATAATTTGTAAATGTTATTATTTAGGTAGTGACTTTCTTTGTGGATATGAATAAAAGAAATTTATATTTATTGTATGGTAATATATTTCGCACCTTTAGAATTATAGGGACCTAATCAAAAAACCATGATTTTGAGTTTTTGTCAGAAATTGATCTAAAACGACGCTCTGTACAGCGCAGGGTAGGCAGAGAGAACCTAGAATTAAGACACTTGGTTCACTTCACATAAGTGGGGAACAAGGTCAATATCTGACAAAAACTCAAAGTCATGGTTTTTTTTGACCAGGTCACTATAATTCCAAAGGTGCGAAATATATTACCATAAAATAAATATAAGTTTCTTTTATTTCCACGAAAAAAAGATGCGATTTATATTTTATGATTTTATAGTTTTTCACAAACGTATAAAATATAAATTAAGTTACTATCTTTCCTACCATTTTGTGATAGGTGAAAGCCCAGGTCATGTAAACAATACAAATACAAAATTCAACATATATTTTGATGTATGATGTTTATATAACTTTTTGACAAAATTTTACTTGATTAATTGAACAAAGAGTTGTGGCCAGTCGTGGCACAAAAGCACTAGAACCTGTCGCGTTTATAGTGTGACTGTAAACGCGACAGGTTGTAGTTTCGGTCTCCTCTCGAGGAAATGAAATATTAAATATTTCCATTTTCTCCACTCTGATATGGAGGTAAAGCGCGGTGTTGAGTCCCACTACTTAACGAACGGCGGCAATCAACGCTGTTCTTTGCCAACTAGAACGAGGAAATGAAAATATATAGGCCTTATTCATATTCTTTTTTGTGCAGCTTCAGGCTGTACGGCGCATACAACAGTGTATGCAGAGGAATCTTACTACTAAAACACTCCGTTACCACTTACCGCCGAAATTTTCGAGGCATTACGTACTAAATGCGCGGAACTTAACGCCGTGCTTGGCTTAACTTTATTTTTATTAAAATTTAATCCTAATATGGTTTAATCAGCAATTTAAACCTAAGCCATCATGATTTGCAACTATAAACATAGTTTCTTGCACACCAATTAATTACTTGTAATCATAAAAGATATGTGATATCATTGTTAAGTGTCCCAGACAATAGCCAATCGAATGGTGATAAGATTTGCCTTAAGCTTTGCTTATCCATAACGAGCCAGTTAATCTAGGTTTATTTTGTAAGTGTGACTTTGTAAAGAAATACCGTAAATTCTATGAAAAGGATTTCTTTTTTAGCTTTACAATGTCTCTCGGACATGACAGGGTAAGGAAAGGGCACCTGGGAACCTAGTGTTGAGGCACTCCGTTCTCATTAAGATACTTCTGTGACATTTCTGTTCCCCAATTTTCGCCGAATTCTAGGCGCATTGCGCGTTGAGTAGCGGAACAGTGGAAATTGAACGCACAACCTGTCGCACGCTTGTGCCCCTGCGCCACGACTAGCCTTTATTTATTTAAAATAATATGTAAATGTTGAGGCCAGTCGTGGCGCAGCGGCACGAAGTGTGACTGTAAAACCGACTGGTTGTGGGTTCGATCCCCACTCGAGGAGATGAAATATTTACCTTAATTTATATTGCCATTAATTCGCTCTGGTGTCGAGGCTAAAGCGCGGCGTTGAGTTCTGCCACTCAACACGCAATGCCTCCAGAATTCGGCAGAAAGTGGGGAACGGAGTGTCTTAACACTAGGTTCCCTCTGCCTACCTTGCTATGTGCGGGATACAGCGTGAAGCTGATATGTAAACAAAATGGCGCAAATTGTGTGAAAAGGAACCAGTAACGTGGTAATGTACTCGAAGCAAATATTTCATTTGCTTATGTTGCTTAAAATAATAACTGCTTACCTATATAAGAGATAAACATTATATTTGCCTTTGTGTTCTTTTCCTTATGAGGTTTAAAGCAAAAACTGCATTTCTTATATTTAAAAGGTAGATGAAACAAAAAATACCGACAAATAGTACCACGCCTGCCATATTTTAAATACTATTTTGAAAATGAAGACAGAGTGACTTGTTTCTACGTCACGATGCAAAAAAAAAATAACATAACACGACCTTAACGTAATTTAATAAATTTCAACGGGGCGGTGCCCCTGTGGTTTTTGCGCACGAAACCTTCTGGTGAGAAGGTTAAAAGAGTGGCAAAAAACCTAACGTTAATAATTCAATGAGAAATGTATGTATCAAAACTCTTCCATTAAACGAAGTGTATGAAAGGATTCAGATAAGATTTTCCGAAATATTACGGGAACGGAATGTTATTATCATAGCCCACGAACTAAATTGTAAACAAAAAATATATTTTTTTCTTTTCATAAGGTCAATAGACCACATTAACACCGTAGAAAAAAATACTGTTCCAAGAACATATACAGGTACTGTATCCATGTCATATGACGCAATCTTCTTGTGTCTCTTAGAGTTAGTTTATCATCAGATAAACAAGCGCGTGCGCAATGTATGATGTTTTGATTTCTATATTATATTATTATAATGTTATTTTGCAGTAGTAAAATGAATTATTAGATTTTCTTTTGCATCTTGTGACTTAGACAGAAATCATTTTGTCATTATTTTTGTAGCGGCCGCCTGGTAAATTTGTCTATCTTCTTGGATTCGGCTTTATCTTTATTTCATAGAGTACCATAATTATATTTATGTGTGGAATAACACTCATTTATTGGGAAAGTAATGTTTTTTATTCTTTTTTTCTCGTTGTACTTTGAAAGAACAACTGTATGTTTAAACTGCTGACATTTTTATCTAAATTGAAAGCTTAGAAGTACCTGTAATGGTTTTATTAAATAAATAATTTTTGATTTTGATTTCCGTTTTCGTCTATAATATGATCATCCGAGGCCGGCCGAGGCAGGCAAGTGTATGAATGCAAACGCGACTCGTTTTGAATCCTCACTCGAGGAGAATTAAATATTTATTTAAATGTATATTTTCATCTTTTCGCTCTTGTGTCAACACACAATGCCTCCATAATTCTCCGGAAAATGTGAAATAGAATGTCTTAACACTACTTGTACGCAGAGGGAACCTAGGTTACCTAGGTACCCTGATGTGTTCTCCACTTTTCCCCATTATTCACTTTCTGCCCAATTCTGGAGGCATTGCGTGTTGAGTGGCAGAACTCAACCCCGCGTTTTGCCTCTACACCAGAGCTAAGAAATGGAAACATAAATTTAAGTAAATATTTCTCGAATGAGGATCGAACCGACAACCAGTCAGTTTTACAGTCACACTTTTTGTGCTCCTGCGCCACGACTGGCCTCAAATTATAAATAAATAATATTTTATCTTGACATATATTACTTAAGGTTTATTATCTATCGATCATATAGTATCTAATCTTATGTCAAGCCTAGGTCATTTACATCGATTACATTTATAAACTAGCGACGCGCTCGCGGCTTCGCCTGCTTAAAATACACTATTATTATTTTGTGAAGGTAAATAAAGATTCAACCAATTTAATAAAACATTTGTTTTGTAGCAATTGTACGCAAAATATTTAAAATATAAATATTGCTTCAGGTGGGTATGGAATCCACAAACATCGTGTGCTTCGACAGGAAGTTCCTTACTGCTCTACATTTCTGTCATACATTATTACTAATATTATTATATGATAACACGGGGTATAATCTAAATTATAATTGAATATAAACTTTATTAAAAGATAAAACGATTATCATTATTTAATATAATAAATATCAATCATTTCTTTAAAGTTGAATGAAGCCTCTATGTAAAGTCGCCAAAGTGCAGCGTTGAATTCGGCACTCAGTACACAATGTGTCACAGTCGAGAATAAAATGATTTATCACTAAATCTCCTTTACTTCATTAATTATTACTATATTTAAACAAGAAACCAACAAAATAAGCAGTCCATTATGTTTTCGTTCATAATATGGTAAAGAACGTGTTACTATAGATACTCGTACATTATATACCACACCTAAAAAACTTATAAATGAAAAAAATATAAAGTAAATAAAAAAATACAAATCAACTGTAAATCAATCTGTATTGTTGAATCGTTCTAAGCGTTGCGTAAAGTCACATGTTCACGACACTCATACTCGATAAAGTAAACCCAAAGCACTACATATACGTATTATCTTCAAGATTTATCCTTATAAAAAGCAGCCTTAGTTCAGTTTCTCACCAACGTCGCTTAAGAAAAGACGAGCCTTTATTTATTTTCTGATTATCGAATCTTGATTTGGCGGATTTAGTGGATTTGTTCAGATTACCTCTTTGATACGGTATGTTTTTTTTTCGAGTTGTATTTTTTAATCGATTTTTAATTGTCTGTGGACAGAAGTATAAAGGAACATCATACAATTAATATATAATTTATCGTCTGATCGAAAAGAAAGATAGATCATAAAAAGAAAGAAAGAAAAATTATATTTTTTTTTAATGTAAATTTTATCTTATATATATTTATATTTTCGAAACGAATAGTAATCAAGGTTTTTTTAAACTAGTACATAATTAGAATAGAATGTTTACATAATATAAATTGTAATAATATTTAAATTATTGTTGAAAAGTGTACTTTCTTAGCGGGGTATTAAACGAACATCACTATTATAGGGTATTTTTATTATGTGTTTAAGTCTTCACTAAACTACCGTACCTAGTAAATATATTTTTTTTGATCAAACCGTTAGTTTTATCTAAAAAGTAGTCTTACTCAGTTATCTTTTACTTTCAGATTGAAACTATCCCAGTTTTTTAAACCAGTTACTTAATTAAAAAATATTGTTCATGAATCTACGTTACTTAAAATTAAAAAATAATTAGAGAAAAAAAAGTGATAATGCTGTGATACCAGTGACTTAAGTGTAAAAAAGTGAAGTGTAATATATCTATTTAAATTAAATATAAATAAATCAAAATGCGAAACGGTAGCGACGCGAAGGACTCTGAAAAGGAGAAATTAAATCCTAACGGATGGTAAGTATTTGTGTGTCTGTATGTTTGTAAAGAAAAAAAGTTGTGTTGCCAACATTATAAACGTTACACTTGTTAATTTTTTTTGTTGATACTTCAATCACTTTTTGCTCGAATGTATAAGTGCATTATAAATATCTGGGTCTTTCGGAACGCCACAATTAAAGAACAGAACAGAACAGTATGTTATATTTTATCCTCATTTTTCAAATATCTATATGTTATAGATTTGTTAACTTCATATATTTTTCTTATATTTGTAAAATAAGTAGCAAAAAGTTAACTATATACACACGCTCTATTTTCTTGTACAAATTAAATTTTAATTGATTATCAATTTGGGAGATTCTAAAAATGGGAAGCGGAAGGATTCAACACTAGACTCTCTCTGCTTACCCTGCGGGATACGCCGTTTAAAAATAAAGAAAAAAAATATTAATCAAAATTAAATTACAAGGTAACCCAGAAATGACTGTATCACCTTCATGAATTATATTATTGAAAATGTATTTATATTTAACCGTAATTAAAAATAAAAAATCTCCAGATATACTAATAAAATCAGATTAAAAGAGCAATGTGTTGAGTGCAATATCAACTATCGTGTCGAGTGTTTATATCACTTTACACGTGTTGTATGGACACTTTGAAAGGTTAGATATAAAATGAATAATAAATCTATTTAATATTTCTGAGTTAATCAAACATTAAATGCAGGATTTATAATAATAAAATTTAACAGACTTTATATTTTACAGATAAAAAAAATGAGGCCAGTCGCGGCGCAGTGGCACGAAGTGTGACTGTAAAACCGACTGGTTGTGGGATCGATTCCCACTCGAGGAGATGAAATATTTACTTAAATTTATATTTCCATTTCTTCGCTCTGGTATTGAGGCTAAGCGCGGCGTTGAGTTCTGCCACTCAACACGCAATGCCTCCAGAATTCGGCAGAAAGTGGGGAACGGAGTGTCTTAACACTAGGTTCCCTCTGCCTACCCTGCTGTGTGCGGGATACAGCGTGAAGCTGATTTATTTATTTTATTTAAAAAAAAAATGCAGTATATTTTTATAACTAAACTTTTTTGTTGATATGTTGCTCTTTTGTTGCGATGCATAGAATTTTATATCTGTTGTTTACTAATTTAAGATTGCTGATTTCAAAGCTTTTCTTTTTTTTTTAAACAGCTCTAGTTCTTGAGCTCTAGTCTAGTATTGTCTAGTCTAGTATTGTTTTAAATATGATTGTATTTATCGGCTTTTGATCCGAAGCAACGATACGCCAATTTTTTTACATTTAACCCTTACAGTACGGGTGTTATGGGGGTGACAACCATTGATGCTATAGTTTATTTTCTCAGTATCTATTGATGATAGCTTTATTAAACTGAACGTTTCTATCCGTTACGTTATTATTATACATTTTTTTTCATATTTAACATTTGTTTTAATTTATAATTTCATTTCTTCGCTCTGGTGTCAAGGTAAAATGCGTCGTTGAGTTCTTCCACTTAACAAGCAATGCCTCCAGATTTCAGCGGAAAGTGAGGAACGGAGTGTCTTACCACTAGATTCCTTCTGCCTACCCTGCTGTGTGCGAGAACGCAGCTGATTTTTATCATGACGACGTGCAGGCGTGTAGCAGGTCCCCGGGTTCCCTCTGTATACCCTGCTATTGAAACTATCTGAGTATTGACTATTTCAAATATTTAAATTTATAGCGATATACCTATATTTTAATCATTTTCCTTTAGTGACGTTCCGTTTCTTATCTTCATGTTACTGAGTAATATCTCGCTCTACACCTTTAGTTCTTTGTCTTTAGAAAACTAAATATTTAAATACTTGTTGATCTCTTTTTAAAAACACAAAGAAATTTTATTTACAATTATTTCACCTGCACGACGCAAAAGAGGATAGTGTGTTTATAAATCTATGGTTGCATGTGAGTTCAAACGCCTAGGCCAATTTTGACGATATTATGTCTTGTCTTAACTTAAAGACAGAAAGAATGACATAAATCTTAAAAAATCGTCATAACATCCAGTTCAGTTCAGGATATCGTGGAACAGGATAAAAAAAATAGTTGTTAGGCTCCATTTATGACTTTTAATTATAAGTAATATATTACTATTTAGAATATACATATGACGATTTTAAGTTGTTTTAATAACATTGTAATCTTTTCATATTTATAATAGTAACTGTAACTTTAGTATTACATGATCACTTATATGTTATAGCGCAGGGCTAGCTGCAGTGACAGAATACTGTCGTGTATAGTGAAAGCAAGTTCAAATCCTCACGATATTAAAGAATAGGTACCCTCAAGAAAATTATAAGATTGTAAATCAGTCACATTAACACTGGGCCAATAAAGGCCTCCTATTTAGTTAAATCCTATTTAGGTAAATCAGCTCCACGCTGTATCCCTGAACATAACACTCGCCGAATTCTGAAACATTGAATTGTTATACGGCGGAACTTAACGTCGCGTTTAGCCTCGACGTTAGAATCAAGAAATCGAAATATAAACTTAAATAAATATTTCGTTTCCTCGGGTGGACATCGAACTCACAACCAGTCGCGTTTACAGCTACACTGTGTACCCCTGCGTTCTGACTTTCTTCGCCATTTAGTTTATATAAGCGAAAATATATCTATATATTTGGTACATTTCAATAATCCTTGGCATCCTTGGCAATAATCATAAATCATAAAGATTGGAAAAAAAAAACGTATTAAAATGTTAAATGCTTTTTAAATAAGCAACGTATCTGTTTTAATGAGTATTGACGTAGCGAAATTATACTCTTAAAAGATAACTATTGAGATTAGGATGAGAATTAAATTTCATGGCCATCCACTATTTTAGTACTAAATAACGACCGGCAGTTATTTAGATAAATGCCTCGAAAAATTCGGTGGGAAGTGGGAACGGTCTTAACACTAGGTTGCAAAACAAAACCATATATAAATTGTAAAATTGTAATAGATATTAAGTTAATAGATAATAAGTGAAATGCTTACGAATTAAATATCTTGATCATCTCTAGTTATAAACCTAGTTTAAGTAACAGATCAATTGAGAAAAACTGTTGGTTAGCTGAACATTATGAATTAAAAAAATTAAATTAAATTAAATTAGCTTCACGCTGTATCCCGCGCACATCAAGGTAGGCAGAGGGAACCTAGTGTTAAGAGACTCCGTTCCCTACTTTCTGACGAATTCTGGAGGCATTGCATGTTGAGTGGCCGAACTCAACGCCACGCTTAACCAAAGCACCACAGCGAAGAAATGGAAATATAAATTTAAGTAAATATTTCATCTCCTCGAGTGGGGATCGAACCCTCAACCAGTCGGTTTTACAGTCACACTTCGTGCCGCTGCGCCGCGACTGGCCTCATCATTATGAAAAAGTTTAAAGAAAAGTACTGACCACGTGTCGGTAGTGTTTTGTCTAAATACAAAGCGTGAACACTGATTTTTATTTTCATTTTGCAGATAGCATTATCAAAATCTTCATAATGACGGTTGAGGTTACTGGACCAGTTGTTATAAATTTGATAAGAATATAATGGAATAATTATTTTGATAAGGGGAGTGGTGCTCAACTATTGGCACTATATACGAATAAATTTTATTTTGTCTGTCCATTACATTTTTTTGTTTACTACGTATTGGTTTTAATACGTCTTTAGTGGTTTTTTCTTAGTTTCTTTTTATGTAGTGGATGCTAGTATTTAATGTTATTTTAATAGATATTTCCTGTACAAATACTAATACTGATCAGTATGTAGGCAATGGTTTCAGTGTCTATTCCCATTTCGTAAAATCTCTATGTAAGATTTTAAAGTGTAATAGTTTTTAAAGCGGGGAACGGAGTGTCTTAACACTAGGTTCTCTCTGCATACCATGCAGTGGGATGAGAGAATTTTTTTTTGTTTATCTGGTCAATTATAACACAAAATGGGCCATTTTCTAAGAAAAAGTATAGTCACAAAAACAGACTTATTAATAGCTTTTGTTAGGCTTACATAGAAATTTCACAGAGATAAAAAAATAATTTAAAATAAAAATAAAGTAGAATTTTCAAATTACTTATGCATAAATTAAAAAGTTTTTTTTTTATTTTACTAATTTCTATAGAACTAATACGCGACATTGGTATCTAGTGAAGAAACCAATTTGCCAATTCTTCTATTTAATAATAGACAATATTAAATGCAAGAGAAGCATTTTTTTTTAACTTTTTACGCAAATCTGAGTAACAATTGTTGTTTATTCATCCGTTACATCTTACTATCAATTTATTTTGCTTGTCCCCAGTAATAATATCAGCCATCATTGGCTTTGACGTTGAAAATTTTATTTAAAAGTATTAAAAATCAATTAATTTATGATATATCAACGCGTTAGTGATAAGTGAATAAATAATTTGTACAATATATATTTTTATATATTTTATTAGACGTTTAATAAAGGAAGATGGATAGTGTTGTGTTTGCTGTGTGTGATAAGAAATTAAAAATAAAAAATAAGATTTAAGTTAAATTATATGTAATTTTCTATAAAATGCGTATGAAAAAGACATTATTGTTTTTTGAAAAGGATTTTATTAGACGAACTAATACTGACGGCGAAAATGTGCCACTCTTACAGCAGGATTCGGATAGTGACGAGGATTGGTATAGAATTTCTTATAATTGTATCTCACAGATAATGTAGTTAAAAAAAATTATAGATAAAGACGAAAGCCTATGCAATAGTTATGGGTTCGAATCTAATGCGAAGGACGTTTGTATTTAAAGTTATGTTATTTGCTTATGGTAAAAAAATCATTGCCTCTATGTGTATTTTAAGCCAAAGTAGCAAACGTCGCTAAATATCTTACTTACATTACAAAACTGTCTTAACACTAGGCTCTCTCTGCCTATCCTGCTACATGCGGGTTACAACATGAAATTGAATATAACAAGATAAATATGTATTCAGTAAAACTCGCACCATCAACACGAATTAATTGAACGACTTGTCATTTATCAAAATCGTTTCACTGGCTTAGGCGAAGGTGCAAGGGAACATAGGAACGGATATACAAACATACGCGCTAAAAACATAACCCTCCTTTTGGGCTTGCGGGCTAGCCGCAGTCAGAAAAAGAAACTGATTAAACCTTAAATTCCATGTATTTTGCGGGATAGGCACAAAGAACCAGTGTCAAGACACTCCGTTATCGACCTCCCTGTCAATTATTTTAATTGGCAAATAAATAACACAATTACCCTCTAACCTCTCTGTAGAGGATATACAATCTTTCGAGATATTTATGTATTTTCGTTCACACTTCCATGTACCGCTCATGTGATTATAGTGTATGAACTGCGTGTTGTATCACTGATATTGTAACATTATCTTTATATACTTACAAATTTTTGAAGCAAAGCTTGTATGATACAGCTATTTAAATAAAAATATACTTATTATAATAAAAAACGCTTTTCTATACAAAGTGCCATAGAATGTGCTCGGAGCTATAAATTGTAAGAGCCTAAACTCGAATGCTTTGCTAGTATGCTTTATGAGTTCCAATATTCAGGCTTCAGGCAGGAGCCAGTTCTGGCTCCATTATCACACCAGCTCGTTGATATTATAATATTGCAGTCACCTAAGCTACGTATGCTACATTTCATGAGAATTCTTATATTTTATTACATTTTTTTTACTGAATATATAAGTAGAATAGTAGAATTTAGTGAAATGCGACATAATAAGTGTCAGTTGTCATTTTGAACTCCCTATCACCATATACCGTAAAATTATACTTGCTTATAACTGCGCCAAAACGGGTTGAGTATCCACATCATGTAACACCCGCATTAAAACCCGTAGCTATCGCCGTAGTAGTGGTTATTTGGCGTGTTGGGTAGCACAGCTAATGTCTAACAAAATTTCAGGTACGTTATTAAATGAAATACGTATTTAATAGCGTGACTGTAACGCGACGATTGTGGGTTCAATTTGCACTTGGGGGACGTAAATATTTAATATTTTCATTTCCTTGGTCTGGTAACTAAGCAAAGCGCGGTATTGAGTACCACCAATCAACGCCTGAAGAATTCGGCGGAAAGTGAGGAACCAAAGAGTCTTAATACTATGTGTAAGATACAACGTGTAACTGAGAAAAAAATAGTTAAAATAATATCACGAAAAAATATTTTGCATTAGAAAGACCCAACTGTGGCATTTCTCGCGCGCCAGACTACATCATGATAACATGATGAAATTTTCACCATGAAACTTTTAACACGACAGCTATTAAACATGGCATTATGAATATGATAGGCAAGAGATTACGTAGACACGGTGGTTGAAGGTTCGATATCTAAAACTATACCAAAGTTACTGTAAAAAATAAATAAATAAATCAGCTTCACGCTATATACCACACACAGAAGCATAGGCAGAGGTGCCTAGTGTTGAGACACTCCGTTCCTCACTTTCCGCCGAATTATGGAGACATTGGGTGTTGAGTGGCGGAATTCAACGCCGCAAAATTACTGTAAACTATAATATTTTATTTTATTTCTAAGATTCTGTGGCAAGAATTTCAGAGTTATTCCAAAAGGCAGCTCTTATCAAGAGATATTTTATTAGTCTGAGTCGGTTAGTTCATCAACCAATACTGTATAAGGTCTTTGACATTTATGATATTAATAGATCTCTTAATGAATAAACTGTCGCGATTTTAGAACAAAGAATTATTATACTACAGTAGAATTTTCTTTTTATTATTATACTAGCGACACGCTCGCGGCTTCGCCCACTAGAACTATAACTACAGAATTATTTGTTGTGATTATTAAAATCAGGATTACTTTCGTATTTTAATAATATTATAATTTTAAAGATATTATCCATAGATTCCTTGGAAATTTAAGTTTCAGCTAATTTAAATGCCAATTTAAAAACGAAATACTTTTTTTATTCATGAACTGATATAAATAAAACAAACACTAAATGTTTAGGAAGGTAGTTAAAAGTGAACTGTATTTAAATGGTTTAAGCCGGTTCTGAGATAAGATTCCCTTTGCCTTCCCTTATGCGTAAGCTAAAAAAAATTAAAACTAAATTTAAATGAAATAGGTATATTTTAAATTTTAATTATTATGTCGCACAAATCGACACCGCACTCTTATACTCCTTACTTTATTTTACCTTCGATCGAAAAAAAGGCTAAAGATTGTTATTGAATTGTTATTAAATTTAACTTTTCAATTGTTAAAGGTTACAATCTAGACCCAGTCAACAGTTTAATGTCATACGACGTGTTTATCAACAAGATGCCCTGAACAAAGACGCTGACTATCAAGTTCCAAAGAAACCATGTAAGTTATACTTTTAATTATTTATGATTTATTTATCTTTTGTTACTTGGGCAAGCGGTCGCGCAATGGCACAACGTTAGGCTGCAAACGCGACATTTGCGAGTTCGATTCCCACTCGGGAAGAAGAATTATTTATAAATATATTTAGTTAACCTGAGTTCTGCTACTTAGCACGCAATGCCTTGAAAAAGGGGGAACGGAGTGTCTTAACACTGGATACCCTCTGCCTTCTCTGCATTATAACATTTACTTTACCTAGGCCTCAGTTATTAAAATTATTATTTATTCCAGTATCATACAGATGTAAGAGGGCAGTACAAAGTTGTGGTTTCGGAGAATGCCTGTTGAATTCCCTGCCGATAGCGCGATGGCTTCCACGATACAATGCGAAGAGGGATTTAGTTGGGGACTTAGTAGCCGGTGCCACTACCGCTGTGATGCACATACCTCAAGGTAAGGGACAGACAACCGAAGGTTATGGGTTCAAAATACATTTTTTCTTTATTTATTTTCAAATAATTATAGAGGCCGTCGTTACACAATGGTATAGCTTCCAACTGTAAACGCCACGGTTTCGAATTTGACTCTCATTCGGTGAAATTAATCTTCTCGCTCCTCTGGTAACAAAACAAAATGCGGCGTTGAGTTCCCCCACTGAATCAACACTGCATGTCTCGAAAATTCTGCGGGAAATAGAGAACGGAGAAAAAAAAATGAAAGGTGACTAGAGCTATCTTCAGAAGTAAATAGAAAGTTGGCGACATTAATCTTGTATAGATCTATTAATAATATTACATACTAACCTTGTCTTAGCCGTGTTCTTAAAACAACTTTTAATGTCAATGTATTGAGTAAATTAATACGAAAATAAAATCTTTTTTCACGGTCATTTATTATTGATGTTGAGTACCGCAAGTATTGCTATAGTGGAGTTATTTGTCACTGCCTCTCTTTTTTCTCCATTTTTCAATTTTCATAAGTCAAGATGTTCTGCAAATTTCGAAAGCTTCTTGCGTAGGTATGGTAGGTATTTGGCACTGACGGAACTGGTATCACTCGTTCACCTTGTCGTTTGGGTAACGCCAAAAAGTGACCTAAATTTACATACATTTGTCTGAGGTCATTGTTGGCTCTATAATTAGGGATTTCCTTATCAGAATTTATCTTAAGAAAATATACTTTTTTTATAAGAAAAGAAATAAAAAATTGCTTTCTATCACCTTGACGAGATCGACATAAACATATAAAATAATTGTAAAACCCCTCATCAAGTTTCGCATTGCGTAATATGTGACGGAACCTAACGCTGTACTTTGCTATGTACGAGTATAGATAAATATTCCACCCGTGGAAATCAAACACAGAGCTCTCGGTCTTTGTAAATTGGGTCTGTATATATTTAGGAAAATAAAGGCCGTAGTGCGCAGGGACACAAACGTGTGTCTGTAAACACGAAGGGTAAGGGGTGGGTTCGATTCCCACTCGGGGGAATAAAATATTTCATATATTCATTTCCTTGCACTGGAAACTTTACTTTACTTTACTTTCTTTATTATGTAAATTATATGGCGAGTTATATATTTTTTTTTACAATTTAATGATTGTCCCTTCATTATGTGACGTTTTAACCTGATGATTTTGTTTTGTTGTTTTTTATGTACAAATATATGGATATAATGGAGACCTTCGTGGTGCAGCAGAGCCACGAAGTGTGTCTGTAAACCGACTGGTTGTGAATTCGATCACCACTCGAGGAAATTCTATTTATATTTATTTATTTACATGTATATTTTAATTTCTTCGCTTCGGAATGTCTTAACGATAGGTTACCTTTGCCTACCCGCGATAAAACTTATGTATTATACAAATATTATAATACTTATTATTATTATTACATTATTAATATATTATCCATTCTATTATATTTTATCCAGGTATGGCGTACGCGATGCTCGCAGAAGTGCCGCCTATAGTTGGTCTGTACATGGCGTTCTTCCCAGTACTAATCTATGTGATATTCGGCACGTCGCCCCATGTGTCCATGGGGACGTTCGCCGTAGCTTGTCTTATGGCGGGGAAGGTAAATTATATTTTGAAATTATTTTATATGTCGACATGTAACATGTATTTTGTAGGCCAGTCTAGGATAAGGCACAAACGTGTGACTGTAAGGCCGACAGGGTCGTAGGTTCGATTCCCACTCGAGGAAATATTTAATATGGATGTAAAGAGAGGCGGTCGTGGCGCAGTGGCATTAGGATATGATTGTGACGTGAAGGTTGTGGGTTCGATTCGACGACTCCATTCTAATTGGAATTAATTATTATTTGTTAATATGTTCATTTCTTCCCTCTGACACCAAGACAAAAGCCCGGCATCGAAAAATTCAGCTGAAATTGGGAATAAGAGTGTTTTACGAGATACAGCGTGAAGCTGAAGAAAATATATGCACCTGAATTTGAACTGACAAGTATCATGTACAATAGAATACGGTATATTTTCACATTTGTTAAGTTTAATAATTGACGTTTGTTTTTCTGTAGGTGGTGACACAATATTCAACGCGACCGGAAATAATAGGCATTGTCAATGCAACAGCTAGCGGAGGTAAGGGCTCAAAGTAATATAATATAGTAACTATTTTTTTAAATAACAAATATTTTTTTAAAAACAATCCAAGTTGAGATTTTCTGGTATTTATAAAAATGCTAAAATTCTAATATATAATTAAATATATCAAATTATTTTTCAACAGTCTCCTACTAGCTTTGAATGTGTTTTAAAAGCAATTTTGTAGTAATAAAAGCAATTGGTAGCAAAAAGTTAATATTATTAAAAAAAAAAAGCGAAGCGAGCGTTTTCTTTCTATGTTTCTTTTGTAATTTCTTAAGGTTTTATGAAATCAGACACAGAAAAAAAATAATAAAAAAGAAAAATGTTAAGGGTTTTTTTTCCTATGTGTAAATATTAAATATCCATCATACTTTGTATCTTTATCTTTTTTATCTTTATATATTTCGAAATTTAATTTCTAATTTTTTTTTTTCAAATTGACCACACTCAATAAATTGCTATTTTTAGCTATCAACGTCATTTTGTTTGATTGTCGTGAGTCTTCAAGATACATTATTAAACGAATTGTAACGGGGATTTCCTTTTTTGTAAAAATCTTTCCTTATTATTTTAACTATTATTTTCTTATTCAAAATGTCGGCCCAATTGGGCGCCGTTTAAATAATATTATTACTATTTTTAATACATATATATATCGTTGTTATTGATAGCCTTTTTCGATGAATAGACTATGTAATGCAACATTAGAAATAATCAATTTGTATTAGTAGTCCTTGGGATTGCTATATTTAACCAAACATACACTCCGTCTTTATAATATTACGTGTTCAAAAAATATGTACTTAGATTTTAATAATCTACAAATTCTTTCGTTTTTGAATCAGAATCAAAATTAATTTCAAATTTTCCTCGTAGCCTTTGATAAAATTCAACGATGAACCTCGATAACCATTCAATATTTTATAATAACCAATAATAATAAGCAATTTGAGATAAGATGTGCGGGATATAGCGTGAAGCTAATTTAATTAATTTATTTAATTTGAGATAAATTGGCTTAATTATAAATTGTTTTTTTACCAAAAGATAAAGCGCACCTCGTATTAATCATAAAATTATGTAATTAAATTGTATTTAATAAAAAGTCCCGCAGACGGCAGGGTAGGCAGAGGAAACCTAGGTTTAAAACACTCCGTTAGCCACTTTCTGCCGATTTCTGGAGGCATTGCGTGAGTCGCAGAATTCAACGTCGCGCATTGCCTCGACACCAGAGCGAACAAATGGAAATATAAATTTAAGTAAATTTTTCATCTCCTCGAGTGGGGATCGAACCCACAACCAGTCGGTTTTACAGTCACCCTTTTGCCTCTACGCCGCGACTGGCCTCTTTATTTTATTATTACTTTTTTTTAAAAAAAAGTCGTGTCGCAGTGTCACGAGAATGTGACTATAAACACGTAAACTAAAGTTGCGAGTCCGATTCCCACTGAGTGAAGACTAGGTTCCCTACACTGCCATATGCGTATTGCCATCTTGAATAAAATAAGCAGAGAAAGAAGAGTAGAGTTCCTTCACTATCTTTGCCTATTATAAAAACGTTACGTGTCGAATGACAAGTCAACGCCGTTGACCTTTGTCTAATCAAATAGAGATTTGAAAAAAAAATTACACCAATTGAATTTGAACTCGTAATCATCAATAACACTTCAGGTAGTTGTCGGGGTAGTTGTCAGTTCAAACTCATAATCATTAATGACACTAAAGTAATTATCTTAGCAATTTTCTCTTCTTTTTCTTCACTCGGGAACAAAAACTTACAGCCAACTCCAGACCACGACTCATCGACCCTACTATATATATATAATGTACCTACATATATATGTAAATTTTCATTTTTTATCTATTTTAGGTCCCGATATCATAACTAATGGATATTCTCCCTTACAAGTACTCAGTATACTCACGTTGACTGTTGGCCTGTTACAAGTAAGCATAATATATTTTATTAAAAAAAATAGCTTCATCCCGCACACAGTGGGGTAGTCAGAGGGAACCTTGTGTTAAGACACTCCGTTCCCCACTTTTGCGTGTTGAGTGGTGGAACTCAACGCCGGGCTTTTGCCTTGGTGCCAGAAAGACAAAATGAAAATATTAATAAATAGTAATTAATTTCCGCGAGTGCGGATCGAACTCGCTACCTTCACGTTACTGTCACACCATGTCTAGATTACTTCAGTAATGGGTGGGGGTAAATCTCTCTTAGAGGATTTGGAATAATATGAAATAATTGAATTAATATATTATATTGTATCGAGGCAAAGCGAGGCTTTCGGTTTCGGCACTCAAAACTTAATGCCTCCTAAACTCGGCGGAAAGTGGGCAAAAGAAGTGTCTTAACACGAGGTTTCCCAGGTTCCAGCTGCTTACCCTGCTATTTGCGGGATACGGCGTGAAGCTATAATAATATATTTTAGTTGAATTATAGAACTCTTAATACTGTACACTTGTACAACACTTTGCGCCAGACATGTAAAAATATGCTAATTATAACTATTTATTTTATAATTTAAATATTAAGATGTTAAATAATTCAGCGTAAATATTCACTCATAATAAAAAGTAGCAATTTTGAAACCGCACCAAACCAGGGACAGTATCAAAGAGAGGCTCAAATCCCCCTATGTCATTTTTTTATACGTTTCCATAAAAATAATATTTTTGCATTCAAAAACATGGAATGACACTTGAAAAATCGAAAAAGTTACTTAAAAATCATTATAATTATAACGATTTAAATACAAATAGACTTTTAACTTTCTTAGTACCGACGTCATAGCGAAACGGTACTCCGTCAGATTCTAGATATGATAGAATACTTTTTTAAAAAACGTATATAAATTTGAACGGAGCGGGAATTTGAACCCGCGCCTCTTGGAAAATGAAACGCTCTGACCACTAAGCTTATGTTCACGAACAGCTTAGACATTGGCCCTGTGGTGCAGGTTCAAATTCTGATGCGATCAAAATTTTATACATTTTCTAAATATGTTTTTCCTTATGTTTGAAATAATAAATTAAATAATCGTTAAAAACTTATAAAATCGATATAAATGATATATTTAATAGTGTCACAGTATGAATAGACTTATAAATTGAATTTTCTACGTACCGACTCCGTGGCGCAACGGTAGCGCGTCTGACTCCAGATCAGAAGGTTGCGTGTTCAAATCACGTCGGGGTCATTACTCCCGGTCAATATTACACTTTTGCTTTTTAATTTTCTTTTTTTTTATATTATTATTTATATTGTTTTCTATTTTATTTTCTTATTTTTATATACTAAAATATGATCTTTATTATAATAATGTAAAATTTTAATATTTGTCAGTAGTTCAAAATAAAATAATGATTATTTATTAATGGTAATTTGGTTTAATCACAAAAAAATGTTCTTATTGTTATCGTGGCGGTCTTAGGTTCGATTACCAATCGCAAAAATAAATAATTTAATATTTTCATTTATGTGTAACAAGATAAAGCGATTCGTTACGTCTACTACTCTTCACGAAATGCGTAAAAAATGTATGTTACGTGAGGAACAGAATCTTTTAACACTAATATAGCTAGTTATATAGATAACTAGCCTATCCTGCTATATGCGGGATACAGCGTGAAGCTAAAAAAAATATTGTCAATATTGTTCTAGAAAATAATAGAAAAATAGCCTAAAATTTAATATTTTTTTCTATTTTTTCAGGTAATAATGTGGATAATGCGTCTAGGCGCAGTGTCAACGTTACTCTCGGAGCCTCTGGTGTCGGGGTTCACTACGGCCGCCTCGTTCCACGTACTGTCGTCGCAGCTGAAAGATCTGTTTGGTATTAAATTACCTAAATTGGGATCTAATTACAAAGTTGTGTTTGTGAGTATGGTTTCGTATGTTTTTTTTTCTATACATGGTGTTTTTTTTTTTTATTCCATTAGTCCTTTCTATCTGTCGTCTATCAATCTATTTCTTAAAATTTCGATGTATAAGTTATTTTATATTTTATTATATTTATTTCAGACGGCTATAGAAATAGTGAAAAATATGCCAAACGCAAATTGGACGGCGTTCGCGATATCAGCGTTGGCCTGTACCATCATAGCCTTGAACAATGAAGTTCTTAAAGTAAGTTAATTATAATTATTATAAGCATTTACTAAAATATTTATCAGCTTCACGCTGTATCCCGCTCACAGCAGGGTAGGCAGAGGAAACCTAGTGTTAAGACACTCCGTTCCTCCCTTTGATCGGAGTTGAAGGGTTTGATTGGAGTCCAGTAGTTGCACAGGGGTACAAAGTGTGACTGTATAATCGAATGTTTGTGGGTTCGATCCCCACTCGAGGAAATGCAATGTTTATTTACTTTACATTTATTTTCATTTCTTCGCTCTGGTGTAGCAAAACAGTAGCAAAGCGCGGCGTTGAGTTTCGCCACTCAACACTCAATGCCTCCAGAACTCGGCGGAAAATGGTTAACGGAGTGTCTTAACACTAGGTACCCTGACTACCCACCCTGCTGTGTGCGAAATACAGCGTGAAACTGATTGATTTTTTTCTATTTAATTATTTGGTTAGTCTTCCTTTACTTCATGTGTTTTTTACGTCGACAGCAAATACATTATTAAATCTCTAAATAATAATAATTATATATTATACATTATTTCTTTATTCCAGCCATGGGTAAGCAAGAGAAGTCGTGTACCAGTGCCTATAGAACTGTTAGCTATAGTTATCGGTACGTTAGTATCAAAATTCGTAGATCTGAAAGGACACTATGGAATCTCCTTAGTTGGGACAATACCTACAGGGTAAGTGATATTTAAAAAAAAAAATAATTACTGAAATAAGACCATCGTTGCACATGGGCATAAGCGTGTCAGTGTAACGTGACGATTTGGGCTCGATTCCCACTCGGAATGATTTTTTTATTTATTAATATTTTCATTTCTTCGCTCTGGTACCAAGGCATAAGTGCGATGTTGAGTTCAGCGACTTAACACGCAAAACGAAAGAGGGGAACGGAGTGTCTTAACACTGGGTTTCTTCTGCTAGACTGCAAAATGCCGTATATAGCGTTAAGCTAAAAAAATATATTAAATCACTACACTGGAGTGCTTAAATGTCAATAATTGCAAGGCTTCAATAGTTTTTTTTACTTATATTATTTTTTTTGGTTAAGAGATAACTTAATATCATAACACTGTTTATTTTTCTAGACATAAAGAGATATCCTGTATACTAAATAAACTAAAATAATCTTTATATTTCCAGTTTACCAGAGCCCACGGTGCCTGCCATAGAGCTCCTCCCCACCATCGCGCTGGACGCGTTCACCATCACCATGGTGACGTACACCATATCCATGTCGATGGCCTTGATATTTGCTTCCAAGGACAAATATGAGATCGATGCTAATCAAGAACTTTTGGCTTTGGTTAGATTTTTTCTAATTAATAAGTGTTATGGTTATTTTGTGTCGTTTATAATAATACTACAGTACGGTAGACGAGTCGTGGCCGTTCTGAAGTTAGCTGCAGATGTCTGTGCAGATTTGATTTTACGACATTTCTCACTTTTATTTTCTTGCATTGCGCAATTGTAATACGCAAATGAAAAACTTAACTTACTGGCGGCCACAACTCGTCGATCGTACTTCACCTTTTGCCAGTCACTTTGCGCACGTGGTGAAGCTAAAATTCGACTAACTACGTGACCCATTAGCGCGTTTACCTAAACAAACTATTGAGCTTTATAATATTAATATTGATATTAGAAAATATTTTGCATATCATTGAGGCGTATATAGAATTAAACTGACTGTAAAACTATCACCGATGTGGGTTCAATTCCAAATTTTGTTTTTGTTGGATTATATTTGATTACGTTTTCTGTTTGTTTAGTAGTTTAGTAGTAGTGCGTTTCAAACTAAAGCCTTTTAAAATATTGACCACATCTTTTCTATTCTACATTATCTTACGATAATTAAAGTTATATTATTATGTATTTGAGGCCGGTCGTCGCGCAGCGGCACAAAGTGTGACTGTAAACCGACTGGTCGTGGGTTCGATCCCCACTCGAGGAGATGAAATATTTACTTAAATTTATATATCCATTTTTTTGCTCTGGTGTCCAGGTAAAGCGCGGCGTTGAGTTCTGCGTT
This sequence comes from Heliconius sara, assembly GCA_917862395.2. Taxonomy (NCBI): domain Eukaryota; kingdom Metazoa; phylum Arthropoda; class Insecta; order Lepidoptera; family Nymphalidae; genus Heliconius; species Heliconius sara. Next base: position 10,082,319 of record OU860781.1, read on the forward strand.
CCCTCTGCCTCCGAAATTCGGCAGAAAGTGGAAAACGGAGTGGCTTTCACTGCGTTCCCTCTGCCTACCCTGCAGTGTGCGGGATATAGCGTGATTTATTTTATTTTATTATTATTTAATATTATATTTCAGGGCACAAGTAACGTGTTTGGTTCTTTCTTCTTCTGTGCCCCACTCTGCGCCAGCTTGTCCAGATCTTATATACAATATCAGGTAAATAATATATATTCTTTTTCTGACTGGAATGGACTTGCCGTTTGTTGTGAATGCAAAGTAAAAATAGATTTATCAAAAGTTAAAACAAAATAAATACGTAAACAAAAAAAAATATCCAAAAAGCAAAAAAAAATACTCCCGAAAAATTTATAATCATCATGTAGTGGTGACATAGTGACTTATTTAAATATTTCCGTTTCCTCGTTGTTGTTCAGTTCCACTATTTAATACGAAATATCTTAAAAATGAACGGTGCGTGGTTAACGGAGTGTCTTAACACTAGTTTCTTTACCTACCTTGTCATATATGGACAACAGTGTAAAGATAAAACGAAGCATCATATATTTATTACAGTAAAAAAGTCACTCTGTGAGAATTTATTGTTAAAACAATTTGTTCTTCACTTCCCGTTTACTTCAAAAACAATATATCTATCTATATGATATTTTTTATCTTAATTTATATCTAATTTTATCTATCTATCTATCTATCTCTCTTTTTAAACCAGGCAGGCAGCAAAACAGGAGTAACTTCGGTAGTATCGGCCAGCTTGATTCTGTGCGTGTTGCTGTGGGTGGGGCCCTTCTTTGAATTGTTGCCCCGTTGCGTGCTGGCCTCCATTATTGTGGTGTCCTTGAAGGGCATGTTCATGCAGGTTAAGGAGCTGGCTAAGTTAGTATGGATTTTTTTTATTATGTTTAAGATTTTTTTAGACTAGATTTAATATTTTCATTTGATCTTTGGTAACGAGGCGAAGCGTGATGAGTTCTGCCACTCAACGCACAGTGCTTCAGCATTCCAGAAGAAAGTGAGGAGCGGATTTTTTTATATAAGACTCTCTTATTCTGCTACCTGCGGGATATAGCGTGAAAATGAAAAAAAAATTTTTTTTAGTAATTTGTGTATTTTTAAAGAAAATTATATACTAAAAATTTTTAATTATTGATTTCTAACAATTTTTTATTGACTATAGTGACTTTCTTTCTAATTGTTGTTTTTTGTATTTTTACAATACAATTATTAGGAGGCCGGTCGTGGCGCAGCGGCACGAAGTGTGACTGTAAAACCGACTGGTTGTGGGTTCGATCCTCACTCGAGGAGATGAAATATTTACTTAAATTTATATTTCCATTTCTTCGCTCTGGTGTCGAAGCTAAGCGCGGCGTTGAGTTCTGCCACTCAACACGCAATGCCTCCAGAATTCGGCAGAAAGTGGGGAACGGAGTGTCTTAACACTAAGTTCCCTCTGTCTACCCTGCTGTGTGCGGGATACAGCGTGAAGCTGATTTTTACAATACAATAGTTGAATAAAATTAAAATGATATGTCATATTTAAAATTTAAAAAAGTATGTAGAGTATTATAAATTTTTTTAATTTATTACAGATTTTGGAGACTAAGCAAATTGGATGCCATTGTATGGCTTGTTACTTTCTTGACGACGATGTTAGTCAACATTGATATTGGGTAAGTCTATATTGTTTTATTAAAAATATCTAGGTCCAGGATTTGAATGAAGGTCTTAATTCTTTGTAAATTCGATCTCACTATAAATTAAGTGCTTAATATATTTATTTTCTTGTTCTGGTAACGAAACAAGGCTACCGTCCTATCCTCACAACGTAAAGGTGTTATTTAAAAATATTTAATATTTATATTAAATATTTCATTTGCTCGGATGGGAATGGAATCCACAATCCGTCGCGCCTTTATGTATTTACTTTATCACACAAAAATATATATTAATATCGTTCTCTTATTTTATCCCAGTCTCGGCGCTGGTCTGATAGCAAGTGTAGGCACGCTGTTCGTTCGCTCACAGAAGCCCTATACTTGCCTTTTGGGAAGAGTTCTCGATACTGACTTGTATTTGGATATTAAGAGATATAGAGCTGTAAGTATTTGTTTTCTTTTTAAAGTAAATAAACTATTAGGGAACTTGAACCCTAACGGTTCATAGGAAAAATATTTTTTTATTGTTTTTTGTCCGGAATAACTCTTTAAAGATGTTAAAAATAAAAAAAATAAAATCATGATAAAGATGTTAAAAATAAATATTTTTATGTTGGGTTTCTCTTTTTTATGTTAAAGTTAATTAGAATTTAGGAAAATTTATTAGACTTACTTTTTACATTCTAATCTTTAATTAGAATTTTACGTTATTCAATTATGTGAACATTTACAAAAAATTCGTAGCTTACGATTAGATATCACATCACATAAAATTTTCTTAAGACACTAAAAATTTCAGAGTAGTCATCCATTTGCCTTGTTTTTGAATAGGGTTGCTTCTAACAAAAATAACATTTGACCTTTTACTATTTTTATTGTAAATTTTGTTGATTTTCCTCAAGTAAATTTTCTTTATATAATTTAATTTTGTGACAACAACACGCCGCGGCTCATCCATTCCATTTCCATGCCATTATAAAAGGATAATATGAAATATTGTAAAACATACATAATTATTATATTAAATATAATAAACATCCACCATCTTGCCAAATCAATGATACCAATTTCGTACTTTAAAGAGTAGGGGTACTTTTTATCTGCAATTAAACGCATTTTAGTGTCTTTTTAATAATTAAAAAAAACTTAAAATTTCAATTTTTTTTTTAAAGGTTTGACAGGTCTTTGACAATATTGAATATGTCATATGTAAACTATTCTTTTTTTAGTTCTTATATGTATTTATTTTAATATTTACGGGCGAATTGTCGTAACAATAGAGTTAAATTATTCTATTTTTGTCTCTATAATCTCTTCTAAACACGAATAAACTTTTAACTGACATTAAATAAGGAGAATATTATTTGCAATTTCGTTTTTATTCCTTTCACAGGCTGAAGAAATCCCCGGCATAAAAATTTTCCATTATTGCGGTGGCCTCAACTTCGCTAGTAAAAACCTGTTCCGAGCGACCCTGTTCAGAAAGATCGGTTATCTGAAATCTGAAGAAGAGAGCCACACCAAGGAGTCTTTTGAGTGGGACTCTAATTATAGTAACAAGGTAATGTCACATATAAATAAATAAAAGGAAAACTTACAAAATTAAATTTTTTTGTGTTACTTGATCTAAATATACAGAGCCCTGACACTCTCACCTGTATATTCGCGTATTAAGTAGTACGACAAAATCCGCTTTTTAAATTCCAATATATTTTATAATGTTGTTGCAATATTATTTAAGTAACGTTAAATTACCATTATTTTAACTGTTTTGATATTTTAGGTGCAATGTGTAATAATAGACGCTACGGCCTTGTCTTACGTGGACGCACCCGGGATAAAGAGTTTGGTAGCGGCCCAAAGGGAATTAGTCGCTAATACTGTCACAGTGTTGCTTGCTGGGGCTAATGGTAAGCCACTTATGTATTTTCTTTTTTAGCTTCACGTTGTACCCCTCTTACGGCACGGTAGGGAACCTAATATTAAGACACTGCATTACCCACATGCTGCCATAATTTATTATACAAAGTGGATTGAGCGGCGAAATTCAACGCCTCGGTTTATCTTGATAGCTTATTCGAGAGAATGAAAATCATTTATTTCTCTAAATGGAAATCAAACCCATAACCATCCCGTTTATACTCATACATTGAGCCATTCTATTTGTTATTATTAGTAAGTGCATTATTATTATTTACTAATTCAAATACATACACATGTCATATATTAAAAGTACTCGTGGTGCTGACTGATTAATGGTTAATAATTCGTTTCACACTCAAAGAAATTATATTATTTCTTTCGTTTCCCCTGACAAATTAAGCAAGACAAAACGCAGCGTTTAGTTTCGCCACGTTATTAATGTTCATAAAAAGGAGTGTTGAGTTACACTTATACTTCTATACATATATACAGATTTTTAAGCTAAAAAAAAATAATAACTATATAAAGTGCGTAATTTAGAATCTTTAAATATCAAACGAAGCTAGGAGTTGCTGCCTGATAGGAGAAATGTTGCCAATGCTAGAAATACTTCTTCAATTCATACGTTATGATAACTATTAGAAAATATCTTCGTTTCAGGTCCAGTATTAGAAATGATAGAGCGTTTCAACACATTAGAATCTGAACGACTTCAACTAGACACCTTCCCGACGGTCCACGACGCGGTCGTATTCTACAAAATGTTGGAAGCCAAGAAGGAAACTATCACGATACAAACCTAAAGGAAAATACTGGCATTTAAATTCATATTATTGGCATTTAGCCAGTATTTTGAAAATTGAAATGCCTTGTAAACAAACAAGTATGGAATTTTTTCTTTTTTTTAGGGGCAGAGAATGATTTTGTGATGTGCCACATTGTTTTTCAATTTTTTTTATTAAATATTATTTTCTAAATTACAGTGATAATTGTTATTGTATAATATTTTTTTTTAATTATTCAATTCATGAATAATTCAAAGAATTATGTATAATTTGTATTGTATTTATGGTCCAGGCATTCAACTGTTGTAGATTCACTCAGTTAAACTCATTAAAAACCTTTCAGTATGCCTTAAATTGACCACAAAGAAACAAGAGAAACAGTGATGTGTTTTCTCTATCCTTAATACGTAATAGTGACGTATCTTTTACAGATAAAAAAGACAATATTTACTTATTATAGTAACATACTGTATTGTATAAGTAAAGTACGAAACCAAAATATAAAAAAGTATTTTTTGTAAATAAATCAATACTTAATTAAGATATCAAAGATAATTTAATAAGTGAGTAGATACTTAATTGTAAATATTAAACTAATTTTGACCTTTTTATTTTTTTTTATAAAGTGGTGCTACAGATTATAAAATTTTGCAATGTCTATATATGTTTTTAAATATTGAGATAAATAATAAAAAAGTAAGTAATTCAAATAAGTGTTTTGGTATTAAAATTTAAATATAAATATTTTTATATGGTAATACAGACAATTTGGCAATTTCTACTTAATAATGAATAAAATTTGACGGTAAACTGAAGCTTGGCAAATTAGTGTTTAGGTTATATAAATTATCGATGTAGAAAGAATTTAAACTAACGCCTCTTAGTTCTAGATTTAGACTTTTAAATATTTTACTACAAAACGTATAGTTTGTTAAAGCACTTGAACGAAATCTGAGAGGTGCGGGTTCAAATTCGATATGATTATTGTATGGAATTTCAATGTATATAATCTTAAGTGAACGAATAATTATTTAGTAGAAGAATGTTATAAAAATTAGTTTGTAGTTTTGTGTCATTGTGATATTTTGTACCTAAAGAGTATTTGTACTTATTTAAAGTTTAATATACTTGTTATATTTAATATTTTTGTTTCATTTCGAATCAATTAAAATATTATATATTTTTTTCACCCTTAATTATACCTCTAAGGAAAATAGATTATACATATCTATATGCTAGCTGTTAAAAATTACAAAAGAACAAAAAATATAATAAAAAAAAACGAAAATATACTGTTAAATGCAAAATATAAATGATATTGCATTTACATTAACATTTTTTGTATTTACTTATTTTACAGAAATTATTATAGTGTTAGAAACCGGAAGCGGTTATAGTTTTTAAAATACACGAAAAATACACACATCGTCTATATGTTTTTAAACTATTTGGAAAAGGATACCACGTAATTGCAATAGGTGATATGTATCATCTACTAACAATACCTCACACTAGTTCCCTTCCAATAGGGGCCGTCACTTACACGCAACTGTCCCCCGATTGACACAATTCTACTGCTTTTATAATTATTTTCACCTAAATCTACCCTCTTTTACACGAGTACGCTAACAACAGCTATATTTTTTTTTAATTATATTTAATTATAGCATCTCTTTCAAGGATAAAAAATATATTGTAAATTAAAACAAAATTACCAAATTTCAACAACAGTTTATTTAGATCATTAAAATTTAAAAAGGCAAATATAAAATTTCTTAGGGTTCCAATTACGAAGAACAACTTACTTTTAGAGTGTAAGCCCAGTGTGGGGGTGGTGAAGAAAATCCACGCGCTTCTGCCTCAGATTGTTGTTCATATGGATTTTTAATTACTTCTAAGAGAAAACGCAGCTAGAAGATAACAAAACATTTTTAAATATGATCTTTTTTAGCTTTACGCTGTACCCACACTTAACAGCAGGGTAGGCAGCGGGAACCTGGGAACCTAGTATTAAGACATTCCGTTCATCAATATAACATTTTTTCTTATTATACCTTTCATTTTTATTAGCCTCGAACACGCCGCGCTTAGCCTCGACACCAGAGCAAAGAAATGGAAATATAAATTTAAGTAAATATTTTATCTCCTCGAGTGGGGATCGAACCCACAACCAGTCGGTTTTACAGGCACACTTTGTGCCGCTGCGCCATGACTGGCCTCAGCTTTTAATATAACGGTCAAAAAGTACTAAATAATAAAATTCTCACGAATTTTACAATATTTTTTAGTTTACTCAACCGTTGTAGACGGCGGTAGTGGACTTAGTAATGAATGCATTAATGTCGAGAGTACGAAATACCATTTATTGGTGATAGATAATTGGATTTTGGTTTCAAGAGAATATATCACACAATTCGTCACGAAACTTCGTAATAGTCACTGCTCCAGATTGTGAATGGTACCAAATTTTATCAAGACGTTATCTGAATAATTATCTATTGACGTGATAAAATGTCACATGCATTTTTTCAGGCAAATACCAATAAGAGTTAAGCATTAAATTTTATAAAAATGACATGAAAAAAAAAAATAGACTATGACATTCTGATAACGAATTGAAATTAGACTCTTGAAGCTCCGATTATATGAAATTAAATTTCGACGTTTTCCTGGCCACATCAGCATCTCGTTAAGTTTGAGTTTTTTGGTTTTTTGACTATGACCTTAAGCCAGAACTAGTCAAATTAGACAGACATACTAACATTTAACGTTAAAATTAATATTTAACGACAAACTTACTACAAAAAAACCAATTTCCAAAAAAAAAAAACCCTATTTACCTTTTCAAAGTCATCGTTGTCAGCATCAACCAGAGCCTCGTGCAACATATAATTGCGTGGTACATATACAGGGTTCACAGCCAGCATTCGTCTCCTGCGCTCGTCTTCGAACAGACCGGGGGCGCTACTTGTGTCTACTGGTGTTATAAGTACTTGGACATTAGTGATGTCATTTTCTTTTTTGTTTCAGTTTCACTATGTATCCCGCTCACAGAAGTGTAGGAAGAGGGAATCTAGAGTTAAGACACTCCGTTCCCCATTTTCCATTGAATTCTGGAGGCATTACTGTCACAACATGAACATTGTTGAGTGGCAGTACTCAACGCCGCGCTTTGCCTCGACACAAAAGCGAAGAAATGAAAATATAAATACAAATAAATATTTCATTTCCTCGAGTTGAGATCGAACCCACAACCACAACCAGTTGCAAGTACAGTCACACTTTGTGTCTCTGCACCACTATGAATAAATGCAATGAAATTCGCTTACGGGAAAGGTTTTTGTTATAAATGATAAAATGATAAAGAAATCTCATGTTAGAGTTATATATTTAACTAAATATTTATACAGATGTAAATTCTACGTGGAAAATATTAATATTCACGATATGTCTCTATCACTTATGCAATATATTATAATTTGAGAAAAAAAATATTTTACTTAGTATATAATTATAAAAAAATATTTTATCTAAGTTCAAGTATAAGTTACAAGTTAATCGTTATTTTTTGAAGTGAAATAAAAGGCTGGTAAACATAGGCTGATAATGTGTTTTTTCTTATCTCCTTTTTTAGAACCTTTTTGTATGTAGGTATAGCAGAACAGCTATGTATACTGTAGTAAGACGTATAAATATATAGAAATATTAAAATATGTTATAGTTATTTAGTTAATTCTAATCGCTTGGACGGTACTAAAATCGTGTGCGTCCAAACTTCAATAAAATAATAAATTGTATTTACTTTTATTAGAAATATTTAAAAAATAACTAACCGGCCTCTTTATCCAGTCTTTCTTTATACTGATCGAGCCAACATCCCCAAGAGAAATGTGAAGACAAGCGTTTCAGTGACCATTTCTCTATAAGTTTTACTTCACTGACCATTTCACAAGGTTCCAACTAGAAAACGCCATAAAAGTAAAAAATAATATATGAATAATTCTTTGATCACCTACAGATCCTTATAATCGCCTTATTACTTCGAATCGAATCCCACACCATTACGCATACAGGTAAACACTTACATTTGATCCACAACGGTATGATTTTGCTTTAAAATGTTAACATTGAAATTATATAATAAATCTATACTTGTCTTTACTAAGCTGAAGAGAAGATCTTTAAATAAGCTGAAGAATTTGTTGAGTGTGTGTTTGTTCGAAGAAATATCGGGAACTCTTATCATCATTTTAGTTCAAATTTACTACAGTGTATATTATGTTGGCTTCCTATTAAATAAATAAATAAATTGACAAAAAATCACTCATCAGAGCCACAGATAAAAGTAAAAATACTTCGGCTAGTTGTCGGAATGTAGCCGTGAAGTCAGCTCCAGTGTGTTGCATCATGTCGAGCAACTTCTCAACTAACTCCTCGTCACCCCATCTCTCTTTCTTGAGACCAATTTTCAACAGAAACGTCTCTCTGTTTAAATAAATATATATTCAAATATGTTTTATAAAAAATATAATAATAGACACTGTCTAGTCATACGTTTTTATCAAACTGAAAATAATTTATTCTAATTCCTTTGACAAAGACGGGTCAAAGACATTAGATGATAAATATTTTAGCTTCTACATAATAAATACATTTTAGCAAAAGACTATAAAACTATATTACATTACGTACAATATTTTATTTTTGCAATACGTATCCAAAGTCTTCATCACGTGCGACACGTGGAGTTGCTGCGACGGCGTCAAAAGACCTTCCATGGCATTTGCCAGTTGTGCTATATTCCATACTACTACCTGGAAAATATATTTTTACTGGAAACTCAAGTTTGCTTAAGGCTCGAACTCGAACCTCGGCTTGCGGCCGTCGATCGGGCAGTTCTCTATTCTAAGCAAACCAGTCATGACGTGATGACGCGATTGGGGACAAACTAGACTAATCTAGGTGAGCTTACAGTCTCTAGCCGCTGTCTAAGCCTCCGTGCTTTTCTCATTATAAAATTTTGCACAATGACATTGAGGCCGATCGTGGCGCAGCGGCACGAAGTGTGTAAAACCAACTGATTGTGGGTTCGATCCCCACTCGAGGAGATGAAATATTTACTTAAATTTATATTTCCATTTCTTCGCTCTGGTGTCGAGGCTAAGCGCTAAGTGCGGCGTTGAGTTCTGCCACTCAACACGCAATGCTTCCAGAATTCGGCAGAAAGTGGGGAACGGAGTGTCTTAACAATAGGTTCCCTCTGCCTACCCTGCTGTGTGCGGGATACAGCGTGAAACTGATTTAATTATTTTTCACATTCATATTGTTGATCGAACGAAAACGTAATGAAATATACTTACATTACAAACGAAACGAACGTATGAAGTATTCAATAGTCCAATTCAAGACGGAAAGTTCGGAAACGTACTGCGAGAATAGAGCAATTCCAAGATGCGTATTCATCTAGTTGAATAACACTTAAAAATGTAAACAAAAAATCAATTCTATTTCCATCAGGTAGATTCCTATTGCATTAAAGTTGGCTACAAAGCACATCAACATCTGCGTAACGAACGGCCATATCAATTATCGCTGAGGAAAATTAGTTTTATAATTTCATATTGAGTTAGCTTTTAAATTATTCAAAATTTCTATTTCTCTTAGACACAAAGTACAAATATTAATTGTAAAGACGTGGTTTTTTTTAGTTTAACGAGTTATTCGTAGCGGAGTAGCCAGAGATAACGAGCCTCAAACCCGTCTCTGCGACCTTTTCGCCTTTCCATATACAACAGTCCAAGACATTTTGTACATGCCTCATTATGTTTACGTCACCTTCCTCTAGTATCATCGATATTATGTTCTCGATAGTTAAACGAAATCCCTTTTGAGGCTCCTCTTACCACTCACTTAAAACGTATATCATTTATAAAGTTACCTTGCCATTTAGCAACAAGATCAATCGTTCTGTGAGCAATCTCAGAAAATAGTCTTATATATCTGTTTTCATCTGAAAGTTGGATCGCCGGAAAATGTTCCTACAAAGCCATTGGATGAACAATTACACAATTACATTTTTTTACGTTCTACAATAAAAAAATATGCATATATTTTTTTTGTAATTTTTATCTATAAGACTCATACTATCATAATAATTATATTGGGCCATGTGTAAAATTCTAATTTTGAAACGATCGCATTACGTTATGTTTAAAAGTTTATTTAGTTAGATATTTTTAGGTGCTTCAATAGTTTCATATTAGATAGCGTTAGTTAAAAACTACTAAGGTCAAGTTACATCACAATACAAATTTCTACACACTTGTATTACAAAATCAGTCAACTGCTTCAATAAACCCAACTCTCCGCTCTTCGCCAGTATTTCCAAAGAGCCAAAACGTAACCAGCTCGGTGAACACCTTAGTAACACTCCAGCGCGTTCGCGTCGCCGACATCCAGAATATAAACGATCTCGTATAATAGTTTCATCGCTAGCTGTTTGACAAAAACACCTTATTTTTGTTAATTAGTAATTTTTTTTTAATTATTGAAAGCATGTATTTCTTAAAATAAGATAGTAGTAAATAATGTGGTTTTTTTTGAGTTATTAATCTATCACTATGATTAAGTATTCGTCACCAACTTGAACACCAAGAGCGTTTCTGACTTTGAATTTCACCAGAAATGATGAGAAAACGCTCAAGTCTACGTGTTGTATGAATAAGAAGAATTGCATTAATTTTCAGTTATACTCTAAATTTTAAAAGTTAAATTTAAAAATTTGTGGTTCAAATAACATTTATTTGCTATCGATCGAAAGAGGATAAAGTAAGGATTATTTTTAAAACAAAAGGATCAATTTTTACAGTATAAAATGTTGAGAAAACATCAACTGTAAACTCGACTGGTTGTGGGTTCGATCCCCATTCGAGGAGATAAAATATTTACTTACATTTATATTTTCATTTCTTCCCTCTGGTGTCGAGGTAAAGAGCGGCGTTGAGTTCCGCCATTCAATACGTAATGGCTCCAGAACTCGGCGGAAAGTGGGGAACAGTGATTCTTAACACTGGGTTCCCTCTGCTTACCCTGCTGTGTGCGGGATACAGCGTGAAGCTTAAAGAATACAATCACCTGGAGCAGGATAGAACTCTCAACCATCACGGGTTAAAGTCAAACAATAATATTATTTAAAATCTAACCCACAACAGCCAAAGATCTAGTAGTTGGAACTCCTAAATAAAACATCGCCTCACTGGCAACCATCTCGCGAACACAAGACCTCAGAGCAGCTCGTCCATCGTACGACCGAGAGTATGGTGTCGGCCCTGAACCTTTCAGCTGGATTTGATATCTCTCATTTAATCTATGTGGAATGGTTATTTATTTATTTTTAACTTAGTAAGATTAAAAGAGAGAAGTGTAGTGTTTTTTTTAATAAAATTTTGTCACCCAATATACAAAAAACTACAAATTTTAGTCAGCCTCGTTTCATATAAGAGAGGAGACATACAACAATATAACATCAAAAATATAAAAATACCAATAAACGGTGGAAGAACACAATTTTTTTCGAACATATTGTATTAAGATATTTTTTTTTCTTCTTTGCCGAAAGTAAGGAGTTAATAATTGAAATTAATAACAATTTTATTTTTATGTTACATACCTGTTTACATACTCACCAATAATGTGAGTTCTACCGTCGCCCAATTGGCCTACCCATAGGCCATACTGGTGCCCTCCATATCTACGATATTTATATAAGTCCATTTTAGAAAATAACTATAAAGAATTTGCTCAGACCATATTTAATAAATCGAATATATTTAAGTAATACTCTTAGACAGATTTTAACACGAGATTTTAAAAGTTACTTATAAAACTAAAGATAAGAAATTACGAAGAACCTTACTATAAGAAAATACCACCCTATATCGGTTTAGGTTGTTTAAAATATTTTCTCGATCTCTTGAAAGTATTGCTGCGTTTTGACTTTTTCTATTTCTCTCTCTTTCTTTTGTTAAAAAAAAAAACAGCTTCACGTTGTATCCCGCACACACCAAGATCGGCAGAGGGAACCTAACGTTAAGACACTCCGTTGCCCACTTTCTGATGAATTCTGGAGGCATTGCGCGTTGAGTGGCAGAACTCAACGCCGCCCTTTATCACGACACCAGAGCGAAGAAATGGAAATATAAATTTATGTAAATATTTCATCTCTTCGAATGGGGATCGAACCCACAACCAGTCGGTTTTACAGTCACACTTTATGCTACTACGCCACGACTGGCCTCTTGTACTAAAATGTAAAATTCTCAAAGACAATTATTGTTTAACCTGCGTTGCGACCTGTCTTTATTACGAGTTAAATATATGATTTATGATAATTGTATACCGATGAGCAACAGGAAGAGCTCCATATGGAAACTTCCTTCCAGCCACGAATTCAATAAAGTCTTGACTATTTACTATACTTGGATCCATGTCTAATATATTTAAAAGTGCATCATCGGAAACACATACCAAGCGTAAATTTTGTTCTAGTGGACGAGGTATTACCTATAGTTGTTATTATACTGTTATTATATTGTTATTGTTGTTATTGTTATATTACCTATTATTACCTATAGTTGTTATGAGAAGTTAAAAATATGATAAAAAAACAATTTAATTTAAATTAAATTTGTATATGTCAGTTTACCTCAGAATATACAACATTCTTGACACTATTTTTTATTTGATCACGATTTTTGTTATCAATAGGCAGCAATACGTATTTAGGATAAAGACTAAATTGCCATTCAGTTAAATTGGTTTTTATTAAAGCCAATTCTCCTTCCATTTTCATTTTAAAAGTTACAAATAAATTTTATTTTATAATAAGATATAATATTTTATAGATGACAGTTAAAATTTACATTCTGTTATATATTATTTAAATAAAAGATGTTTATGTCAATATTTAAAAATAACCGTGTATTTTGTATTGTTCATTAAAGTAGAATATTTTCGTCATATTTTGCTAAATATCTTCTAGGATTATTATATATTAATATTATTTGATTTCATTGACTTGACAAAATTAGTATATTATTTTTTATTTATAATTAAATATATTTTTTATTATCTATGGTCTCTATGGACTTACAACAATCCGCCTTAGCCGCAATAATATTAAAGAAAAAAAATAAAATAACCTCCTTTTTACAAAAGTCGTAATAATAACTTCTATCTTTTGAAGTAACTGTGAACTTTAAATAATTTACAGTTATAGTGACGAACATGGTGTATACTGAAGAGTATTTAAAAGAGAAACTAACGAAGGAACTGGACGCCGTTCATGTCGTAAGTACGATCTGTCAAATAATGTTCAAATATCTACACGTAGCCGTAGGTACGCGTTACCGAATGTAATCTATCTAAATATGAATGAACTTAGTTATTAAATAGTGTGAGGTGCACAAAATTCTTTACTATGGGGAAAAGGGCCGACCCTGACAAGTTTGTAGTTACAAAAATCGCGTTAATTCCTGGTTTTTTCTTTAGTCTTTTCGTAAGATGGTGCGTTGCGGCGTATCCGTACTCCGGCTACAAAAAACCGCCAATGTATGGCGATTACGAAGCTCAAAGGCACTGGCAAGAGATAACAGTGCATACACAAACCTCTAAATGGTACTGGAACACGACACATAATGATCTTGAATACTGGGGGCTGGATTATCCACCGCTTACTGCATACCACAGTTTTTTGATCGGTCTTGTCGCTGACTGGATAGACCCCGAATCTATTCGCTTATTTGCCTCTAGAGGATATGAAACTGAGCAGCACAAAATGTTTATGAGATGGACAGTGTTTTTAAGTGACTTATATTTTTATATTACAGCAGTTTTATGTATTTGTATCGACGCGGAACGGGTCCTAAATAAACAGAATAATTTAAACGTATTCAAACGCACAGACATATCAACTATCCTATTCCTTTTATACCCTGGTCTGATTCTGATAGACCATGGTCATTTCCAGTACAACTGTGTGTCATTGGGATTGTTTTTGTGGGCTTCCTTTTTTATTGTCGCCATACAAAATGATACTTTGGCGACAATATTCTTTGTTTTAGCTCTTAATTATAAGCAAATGGAACTGTATCATGCTTTACCATTTTTTATATTTTTGTTAAGAAAATGTTTTATGTGTGTACCAAATAAAGGAAGATACTCACATATAATTCATAGATTTAATAAGCTTGCAATAGCAGTAATAGCTACATTTATTATAATCTGGTATCCATTGCTTACTTCGTGGAAAGATGTGATGCAGGTGCTACACAGACTGTTCCCAGTAAAAAGAGGTGTATTTGAAGACAAAGTGTCAAATGTTTGGTGTTTTGCTAATGTATTTGTCAAATTAAAATATGTTTATAATAATGAAGAAATGATAAGCATGTGTTTTTTAACAACTATAATGACAGCTATGCCGTCTTGTATTGATTTATTCCTAAGAATTAACAAGAAGAAATTTGTTTTGTCTTTGATTAATGTTTCTTTAGCATTTTTCTTGTTTTCATTTCAAGTGCATGAAAAGTCAATTCTTTTAGCAGCCATTCCAGTTGCAATGCAATTACCTGAAGATCCTTTTATGTGTTTTTGGTTTTTACTTGTCTCAACCTTCAGCATGTTACCACTTTTGTTAAAAGATGGTTTATTGATACCATTTATAAGTACAAGTTTGATTTATGTAGCCTTTTACAGTTTAGCTCTAAGACTATCCCAAGCTAATGCAGGAGTACTGTCATTCTTAAATGCTAATACTGTGTATAAGGCGGTTAATCCAACTGCAGTACACAACTCCGTTGTACTAAAATTATTAACTACCAGTTTCTTTTTCTCGCTCCAAGGCATGTTTTGGTTGGGTCTAGGCACTCTATTAGTAGAACCTCCGCCTAGATATCCAGATATATTTCCATTACTTATATCCATGTTTTCTTGTGTGCATTTTGTTTTCTTTTTATGTTATTTTACACATCAGCAGCTAGTTTTACCCATGGTTTTGCCGATAAAGTTGAAACCTAAAAAGAATAATTAATCTAGTCGATACCATAATTAAATATGATATGGAATTCCAAATAAAGTTTTATGATGTTTATGTTGTAATTATTTTATAATCTATTCCTTATACTTGAATCTTTAAAAATGTAAATCAATATGTGTAAGTATGATATTTAAGTAATAGATAAATAAATATTTGTAATAGTTAATTAATAATTTTTTTTATGCTATTTCTTGCACATAGCATTTTAGATAGAGAGCGACTGGAAACCTGCTGTTAAGACTATTACGAGTTGAGTGGCTGAACTCAACCAACAACGACGCACTTTGCCTCGTTCTCCGAGTGAAGAAATGAAAAAAATTAATAATTTCATTAAGTGGGAATATAACCCACAACCTATTGTGCTTACAGTCGCACGTTTATGCCCCTACGCTTTGAGACATAATAATAATAAGTTTTAATTAGTTCTACGCATTCTGACATTGATAAGATTCCCACTCAGGGTGAAGGGAACGCAGCCCTGAGTTCCGTTAGTCAACACGCAGTTCCTTGAGCAGTAACAATCAGAGAATGGATGATGAGAGAGATGGAATGTTGAGACTAGGTTCGCTCCATCCCGCTTGCCCCGCTTGCGGGGTAAAGCTCGAAACTGAAAAAAATATCCCCGCTCATGATAAATTACACTATTCTATATAGTGTCTCAAAAAATTTATAAAAATTGCAGAGCAATCTTAACATTAGGTTATCTGTGCCTACCACGTTATATACTATACAAAATATGTACGAAGCCAACAAAAAAAAAATCATATCGAATATTATTTAGAAGTGGGTTCCGAAATTAAACAGACAAAAAAATGTCCAAATGATAATTATATAAGGAAGAGTCACTTAGTTCTCCAAACATACCCAGTGAAAGGCAAACAATACATGATAATAAGCTATTTTCTATTTATACTTTATGACATTTATATTATCATCATAAAAGGTGTACAAAAACGATGGCTGAATAATCCTTACCTTCAGTGTGCATACTTCCATAGCAGTCGAAAACTGCGCACGCGTCGAAAAATTTTATTTTTTTACTAAATACCCATATTAAAATTCTAGGTTCAAAACTTAGTGTTTGAGTGTAACTTTTTGATAAATTTTAAAGGTGAAATACTGTTTACTTTATAAAGTTTTATAGTTATGAATAACAAAACAAAACTGTCGTTAATACAAGGTAAATAACTGTCTTATCGATATTATAATATTAAATTTAAAAAAAAAACGTGGTCTTTAATACAAGGTAAATATCTATCTTATTGATATTTATTTTTTTGCTTTCAAGTATTTGAATATCGTGAGTATATCAATGTGTTCTTTATTCTGCTTCTATGTACATTATATTGCACGTATTCTACTAATGGTAGATTCCAAACAAGTAAATCTATTTTATTTTAATGTACATATCATTCGAAGCCATAGTGGGGCAGGGTGTGGGGGCAGTGTCGTGAATAAAGCGATGGTTATAAATTCGATTCCTATTATGGGTGAAGTACCCCAATCTGTCAAGAAAAACGCGGCTATTTTTGCCCCGGGGCAGGTAACGTTCATCTAACGGTGAATAGAGAACGAAGTCAAATTCGGAGATCATTATATATATATACTTGTGTTTTTCTTTAATTAAAAAATTAACATAGCTTAAGTTTAATATTATACAACCTTAGTTGAAGGTTTTTCTTTACTATTAGGTATTAATTAAATAGAAGTATTAACTGTTTAAATGTACTGTTAAAAAAATGACGTCATGGTTGTTTTGTTGTAATTGTATTTTTGTAAAATAATCTACGTCCTCAAATATATTTTTTTATCGTTTTACTTGCAACAACAATATTCTAACAGAATGTTAAATTTAACATTGTTCTATGTTGTGCATCTGGTAGAGACGCAAAGCTCGGCGTTGAGTTCCGATCCTCATTATATCATCGGAAAATGGGGAACGGAAGTGGCCTAAGGGGAACTTAAGGTGTTTTAACTCTAGGTTCCCTGTGTCTACCCTGTACACCACTGTACACTGTGCTGTGATACAGTGTGAAGCTAGAAAATAAACTTAAATATTTTTTAGGAGGTGGTAGATGAAAGCGACGGATGTGGTGGGAAGTTTTCTGCACTAATCGTCTCTGATAAGTTCCAGGGGAAGCCATTGCTCGCTAGACACAGGTGAAATTCTAATTCAGATATATTATTTAGTTATTAATTAAAATCAGCTTCACTCTGTATCCCACAAACAGCAGGGTAAGCAGAGGGAACCTAGTGCTAAGACACTCTTTTCCCCACTTTCTGCCGAATTCTGGAGGCATTGCGTGTTGAGTGGCAGAACTCAATGCCGCGCTTAGCCTCGACACCAAAGCGAAGAAAATGGAAATATAAATTTAAGTAAATATTTCATCTCCTCGAGTGGGGATTGAACCCACAACCAGTCGATTTTACAGTCACATTTCGTGCCACTGCGTCACAACTGGCCTCAAGTTAGTTATTAATTAAAATATAATATTATAGTACATTTGTACTGATAAAATATCTCCAATAAAATTTATTCGTATGCATATATTATGTTATACTTATAGTAGACTTATAGTAGTCCTGACGTTGAAACCACTCACAATAAATATATCAACACAGTTATAAGTTTAACATTTATATATCAACAAAAAACTGAGAAAACCTTTATTTTAACAGGCTGGTAAATTCTGTACTTCAAGAAGAATTGAAGACCATCCATGCCTTCACACAGAAGACTTTGACTGTTGATCAATGGAACAAAAAATAATTTTCTAATTATATTCAATGGTCTAGTCTATCCGTCTTTTATTGCTCTATCCTATTATATTGTGTTGTCAGAATGTCGCTATTCAATGTTAAAGTGTCTGCACCCGGAAAAGTGATTTTGCATGGAGAACATTCGGTTATGTATGGGAAGTTTGCCATTGCTGCCAGCCTTGGCCTTAGGACGTCTATTGTTATTAAGGTAATTCTTATTGGAAATAAATATTGTATTCACTTTTTTTTTGTAAAAATATTATGAAAATTGTTATTCGTTTAGTAGTTTAGTTGGGAAAACGCTGTATCCCGTACACAGTAGGGTAGGCAGAGGAAACCTAGCGTAAGGTCAACTCAAATAAGACACTGTGCGTTGAGTGGCGAAATTCAACGCCGCGCTTTGCCTGGACACTAGAGTGAAGAAATTGTATAAATTTAATTTCCTCGTGAGGGTCCACTGTCCCTGCACAACGACTGGTATCTATGTTATTATGAATATGAAAAATATTTACTGAAATTGAACCTACAACATATAAATACAATGTGCAGATACATCTACAATAGGCCACGATTAGGCTCATTTTATTAATCTTATGAGGATGAGATACATTATAATGTGATTCTTAGATTTGAGCTGCTACTTGCCTTATTATTCCTATATTGAGTTTATCCAAAATTACAGGAAATCGATACGAATGACTTATTTATCCACTTAAAACTACCACCTGTTGGCCTAGAAGAAAAATTACCTCTAAATCTCATAAAAGGCACCTTACTAAGCTTATCCAGCAGTACATGGGACCAACCTAAAGCGCTACAACATGAAAAACATTTAGAAAAAGTCGATAAATGCCTTCAAAAGACTATACCAAATTTTGATGAAATTCACAGCGCAAAAAAGAATTCTCTGCGTGGATTTCTTTATATTCTTTCTGGAATTTTTCATAGAGATTTGTTGGATAAGAGTATAGAAGTGGCTATCAATTCGGAATTAACAGTAGGTGCTGGAACCGGTAGTTCAGCATCGTTTGCTGTGTGTCTTTCTGCTGCTTTTATACAGTTCTCCGAGGTAAAGAAGGGAATAGAGAAGAAAGAATTTAGCTTAGAAGACAAAACATTGATTTCTGAATGGGCTTACAATTGTGAGAAGATCATGCATGGTGCACCTTCAGGTCAGTTAATTTTAGTATAATAATGATTTTATTAAATTTTATTTAAAATAAAATTTGCCAATGTAAAATTATATACGGCTAACGGCTCTTTTTATACTGTATCATAAAATATATAACCCATCGACACAAACTTTTTTGCTTACATCCGTTCATCAACTGAAAGTGAGTTGGTGACCTTTAAATGGCTGAACGTATTATCTTGCACCACGACTACGGACCCTCAATTAAATAACCTTTCAAACAAACAAAAACCAAAGAAGAATTGGTTCATACGTTTGGGAGCTATGATCCTAAAGACAGACATACAGATACACTTATACGTACACGTCGTACTTATACACACGTCAAACATATAATATCAATTTTCTCATGTTGGGGTCGTTAAAACGGGGTAAAATGCCAGTACGTCTATACATGATATTATATTCACTGTTAATTTTGTTTCAACAAAGCATTGTATATAGGAAGCATAAACTATCTTTTCTGTAACTACTTAACAGTTGTTCTTATCAACGTAGTATCTGTATATTCTTTTAGTAAATGTCTTTTTAATTGTTTTTTTTTACAGGTATAGACAATTCAACATGCACATTCGGGTCGTTGGTCGGTTTCACCAAAGGGGAAAAACCTATAATTCCCTGACTATAACCTTAATTTACGCATATTGCTGGTAGATACTAAAGTTAGTAGACAAACTAAGATTTTGGCTGAGAAAGTAAAGGCTCTAAAAGATTGGAATACCAACGCAGTGAATAGTGTTATGGACGCTTTAGGTTATATAGCGAATAACGCAGCTGAGGTGGGTTTATTTGAAAGTTTATTTTTTTGGTAGCTTTATGCTGTGTTCCACACATAGCAAGAAGTGGGAATCGAACCCATAAACCGTCGCGCTTACTACACTGTAAATATTTTGCATCATTCTCTCTCATCTCTCAGGATCTCCCATTTTCGCAATATTTATCTTTGAGATTTTTTTTTCAAAATCAAAATAAAAAACAATCTAACACTATAAGCAAAATAAATATAATAAATAAAGTGTGTTATATAATTATTTTTAAAACAATCATATGATAAACGTTGTGATTATATTTCTCTATAGTAAGTAACTTTAACCTGTCAGTAAAAATCAGTTGTTTTCTTACAATTGTTTATTTAAACTCGTCTTAGAAAATTTTAGTTCGAATTAAAAAATAATTCCTATCCATACCTACTCGTTACCCGTGAAATGGATTTACCATACAAACATATAATATTTTTTCAATTCAAATCAACACTTTCTGCGATGGACGCCTATAATATCGGCTATGTATGACGTTACAACCTATTTTTGGTTTAAATATTATCAAATATTTATTCGTAATTCTTTCAGATTATGAAGAAACTCTCTGATGAAGAAGACAATGATATACTTTATCAGCGTTTATCAGTAAGTTTTTTAAATGTAAGAAAATAGATATATGAATAAAGCATAAGCTTGAACCTGAACACGAACACGGACACGATCATTACGGAAATTATACTAAGTAGATTTTGTTATAGGAACTTGTAAATCTTTTTTCAGTATCCTGCATGTAAAAAGTTGGAAGGCAGAGGGAACCTAGTGGAACTCAACGTCGGGCTTTGCCACTACACCAGAGTGATGAAATGAAAATATTAAATATTTAATTTCCTCGAGTGGGACCGGAATCCACAAACTATCCACGTTTACAGTCACATACTTGTGCCCCTGCGCTACGACTGGCGTCAATGTTTTCTATTTATTATATACAAAATTGATAAAACTTTCTGATTAGATCAGACAATTTGCAACTAATTAATTCTGAAATTAATTAATTGACTTTATGAATTCATTAACTCGGGTTGTATTTTCTTTTACAGGAACTATGGAACATGAATCATTGCTTATTAGCGTCATTGGGAGTGTCTCACCCCTCCTTAGAAAATATAAGGGCGTCTGCTTTGAAATACAACTTAGCGTGTAAACTGACGGGGGCTGGAGGTGGCGGGTGAGTCCGACATTTACTTCCCAATCTAGTAACTTATAATAAAAATATTCTATATTCGCTACGTAGTGACACGGTGGTGGCATGGGTTCGATTCCTACTTGGGGATATGAATTATTTGATATTTTAATTTTTTTGCGATGCGTGGAAAACGAAGCGTTATAACTAGCTTTCCTGACTGAGTACCTTGCTGTATGTGGGATACAACGTGACGCTATAAAATTTTTTTTTTTTCATTATTAACTAACTCTTTTTTGTTCATTTCTAGATACGCAATAATATTAATTCCACCGAAAACTGATGACAATATTATAAAGGATTTATCTAAAGAACTATTGCAGAAAGGTTTTTCTGTACGGAACACAGAGTTGGGCGGGCCTGGAGTGACTTTGGATTAAAAAAATGTACAAAAGAATCCAAATTATTATTATTGTATGTAGACTGTTATATGTTTTTATTTGGTTATGGGCTATATCTTCGAAAGTAAGTTACATCAAAGGTATTAAAGAAATACAATATAACCTATAATCTTTCTCATTAAATGTGACTAGGAGCAATGGCTATAGGTTCTATTTCGACTTGGGGGTATGTAACATTTAATATTTAAATTTTTATTTTTTCTACCTGGTAATAAGGCAAAGTATGGTATAGAGTTCCACCAATGAAGGCCGGAAAGAGTATCCAACAATAGTTTTTTAATTCAAACCATTAGTTCCTGAGATAAGCGCATTCAACCAAATATACACCTATCCTCCTCATACATATTAAATAAACGTTTAAATTAATTAAATTATTTACGCACAAAAATGTATAATGACTATAGTACATTTAATTATAATAATAGATTATTATTAACATATCGCACCTTTAGAATTATAGTGACCTAATAAAAAAAAACATGATTTTTAGTTTTTGTCAGAAATTGATCTAAAACGACGACCTAAAACACCGCTCTGTACACAGCAGGGTAGGCAGAGGGAACTTAGAATTAAGAGACTTGGTTCCCCGCTTTTCGCCGACCTTTGGAGGCGAAAAGTGGGGAACAACGTCTATTTCTGACAAAAAGACAAAATCATGTTGTTTTTTTTATTAGGTCACTATAATTCTAAAGGTGTGATATAAACATTATGTCACATATATTCACAAATCAAGTTTAAGTGTCGGTATTTCTATATAATTTTACATTTTGATTTTTAGAGTTCAGAATAGGGCTTGGCTTAGTCTAAGAATTCGAATACAATATTTAATTTATATAAAATTTAATAATAAATAAAACTTTACATAAACATTTTTGTTTTTATTGATAATTAGACCTATTCAAAAATGCCTGCGGATGCGGGACCCGATGGTAATACTTAAAATATTTTAAATATCAATATTGGTTGGGTTAGTATAAGGCGGCGTTAAGTTCTGCCACTTGAGCTCTATGGTTATTCTTTTTCCGGAAAAAAACTAGAATAAACTCTAAAAATTGTAAAAGATACTGACTATTAAAAATGGTTTCTACAAAAACAAAATTAAATAGGTTGTTATAAATAATTTATTAGTTTAATAAAATAAATCTATTACAAAACAAAATACAGATAAAAGGAAAATTAATACTGTACACAGATAATAATCACAATCATAATTTTTGGCTAGAAAATAATATTAACATCATTAACTAACATTATGGTTCATACAAGAGTACTAACAGCATAAATGACTAAAAATAAATTCTAGATTTCGAGATCTAAGACTAAGTTCTATTTTTAATGGAGTGCTGCCAACTTACAAAAAAAAATTGGACAGATTAATAATATTATGTTGATTTCAAATAAAAATATAATTAAGGAAAAATTAAAACAAGCAAACTTAAAGAAAATGGAATATTATTAAACTAACTTTAGAAAGAAATTATATTGTCGTAATTTATAACTATGACAAATAAATACTAAGCATAAAAATTTTCTTTAATAATATTCTTATTTTTAATAGATTTTCGGAACGTTCGAAAAGTAATGATTTGCGCTATCTAGCTTAAAAATCCTATTTAATTTCGTAACGTAATTTGTTTAACAGTTTGTTCGTAGGTGTTAAGTTAGAAATATGATAATACCAGTGGCAGTGGGTTAGTTACTAAAGAAAATGTAATCGAATAATTCAATACTTGAACAAACATGCATGTGTAGCTCTTACGTCTGACTTTGTCTAATACTGACTTTAAATTGTATGATTCCATGGTGAGTTTCCCACATATTTAGAATAAGTTAATCCATTTTGATTCCCGATACACAAGGAAGGATTGAATTTGTGAAAAAAAAACTTAACCGTAACAAACCTGTGACATTTCCTTATAATTAAAAGGCATTTCTATTTCTAACAACTACTTACAACTAGAAAACTCAACCTAATTCTAATCTAAACATGAAACATTTCCGCCATTCTCACTATGAGTGTTAAAAAGTTAACTAATATAATTTATATAAGAGTATTGTATTATTGTACAATATTAATATGTAATAATACCTATATGGAATTATATGCATGCAAAATTCATTTATTTATACCGATCTCACTTACACATTGCAAGGATTTCCCAAATATTTTTTTTGTTATATTATTAAATTAAATTTTACTAGTACTGATATATTCTGGATTTACAAAAAATATATATAAATTTAATAAAAAAAAGAATTTCAAGTAAACTTATTACTCTCGTTTAAACCGCAAAATTTATTGGGCAATTTTTTAAAAGAATAATTAAATATTTTCTAAACTGCGATGTCTAAAACAGTGGTATTTTATTTTATACTATAACAAGCTGAAAACTTTTGTAATTTAGCACCAACATTAATGAAGAAAATCCAAAATATTTTAATTTAAGTGATGAGTTTTTAAGTGATCTTTCATGTGATACGATTGATTTTGGTTTACTATATATAAACCACTATAAGGCCTCTCACCTAAAGTCCATTCCAACGTCAGTTCTAATATTTTTCAAGCAAAACTTAAATGTTAAAAAGCTGCCATTTGAATAATTGATTAATATTTACTTCATGCATATCTTTATCTTAAATTTATCTTTTATTCATAAATAACACAGTTACTTCATTTTTTTTCTTTTTCTAATTAATAAAGCGTAATTGTTAATTTGAATCACTCGCCGCCACTATTTAACTATAAATAATACAAGCTCTCAACCTTTTTTAAAATATTTTTCTAACAATACATCTGTTATGAAAAAAATACTTGCATCGTTTATAAAAAAAACTGAGCATAATTTCGCTCAGTTTAGTTGAATAAAAATATTATTGAACGACAATTATTTAATTATAACCCAAAACTACTTTGGTATACAACCCACAAAAAATATCCGAAATTAAAAATAAATTAGAAAAAATAAATAGTTTTTGTAATAATAAAAATAGTTCTTTATCTGTAATCTATCACAGATGTTGTTAATACCATTCCCATCACACTGTTTGACCGTTTTAAATAAAAATAGTTTATTTTAATAATTGAAATAGCATATTTCTTAATACAATAAAGCCATATGTTAATACTATACAGTCATAATTATATAAAGCTTATAAAATTTCTTAATGAAAGTGTTTAATGGAATTAATAAGTTAAAGTTAAACAAAATTATTTACGCTAGTATTTTTTATATACATATATCAATTACCTATACATTATACTTTTATTTTATTCTGCTATAGATCAAATATGTTTTAGTCGAAAGACATAGCAGTCATCATACATAAAAAAGTCGATAAGTATAGTGTATCTATAAACTGATTAAATTAAATGAAAAGATGACATATTAGTGAGCTGTCAATCAAAATTATTTCTAGAATATTATTCCATCATAAGATCATTAAATATATTAACAATAATCCTAACACAAACAACAATAATTAACATAGTAAAATGGGGCCAATAGAAATATTTTAAATTGTTTTTTTTTAATATACCTAATTTCATGTAAATACATAATATTTAAATTATTATATACGGAATACTCTGTATTCCAGTATATAATAATTTAAATAATTAATTTTTTTAGGTAAATAATTAGTTAGTAAAATTTATGGTGTGGCCACGAACCATTAGGCCCCTCTTCCTACGCCCATGTTGCTTCTATTCACCCCATTTAAGCGACATTAATTATTCAAAATACGTCCGAATTTTAACTGTCAAACTGTCAAAGATCTGTCAAATTCACTTTGACAATCATAAATTTGTTATAACGTCCCACACAAATAAAAGTCTGTTATGGAGGACTAGAAGTATTAAGTTCTACAATTGGTAGCCAGGTCGGATCTGATGGTTGTTTTCTGAGTCCGGCTGTTGAATGAGAGGTGGGGAGAGTGGATCTTCGCTGGATGTTACCGTTGTAGAGGGGGGTGCATCTGGAATTAAATAATACTTATATAAAAAAATACTAGTTTCACGTTTTTTTCCTGCATTGCATCTTTAATTCTAACATTTACCTTAGACATTTATTTCAATTCTTGCCATGTTAAATTTATTTAAATTAAACTTAAAATTTAAGAATGATTATATCACAATAAAATATAACCCAAAAAAAGATAGCGAAGCAATCGGTAGCGATAGCATCGTCTGACCATAACTTCGACGGTTGTTGATAGATCTCCACACGGGGAACGAAATATTTTCATTTTTTCGCTCTGTGAAGGCACTGTCTAGAAGCGGAAGATTGACGTTTTAGTGTCTTGATACAGTGATACTATAAGATACCCTTGTATTATAGGTACTATACTTGAGCCTCTGCCAACCCTGTTAATAGTGTGAAATTGAAAAAAAATATAACTGTTTTGCATTACAACAAAACAATTATTATGTGTTGGATAAAACACAGTGTTAGAGTGAAGAAGTCATCCGTGATTTTAGTCTATGGCACTACAAACTTACCAGTCTGTCCATAGATTATCTACTCTTGGCACCCGCAGGCGCCACCTACCGTAACGGTTGGCGCGAAAACATCTGTCAACTCATAGTCTTCACGTTTCATTCAATCACCAGCAAGTCCTACTTGCTAACACTGTGTTTTATCCAACACATAATAATTGTTTTGTTGTAATGCAAAACAGTTATATTATGTGTCTTCTAAAACACAGTGTTAGAGTGAAGATCTGTTTGTTATCTGCTGGTGTCAAGTAAAAATGCTATGTTGATAAGAAAAAGCTAAATTATTATATAACATTTATTAATTATCATATTAAAAAACTTTAATTCAAATAAAAATACTGATCAAACTTAAATGTCCTGCATCTGTAGACAAATTTAAAATAACAAATATAGAATTCTCCTTAAAAAATAATAATAATAATAACAGTATGTAATCCTCAAAAATTCAACACAATATTATTGCAGAAATTGCACAAAAATAACAAAAAACCTTCTATAATGAGATCAATACCAATAATTTGTACCAAAACTTGCAAATTATTAAAAATAAAAAGAATAATTAATTAACTAAAAAATCTAAAAACAGCTCTTGCCATAATTCAATTAAACACTTGAAAAATTTTCAAAAAGTAAGTCGGCACTTGTATCTCTATCTGCTGATTCTATTTTACGACAGTAAAATTTTCTAAATGTATGAAAACTCTTCCAATTTCCTCTTTTTAAAATCTCTTCTACTGGGTGGTTCTCAAACCAGCCCCTAGAGGCAACTGCACTACGTATAATACCAGGAGGTGCACTGATATTTATATCTTTAAAAATACTCTTAATCCAACCACCTATAATTGTTCTAGAAGCCGGTCTTACTGCACCCTTTATAGTAAGAAATAAGCTTGTGATCTTGTTCTCTACTAATCGCCTACTGTTAGTCAATTGAATCAGTCGTCTAATAAGTTTCACTGGACATATCATTTCATTATCATGTGTTAACAACACCCAGTCTGACTGTCTATGAGTGCTAGTATCAGTCTTAGAACCAAATCTTGGATGCAAAACAATTCTATCATGTTGTTCAGAATAATGTTCACCTGATATATCCAAAAGTGTCAAATCATGAACTCTTCGCCCTGAAGCCAGTAATAATATTAAGGCAGTTCTCCGAGAAACATCAAATAATGTATCTAAAGATGTTCTTTCCTGTAGCCAATCAAACAGAAGTTTAATATCAAAAACTGGTGGCTTTTGTACATGAGGCCTAGCTAGAGAAATAGCTTTCAAAATTTGTTGAACAAAAAAATTTTTTGAAAATGACTCATTTGATGTAGCACAATAAGTTGAAATAGCTGACTTATGGAGTAAAATTGTATTATATGCTAATTTGTCATTTAAATAAAGCTTTGCTAAGAACCTAGCTACACCATTGCCATCTGGTGTCCTAGGGTCTATGCCCTGCTCTACACACCAATCTATCCATCTTTGTATTGGTCTCTTATAAGTCATAAGTGTAGATTCTCGCCAACTCCTCTTTAATAACTTAATCTCTTCTACAGTCCAGTGCGAGACTTGTTGTCCCCACCCCCAACTTTCCATGCCATGAGGCCCAGCTGTTCCACTTGTGGAGGGCACTGACCTGTTGTAATGTCTATCAAATTCTTCCGAATCTTTTCTATTAGAAGTGGTTTCTCCAAAGCTCTGGCTTGCAAGTCTGGAAGCCAGAAACATCTTTTCCATTGAGGGGCTATTAATATGAAGGTTCCCTTGGCCTTGTTTAGGTGGGACAGTACCTGAGGTATTAAATTGGGAGGTGGGAATAGCCATCCCAATTGACATTCCCATTGACGACTGAAGGCGTCGTAAAAAATTGCGTACCCATCTGTCGAGTCTAGCGTTACATATTTCTCGACGACGGCTGTTGATCTGGACGCGAACAGGTCTACGTCGGGCACGCCCCAAGCCTTGAATATGGCCTCTGTGGCCGGGGGTAACAGATGCCACTCGGGCAGTTCTCGGCCTCTTGAGAGGCGGTCTGCAATCCCGTTTAACCTCCCCGGGAGGTAGCAAGCCGACAGCGTTGTCTGGAGCTGCTCGGTGAGCCTCAAGAGTTTGGTTGTTAATTTTAGAAGGGCAGTTGATCGAGTGCCCCCTTCGTTTCTTATGTATGACACCAATGTTCGGTTGTCTGACTGTACGAGTATATGTGCCGCCTTCAATACTTTCTGTTGGCTCTTTATCGCTCCATACACCGCATACATCTCTTTGAGATTTGAATGCCACCCTCTCTGATATGGGGCCCATTGACCTGACAAGTAAAGGTTGTTCAATTGAGCGCCCCACCCTGCATCCGCTGCATCGGTGGTTAAGAAGTGTGATACTTCTCTTCGACGCAGTGTTTTGCAGCTCCTTTGCACTGCTTGCACCCACCATCCCAAATCCTGACACACCTTGGGCGGTAATGGTCTTATCTCCCTGGGCCTTCTGTCCCTGTATCCCTTTAAAAATATTTGCATACTTCGGCAATAAAGACGGCCCTTGGGAATGGTGAGAGTTGCAAAGTTTAAGTGGCCTAATAAGCTCTGGGCCTCTTTCAGACTGCATGCGGAACCCTTTCTTTTGAGATTTGTGATCATCTTTCTTATGGTACAAATCTTCTTTTGAGGTAGAGTCATAGTGAACTGGTTGGTATTCCAGATTATACCCAAGTACTCTATCTCTTGAGTCGGCTCTAAAACAGACTTTGGGTAATTGATATGCCACCCTAAAGTCTCTAGCAAGCTCAGCATTTCCGAAACCTGAGTGTCTAGTCTGGAACGGTCTTGGTTCACCAACAAGAAATCGTCCAAGTAAACCAGTAACCTGAACCCCCTGGTCCTTAGGATTTCCGCAACCCAATTGGACACCGCTGTGAAAATCTGTGGGGCACAGGAAAGACCGAAAGGAAGTGCTGTTAGCTGCAGCACTTCCTGATTGTATATTATCCGCAGAAAACGCCTGTGAGTTTCTGAAATTGGTATATGAAAATAGGCATTCTGAAGGTCGATTTTTGTTAACCAATCGTTTTCTTGTAGGAATTCTGATACCTCTGTCTGAGATATCAGATGAAATTTCTTTGGAGAAATGTAAACATTGAGACCCCTGAGGTCGAATATGGGCCTTAATCCCCCACTGGACTTCTTTATCAAAAACATTCTTGAATGAAAACCGGGATTGAGCACTGTTGGCCTTTCTAATATTCCCTTCTCCTTTAACTCCTTGATCATCTCCGTCATCAGGGGAGCTTTTCTGGTGCAAAATCTCCTTTGGACATTCTTGTAGGGATACTGCATAGGGGGCTTGGACTTGAATGGAATTCTTCCTCTTGTAATTATTTTTAAAATGAATTGAGTCGCACCTTGACTTTGCCATACTGATATATAGTCTTTTAAGCAACCCCCCCTGAAGTCCCTTAGCTGACAGTCAATCTTGTCTCGTATTGGACTGATTGGAGGTATTGCTGCGCCGAAAGGGCTTCTTATATTTCGACTTCTTGTCTATTTTTTTACCACGATATTGCTGTGGAAGTTTCTTCAAATCTTGTCTCTTATGTGAGTTCTGGTCAAAAGTATGTCTCTTTTGTTGACCTCTCTTTAAATAACTTGGTGTATTCAGCCATACCTGGGATCCACCTAAAGATTGTATAATGGGTTGTAATGCCTCTTTGCTAAATAAATACTCTGCACTCGGTGGCACACTTCTTAAGGTCATCTGAAGATTAACATTTTCAATTTCCTTAAGTATTCTCTCCCGTCTTATCTCAATGCATTCAGCTCTTTTACCACATATAATCTGCAACATATTATCTGAATTCTTTGCAAAAGATGATGTCGGGCCAAACATAGTAGTGAATCTTTCAAATAATGTATTATAATTAACACTAGCAGGTTCTCTTGAGGCCCAATCCACTATAGACTGTAATGATTCTCTTAGAAGATGCCTTTGTTCTAAGGCTACATTAGATAAGCTACTCAATAAAAGCTCTGTTGAAGCCAAATAATCCTTAGACTTATTAAAATGACATAACTCTTCATTAACTCTTAAACCCATAAAACCAGGTTCTGCAATATAGGACTGCATGGCCTTTTTAAATCTTATTCCCTTCCAAGATTGTGAGTTAAACTGTTGTATTTTATTAAGCTCTCGCAACCGTTGCTCGTCAGCCGCAGGTATAATTTTATTACCATCATAATCGATACATACATCACCTAATGTCAATGTATTAATTGTATTACTACTACTAGGATCTACAAGAAAAGTTTTCTCACTCATATGTGATCCTGATGGCAAATTATTAGGTCGACTTGTCTGCGGTTGCAATTGATCAGACATATGCGCAACAAAATTGGAAATATAACTTACCTGAGTTATTAAATTATCGACTCTTGGGTCAGAATAAGGTAACGAACGCCTACGTCTTTTGTTTGGCGGTGGAGAGGCACAGTCTTCTTCCTCCGAGGATGAAGACGAGGACGATGTTAAAATGTTACACCGAGCCTGTCCCCCATCCGAGGCGACCTGGCTCGGTGCCGCACTCTCACCTCTTTCAGACTGATTCATTATTACACTGCACTTTTAAAAAACTGCGTTCTTATCTAATTTAAAACACTGTGAGTTATCTTATCAAAGAAAATAAAGCATAAAGCGATATTTTTCTCAACTTTGTTAACTTTTTGATGCTTCGACGTCAAAAATCACAAATGCTATGAGTTGACAGATGTTTTCGCGCCAACCGTTACGGTAGGTGGCGCCTGCGGGTGCCAAGAGTAGATAATCTATGGACAGACTGGTAAGTTTGTAGTGCCATAGACTAAAATCACGGATGACTTCTTCACTCTAACACTGTGTTTTAGAAGACACATAATAAATAGTTTTATATAACAACAGACGTAGTTATCATTGTTTTAAATTTTACAGTATGAAAAAATAATATTAAAATAATGAATTCTTTATAATTCACATATAAAATACCTTCGCTATCGTCTTCCTCAGCCAACCACTTTTGAATATCGGTCTGGTACATTCTCCTTTGCAACACCTCTTTTGTACGAGGCCTTGTGCCTATAAATGTGACTTGGACCTATAAAAAAATTACATTTTTATATTCTAACCATTTTTTACCTAAACTTAGGGGCCGTTCATTACTATTACGTAAGCAGTTTTTTTTGCAATTATTGGCCCTCTCCCTTCCCCTATGTCATCAAAAATAAGCAATCCTCTTAAAATGTGTCATTAAACACGTGTTTCGTGGTTTATTTTAATACCCCCCACTCCCCATGTCATCAAAAATAAGCAAACACAAGATCCCCCCAGCCTTACGTAAAACAGTGCTTACGTAATACTTGAACGGCCCCTTACCAGAACCTTTATAAACATTATCAATTTAAATTTATTGTCCTTTAAACTTTAAAACCACATAAAACTAAAACCACATATATAAATGCAATCTGGAATTTAATGAAAACTAAATATAAATAAAAAATATTTCGGCCGTCCTAGATCAGTGACACAAGTGTGTGAAATAAAAACGCGACGGTTGTGGGTTCTTTTTTTTTTATGGAAAAGACACGGCAAACGAGCGTGCGGGTCACCTGATGGTAAGTGACTACCGCCGCCCACGACCCCGTCCCACCCCAGAGGAGCTACAGGTGCGTTGCCGGCCTTTAAGATGGGTTGGGCGCCGGGGCCCGGCATTACCTGATGCGAAACGCAGTGGCATAAAGCCACTACTTCACGCTGGTTTTAAATGCCGGGGGTGGTAATGGTCCGGTCGAGTCTGCTCATGCGTATTGCCATTGCTGGCAACGTGACTCTACCACACGTACTTTATTCGCCTCTTACGATACCACCAGTACCAGGATGATCCTATTCTAGGCCGGGATCACACGGCAATGTCTCGATAATAATGTCTCGGGAATTGGGAAAAAGGTAAGTAACGAAATATCTTAACAGATGGTTCCCTATTACATGTGGGTTATAGAGTGTAGTTAAAAAAGTAACTTACCCCAGGAAGCATGAAGATTCTTAATTCTTCAGCTAAATCCCCGCTGGCTCCCAATCTTTGAGCCTCCTCCCAACTCGTATGCACTTCTTCGTGTAGAAGCTTCTCCTCTATAATCAATGGTGCAGACGAAAAAAATTAAACGTGTATATCATAAAGATATAAAACTATAAGAAACGTTTTCGACTTATTAAAGATAATTAGAGATAAGATTTTTATTTAAAATATTCATGCAATTTAATTATTAGGTTAACAAATTTAGTTTTAAAATCAAAAATCGGAATACTCTACAGTCGGATGCAGAAGATTCAAAAGTGAATCTTCTGCATCCGACTGGCCTCAATGTAATTTACATTGAGAACAGTCCGATGCAAAAGACTCATTCCTGGTACACATGCGTGCGACAGTAAACGGAACAGATTGTGGGTTCCATTTCCAATCGAGGAAATAAAATACTTTTAATAAAATAATATTTTTATTTCTTTGCTTTAGTAATGAGGCAAAATATTTCGTTGAGTTCCGCCACTTAACACGCAAAGCTTCTAGAATTTGTCGGAAACTGGGAAAGAGAAACTAAATGGTATCCGAGTGAATCACATATATACCTTGCTATGTGCAGGGTACAGCGTGAAGCTATAAATTAAAGTTTAGTATATAATGTTAGTCCTGCGGAAAATATTTATATTGAACTAAAAAATAAATAAATAAATAAAGAGCTTCACGCTGTATCCCGCAAACGGCAGGATAGGCAGAATGCAGGTAAACACTTCTTTGCATATTGAAAAGGAAATAAAATAAATATCTGTACTCACCGTCCCTCTTAGTAGTACTGCGTTTGTACTGTATCCTAAATCGGAAAGCTTCAAGTACGCTTGCGACTACTATTGTCAACACAACCATTGTAAATAGATAGAACACCTGTAAAAAGAAAGATACTAAAAAATATATTTTTTAGAAAATATTTTTTAACTTAACAAATATAAAAATGAAATAACAGCCTAATCAGTGAAGGTAAAAAGATATAATAATGCGCGTTTGGTTAATGTACACATAATGTATGGTTCAATTCCTACTCGAGGGATTATTATATTCATAATATAGACATTTTCCCATAAAAGAATGCGTCAATTTGCAACATCACTTAATTCTGCATTTGCTTATCTCACAAAATGTAGTAGACACAAAATAAAACATTAATTAAAAAAAACACATTTTAAAGTCAAGCTTTCTAGATTTTTTAAATATGTACAATACACCATTGTATTTAACTAAGCCCTTTTCATTTGATACCCATATAACCCACCCAGGGTTGCGTAAAAATTGTAATCCACCATTTTGTTACGTCGGCCATTTTGTATTAATAATAATATTGATTATTTGACTATCACACATACTAACACAGTAAGACAAATAAATGCCTGTATAAACATTTTTTACCACTTTAAATAAAAAAACCTCACCATAAAATATATCCTACTGAATTGTCCAACAACGGTCGCGTACGCGTTCATCAATATAAACCAATTATTGACCACAGTCAGTTCAAACAACGACACTCCACTCGTTAGAATATTCTCGAAGTTGTTCAGATAGTAATAGCCGAGAGGCGTGGAACTATTCTCTGAATATTTGTAGAAATCCTCCACAGTTGTATTACTATGGAAAAAAGTTATTTAAATTATGATTTTAATACTTTTTAAAAATTTTTTTAATATATGTATCTGATAGGCGGATAGACTCCTTTCTGAATAAGAGAACATTTATGTACTTTTTTTTCAGTTTCACGCTGTATCCCGCATCTCGAAATTCAGTTTTATGACACTTCGTCCCCCACTTTCTACCGAATTTTCGAAGCACTCTGTGTTGAGTACTAATGCTGCACTTTAGCTTGTCACCCGTGGGATTGACGCCACAATTGTCGGGTTACAGTCACAAAGCGAGACCTTGAGCTCCACTCCTCAACCGCTTTTTAGTTTACACATTAGCATACAACAAATCAAACCCACTATCACGTACTCCAAATACTTACACACAACAATTCCTAAGATCGTAGCCAGCGAACAACTCCATACCAATTATGGCGAAGAAGTAATACATGACGAGCATCACGCAGCCGGCTGACGACATTAGTGGAGAGAGGAGGACTAGAGTACCGAATACATCACGGTAACGCTTTTTAAGTTTGTATAGACGCATTAACCTAAAAATGAGATAATTTTAATAAAATAAAATAAATTAGCTTTACGCTGTATCCCGCTCTCAGTAGGGTAGGCAAAGGGAACATAGTGTTAAGACACTTCGTTCCCCACTTTCCGCCGAATTCTCGAGGCGTTGCGTGTTGAGTGGCAGAACTCAACGCCGCGCTTAGCCTCGACACCAGAGCAAGAAATGGAAATATAAATTTATGTAAATATTTCATCTCCTTGAGTGGGAATCCAACCCAAAACCGGTTCAACCACCACCAACCAGTCGATTTTGCAGTCACACTTCGTGCCGCTGCGCCACGACTGGCCTCAGGTACTACTTTAAATTATCAATATTCAGATCCAATCAGAGATTCAAGCGTTCAAGCCATTTCAATATAAATAATATTTCTCAATAACTAAATACATAAAAGAGCAAAAATTTAACCCCAAACAACTTACCTTAGCGGCCTGAACATAACAACTATGAATAGTTTAGGGGCTATAGTCAGAAGAACCGCTCCAAGCAAGGCTAACAAAGTTACACTCAGGTCGAAGACATTCCATCCACTTTCTAAATAAACAGACAGACCCGACGCCATTATTCTTAACGCTGCTTCTAGAAGGAACACTGGAATTGAGAAGAATGTATGTAAAATATGTAATAAGGACATAAAATATTATACGAAAATATAAAACGACTTATTAACAATTATATTGGTATATTCCTGGAAAGGACATAATCTGTAAACAAAATTTCTATGTGAGTAGTGACGCAGAGGCAAAAGCGTGCGACTGTAAACGCGCTAGGTTGCTGGTTTGATTCCCATTTGAGAAAATGAAATATTTAATATTTTCATTTCCTCGCTCTCTGTTCTGTTAAGAAACCCATTATCTTAATGGGAATAGAGTGTTGTGCATTTTTTTTTCAGTTGTAGATATTATGTTAAATATATAGGTAATCAATTCCCCGAATTGGGAATCAAACTCTCAACCATCGCGTTTAGTTAAACGTCGTCCCACTACACCGTGGTGGAGACATATTCAGAGAAATATTTTCTAATTAACTAACTTAAATAAAATAAACTTACAAATAAGAAACAGCCACGTGTCCCAAGAAGCGCAAAGTAAACGAGCGCTGTCCTGCAAGTCACCAGCTGCCTCACACACGCGCAATATCATGGACACTCCATTACCAACTATTAGAGCATCTAAAAATTATAAAATATAATGTTAATATAATTATTTTAGGCTGGAGGTTACTTTTATTATTATTTACGAATTATTTTAACAAAATATTAACATTCTCCACTTCTTCTGTATACAAATTATTTATCTGTGCCATTCTGTGGCGTAGTGAGGGGGGGCAAGGGGGGGCATCATGCCCCGGGCGCTACACCCAAAGGGGCGGCAAAAGGTCTGCAAAACTATTTAAAAATATTAAATTGGGAGTATATTTTATATATACAATTATATGATATTCGTCTGGGGGGGCGCTGAATGGGTATTTTGCACCGGGCGCGAGTTACGATCGCTTCGCCACTGGTGCCATTTTTTATACTCTTTCTCCTCCTCTGTACGCATAGTTTTCGTAAAAAGCGGTACAAAATTTTGCTCACGCTTACGTATTATAAATTTATTAGCGTTAATCGCATATACCTACATCGTACTTTCCTTATATTCTCTCAATCCTTAAAAATACAAGAAGTAGGTTTTGTAATTAAATATCACAATTTATTTAAACAAAGCAAATTTATTTAAAAAAATCACGTCTTATTATGTCTTCATATTCTCAAATCACTACTTCAAATTCTAATTTATTTTAAAGAATCAAAATTATGTAATAATAACCAAAGAAACGAAAGCAAAAAGTTTGGACTACATCCATACTATATAAAAAAACTTATAATAAAATTTACCACTCACATATAAGATATTCAAAATACGGCCATCTCACAGCGCTAGCGGCGGCCCTACCAATAGGTTCCAGCACCGATTCTGCATACCATGGCGCCCTAGAAGTCTGTGGGGCCCAGCGTAGGGCGAACACATCGTACACATTTGCAAACTCTGCCCTAGACAGGCCACCAGAACCAGATTGGTTAAGTTGCTTGAACATTAAGTATACGTCCAGACCACCTGTAAGGAAATAAAAGTTTATTTAGAGTAGGTAAATATGTGATTAATATAAGAGTTTTTTTATTAATTTAAACCATTTCTCAGCTTAGGTTAGGTTAGTGCTTATACAGAGAAAACCCAGTCAAAGTATTATATTCCGCCCATGTGGAACCCAACGCTGCATTCTATTTAGTAAGAATAAGGTATTTTTTTTTAAATACAAACATTCTATCGAGGATTATAGAATCGGCAGTCACCATATAAAGTCAAAGATTTCTAAACGTCATGATGAAGTCCAATAACTAATCATCAAACATACAAAGCACGATTTTTCAATTCACTTTTGAAGTTCTCATTTTACCTTGAAACTAACTAACATTAAATAACGCTAACTAAAACTTACTATAATTAGGCGCGTAATGCCTCAACAGCCCAGCGAAGTGGCGTAACCTAACCGCGCGTGGGGCCCGTCTCGACACCAACAGTCTGAAAGCGCGGCGTGCAGCACCGCGCCGGTGTAGGAGCAACGCGCGGCACTTATCACGCTCAATACGGGTGAATGCTTCGTAGACTACGGCTAACATCTGTAAAATTTGTTAATAATATTTTTTAGCATCATGCTGTATCCCACACACAGTAAGATAGGCAGAGGGAACCTTGTATTAAGACACTCCGTTCCTCATTTTCCGATAAATCATGGAGGCTTTGCGTGTTGAGTAGCGGAACTCAACACCGTGGGTCAAAGTCACATGCTTGTCCCTATGCGACGACTGGACTTATACTAATCATATTTCATTAAATTATTATTAGTTTTATATTTTGAATCGTCGGGGCACAAAGTGTAACTGTAAAATCGACTGGTTGTGGGTTTGATTCCCGAATTCCCGATTGAGTAGAAACAGAACAATTATTTATTAATTTATATTTTCATTTCTTCGCCGTGTTATCGAGACAAAAGCACAGCGCTGAATTCCAACAACACGTAATGCCTCCAGAACTCGGCGGAAAGTGGGGAAATTGATTTGATTCAATTGATTGTGAAATGTATCTTTAATAATATATTTTTAATAATTTTTATCACAAATAAAAAAAAATCTTACCAAATTCATAAGAACATAGAGAACCGTTATTATGTAGAGAATGAAGAATAGCGCGTACCACTTTGATTTAGCGTACGATGGCATCATTACATCTGGGAAACTGAAATATGTATCATCCAGGAATTATTAATTACAGCCAATAAATTTAATAAATTTTTATTTGTCAATTTGTAAAACTACTTTCACTTTATTTGAAAACAAAATAGTTATTTTATTGGCCGATAAAAAAATATTATACTTTTTTTTAAATATTAATTTAAGAAGTGAATAACTCACTTAGCAGTTGTAAGAAGGACGAACATACTGACGAAAGAATCGCTTATAGTTTGAAAATGTCCATTGTCTATGTGCTCCGAGAACAAATAGTAGCCCAACAGTGAATACGTCGCTACAAAAAACATGAGCAGACCTGGAAAGAGACAATTAAATAATTTATATATGTATATAATATTAATCAAGATTACAAATTAAACTAATATTTCGGTGGCGAAGACTATAGAAAACTATGGTGACGGATAAATGATGACGGCTGACAGGTGGCGAGAGACCGACGACCATGGGATGACGGGTGACGGAAAATCGATGACCGTTGACGGATGACAAATGAAGGCGATGCATTCTTGTTTTATATGAAAATGTGATGTCATAAATGTCGTAATTATCTGTACACTGTAACTATAAATATCCTTTTGTGATTTTTAAAGAACACAAGTTATTATATTAGAAATAGGTGGGGTCAGGTCCATGTCCACCACAGAATAAGGCACAAGATTGTGCTCACTCCAGAAATAAAACTAATAAAAAATTAGATCCACAAAAATAAACGCTTACGTAAACATATCTATTCAAACTAGATTCTAGATATTCCTATAATCACAAACACACCACAGTCAACTAATTGCTTTCAACTCAATATTTTCTTATTTTATTCCTTTAAAAACGATACATACCCAACATATCAATAATGGGCGGCAACGATTGCAATATCTGTCTAATGAACCGTCTGACGCCGCCGCAATGTCGGGTGTCCACCAAAAATATCGGCCTCAACGCTCTAGTGACGCGGAAGTGAGACGACTGTCTGCAAAGTACCACTACCGCTTCTAAAACCATTATCAGTAGTGTGATACCCTGAAAAATAAAAAAAAATAAAAATCAGCTTCACGCTGTATCCTGCACACAGCAGAGTATGCAAAGGGAACCTAGTGTTAAAACACACCGTTCCCCACTTACCGCCCAGTTCTGGAGACATTGCGTGTTGAGTGGCGAAACTCAACGCCGCGCTTTGTCTCACCACCAGAGCGAAGAAATGAACATATAAATGTAAATGAATATTTCACCTCCTCAAATAGGAATCGAACCCACAACCAGTCGATTTTACAGCAACACTTTGTGCTTATATTCATTATTTTATTATTATAAGCAAGTAATTTTAAAATTACCTTTATCATCGTCCTCTTATGCTTAAAAATAGTTCCCCATCCAATCCATTTAAGCTTAAGATGTAGTTCAATACCTATCACAGATAATGCCAATAATTCTATAGTACCGTGTGCCCATACTGGAAGCTGAAAGCAGGATTACTATATTTATTTTAAATTGACCATACAAACAAAAATATATATGGAACGGATAACAGAGTGCCCCATCACTACTTCACTGCGGGAGAAGCTAGTATTATATAGTTATATCACAACAATTTTATAACAAGTGTGAGTTGGATTAGCGCACGAACGGTTCCGCACCATTATCTATAAAAATGGCAAAAATCATGTTTATTGTATGAGAGCCCCTTCAATATTTATTTTATTTTGTATATTTGCTGTTATCGTGGCCATACATATACATAATCTGTGAAAATTTCAACAGTCTATCACAGTTCGTTTGTACATTACAGCCTTGTGACAGACAGACAGACTGCGGAATCTTAGAGATAGTATGCCTTACGCAAAGGGTAAACCTTTTGCGTATGGAACTTTCAAAATAGTTATTTTAGACCATTGGTAAAAGGTCTCGTTGTAAATTCAATGGTCGTGAATTCTGTCCTCGGTAGAGAGTATTAGCTATTTCTCATTCGTCGTAGTTTCCTAGTTATAAAAGTTGACAAACTTAAACCAAGTGCTTCTATTAGGGTTCCATTTAAATAAAACGGAACACCTCTAAAATATATATATTTCTTAATTATTTGTATTTACATAAATTACCTCAAAAGCTGGAACAGCAGGATCTTCAGTGAACGCTAGAAGAATAAGAACTAAGGAAGCCAGTAAGTCTAGTCCGTGGTACCAGGGGTTGTGGACGCGGAGATAAGCTGGCAACTCCTCAGGGCTGGAAGGATGGGAGTCGAATTTCTCATTATTTAATCCTTCCTGGAAAAATAATGAATCACAGATTGAATAACATATTGTTCCACTGATATGTATATCTATTTTGATTTTTTTCAGTGCCTTTTGGCCGAAGACAATTACAAAAAAAATATGCTGCCAGTATTAATTTTTGGTTGATATTTATATACTTTTTCTATTTTAATCACAGATTCAATAACAAACCGAACTGTTTTTTTTTAATTTCATAGATTTTGCAAAGAGAATCTAGTGATATATGAACACATTTTTTACTTTTCTCTTTATTTACAAGCATTCCATCTCATCTGACCAATAGGCTCTAACTACACAAGGAAAAACGTAAGTACACAAGAATAAACATTCACTCGGATAGAATTTTCAATCGATCCACAAGGTGTCCTGGCCACCATTGCAGTTTCTTTATAAAAATAAAACTTAAAAAATAAATTAAATTAGCTTCACGCTGTATCCCGCACACAGCAGGGTAGGCAGAGGGAACCTAGTGTTAAGACATTCCGTTCCCCACTTTCTGCCGAATTCTGGAGGCATTGCATGTAGAGTGGCAGAACTCAACGCCGCGCTTAACCTCGACACCAGAGCGAAGAAATGGAAATATAAATTTAAGTAAATATTTCATCTCCTCTCCAGTCGGTTTTACAATCACACTTCGTGCCGCTGCGCCACGACTGGCCTGGGAAAAATAAAACTTACTTCTAAATAAATGGCTGCTTCGTGATAATTCATCTCCCAATGCTCGTCCTCGGACATTTGTAGTCCAGTATGAAGGGACGACCTGCTGCCCATGTCCAGAGTACCGTCGCCTGCGCCATCGGTGCCGGTTCTGCTATCTGGAAATCCAGATTTTTGTTAATAACAAATGTCGATTGGACCGATATAAAGAGGCACAAACGTGTGACTGTAAACGCGAAGGTTATAGGTTCTATTCCCATTCGAGAGAATAAAATATTTAATAAAAATATTTCCTCGTTTTGGTAACGAGGCGAAATGTGTCGTTGAGTTGCACCACTCAACGAGCAAAGACTCGAATTCGACCGGCCTGGTACAACCTAGTTTCTTAACTGGGTTCTGCCTACCTACCATGTTACATGTATGCGAGATACAGGCGAGGCTAATAAATTAACTTTATATTAATCACAAGCAATATAAAAATCATAAAATCATTATATTATATTTATCGTTAATGACAATTTAAAGTTTTTTTATATAGCTTACTAACTCAGAGTATTTGTACACGATGAATAAGCGGAATCCCATTGCAAATTATTTTTTACAGTACGCAAAAATGTATCTAACTTCATATTTTTGTTTCAATACAAAAAAATCACTTAAAAATTGTAAAGTACAGACACTACTGTCTTTAATAATTATAAGCCATAGAACTATAAAATTCTTAATGGTTAAATTTGTGCAAACACGAGATAAAATTACACCGTACAGTTAGCAAAAAAAATCACTTATATTTTAAAAAATTATAAAACTTATAAACTTGTCGGTATTGTTACTGATGAAAATAAAAACATATTGTAAGTTACTATATGTTTTTAAAGTAATATTAATAATCTTCAATTTAATTTCGTCTATAAAGTTGAAAATGAGGTGATATAAAAATGGCTTTACTACAGCAATTATTTGCGAAAGTAGATTGCCACGTATCCAGGTGGTGTGGATGATATTTTAACTTGTGACGTACTGTGCGGTTAGAAAATTCGGCGGCAGGTAACAGGTCAAACACTTCTTCAGAACACTCCCCATGATAAATGCGGTAGAGAACGCACAGCGAGGAGACGTCTCTACGCAAAGCCAAATTGTCAAGCCTTTCACAGATCATTGGGTCCCCAATGATTCGAATGGATCTCCGTTGTATGCGATCAAAAGGTTCGAGCTGATACTGGGGTACATCGGCCCAGAGATGAGAACAGTACTCCATATGAGGCCGAACCTGGGCCCTATATAGGGCCAATCGGTGTTTTGGCGTGAAGTACCGTCTCGCTCTGTTGATGACCCCCAGTTTCTTCAAGGCGTTGCTTTCCAGATGATCGCGATACTGGCAGTCACTCGAAACATTAAGGCCCAATATACTGATACTGGGCGCGGCTGTAAGGGGAGTATTTTGAAAGAGATATTTTGAAGGTGATACGATAAATGGGAAGTTCCTTTCACCCCATGAGGAAACATTGTCGAGGGACGCCTCAACAGAAGACACAAGTTTATTTCGGCACTGTTCAGCGTTTTCCCGAGAAAGACTTGCTCGGCCGGAGTAAACAGCGTCCACCGTGCTATCATCTGCATAGCAATGAATACTAGAATCCTCTAACATATCATTGATATGCAGAAGAAACAGCGCAGCCTTGGGGAACACCAGCGTTCACGGGCATATGTTTGGAGCAAAAACCGTCGACAGTAACCCTGATGCTGTGCCCAGTGAGAAAGCTGGCGATCCACTTGCATAAATTTTCGGGAAGCCCATAGGATGGAAGTTTGGCCAGGAGCGCCCTATGCCACACTCGATCAAAGGCCTTCGCCATCTCCAAACTAACTGCCAGGCCCTCTCCCTTGCTTTCAATAGCCGCAGCCCAACGGTGGGTTAGGTAAACCAGAAGATCACCGGTTGAGCGACCATGGCGGAAGCCATATTGTCGGTCGTTAATCAATCGGTGATCCTATAGATGGTTTATCTGAGAGCATTATTAAGAGCTGGCTATTAATAATGCTCTCCATGACTTTTGAGAGCAGGGAGGTGATAGCAATAGGCCTGTAGTTAGATGGATCGGACCCATCGCCTTTCTTTGGCTACCTTAACGCCTTAACGCTACGATTTGCCTCATTACTAGAGCGAGAAAACTAAAATAAATAAATATTTTATGCCCCTCAGAAGAAGCCGAGTCCACAAGCGTGAACACCGGCTTATGCCATTACGCCACGACGGCCTCATTCAAATTCACGGCCTTCAAATTATGGCTAATTTAATTGTATTAATGAAGTTCTCTCTTTTGCCGGGGCTTAGGAAGAAACTGAAAAGTTTAGGAAGAAACTAGAAACTGTAGTCCCAGCCAAATGATGGTCAGCAAGAAGCACCGTGAGGTATGAATGGGTTTATTGTAGATGATCTACATCTGTTAATTCACACAACGAGCCCTAGCGGTAAATTCAAAATAAATCTAGTACAGGTAGTACTAGATTTATTTTGAATTTCTGCAAGTAAAAAAAATATGTTGTCTTATATACTTTTCAGAATACAAGAGACATTCTTCAGAATACTTCAATAATTTTTTTTTGATGTTTTGTAAAAATATATAACAATATTCGTATTCGATTTATACAAAGATCAAAGCAAAATGGTTTTTTTTTGCTGACTCTACACTGTATCGTCACTACAAACATTTACTTTGTGATAAAATTACGTTATTCGTCGGACTTATTTGAGTCAAGGTTAACAAAAGTGCAATGTAGTTTACTCGCAGACTGATATTTTTTACTAATATTTTAATTATTTATAATTTTTATTATATATGTATTTAAATGCTTCTCTTTTTAATCAATTTCTGTTTACGGTCAGAAGAATCCTAGTGTTAAGACACTCCGTTCCTCACAAATCGAGGAGGTCCTATATTCGTTAACTAAGTATTTTTTAATTTTAATTCATTTATTTCTCCGTCATTAGTGCACCAATTTCTGCTTATAAATAACATTTATGAAACCTCCATAAAGTTTCCATGAGTAGGAATCGAATCCGTGACCCGCTGGTCCACTGCCTTTACATACTACAATATATTAAAAAATATATAATAAAACAAAAAAAAGACATAGTAAGAGAGAAGTAAAGGTTATATAAGAGAGAAATAAAGGTTAGCTCGTTCTTCTTCAAC
The DNA here is from genome assembly GCA_917862395.2 of Heliconius sara. Taxonomy (NCBI): domain Eukaryota; kingdom Metazoa; phylum Arthropoda; class Insecta; order Lepidoptera; family Nymphalidae; genus Heliconius; species Heliconius sara. The sequence continues at coordinate 10,126,296 of OU860781.1, forward strand.
TTGAATTTGAATTGTGTAGAAGATAAAGAAAAACTTTATACTCTTGTTAAATTCCACTATTTTCAACTATTCACTAGGAATTGTGAAATTGCATAAAACTTGTAAAGTTAACTTCGATTGAAAACTTTTATCCTACAGTTGCTAGTTCACATATATATAAAACAATATATGTATAACTACGGACTATGTTCACGCCAAAAACGGAAAACCTAGTGTTAAGTCACTTCCGTTCATTACTGTTAACAGAATTCTGAATGCGTTACGTGTTGAGTGGCGTAATCCAACGCCGCGCTTTGCCTCGTTACCAAAGTGAGAAAATAAAAATATTTAATATTTCATTTTCTCAATTGGAAATCAAACGCATGTGCCCCTGCGCCCTAACTAGCATCATATATGTAAAATAAAAATTATCAATAATTCTTATTTGCATGATATTCAAACTTAATCCTTAAGTATTTGTTTAATAATAGGCCAAAATATTTTTTTCCCAATACAGTTTTTACCCAACATATATATTTTTATACATACTTTAGATGTATAAAAATATATATGGATTCGATATAAAGATATATTTGTATGGATTCGATCCCCACTTTGAAATCTTTTGAATGCCTTCTTTCTGGTAAAATGTCTTCCACACAATCACATCTCGAAATAAAAATAACTTTTCCTATAAATCAGCTTCACGCTGTATCCCGCACACAGCAGGGTAGACAGAGGGAACCTAGTGTTAAGACACTCCGTTCCCCACTTTCTGCCGAATTCTGGTGGCATTGCGTGTGAGTGGCAGAACTCAACGCCGCGCTTAGCCTCGACACCAGAGCGAAGAAATGGAAATATAAATTTAAGTGAATATTTCATCTCCTCGAGTGGGGATCGAACCCACAACCAATCGGTTTTACAGTCTTACTTCGTGCCGCTACGCCACGACTGGCCTCATACTTTTCTTATGGATGATATGTATGACCTTAAAATATATGAATGCTTGTTACTTCATTTATTACATTATTAATAGTTAATGACGATAGTGGGTTCGATCTCCACTTGAGGGAATGACTTATTTATTTTTTTTATATTCTCATTTCTTCGCTCTGGCCTCAAGCAGAGTATGGCATTGAGTTCCGCTACTTAAACCGCAATGCCTTGAAAAATTTCGGCTAAAAATGGGAAACGAATACTAGTCCTACCCTGCAGTATGCGGGATACAGGGTAAAGCTGATTATTATTTAATCTAATAGTTAAAGTTACGATTAATTTTAAGATTATACACACACCTAATTAGCAACTACATGGCTTCGTAAAGACATTTCAATGCTATATCTTTGTATCAGGCGCAATATAATTCTTTCTCCTTCCTAACCAATGAGCGATAATTTTGCCACGCTAATAATTTATGCAAGCCTTTTAAAGGTAAAACTTACAATCTCAGACGGAAACCGATAAATAAGTGAAAATAATTAAAAATAATACATTAAATTTTAACGATAATAAAGTTAATAAATGGGTAACAAGCACAGGTTGGTACTGATTGTTTTTAGTTGTGATCTCCTGTAGTAACTAGTATTAGAGGTTCAAACCAACTAAGCTCTATTTCTTAATAACCACAACTATTGTAAAGTATTCAAAAGTTCAATTCAAAGTCAATTATTATCCATCCAATTCAATTTTAAAGATACTATATTATACCACCCGTTGTCATTTCTGTGTCCTTCCCTACAGTTTTTAAGCAATTTCTATGCAAAATTTCAACTTTCTAAGTCCAGCGGTAGTTTCGTCCGTGCGTTGTCTGTCAGACCCTGACTCACCCGCCAAGAGTTCAATACCAATTTCAGGATTGTAGGTCAAAGGAAAGTACAGTTTATAAAAATCGACAAACTTAAGTTTGTGGGCGTATACACTCATTTTGTATGTGATTGTTATTGACTACAAATATAATAAGGTTGTTTTATTTTTTACAATAAAACAACCTTATTATATATGTAAAAATAAAAAACAATTATTTTATTTTTATGAAATACATAATAAATTTTCACTTTTCGGATTTATCTATTTATTTGTATTGTATGTTCTTGCTACCGTGTTAAATTTAATAACTGTAGGTCCATCCATCACTTAAAAGTAAAACGAAGTAAATCAAGTAAAACAAACAGGCTTAGTAATTCGATATTGTAGTAAGGCTGTTGTAGAATTAGCTTGGCACCGTATTCGAAAATTGTAAAATCTTTTTTTAAATTATTTTTGTTTAACAAAATCAAAGTACGTTTTACATACACATTATGTAAATTTATTTTTTACTTCTTAGTTGTAATCGGTTTTTCTTCATTGATAAGATTAATTTATTTTCCTGTTAAATCATGGGTAGACCTTAAAAGGATGCTTCTCAAGTTATTGGTGGTCCTATGTAAAACTTCAAACTTCATTAGTATTAATACTTATCTAAATAAGTATTAATACTAATGAAGTTAATGAAGGTAAACCGACCAGGCGCTCTGACCACTGCCATACGTTCTCGCCAAGCTACATCGAAATGGTCGGTTTCCAGGAGGCGCGGGTTCGAGTCCCGCTACGTTCAAATTTTTATACGTTTTCTAAATAACTATTTATCCTTCCTAAGTGTGGATTAACACTTTAAAAATGTTTAAAAATATTCATTAGTATTATTTTACATTCTAACATTTTGGCATATTAACAAGAACATACATAAAAATATTCGGGCGAATTGGGTATCTCCTCTTTTTTGACGTCTGTTAAAAATGAGAATATCCTCTTTTTTAAATTTGGTTGAAAAGAAATGCAACGATAAGGAATCTCTCTTCTGACACCAATTTTAAAAAAAAATCCTTATAACTATTACAGATATTTAAATTTTTACCAAAAAAAAACTATTTCAACCGGATCCCACAGTCAGAACCTAATTAAATTTTTATCAACCTACCCTCGAAGTGTATCCTTTCAAATAAAAAAAGAATCATCGGAATCGGGTGACGTGATGTTGAACTATACGTCCATTTGTGGCGCACATACGTAATGCAAATTTAAGACTTATGTGATTTCCTCTTAGATACCATTGTCAGAAATAGACCACAAAAAATAATCAAAATCGGTTCATCCAGTCAAAAGTTCTGAGGTAACGATCATAAACCACGGACAGCCTTATCATAGATAAGATATCATAGATAAGGCTGTCCGGGACTTTTTCAGCCAGTGGTGAAACTTAAAGTACTAAAATTATAGGTACGCGTTATACAAATCTAACTAGAAGTAGACAAAACAGTACTAGAAGTAGCTTCATTTAACATGTAACAATAGCAAAAACAATTGAATTTATCAGTAACAACGTTAGGAAATGTATATAGCGCAATTGTTCCGAACGACCTCGCTGTCAAGTGCAAGTTTGAAAAGGCTGAGTGCCGGCAAATCGTGATTTTGAAATTATTACGCAATATAATGGAGACAGAACGTCGTGTTGTTAATTTGAAAATCATTTTACTCTGTGAATAATATTTTGAGGCCAGTGCGACTGTAAACGCGATAGATGGTGGGTTCAATTCCCACACAAGGAAACGAGCCATTCAACTCGCAATGCTTATAGAATAAGGCGGGACGTGGAGAAGTGTCTTCGCTTTCTCTGCTGTGTGCGGGATACAGTGTGAAGTTGTTTTTAATCAGCTTCACGCTGTATCCCGCACACAGCAGGGTAGGCAGAGGAAACCTAGTATTTTTAGACACTCCGTTCCCCACTTTTCGCCGAATTCTGGTTTGTTTTATTTATTTTTAGTTAATCTCCCTCCTGATATAATCATTTCCCCGAGTGAGAATTAAACCCAAAACTATCACATTTATAGTCAGACGCTGTTCCGCTGCGCCACGACGGCCTTAATTATTGCGGCGATCTATTTGATTATCTGATTTAAATCATGGATATTTTAAACTTTAAAACAAGGAGTGCCTCCATGATGCGTCATGAAAATCAAGAAACACTTGACTGTCTAACAATAAGCAATTTGTCATTTCTTTTGTTTATTAAAATGCGGCGTCAAGTTCCGTCGCTTAACAAATAGGCTGTGGTTATAATAAAAGTATTACTTCGTTCACACTTTAGTCACTAATCAGATGTAATTTACACAATACACTGATGTTAATAATCATAATCTCATTTTAACATGTTTTTTATGCCTCAGATTTAATAGCAAAATAGAAAGACAAACTTAAATTGAAAGCAAACAATAACATTTAGTATATTGGCTGGCAAAATAAAAAAGATGTCTTCATTAACAGGAATTTCATTTACTGTAATATGTAAGAGTTGGACAATAATAGCTAAAAATCTTAATTAAAATTAAAAAAAAACAGTAGTTAACTTACAAAGTAAGTGAATAAACAAAAAAGAATGCATGCAGCTACTGTTGTGAAATGCACAATTAAACATTATAAAATTACAGTTGAAGCATATTTTACATATTCTTATCTTATTAATAATTTCATCATGCTTCCGCCTTTCATGAGTCAGAGTTTTTATTTAGATAATGTGTTAATATTTTTAGAATGTTAGTAGTTATTTTTAAGTTGTTTATATTTTTTTGTTTTAGATGTTTTTAAAGTAGCTATAAATATAAAATTTTCTTTTATTATTAGATATATACATTGTTGTATTTGAAATTAATTTATAAATTTTGAAAGTACAGACCAATTGCACTAATCCACCACTTTGATGGATGGAAATGTCTAATAATTTGGCACTGTTCTAATATAATTTAAAAAAATATGTGGGAAAAAATTATTCAACAAAGATTACAATTTGCAGGATGATATTTGAGGATTTTTTAAAAACTATTAATTAGGTATTCATGAGATATGTTATAAAAATATATAAAGATTAATATTTACAAAGAACATATTCTTTTCATGAAATTCATCATAAGATCCAGTCCATCAGAACATTTCAATAATCTAGCACCCTCTTTAATTGTGTTAAATAATTATTTTTTTATACTTTGCATACTGTCATATGAAAAGTTTTTAAAGATATTTAATTACTAATTAAAGATACAATGAGTTGGAATATTAAGAATTTATGGAAAAATATATATATATTTATAAACTCACATGATTTTAATAGGTACCAGCGATCTTTAAAATAATCTAAAAAAATATTTGTAATTCCTACTAACTTTGACATGTTGTACAATCACTGAAGTCACACCATTCAGATGTAGTTGAATATCTTTTGTTGAAAAGATAAGATAAGGTTTGCTCTGAATTATCTATTATTATACTAAATAACTGGGACAATCCATTACATTGCAAGATATAATTAAAAATTTATTCTAACTATTTAAAGGCAAATTAAAAAATAAAGGCTGATAAAGAAAAGAATTAAATATCTTTTATACCCTGCTGTGTGCGGGATACAGCGTGAAGCTGATTTTTTTTTTTTGTAAATTAAAAACAAAATTAATATGAATATGACAGAAATATAACAGCTTATCATAGTTTATATATACAAATAAACAGTTACTTATTACTTTGATAAATCAAGAATGTGGAGCATTAAACCGGACTAAACTAGATTAATCTGTTCAGGGGAAGCTTGTATACAGCAAATACAATTGGTTTGAATATACATGAAGGTTTAAATTTAAGATTATCTTGTTAGCTGCATCTATTACCTAGGTGCTGAGTTATGTGCAAAAATAATAGCGGCATGCAGGCAAAGCGGCTATACATGCATACATACAAGTTATTTATTTAAGCCGTCTACGGGAATTGGGTCGACCGTTTTAAAAGTAACGTTTATTATACATGGATTAGTTACGGACAATGACTCATCGTCTACGTCAGTATCCCGTATATGGGGTATTGATCTCGCAAAATCAATGTATAAAAAATTATATTGAAGGAAGAAAATTAAACAAATGTTAAAACGCATCATAAATGTATTGTTAACAACAAAAGCGTACACATATTGCTGCGGCTACTGTGCATTGAAAAATGTGAGCTTCTCGTTTACTTGTGACGTTGGAGCCGTAGTTGTTGATGCTGGTATTTGCGAAATCATCACTAAATCTTTTATAACCATCCGTCGGCGAAGACGGGCTCCTCAAAGAAGCCATTTCCGAATACTGATTTTTTTTCTACGTTGACATTTAACTTAGGAACTTAAATGTCAAATTTAATGACGTAATGACGTATCGTTTAAAATTGTAAAATTATTATTTTTAAATAAAGTTAAAGAACTATTAAAAATATAATGAACTGTATAGTAAAATTATAATTACACTAAATTTTATATATATTATAATTTAATAAATATATTTACTTTACTAACTACTATTATCTATAAAAAAATCGATAGCATCGTCAGGATTTTGTTACATCCCTACCTCACTGTTCACGTTATCTGTGTCAACTTATGTCAACTTCTTTTTCTCGATCCCGGTTCTAATGTGAGTTCGTGTTGTGTTTGTATAAAATAAATCCAATCGAATAAACTTATTATTAGAGCATCGCAAATATTTTATGTATGAAATATTTTTTTAACATTACGAACAAGTGATACTGTGCTATATTTTTATTTTCTATATCATCAAACAACTTTTTCATGAAATATAAAGTTTGACGTTCAAGAAAGTGGCGACAAAACTTTAGTGGGTTTTAATAGTATTAAGTGCAATGTGATGAATTGAATTCGTTTCAAGCCTTAATAATATAAAAGCTATGATCACTTGTTGGTATTTACACAAAACTCTTCATGTGTATAACCTGTAAGTAGAGTCAGATGGTCAGATTGTTTAGAGGTTGTGTTTTGTTGTAGTATGGCTCCACCTCAGCCCAAGGCGGTGGCCAAGGCCCCCGCAGCCCCAGCGGGCGGAGTTAAGAAACCAGCGAAGGTTGGCAAACCGAGGAATTATGACTTAGGAAATGGAATCGTCAGATTCTCCAAGGCTAAAATGTTCCACAAGAAGGTGCGTGATTCAATCTTCTAACTATACTTAAAACTATAGTGTTTTATTTAGAAATAATATATAATAAAAATATTCTAGCTAAATAATTCAAATACAATGTACCACGACCTCACATATTCGAGTATGGGGGTCTGACTTGAAATTCGATTTCCTTTAGGAGGAATGAATTATTTTCTCAATTAGCAATTAGTCGTAAATGTTGCTTGGGATAACCTGAAGCCAGTATAAAAACATTTTATTATTGAAAAATATCAATATATTTATGATTATTATTTATTTGCAGGCTAAGTACAAGTTCATTGGCAAGAAACACCCAAAAGCACCTAAGCCCAAGAAGCCCTCAGTTGTAGTAAAGCCTATTGGTGGTGAGAAGAACGGAGGAACCCGTAAAGTACTCTTGCGTCGCAGGAAATCTTTCTACCCCACTCAGGACAAGTAGGTTATCATAATAATATTAAAAACTTTTATTTAGCACTTACTGTTTGAACTTTAAATAAATTTCTAAAACTATAGTGTACACCCTAACTCTAATTTGCACTTAGCTTGAAATTTGAATATTATGGTTCCTAATAAAAAATAGTTGTGAGATGGATAGGTAGACAAACAAACAGGAAGAAAACATAATAAAATCATACAAGGTTTGCATTTTTCATTGTTATAATGAAAGAGAACCTCAAAAATATTGTATTTAAAATGTTTTTCTTAATGTTTTTGTAAAAGACAAAGTTTGGAAGATATTTTATTTAATTAAATTAGAATGCTTCCAGAATTTGCCAGAAAGTCAGGAATGGAGTATCTAACTTAACACTAGGTTCCCTCTGCTGTATGCAGGATACAGCATAAAGCTGATTTAATATTTTATTACTTATGTACACTTCAAGTTTGCAATGTGAGGGATGATGATCTGATGTTTTAATTTTGTTAATATTAAATATTCTACTTTCCTCACATCTTTTTTCCGCAATGTACATACAGGAAGCTTATAATGAGACACTCTGTTCCTCATTTTCTGTTTGGTTTTTTAGCATCACTCTGTATCCCACACATAGTAGAGTAGACAGAGGGAACCTAGTTTTGGAACACTTTGTTCCAATTAAGTCCACCACACTCTACCAAATGTTAAATGTCTTGCGTGTTGAGTTGCTGAACAAATTTTCTGGCTTTCCCAAAATATTATATTCTTTTATATTGCAGAATCCGCAAAATCCCCCACCACAAGACGTTCAGTAAACACGCGAGAAACATTCGCCCCAGCCTCACAATTGGTACAGTGTGCATCCTCCTGGCGGGCAGACACGCAGGCAAGCGCGTCATCCTGGTAGGAATACTGCCAAGTGGCTTGCTGCTCGTTACTGGGCCTTTTGCTGTGAGTGTTATATCTTTTTACTAATTATTTCTTGCTCTAGTATGGTTGAAGAGTTGTGGCTATGAAGTATACATGGCTGTGTAGATTTAATTATAGGATTTTACTCACTTTAATTTTTATATTCTGAGTGCACAATGTGCAAAATTTCAGATAGCCTTATTTCTTAGGATTACAACTGTAATATGTAATGTTATGCTGAGTTATATTACCTATTAAGCCTGCCTTTTTTACATTTAAAGTTTTTTTTTTACACTTTTGAATTGTATAAAAATGTACATAATGAAAAAACAAAAACTGGATTTAGCAGGCTTATACTCCAACAATATTTGAATTGGAACCATTAGTTTCTGAGATTAGCATATTCAACCAAACAACTTCAGCTTTATTGCTTAAGTATCGGTCAAAAATATAATTACTTACTAATTTATCTATATTTTCAGTTCAACTCATGCCCACTCCGTCGTATTCCTCAACAATATGTGATCGGTACCAGCACTAAAGTGGATCTTGGAGACTTCAAGTTACCGGCCCACTTGGATGATGCCTACTTCAAAAAGAACAAGAAGAGCGTCAAACGTAGTGTCAAGCGTAAAGAGGGAGAAGATATCTTTGCTTCTAAGAAAGAGGTATTTTTTTTTGTATATCTCATTGTTTCAGTTATTCTGATAGATTTAATTTTAGAATCAAAGATGTTTTTAGTATTAGTATTTTATTTGAATAATTAAGCACGCATTTTTCTGTTGGGATTTTTTTTTTAATTTTGTATATGAATCCCACTACTCAACATGAAATTTCTCCAAAATTGGGCCGTGCGTGACGAGTTACTTAACACTAGGTTCCCTCTTATTTAGCCTGCTATATGTGAACCTAATCTATTTTTGTTCTTTATTCCAGAAATACGTTCCATCAGAACAACGCAAGTCCGACCAGAAGTCAGTGGATGAGGCGGTCATCAAGGCGATCGGCAAGCGAGCTGACAAGAAGATCCTCCGCGGATACCTCAAGTCTGTGTTCGGTCTGCGCTCCAGCCAGTTCGCGCACCGACTTGTATTTTAGATACATAATATAATAAATAACAAAAACTTGTATCAAATGTGTTTTATTTACTACTGGCGACATAGACTTGATTGCTAGCTGCCCGTGAGACTTACATTACTGACTTTTCTATACACTAGACATTTCAAAAATGCTTTACCTTATTTAATATAGAATACTTTTAATGTAAACAAACAATTTAACAATCCACTATTTATTTAACAAGCCACATTGTTTTATATAAAGTAACACAACTATTTATATTTAATGGCGGGACGGGAGCGCGCTGACGGTGCGTTCCTTGCTTTGGCGCCGTTACGTTCCCGCCATTCTGCTTCTAAGCGGGCGTAAACTCCACCTAAAATAATGGTTGTGATAAAATCTTCACTACTACTTCATGCTACGTAAAATTAAACAAATTTTATTCTTACATATGTCTATCACTAATTATTATTATTACTTTAAATTGCCAGTGTAATTAGGTGATATGGCAGGGTGTGACTCTAAGCACGACGGTTGTGTGTTCGATTCACGCTGTTTCTCGCAAACAGCAGGGTTGACAGAGGGAATCTAGTGTTAAGACATTCCATTTCCCACTTTTAATAGAATTTCGAGGCATTGCTTGTTGAGTGACAGAATTTAACGCCACGCCTTAGTGCTAGAGCGAAGGAATGAAAATATTAATAAATAGTTAATTCCGTCTAATAGGGATCGAGCCCACAATCGTCCCGTTTCCCTTTGTGCCTCATGAGAAATAATCATTATTTCATAATATTTTAATTTCCCAGCTCTGGTACAAAGCGCGGCGTAGAGTTCCGCCAGTCAACACGCAATACCTCAAAAATACAGTGTCTTAACACTAGGTTCTCTCTACCTACCCCGCTATATCCGTAACACAGCGTGAAGCTGGAAAAAAATAATAATATTGCTTAAAGAGATTGGACTAATTATCCAGATCACGAGTTCAAATCTTCCAACGATCTACTGCTACTACTACTACAACTATATATAAAAAAAAGCAATCATCCGAAAGATATCTCCGTGTTACTTCTATTTTGTTTTTTCAGTTTACCACATACCAGGATGGGCCCTCTGTTTGGACGTATGATGGTGTCGCCTAACCAGTGCGACACGCATGTGCTGGGCGGCCTTCTCTTCGAAGCGTCTCTGTCCGTCTTGATTACTTCGAGCTGACTGAGAAGATACCCATAGCCTACCCGGCACTCGACCACGGCGACCACTGTGGACAACAATGCCTTTTCATATCATCACGTAGCGAAACTGGACATTTCGTTTTCTACTTTTCATTATTTCCGGAAAATCTTTATTTATCTTTCGTCAATAGGAAGCTAAATTTTAGTAATTACATCACAGTCGAGAAGAATGTAAGTAAGAAAATCATAATATAAAATCTTAGCAATCATCTACAGCTATTTTCACACCGGTCATGACTCGTTGTACTGTATCTTGTATAAATACATCCAAGTTAAAAACCGCTACATACGCGTTTCTAGTAATAGGCGGCACGGAAACCGGGGGCGGAGCCCTATTCCGTGGTCGGGAGCGCCGCGGAACATCTTCTTCGCTGCGTCCGCTATCTGTGCTCTGTTCACTCGAGTCGCTAGATGTGTCGTCTACTGGGTCACCTTCTGTACTACCTGCGCCTGGCTTTGCAAATTATTAAATTTTATAATATTTTCGTTTCCTTTTTTTTATTTAAATAAAAGGAGATAAAAAAATTAAAGTAGTAAGTAGCGGGATTAACATAAATTTTTCTCTGAAAAAAAATATTAATATACGAATACTCAGATTTTTTTTTTAAATAATAAAAAAAATCTGTAGTAAGTATAACATTTACTACTTTTATAAAAAGATTTATATAGACAACAAAATAAATTATAATTTGAACAGGACGAATCACAGGACAAATACTGAACCGAAAAGAATATTACATTTAGTTTAAAAACGCCATAAGCATAGACAATCAGTGACGTCACATAAAAACTTATGAAATGCAATAGACAAATTAATTTTCATCAAAATATATACTACTTCAATGATTCTAAAGCAATCTAAATACTCTAGAATATGTAAATTAACTACACAAGTACACGTCACATAATATATATACACAAATCCGCTTTCCAGGAGGCGCGGTTTCGAGTCCCGCTACGTTCAAATCTTTATACGTTTTCTAAATAAGCAACTATTTGCATTCCAAACTAAACACAAAATCTACCTAAATATGAAGGTTGATAGTTTAAACATTACCTAAACACAATATCTAAAAATAAATTAAGTTCTTTAAGCACAAAGTTTCAACACAACAAAAAAAATGGTCCTTCGAGCCTTACCTTTAGAGCACTATCTTCCTTTACCGGGGTCCTAGGTTTGATTTCCCTTCGCTCCGGCGAAGTACAGTTAGCACTCCCTGCCAGCGACTGTGTAGATGCTCGAGGTGCACCCAAAACGGGAGAGCCAGGACGTGTGTTAGCTGCACGTGCCCACGTATGATGGGATGTTGCGTTATTTTAATTACATATCCACTAGAAAAATTAATTATTTTCATTTTCTCGCTCTGAAAGCGGCGTTGAGCCCCGTCACACAGCATGCATTACTGGAAAAAAGTCGGCAGAAGGTGGGGGAAGTAGTGTCTCAACACTAAGTATAATCTTCTTCAACTTACTCTGCTAATACATCATTAAACTATTCAATAATTATTTATGATATTTAAGTGTAACTAGAACTAAATAGATTTCTATGTACATCACGTTTTATGATTAAGTGAAGAAACCGCTGTGATACTTACTGTTATCTCCATTTTTGTTGTCAAATGTGTGGTTTTAAAAAGCTAGTTTTATAATGAATTTTATAGCATTTTGTCATAAAGTAATTTTTCACTGATATTCTCTTAAAATAATCGATTCTTATTATTACAAAATTGAAACAGAGCTAGAGTCTGAGACCGTCTACAACGCTACACCAACAGATACTAGAGGTGTCTAAAATATATTGAAATAGTATCCACACCTTATGGTACTTTTATAATGTTATAGGTATATAGGTTTTAGAGAGGATATTTTAATTTAATTAAAACATTTTAAGTTTATATAACTATGTATACAAAATCATTTATTTAATTTAAAAGAGAATACCGTGGAAAATAGATTTGAAAAACAATAAACAAGTATAATTTTGACAAAGCAACGTTAATAATGAAACTACGGATGTTGCCAATGTGGAGAGCGTATGTACAGCGGTCTTCTATTGGCTTGAATTTTTTTAATGGTATCATAATTTGCTTGGTAAAGTTCAATATTTTTTTTAATCAATTTTAATCGTAACATAACATCAAAAAATAAATGTTAAATGAAGGAAATAAATGACTTATTATGGAGCTCATAAGCTCTCATTATTATAACTTTAAAACGTAATTCAAATATATAGTAAAATTTATATAAATTTTAATAAACGCCGCATTAAAATTCAATTTCAGATAATCCAAATTTTCAAGCAAATCACGACACCTCCAAATAAAAAAAAAACAAATCAATTCTCACGGTTGAACTTAGTGTTGCTAGTGTACAGTTTGCCGAGTAGCCCCAATGGTTGGCGAGGAGGAGCGAGCTGTATTCCCTCCCACCAAAAAACCTCTTTGCATTGGAGACGACCGTTCGCATCTTCTGTGTTCTCTGCAATGTCATCTAATATGTTGCTAGTTTAAAGTTTAAATTTAAATAAAAAATAAATCAGCTTCACGCTGAATAACCCCCACAGTAGGGTAGGCAGAATGAAGCTAGTGTTAAGACAATTCATCCTCCATTTTCCGCCGAATTTTTCGAGGCATTGCGTGTGAAGTGGTGGGCTTTTGACAGATGCCTTGGTGGCAGAGCAAAGAAGCGAAAATATTACTAAACAATACTTCGGGATGGAACCCACAACCGTCGCGTTACAGTCACACCCTTGTACCCGTAGCCCTTTATAAAAAAAAAACTTTAAAACCACCTGGTTCACCCTTACAACAATAAGAAAAATACTAAAATCCGAAAAAAAAGGAAAAAAAAGACTTATCAATCTTACCTCTAGGCACAAGCCGGGTCAGTCTCTCCGGGAACATCAGCTGGGGCGGTCGCATTGCAATGATGTCGCGGAACCTGTTGTATATCTCCATGACGGCCGCGTCCGCCGCCAGACTCTCATCCGGAACGTGTTCGCGGAATTGACAACCCTAATTTTTAAAGATATTTTTGTTTGATTCTAAGATTTACATGTAATGCTTTCTTTTTTTTCAGCTTCACACCGTATCCCGTATGTAACGGTTTGGGCAGAAGGAGACCAGTGTTAAGACACTCCGATTTCCATTTTCCACCGAATCCTGAAGGCATTGCGTGTTGAGTAGCGTAACTCAACGCTGCGCTTTGCGTTTACATTTGAACTCTACTTCCCCTACATAACGGCCTCAAGAACTGCATTTCTTTTTTTACATTTTTGTCTTAAATTTTCTTTAGAATTGATTGATTTTATTTAATAATTTTTCATCTACAGTATAAAAGTTCAGATATATTTTATGGATAACAAAGTATTACTATATAGTAGTAGTTAGCAATTTTTTTTTTGTAAGTTTACTAGACTAGACGGCACTTTACAAGAGGCGGGGATTCGATTCCCGCTATGTTCAAATTATTATATTATACTAAGAAATGTAAAAAAATGTAATAATATCTTATCTTACAGTATTCCTAGTAATCGTTTCAAATCTGTACGCCCGCTCCCCGCAGCACGCGTAGCGGCCGGCGGCGAGCGGCGCGCGGCCCTCCACAGCGAACATGTGGGGCCCTTGCTCGTGGTGGGAGCACCACTCCATCTAATTAAGGCAATGTCTTGTAAGGCAGGATGACCGTCTAGTGTTAAAAGATTCGTTGCCTATTTTTCATGCCATTTAGAGATAATGCATGATAACATCACAATATCAGGCCAAGATCAAAGGGCCGCCAGAAGCAAAGCTGAAATTTTGAAGTCTATTGGTGTAGTTGGCGCTACCTCTCAAATGTCATAGGTCTCTGGGTCTCAGTCAATTTGTCTCGCTCAACAGATAAAGTAGAAAAACGATGTTTTTAAAATTTAAATTAATTTCCTTGTATTCAAAAGTAAGTAAAGTAAAAGAAACATAAGATAAACAAAAACCTATCCAAACCTTATTAAAAAAAAACTAAGAAACCAAATGTCTTTTTTAATGAGAAATCAAACATAGACTCTAATGCTATAATCTATGCATGTATACTTAATACAAATCCGTCAATATTTTAACTATCTAATTACCTGATAAGCCGGAAAATGTGAATCGCAAAGCTGACATCGTAAAAAGTGGCAGTCAGCCCACAGCCGCCAGTAGACGCGACGCCAGGCGCGCAGCTCGCCGTACAACCACACTATGTAGTCGTTGAGACTCCAGGATACGTCTCTATATTGAATTTTAAAAAAACACCTTCCCACTGTATCCAGCACACAACAAGACAGAGGCAAACTAGTGTTAAGACTCTTCGTTCCCCACCTTCCGATGAATTTTTGATTCATTGCGTGTTGAGTGGCGGTCCGTAACTTCCCGGCTTTCGTCTCGGTGTAGAGCAAAAAAATGAAAATTACAATAAATAATAATTCATTCCTTTGAGTCGGGATCGAACCCACAACTGTCACGACGATATATTTAATTGCAGTTTGGATGTAACAGGTGTTTTTATCGAAATAGATGGGGTTCATAGAGAGGGCTTGTCTTGAAGAATGTGTGTCAGGTTTAAAGGTTAAATTTAATGCTCTCTGCAAACTGGACAAAGTAATATTACTACTCATCAAGGCCATGGGGAACCATTTTTTTAAAATTTTCGCACAGTATGGTGGTTTCCAGATTAGGTGGATTTTTCATAAATGCTTATTTAAAGACTGAATGTCGCGCTTGTCTAACCACGAAAAATGTTATATAATCCCAAAACTATAAATGGGTACGTGTACTTCTGCTATAGCTTCAGGTTTATTCCCGCTGAAAGGGAGCAGAGTCAAAACACTCCGTACCTTCTGCGCACTTTACTTTATTTTCGCCCTTCTCTCTCTCCCCTCTCCCTCCCGTCGCGTGGTTAGTGGCGGAACTCAACGCCACGCCTTGTCTTACGAATAATTCAACTTTTTGAAAACTTTTTGAAAAGTTCGTTTTCCCCAATAGGGATCGAACCCACAACCATCAGTAACATATATCAGTAACATATATATAATATAAAATTTGAAAAAACAGCAAGTATACAGTGACATCGTTATCAAATTAACGTATTAATAAAAAAAATTATAAGCTCACTTAGCATGATTGGATATAACATTCCCGCGTCGGTCGATGCGCATGCTGGCGGGCTGACAGGGGACCTGCTCCGCTATGTGACGACCTAGTAGCTTGTTACACCTGTAAAAGTATATAATTTAGTAAGTAGTTACTGAAAATTAGGAATTTTTTGATTTTATTCTATGGCCGTGGCGACAAAGATAAGGACACAAGCTTGTAACTGTAAACGCGGCAGGTTGTGGGTTCTATACGTTTTTGAGAAAAATATTCTTGACAGACGGACAGAAAGACAACAAACTCACAAATCCAATAAGGTTTTATTTTCTTTTCAGGTACGTAACCCTAAAAAACTAACTTGCTACATTTAAAGAGCGTCGCCAGCGTGGCGTAGTGTCCGCGTAGTGTCTCCGGCACCGGCTCGGCCAGTGACAGGATCATTTTACAGTAGAGACGCGACTGTATCTTGTCTTTGCGGTCGCGTATCGCCTCCAGTTCCACGTTAGTGTACATCGCTGCAAGCCTGTTGCATAAATAAATAAATGAGGCCGCCGTGGCGCAGGGGTACAAGGATGTGGCTGTATTACGACGTTTTTGGGATCGATCCTCACTAGAGAGAATGAATAATTATTTAATATATTCATTTCTTCGCTCTGGCACCAAGAAAAAGCCTGGTGTTGAGTTCCACCACTCAACACGCATTTTTTCTTCTGTTAGTTTGATTAATTATTTTTTGGTGTATTTGTTTAAATTGTGATTAATTCTTTTTTTGCGGTAGAATAATACAAAGTATTTTTTTTTTTTTAATTGACATTATCGAATGTTGTCTTTGGTATTAGCTAAAGGACCTTTATCTTATATAATATTAATTAATAGAGAGCGTAGAATATATTATTTGAAAGATGCAGGTTCAATTCCCGCTACATTAAAAAAATCCATTAAGTATTCTTAAATTACAAATAATCAACATTATATAGTAGTTTGTTATTACTTTAAAATGTATATGTATATACTTTTAATAAGATTTCAAGTTCTCAATTCCTTCCCTCCCTTCCTCTGACTGCCCTGCTACATACAGAATACAGCATGACGCTAAAAAAATACCACCAAAGAAAATGTTGTTAAATTACACATAGAGTTTCATATATTTATATTTACCTAGTTAAAAGTGCGTCACTGAGACACGCTAGATTGGTGGAGGTCTTCACGATGTCGTTCATGTGCGCGTGGCAGTAGATCAAACAATCGTGTAGGAGGGGCTCCATCTGTATGCGAAAATACATGATAGCTGGTTTCGCGCTGTGGATCCGGAAGATAACAGGGTAGGCAAAAATAAGTGGGACCTTGTATCAATACCTTTCCCAAATTTCCGCTGAATTCCCGAGGTATTGTGTGTTAGTGGCGAAATCCGTCGTCGCGCTTTCCACGGGTGAGCAAATGAAACTATTAAAAAATTTCGCTCCAATAAATGGGATCGAACCCACAACCATGGCGTTTACAGTGGCACGCTTGTGCCCCTGCGCCCCAACGCGACGGCCCCTTAATTTTAATATCATAGTGTTATAACTTATAATAAGTACTATTAGTTTTATACGAGATGCCTTGTGAAACCATATAATTTCAATGACTAAATTGACAACGAAAAAAATTTAATTTAATTACTTGTAAAAAAGATGCTGATACAAGTATCGGTACGACGTTATGAGGGTCTAGAAGTGGCCAGTCAGCGACAAGGATAGTGTCCCGCTTGACCCAACGCATCAACCAATCGAAAATCTAAAAAAAAAATATTATTAATTAATATATTTTTTATTAACTTATTATAAAAAAAATATTAACTAATTTTTTTATTAATAAATTTATTTATTTTAAATATTATCTATAATACTGCCACTATAGCAGTTATCGTTTAGAAATTTTAGTACAGTAATTTTAATTAACAATTAAAGTTCTTTTTATTATCTTTGCATGAGTAATTCATGCAATCGTGAGACATTGAAGACAAGTGCCAAAACACATAAAAATCATTATAAGCTTTATTTTTTGTTTACGTCTATTTCACTTTTAATTAAGTAATTAAAAATATTTAACAGTAAATAAACCTGAATATCACAGTGTACAGAAATATCCATATCCTCCAGTCGCTGTCCGGCTGTGACATCAGCAAAGTAGCCCATTTTAGATATTAATAGTTTTTGTGGACACTTAAAATCCTTTTTCAGGCCTTTTACTTCATCGCATACATGAATTTCTACATCGCCACTAAAAAAAACCAAATAAAAAAGCTTCCGATACCGGGAATCGAACCCGAGCCTCCTGGGTGAGAGCCAGGTATCCTAGCCACTAGACCATATCGGATATTTACTAATATGTTGAAATTATCAATTATAAAATATTTAAAAATATATAGGTAATATTTTTTCTTTCTTATTTAAATATTAAATTATGCATTCATTACAATAAATTATAATTATATGAAAAATATTATAACTATTGAAATGATTCAGTTACACAAAAATAGACTTTCTGTATCACGATCGTTCATTAGTAACGTTCGGATACTTTAACGAAATAATATAAACAAAATTTTTCATTCTGTAGAATTTTTACAAATAAAAATCAATGGGGGTTTCTTTGAAATTTTATGAACAAAAATTTTGTATCTGAAATAAACTTAAATATTGAAATTTCAGAGATACAACTTACTCTTGTTTTTGATTGCAACGTTCTTGTGCCGTTATAACTGAAGATTTGCGACGTCCTAAACGATCTCTTGATTCCTTCTCATTAACAAAACCTTAAATAAAGTTATAAAGATTTTTTTTCACATTATAAAAATTAGAGGTCGCCGTGGCGCAGAGCCACAAGGTCTGACAATAAATACGGTAGTTGTGGGATCGATTATTAATCAATTATTTTTATTTCCAAGGTCTAGTAACACGACAAGGTCCGGTATTGAGTTCCGCCGTACAATACGCAATGTCACGAGTATTAGCCAAAAGATGGGAACTGACATTCCGTTAACTTGGGTCCCTCTTTCTGACATATGCAGCATCAGAATAAAGATAGTTGTTGCGTAAATATAAGAAACAATCTTATTTACCACCAAAGCTAGCAGGTTTCTTTACATCAGTCGAAGTATTTGACGAAGTTTTTTTTATAATTGGGGCGTAAACACTTGTAGTTTTTGATGGCTTCTTATAACCTACTAAATATGGCAGAATAGAGTCCAATATACCCTCGTTGATTACCTGAATGAAAAAGAGAAATTGAACTTTAAATTTGAATTAAAAAAATGAACTTGAATTGAAAATGAACTCTTATGCGCCATCTCTACGTGGCCTGTATATGTTTGTATGTAATGAAATCGTTAAATGAAAAAATACAATAATTATTATAAATATTCTATTCATTTCATTTATAAATTATTTAGATTATCTTGAGGCCAGTCGTGGCGCATGGACACAAAGTGTGACTATAAAACCGGCTGGTTGTGGAATAGATCCTCGACTCGAGGAGATGAAATTTATATTTCCGTTTACTTAAATTTATATTTTCATTTCTTCGCTCTGGTGTCGAGGCAAAGCGCGTCTTGAGTTCTGCTACGCAATGCCTCCAGAATTCGGTAGAAAGTGGGGAACGGAGTGTCTTAACACTAGGTTCCCTCTGCCTACCCTGCTGTGCGCGGAATACGGCGTGAAGATGATTTTTTGATTAGCACTGAACAGTAAATGTTAAAAATACATGTTACCGGAGATTATTCAACATAAGAAATATATTTCACTTATACATTATATTAAAATGATTAGTAGAATAATGAATAACTCATACATCGTTTAGTTTGCAGTTTAAATTTGCTTCAGTCCATACACCCAGCATCTCTACTCTAGCTTCCGAAGGTAGAGATCGTCTGCGAGCTTTATCTATAAAAAATAAAATAGTCAATAAATTTAAATTTAAAATAAAGTTTTTTTATTCAACTTTCAAATATTGTAATTAAATCAATTAATTACAATATTTAAAGTTGAGAAAAAACACAAATATCTTTGATTTATATTTACTCTCTAATTCACTACAGCTGTATTTCTTCTCAGTACGTTCTGTTTCACTAATCTTCTTTTCAATGGCAGTGTCACTTTTACTAATTATAGGCTTTTTTTCAGAATATGCTGTTTGGTACAGTAAATCTCTCTCCTGTTGTTCAATCACGTGATTAATTACCGTCAATTTAGTTAATTCTTCCCAATTAATTTTAGATCCCTCGTCTTCATCGCCTTCCAAATGTTCGTAAACTTGATATGCAGTTTTCATAAAATCAAAGAAATCTTTAACTGTAATCACTTCTGCTGGCATATTCTTTACAATAGAATTTCTTCTTGACGACGTCTCGGATTTTGTAGGACTTCTACTTTTCCTACTATCTCCTTTTTGCATGAACATAGAAGATAAATCTGTTTCAGGATTTGGACTTGCCATTTTAGATACGTGATCAATTTAATTATTAGGTCGAAAATATAAGCCTTCTTGATATGTCTTATTAGTATCGATCAAACAAATGTGCCGCAAAATTTTGTACTGTTTATAACATATCAATGATCATCTGTATTTTGTAGGTTCGCTTTCGTAAATAAATTTGGTTTTAATTTAAAATAAAGTATGTATCGAGAGTAATAATAAATAATTGATAAACAAAAACGTCAGGATAACTAAGTATTTTATGCTGTATTGATAAAGTTGTCAGAAATAAATCATTTTGTTACTTTTGTTTATACCTTTTGCTATAAAAGGAGGTAATAGTCTTAATATTAGTTCTTCTTAAATAGATATATTGAGTGTTATGGCTTTTTTATTATTTTATTTGGGCTACATTATGTAGAAACGTCTTAACAAGAACCTACTTCATACTCTATAGATTATATGTTCCTTCCTTTCCTTGCTATTATATAATCTGTATTGCAACCGTGGTGCAAAAAAAACAATCGTCTATGACCTAGTGATATGTCATATCAACATTTTAGTAATATTTGGTTGCTCAGTAAAGTTATTTAGAATGTCTCTGGCTCTATTTTATTATGGAAAGCCACCAAGCCGAATATGACAAGAACGGACTGGTGGCTGACACGTTCTGGAGGACTCCACAGCGAGCTGTCCCGGGGAGGCCGTGTCAGAGGGTCGAACGCGTCGAGGTTATGTCCGGGTCGTCGTATCAACAGTTCCAGGCGTCTGTGAACGATGCCTGGGACTTGGGTGATGACGACATCATCTCAGGCATCGCCGAGACGAAAATATCGAAAGCCATATCGCAAACCGCAGCTTTAAACGTTATTAATTCACATAGGAACAGTACTAAGAACGTAAACAAAAGTGACGTCAAAGATAGTGATAGTGTTAAGCCCAAGGAGGAGGTGTCGGTGAGGAAGAATGAGGTGCGTAAGAGTGGTGCCTCTGGTGGGTCAGCAATGCGACATTACCCGGGGCGGCCGCGGCCTGTAAGACTGTCGGCACTCACGTCCCGGGAAGAAAGCAGTGAATCGAAACTAGAGAGGTTCCAGCAAGTGTTGGAAAACCCTGTGTTAGACCTGGACGAGTTGAAACAGCTCAGTTGGTCTGGAATTCCTACTAAGGTCAGTTATTTTAATTTACAGTTATAATGTTAAGTGTTTTGTGATGAGTCACCTCTTAAGTATCTTAGAATTATTAAAGGAACCAATGACCTGTGTCTTTGCACTCAAGTGTATATGACTTATAACTGTGAACAAAAATATTTTTAAGATGTTAATTAAATAAATTGTCAATTGCCTCACTGGCTATTTACATTTTAATTAGCTATCATGAATATTAATTTACAGATACTAATTATATTTTTTATAACTGTAAATTATTTTCAATAACTTTTTCCAAAATCAAAAATAATAATCAAAGGGTTTTCCTTTGTTGGCATAATAGTTATGTTTTATATTAGCTCCGTGTGTATATGTTTCAATAGTACTTTTGAATTGAGATTTATAATTTTATTTCAATATACCTAACATAACTAAAAAAAATATTCTTTATACTTGGTGACAAATTAACACTAAAAAATTGATTAAAGTAATGCTTATTTACAAAAAATATTAAATTTCCATAAGTTATATGTTGTATGTATTATTATTCAAATGTTTTTAATAAAAACAAGTATGACCATATAGAAAACCTTGAATCAACTGCGCTTACCACAAAGAATATGATACAGACTATTGTATTACTTAATTATATTCAATACAAAGTACATATTTACATGCGAAAACCTTATTAAAAGCTAAGAGGAAGTCAATTATTTCATATTCTTTTTATTACAACTAAGTGTTTAATGTATATTGAATATTTTACATCATATTAAGAGCACTGTGACAGTAAACCCAAAGTTTTTGTGACCAATTCCCACTTGGAGCAAGGTCTTATATTCATTATATTAATAATTATAGAGAGTAGAAGACAAAATAACTGCCTTATAATGGTATAAAAAAGCTTTCAAGCTTGGATTAATGTATGAAAATAAATTAAACATATTGTATTTTAGTCTCTTACATATTTTGTTTATACCAGAACTAATTAGTTAAAATGAACATGCATAACATTGTACTGCTTAATCATATATGGAATGGCATTTCATTTGTTACAAATAACATACTTACTAGAACTCTTATCAAATTGTAAATTAATGTATTTTACAAATATTTTTGATTGAGGTGAAAACAACAATATTATTCCCAATTTTTTTTCTGTTATACATTATATTCTGTACATAGCAAGGTAGGCAGGGAGGGAACCTGGGAACCTGTGTTAAGCCTTTCATTAAGACACTTCTTTTCTATTTTCCACTGAATTCTCGAGCAATTACAGGTTGAGTGGTGGAACTCAACACCACTCTTTACCTACCTCAAAACCACAGTGCAAATATGAAAATATCATTTCCACAAGTGAGATTTGAACCCACAATCCACTATGTTTACAGTTGCATGCTTGTGCCCATGCACCATGACAAATTTTTTACTCTCAAGATGATGAAATATTAACAAATGTGTGTTTATGTAAGCTTTAATTATATGTGAGAAGACATAACAAATTTCTATATTATATTTAAAATTTAATATCACACTGTATCCCACACACAGTAAGGTAGGCAAAGGGAACCTAGTATTAAGACACTCTGTTCCCAATTATTACATTTACTACTGGTTTTTACTTGCATTTTCTCCCCTGTGATCAATTACTGTGATCAATATATCCTATATATTCAATTCAAGTAAACAATCTTTTGGTTGGGTTAGTATAGATGATTATGATAGACTATTTTTATTAATTTAACAGGCCAGAGCAGTAACATGGCGGCTCCTAGCCGGCTACCTTCCAGCGAACGCAGAGCGGAGAGCGGAGACACTAGAAAGAAAGAGAGCTGATTACAAACACTTAGTACGACAGTATTATGATGCTGAAAGGGAAGAAGACACATACAGACAGATACATATCGATATACCGAGGATGAGCCCATTGGTGGCATTGTTTCAGCAGATTACAGTGCAGGTATAAAAAATAGTATAAAAAATCCTACTATTCTACAATTTGGGCATAGATTTTATATAATTTAGTTATAATAATAAGTCAAAATTGGCAAATCCGCATTTGAGTTGCTAGTCTAATTTATATTTGCCGAGTTTTTTGGGCCAGTCCTTCTCAAATTCTTTAAGAGAACTAGTGATAAATTATTTGGCGCTTATATAATAAAGTATTATATAACTTCTTATTTTGAATAAAATTATTTGAATAGTATTCTTCCTTGCCAAAAGATAATTCTTAATAATTATCTTTGGGTAGTGAAAATTTGTAAAAATCTCCTGCTAACCACATAAATAAGTTGTAACAAGCGTATAAAAATTCGACGTAGCTTGATAAGAACGTATCGCTTAGTGGTCAGAGCGCCTGTTCGGTTTCCAGGAGGCGCGGGTTCGAGTCCCGCTATGTTCAAATTTTTTATACGTTTTCTAAATATGTAGATAAACAGTAATATTGTTTATCCATCAGTTGCAGGTTTAATATGCTTACGTAAATTCTATAGTGAAGTTAAGAGAAATTTATTTTCCTACTTAAAATGACATTTAAACCAGAAAATAAAATTAAAAGATAACTGATATGGGGAATATCGGTGTTATTTTAAAGTGATTAAAAACCGAGGCCAGTCGTGGCGCAGGGGCACAAAATGTGACTGTAAAACCGACAGGTTGTGGGTTCGACTCCCACTCGAAGAAATGAAATATTTCCTTAAATTTATATTTCCATTTCTTCGCTCTGGTGTCGAGGCAAAGAGCAGCGTTAATTCTGCCTGAAAAAAAGTGGGGAATGGACTGTCTTAACACTAGGCTTCCTCCGCCTGGCATGCTGTGTGCGGGATACAGCGCGAAGCTGATAAAAAAAAGTAATTCCGTTGTGTTGTTAGGCCCGTATATCGCTCTCAAGTCTGAGATAGACCTTTAGATAACGTTTTCATTAATAAATGATATATCTCTACGGCCCTTAGATATTATGTTAGAAGTACTTGGTTTATAAAACTTGTTTTATAAATAATATCTCTTAATTAGCCAGAGCCTGAGCCACGAGGCCAGTCGTGGCGTAGAGACACAAAGTGTGACTGTAAACGCAACAGGTTGTGGGTTCGATTCTCACTCGAGGAAATTAAATATTTTTAACATTTTTTAAAGTGTTATTCCACACTTAGGAAAGAAAAATATTTATAGAAAACTCGATATTGGTTCGAGTCCCGCTATGTTCAAATTTTTATACGTTTTCTAAATAAATGAAATATTCATTTAAATTTATATATCCATATTCTCGCTTTGTTGTCGAGGCAAAGCGCGGCGTTAAGTTCCTACACTCAACACGCCTCCGAAATTCAGCGGAATGTGGGGAACGGAGTGTCTTGACACTAGGTTTTCTCTGCCTACCCTACTGTGTGCGGGATAAAGCGTGAACCCGCTTTTACTATTTTTTTATTTCTAAATTAAAGGTGATGTTCGAACGTATCCTCTACATATGGGCAATACGGCACCCAGCGTCTGGCTACGTCCAGGGCATCAACGACCTGGTGACACCATTTTTCATGGTCTTCCTCCAAGAAGCTGCACCTGGCAAAGAACTAGATAACTTCCCTTTGGACAGTCTAACGGAATGTCAACGGGATGTGATAGAGGCTGATTCGTTTTGGTGTTTGTCCAAGTTCTTGGATAGTATCCAGGATAATTATATATTTGCTCAGCTCGGTATACAATATAAGGTGAGTATTATAGTTATAGAAAAGAAATGTTAGATATTTTGTTTATATTTTTTTTATTACAGTGATATAAAATGTATGAATTGTTCCATATTTTTTGGACATGTGGTTGAGCTGAATTTAAAGCTGAATCTCTGGTATTCGTGTGTATTATCGTAAAATATACATTCAAGTTTAGGCCGTGGTGGCACAGTGGCACAGTGTCTGATTATAAACGCGTCGGTTGTGGGTTCAATCTCCACTATAATGAAAGATTATATTTAATTCATTTTAAGAGCTTATTCTGGTAAAGAAAAAAATATATCCATGACTGCTTCAATGCATTCTATTAGAAAGTTACTCGTAAATGATTTGTCCATGCATAATTATTATCAAAGTAAACTAATTCAATTTTAATGTAAAGTATGTTATTTGTTATCAGTGATAAGTAATTGATAACAGCCAGGTGGATTTAGTCGATTCCCACTTGAGGAAATGGACATTTATTTACATTTATATTTTCATTTCTGTGCTCTGGTGTCGAGGCAAATCGCGGCGTTGAGTTCCGCCACTCAACACGCAATCCGTATAGAACTCGGCGGAAAGTGGGGAATGGAGTATCTTAACCCTAGGTTAAGACCCTAGGGTAGGGATATATAGCGTGAAGCTGAAGAAAAAAAAACAATACAACAATTAAATTCCAGGTGAATCAACTGAAAGAATTGATAAGACGCATCGACCTACCATTACACGAACACCTCCAACGCCATGGCGTGGACTACCTACAATTCTCATTCCGCTGGATGAACAATCTCCTAACCAGAGAGATACCACTCCCTTGTACGATACGACTCTGGGACACCTATTTGGCGGAGTCGGATGGCTTCGCGATATTCCAGTTGTACGTCTGTGCTGCGTTCCTTTTGCACTGGCGTGAGAGGCTGCTGCTGGAGAAGGATTTCCAGGGTCTCATGATACTGCTCCAGAATGTTCCTACGCAGAACTGGTCGGACTCTAATATTAGTTTGTTGGTAGCCGAGGCCTATAGGTTGAAGTTCGCGTTCGCTGACGCGCCCAACCATTTGCATAACGCTGGCAAGTCGGATAGGTGACCTGGATTGTAGTTTTGATATGGTGTGAGAATGACTTGGTCCATTTTGTTGGTTTATTTTGTTTTTTTTTAATATGATTTTTGCTTGTTTAGACAACTTTATGTAAAGACAGTGCGTTCTCCACTTCCCGCTTTCGGAACTTAGCACCGGGTTTTTATTTAAATAGCAATGAATATAATAACTATATAAACTTATTTTTTTGTGAGCATTGCCTTATTGAATATTATTATTGTGGGTTCTGATCAAATTTAAATAATTATATTTTTATTTTCTTAAATTATTTCAAAGCGGAGAACGAAGTGATTTATCTTAGTAGAGTGAACATAAATTATACTTTATTTGTATTAAAATGGAGTTTTGAAAAAAATGTCTATAGTTGTATATTTTTTATTTTTATTTTGTTCTTTATTGTGACTATAGTATTAAATAAATCAGCAATATTATGAGTTATTTCAAATATTAGATGGTTGTTAGTTATTATATTTTTGTTTATTATTAAATTAGATGTATGAATGAACTAAGATTTTAATATAACAATATGAACTATTTTTTTTCTTTAAAGTTATTTTTAATGTAGGTACTAACAATATGATGCAAATATATGTGTAATAAGTGTATTTTGTGTAAAGAAAAAAAAATTACAATAAACATATGTAGGCCATGTGTTGTTTAGATATTTTTTCTTAAAATAAGGCTGAATTGTCAAAATGATAGAACTGTTATTAATAAATGATTCGCAGATAAAAAAATATGATTGATAGTAGATAAAATAATTATATTTATTATTTTTTTAAAAGAAAACCGTTTAATTTGAATTCTAAGCACAAACCGTGTCTGCTCCCTAAGCAATATTAGACTTTAAAATATTTGTTTGCAATAACTACAAGATATTATGATCTATTATAAAAATTAGATCCACATTAAAAAAAAAGAAATTGAAGCATCAAACATTTAATAATATAACACAAAATATATTCTGTCAAGACTTATTAAGATACAATTCTATTATTATTATATTTTAATAATCTATGACAATTATCACAGATTATCAAAATATCTCGAGATAATATTATTTGACAGATGTGAAAAAAAAATATTTGCATATTTATATCATGTAGTTGTAATATAATAAAAGTTTTAT
Organism: Heliconius sara; assembly: GCA_917862395.2. NCBI lineage: Eukaryota > Metazoa > Arthropoda > Insecta > Lepidoptera > Nymphalidae > Heliconius > Heliconius sara. The sequence goes on from OU860781.1 coordinate 10,153,520, forward strand.
TACTATTTAAATATTATTGCAATGATATAACGCGGCGTTTGCAACATTTTCGTGGACTTTGGAATAGAGGAGGCTCAGAATACTCTTGTGTATACCATAGAAATTTAACTAACAAAAAAAAATCCTTAATTAATTACAACACAACAATTTTATTCAAAGCTAAAGTCCCAAGTCCCCCTGTAACTGTCTCTAGATACGCTCATAAATGTCTGGCTCTAGGCGCAATGCAATGAGTTCGATATCTAATCGAAAGATTTAACTGTTTTCTTTTCGACAATGTACATTTATTTTTTTTTTAAACATTTTTAAAGTGTTAATCCACACTTAGGAAATATAAATACTTAATTAGAAAACGTATAAAAATTTTGAACGTAGCGGGACTCGAACCCGCGCCTCCTGGAAACCGACCAGGCGCTCTGACCACTGAGCCATACGTTCTCGCCAAGCTACGTCGAAATTCTTATACGCGAGTTACAACTTATGTTGTTAGCCGTTAGACGTAGCTTGGCGAGAACGTATGGCTCAGTGGTCAGAGCGCCTGGTCGGTTTCCAGGAGGCGCGGGTTCGAGTCCCGCTACGTTCAAAATTTTTATACGTTTTCTAATTAAGTAATGTACATTTAGTTTCAAATAACATTTAATTTAGCATCCCTTAATGAAACGGCTTCCAGTAATTGTTTAAATGAGAGAATTTAGTTAATTGATTTAAATAATTTAAACAAAAAAAAGATTTATAATTTTAAAGCCTCAATGGGCAGTCATGTTTCTTGTACTATCTATGCTAGTATTAAATTAATATTACGCTTGAATGTATCACGTCACATTTTACAATCTATACATATTTCATTGAAAATTTAAAAAGACATGCAGTACTGTGGATAAGTCGTGACACCTTGAAGTTAGCTGTGAGAGGGTTGCGTACATTTGATTTTGGATTTCTTTTACTTTTAATTATTTCCTTTCCGAGACAACAATGCGCAAAAGTAGTAGCTGAAAATCTAACTCAAGAGCGGCCACGACTCGTCAACCCTAATGTACGTCAATTTCATTAAGCATGTCTTTAATTGATTTTTTTCTTTAATAATTATAATTTACTTATTATTTTTCTTCCCAATGCAAAATTTTTATGCAATGCAAAATCGTCGGAACTAGAAAGAATATATGTTAAAATTCAATCCCGTGTCGCTGAAGTTTCGACTATTTGATACATTTTATATATATATATATATATATATATATATATATATATATATATATATATATATATAATATAAATGCAATGGAATTTAAGATTAATAAAAACTTTTGTAACATTTTGTGTACTCTTGTGGGAATATTCTAGCCAAATTAAGCCATAAGTTCTCAATACAAAAACAAGATGGCGAAAGCGCCTAAGCGCTGTCAAAATAGCTGTTTCTTTTTTCATGATCTAAAAATTATAAAAGCATATAATGATTTTCTTTTTCAAGTAACAATAAAATGTGAGAAAATCTTTTTATCTGTAATTACTATAGATATCATACTAATAGATATGCAATTTTAACATTTTACTCATACAGGCCTGTCGTGGTGCAGGAGCACAAGCGTGTGTGTCATGTGTCACACGCTTGTATCACGCAATGCCTCCAGAATTCGGCGTAAAGTGGAGAGCGGAGTGTCTTAACACTAAGCTCCCTCTGCCTACCTTGCTACATGCGGGATACAGCGTGAACGTGTAAAAAATACTCGTGGAATGATGAAGTAATTTTTTTACCAATTCATTAATTGATATAAAATTCACATAAAAAATGTGTGAAATAAAACAGTTTTTTTTAAACGTCCTTAAATTGTGGACGACGCAAAAAATACTAATATATTATACAAAATTTCAATAATTTTATACAATTGTATGAGCAAATAATATAAGTAATAATAAAAAAATAAAACTCCATTTCGTGCTAACACCATTGACAATATTGAAATTATATAATTAAAAAAAAGGTAAAAAATCATATTACCAAAAGCAAAAATTCTAAAAAATCATATTACCAATTTGACGTAAGTCGCTAAGGCCGTATAGCTTAATTCTCTATAGCGTTTCGAAGATATGGGGGTAGTGGGTACATAACCTGCTACTTAATTTTTACAAAAAAAATAAGTGTCTGTAATTATTACTAATATTCAAAATATGTTTATGAAATCGTAATTATAAATGTTATTGTTTTTAATATGAATGAGTGAATGTCAAAAGAGGGGCATCGGTATAGCGTGTGAATATAAATGCGACGCTTGTGGGTTCGATTCCCACTCGGGGTATTGAATTATTTCATTTCCTCGCTCTGGTGACAAGACTAATCGCGACGTTGACTTTCATCTACTCAACACGCAATGTCTTGAAAAAATGTCTAAAAGAGGTTGGTCGGGACCGAATTTAGTATTTGGATGAATATACTCCTATACAAATAAGTCTAAGAGGCGGTGGAAGGAAATTTATACGTTTTGTATCATGTTTTAGTTATAAACTTATGTCCTTTTTGAATCAATTAAATAGATTTTTTTTTAAATAATGGATTCTAATAATTAAATCACTTTCGGGCAGAACTAATCGATACGATGAACAAACAGCGTTTAATGACTGAACACAACGCCGCGTTTTATTTAACTAAGCCTTGTAATTATAATTGTAACTATTTTATTTTAAACATAATGATTTTGTGTTCTAAAATGAGTGAAAAGAAGTTATTTTATCTGCTGTCTCTTAGACTATAATGTAAGTCTGATATTGAATGGAACCATAAGAAGGCCTATACATAAGTTTTAACTTGTAAAAAGATATTTGACTATTATAGTTCTTTTTTTTTGGATTTTTATTTTACGTGTATGTTTCTTTACTTTGTTTATTATTAGCACTATTTGTAATGTTACGCCTTAATAAATATATTATGAAATTACACTGTTTTTTTTCTTCTTCTTTTTTTCTATATGATCTTGTGTCCAAGCATAGATATATTTTTGATGTATAAAGTTCACAAAGAAATATCTTTTCTTCAAAAAACTATTATTGTGATTGATTAAAAAAATATTTTCATTCAGTTTTCAGTTAACACTTAAAATGTATTAAAGATTTTATCTTTAATACATTTTAAGTGTTAACTGAAAATGAATACAAAACATTCATTAGAGAAGACCAGCAATGCTTTTTTTTAATATTACAACGACAACGAAATGTTGAGAAAGAAGTGATTGAGTTACAGAAATTCGGTAATTAGTAGCTTAAAAAAGATGAGCGAAATTTTAACAATAAGAAAGGCTGTCGTGGAGTACGGAACAAGGGTGTGACCCCACCCAGTGGAATGTATTATTAATTAATAATGTTTCTTCGCTCTGGGGCAAAATCAAAGACCTGGCGTTGAGTTCTGTCACTCAACACGCAATGTCTCGAAAAGTTCCCTCTGCCTAGCCTGATGTATGCGGGAAACAGCGTGAAGTATGTAAAAATTATAAATATAAAGCACATTTAAAAAATATATTACTTAAAACTATTAGTCTGGATACGTTTAACTTAATATAATATGTGAGCTTAAATAATAAAATGAAATGTCTTGCTATTAAAAAACAATATATGTATTTTTTTAGAGAGACCCTAAAAACTGGCCCAGTGCGAGTCAGACTCGCGTATAATGGTACGGGCACCAAAATAATCGTTATCTATAAAAACGAAAAAAAATCATCTCTGTTATCCATATAATATTTAAGGGAGACACATGGCACCCTTCAACATTTATTTTATTGTGATTTTTTATATTTGTTGCTATAGCCGTAACAGAAATACATCGTCTGTGAAATTATCAGGGTACATGAGACACAGCCTGGTGATAAAGGGTCTTAACTATTTCAACTTTTGGCTACGGAACCAAAAATCCTGAGGTTTTGTAGTACTAAAGAGGTATATTACGATTACAAAATTAAAGTAGAAACGCTACAAAAACAAAATAAAAGTGACCTCGCACTTGCGCAGAAATACCGACCTTGGCCTAGACATTGACAGCTGACTGCTAAACAGCTCGTAAACAATTTACTACATTGCTTCGTGAAAAATACTTGAAAATTTATCTTCTTTTTTACAAATATTCATCTGAAATGTAATTTTAACATTCTTAATTATTAATTTTGATAATTTGTGTAAAATTTCTAGTTTTAGTATTATTTAAGTGTATAAAAAATCGATTGAGAGGTGCCTAAACAGAGGTAGTGGCCTTGAACCAGTGAGTGTAGAAGCACACTGCAGCACCAAACAAACGATCAGAGAAGATATACATACATGTCTTAATAAGGCAAGTTATTATAATAAACTCTAAAATATACAAAATGAAACTATTATAGAAGGGAAAGAATATTGTTTATTTATCCAATTTTTTTTAGGTAATATGTGGAAAGAAAAGGAAACGGGGTGAGGGAATGTCATAAAAAAAATTAACTTTATAAATAAATAAAATTAGCTTCACGCTGTATCCACACAGCAGGGTAGGCAGAGGGAACCTAGTGTTAAGACACTCCGTTGCCCACTTCCTGCCGAATTTTGGAGGCATTGCGTGTTGAGTGGCAGAAATAAACGCCGCGCTTAGCCTCGACACCAGAGCGAACAAATGGAAATATAAATTTAAATAAATATTCCATTTCCTCGAGTGGGGATCGAACTCACAACCAGTCGATTTTACAGTCACACTTTGTGCCGCTGCGCCATGACTGGCCTCAACTTAACTACTGGATATTTAACTTTATTTTTTTATTTAATAGTAAAACCTTTCACCACAATTTATATAGCTAGACCGAATAAGATTTTGAATATTACTGTTATAAGGTTGAAAAATATTCAATACAATTATTCAATACATAACATAAAAATATTAGCTCAAAACGGAAAACCACAAATGAAAACAAATGGCATCTATTTTTACGTTTAACTGCCTGGGACTTGGGAGTTCTTATCAGTAGGTACTACAATATTACATGTATATTTTTAGTGATATTATAATTAAAATTAATTAAATATATTATAATTTTAGTGATTTTATCACTACAAAATTTTACAGAGGCCGTGGTTACGCAGGGAAAAAAACGTGTGACTACAAACTTCGATTGTAGGTTCAATCCCACTCGGGGAAATGATTTATTATTTATTAATATTTTAATTTTGGTGCCAGTCGTGGCGCAGCGGCACAAAGTGTGACTGTGAAACCGACTGGTTGTGGGTTCTATCCCCACTCGAGGCAAACCGCGGCGTTGAGTTCTGCCACTCAACACGCAATGCCTCCAGAATTCGGCAGAAAGTAGGGAACGAAGTGTCTTAACACTAGTTTCAATCTGCCTACCCTGCTGTGTGCGGGATACAGCGTGAAAATAATTTATTTATATAATTTATTTTAATTTTAATGTTTTAATTTCTTCGCTCTCTGGTTTCGTCTAGTAGCCTTGTACAAAACGCCGAGTCAGTTAACAAAGACTTTTTTCTATTAACTTTCTTCTTTTCGACAATTTCTATGTAAAATTAACACGCTGAGAGACGACAACTATCATTATCATCCAATTTAAAATGTTTTGCATTCAGCCATATCTGTCGTGTACCTTTCCGGCGTCGTTTCCTGTCCGATAGGGCACACATTATATTAGTATTTAGTGATGTGCTTTATATGTACATTTTTTTACTCGGCTGCGGCGAAGCCTAAAAGAAGGGTTATGTTTTAACGTATGTGTGTGTGTATGTCCGTCCATCCTTTGTTCCTTTGCAACTGTTAAGCTAGTGAAGCGATTTGGATAAGCGAAACATACGAGCTTGGATTGATTATGATGTTACTATATAGGTATTTATTTAGTTTATAAAGTCGAGTTTTTTTTTGTTTTTTTTTATTTGATCCGTGGCAGGCGTGGTACACAAATTGATAGATATCATCATCTCGGTGCCTTGGAAAATATTTGACGAGACGTAACGCTAGTAAATTGGGACTTTATCGTATATTATAATAATAAGTATACCTAATTAGCAACGCCTATTTCTTTAGCATTATGTTTTATCACTAACGGTGTAGCCTGGGAGCTGGTGTAGAACGACGAGGACGAAACGTTACAGTATTATTTATTTATTTTAGCTTGACGCTATTAAATGTTCGTATTCAAATTCTTCATAAATCAGGCCGGGGCAATTCCCTATCGCGTCCAATGATATACAATATAACACCACTAGTCCACCAGTGCCTACAATTGTTTCCCTAAACCGATGCGTACACAGCTGCCAATTAGACTGCGTTTAATAACTCCGCGGCTTTCCTCTTAGATAGTGTTAGTTTAAATATCCAACGCAACTGGTACCTCTGTACATTCGTGGATTGGACATTGTGGTTTATTTTTATATTTATATTTTATATACTTATATGTTTCAATATGGTCGACACGGATCACTGTGTAGTTGGATCTATAGCGTAAGTTTTATGTTTTTGATCATCTTTTTGCGTAAATCTCTTCATGCAATTTTTACAGCGTGTGACTGTAAACCCGATGATCGTGGGTTTTCCTGTTCTGAAAAGACGAATCGCGGCATCGAATTCTGCCAGTCAACTGCAGTGCAGTATCTCGAATTGCCGCCTGATGTTAGAACCGTTTTTCATATTTGTCTTAACCAATCCTGTAACTGTATATTTGACATAAGATTAAACTAAAATACACATTCTGAAAATATACATTCTGAATGGTCCAAGAGCCTAACCCAGCCAGACCTGCATTACGTTATAAAACCAAAAAAAAGATTCTCTGCACATACACCCAACACCGGTAAGTAGTATCTACTAATAGTACCAAATTTTCATTAAACTATAAAGCATTTTTTTTTAATTTTTATATTTTCTTGGGAACAATATTAGAAATTATTGCAGTCAGTCATTTCTAATATTGTTATACCCTAATAAGTTATATGCGCCTACAAACATATTAGAAGCACATAAAGGTAATCTTCAAATTAAATAATTTAAATTAATATAATAAAAATTATACTTGTAGGGGCGTGTAATATATATGGGTGTCTTTATGGGGTTAACTGTGATAAATGTTTGGCAATGCATAATATTATTTATTATATTATTCCCAAGAATAATATAATAATATAATAATTTGAGCTTTATAATTTAACAATAGTAAGGAACTATTTTATGAACCTTTTAACCTAATATCTATCAGAGTAATCAGCATCTAAATGTCATATTCCCTGATAGTACTTACCGGTGTTGGTTGTATGAGCTCAGAAGTTTCAGGTTTTGGAACATAACGAAGGTCTGCCTTGATTTGGCTCTCTGTCTATAAGGTATTAGTTAATAACATGTTATTTACAAAACTAATTAGTTAAAAAATATTAATCTTTTTTTGTAAATTTAAAATAAAAAATATACATAACCGGCTAACGACAAGGCTATAATGAACAAAATCAAAATGTCATTAGAAATTTTTTTTTTATATAAAAATATTATTATTATGTAAAAAATTTTCTAGACTAAACTTCATTTAACTGTTTTTGGAATATTACTTGTAAAATATTGTCATTTTTTATTACATTATTAAAGGAACGAAAAGATAAGATAACTAAATGCCAATTTGCATTTTGTTAGTAATTATTTTGAATTTCGAATAATTAAAATGTATATTGGATTATTGTTTTAAATAAAGCATATTGTTCTTTAACTTTTATTGTACTTTAGTGATGATTCGTTTTAACATAATGTGTCACAATTCAGGACTATGTCTGGAACGCGGTGACAAACACACAGCATCGAAACTAGCATTTTTAAATGTAATTTTAAATTGTATAATTTCATATTTAAATGTATTTGTCCCAACTTAAATGTTAAAGAGTTTTATATAATACGCTGAAGAAATGAAAATACAACTGACGCCGATTGCGGCTCATCGTAAGGCAGTTTGCTTGTGTGGTCCGCCAGCTGCCTAGCGAAGGGCAACAAACGGTTACGTTGCTCTACACTTACTCTTTAGAACACTTCTAGAAGAAAGAAGATTTATTAACAAGAGGAAAGAAGAATCGAACACTACACTTCTGTGTGTAAGTTTCATGTTTGGTTTTATAAGGCAAGGATATAAAACAAGGATACCCGTTCGACATATTTTATTAGAGCAGATCAAATATCAAAAAATCCTTGATTATTTTACTTTTTATTTAATACAGGTCGAACTATCAAAGGTTCTGTTTTCAGAAAAAGCAGTCGCAGGATCTACGTAAATTGGAATTATTAACAACTAGCGACCCGCTCGCGGCTTCGCCCGCTTTAACAACAGAATTATTTACTTAAAACACTAAAATTATATTCATGTTTTAATATACCTATAATGTATATTTGCAACGCACTTAAGATCTCTAATGTGAAAATTATTAAAACCTTAGGTCGCATTTTGGTACCTCCCATAAGAGAGATGCAACTGTCATTATATTAATTTCTTTAAACTTTTGCCTTAAGGAGTCTTTAGGGCCTAAGTTATGGTTATAGCTATATAGTTATAGTTATATCAATACTTACAATAAAATCCACACTCATCGGTGTCTGTACGTGGAAGATATATTAGAAAAATTGTTATTACGGACATTTAAAAATGTAATAGAACTTGGTCAGTTTGTCTGTTTATCTGTGCGTTCACGATAATCTCAGAAAGGGCTTAACCGATTTAAGTGCAGTTTTGTAATTTGCCTAACTTCCTTTAAATATTTAGTATTAGTTTTATTTCAATTGGTTCACACAAAATTAAAACCAGATTCACGCTGTATCCAGCCTATAGCAGGGTAGGTAGAGGGAACTTAAGTGTTAAGATACTACGTATGATATGTGACTGACGTGCGAAATGAAAATATGATTAAATTACAATTCAATCCTCCAAGTGGGAATCGAACCCATAACGTCACGTTACAGGCACAATTGTGTGCCCCTACGCCACGACGGCCTTCAATATTTATACAGCATGGAAGCGTCAGCGCTTCTTTTACGGGGACAGTATATAGGATAAAATATATTTAACCCATACCTAAAAAAATTAATCAATATACCTCAACAGTTTAGACGTAGAATAGATACCAATAACGTTAACACATACTACTACAAAATATTACTTAAGGCTAAGCAACTTTGAACTTTGCCGCCAATACCTACGACTCGTATGCGACGGTTCCCCTTTGATAGGCCTATGTCTGTTTGCTTCTTTAATGACAAACAGCGTTTTATTTTAATATCAAAGATAATATATAATTTATTTTGTATAAAAAAGTAACTTTTTCATTTTTGGGATTTTTTAAATTGTATTAGGCTTTTATAGAGTAGTTAAAACTATGGTGTCATTTAAAGAGGTGCTGACAAAAATACTATTAACTTACTATATAATTGAGCATATTTAATATCTATAGTGATTTTTTAGTGAACACAACCAATAGTTATTACAACACTTGCAAAGAAAGCATATTTCAGGCTTTTTTTTAATTCTTATACCTTTTGGGAAACTACCAACATTATTATCGATAATAAATAATTTTTTTCAAATAATTTTTTTTTTAATATTTTTAATATTTTCACGCCATTATGACGAAAAAATTAGACAAAATAGTCTAAATTTTTCGTTCAATTCAAAATGTTCAAAATTAAAATTTATAAAATGTTGATCAAAAATAATTATACTGTAGGAGGGGATACCTTTATATATCCAGCTTAAACTTGTTTTTTTATGATATTATGTAGAATAATATATTCTATAGAAGAATCACACATTCCTCTTCACACTTTTTACTCTTTAACTATATTTATACGTAAATATATTTTTTAGAGGTTACTCTGTACTAAGATGGCAGCTCTGTTCCCGCATTAACGTCCCTGATATATCGATATAAATAGTAGAAATATAAATCATTGGAAAGAAAAGGAGAAACGCAACTATATTGTATTTTTTCATACTTGAAATGTATTAACAAATTTACATACAATTCATTTGTTTTGAATATAACATTAAGGTTGATTCATAAAATATATTTGGTACTTCCTTAAAATGATTATTTCATGTATTTTTTTTTTTATACAAAGTTTTGATTAAATTCTCTTGAGAAATATATGTACTGTAAATGAATGTAACGTGCCAATGATTAAAATGTATTGATATCCCCACGTGATCCATCTAAACCCAATATAAACTTTTATAAACTATAGCAACCAGCTCGCAGCTTCACCCGCTTAAATTTGTAAATTATTTGTTTGTTTCGGTACAGGGAATGACGTTCCTGTTTTAATAAAAAATGTATGCTTGCGGCGCACTTATGATTTCTAATGTGAAAATTATTAAAACCATGGTGGCATTTTAGATTTTTATTAGAAAAAATATTATTGGGGGCAGTTAACAAAGTTATAGAACCAGAAACAATAATATTTGTAAATTTTATTTGTTTGTTGGTTTTTCTGTTAGTCGACGTTTATCTCAGAAACGATTTAAGCGATTTAAAGAGCTAAGACGTGAGCGCAGTGCGGGAGCGGTAAAATCGGTTTAATTGTTTTTATTGTAGCATTCGTCATGTATGAATGGTGTAATGATTAAAAAACTGACCTTTATAACTATTTATTTATATCCTTATAGAGAAATCATAGCTTTTTTGGGCACTGTTAATTTTTTAAGAAAATAAATTTGATCAAAATACACTTATGTATCTATTTATCTATATATATAAAAGGACATGTACCTGACTGACTGAGGTACGACACACGCAGAGCCGTAACCGCTGATGGGAGAAACGTGATGTTTGGACAGATGATTATTTTAATAATTTGGACATCCACTAATAAGGGATTTTGAAAATTTTTTACCCTAAACGGATGAAATAGGGGTTGAAAGTTTGTATGGATTTTTTTTAAAACAGCACCGATTTTCATAAGATTTGAAAGTCAGCAGACTCTTTAAAATATTTCATTGAACACGTGTTTCGTGGTGTTTAGAATTCATCCTCTTAGGGATGAATTCTAAAAACAATGGACGGGGTTGAAAGTTTATATGAAAAAATCTTTAAATCGCCACCGATTTTTATAAAACATTAAATTCAGACTGTTAAAAATATTTTATTGAATATGCTTTTCGTGGTTTTTTAGAATTCACCCCTAAGGGTGCTAATAAGCAGGCGAAGTTGCGCGCGCCCGCTAGTTTTAAGTTAAAAATTAAAATAATATATAATATCTTATATATTATATTGTTATACTGTAATAACATATAATATATTTATCAAAATGAGAATGTATTGTTTTGTTTAATAGCTCCTGATAGTTATTACAACACATGCAAGGAAAGATCATTTTAGAAAGTTATTTAATTATATTAGAATTATAAAATCTATTAACATTTTTAGGGTGAATACTACGTACGGGATACCTTTGTATGAAAATTTTAAAGCTATTCATTATGACAGAATATAAAATATATATATTTTAGATGCCCCTCTGTACTACGATGGCGGCTCTGTTCTAGTTTACACATTTTCCTTTTTTTTACAGTTACGCATGGTATCCGCAAATTTTTGTAGATGTAGATGTTTTCTATAAAATTGTAGTACATCACTTTGCTCTATTGTCAATAATTTCTACAGCGTACGCGATATAAGGTTTTTTTTTGGTATTGTTTTACACTTTAAGCGTCTAATTGTAAAAGAATTTTTATTTTTAAATTCGTTATATCTTTTGAATGGGATATCCGATTTTATTAATTTAAAAAGTTTTTTACAGGTATTGAAATTATCTTTAATAAAATATCATTTAATAGGATAAGAATTAATGCAGAGGTATGTATAATATGGTTTGATTATTGTCGGCACTTTTGTTAACTTATAAAATTTTAAAAAATGGTTATATTGTCATAACTACAGTAGTTGGACATATGCTATCGCGGACTTTTATATAGATATTGATGCGCTCTGTAATACTGTAGAACATTGTTTTGTTCTATCATCAATAGTTTTCGCAGCGCACGCGATGATAGAATTGTTAAGATCAATTTCTTCTCACCTTAAGTTACATTATTGCATTTTTATGAGGGATCTCTATTTTTTTTGAAAATGTATTATAGCCTATGCTGGTCAGTGAAAATGCAGCTTTCTAATAGTGAAAAAAATATTGAAATCGGTCCAGTAGTTTTTGTGTGAAAACTCTGCAAACATACACACATACATACATACATACATACAAAAATACAAATCTTACCTCTTTATAATATTAGTATAGAAGTATAGATAGTATAGACTAGTATAGACTAGTATAGATAATGTTTTAAAAATACTGTGATTCAGTTCTGAAGGCGACGTGACTCTACCACACGTACTTTAGTCGCCTCTTACGACACCACCAGTACCAGGATGATCCTATTCTAGGCCGGGATCACACAGCACAAATTATTAATAATTAAAAAAGTATTTGCTAAACTTTAATACATAATTAACCAAAAAATAATAATAACAATTATACGTTATCATCGATACCACCGTAGCGTTTGGCGCTCCGTTCTCTCTGACGCTAAGGATAAAGCGTACAGTTATTATAATATGGTATAGTATCGATATTTTTAAAAAAAATCATAATTTATTTACTCATAATTTTGAAAAAATATGCTCCTACCACCGACTCTGAAATCAGTACCACAAAGCAAATATAAAATAATACTTAATGACTTTTAAAAAAATAACAACTAAAATAAAGGAAATAGGAAGGAGTTATTATTTCCGAACTGAGTTTTTAGTCTGGTTAGCAGAATTAAGGTGTCTCCCATATAATAGTAGAGTATGCAACTGGAAAATTAATAAAACTTTTAACATTTGTTAAAGTGTTATTTCACACTTAGGAGAGAAAAATACTTATTTAGAAAACGAAAACTGTGTAAAAATTTGAAGGTAGCGGGACTCGAACCCGCGCCTCCTGGAAACCGACCAGGTTTTCTTAATGGGAACAGAGTGTCTTAACACTGGGTTTCCAAGATTCCTCTGCCTACCCTGTTATGTGCGGAATACAGTGAGAAGCTAATAAACAGGAGATTTAGTAATTTACATTTTAGTAACACATCATATATTATATACACTGTGACGACTATGGAGATATTGACCTGGCCAGAGCAAGGCCAAAGCCGACTTTAAGATGAACGGGTCTACTTAATACACGGTATTTATTTTATATAATAATCAACTTCCACTTCACTATAAATAACTAGAAATACATTTTTTATATAAAAGATATACCCGTTTATAAAATGTATCATTGATTTATATAGAAAAGAAAAATATTACATTTTAATTATTAGTTAGACTATATTCGGAAAGTTTGTACAGTTCTCTATTTTTATGGCTCTTAGATTTCGTCCTGACAAAGCGGCTCTACCACCTAACCGACCATGTTCGAAAATGACATTATATACACAAGTATATAACTATAATTAACTACGTAAGTATGTATATAACTATAACATATACAAATTGTCCCGATGTAAGCCCCATTATTTCCTGTACATATTGGAATTTCGAGAAATCTTCTCTTATGTTCTCCTCTACAAGGGTTTTCCTCTACTCCCTTGTCTCTTAGTGCTCGCTAAAGTTCATGTTTCTACGGTCCTTAGTTTTGGCGGTGCGTTGTTTGCCCATCTCCTAGTAACGGAGAAGTTGTATACGAGATATAAAATAAGATTTAGATTATTAATTTCTCACTGCCTATACTTTATAGAGGAATGGCAAAAAGAACAAAAAAATCTTAAAAAATTATAAGCTTTGAAACATAAGTTGTCCATAGGTTAAAAAAATAGGTCACAAAAGGGCATATAATGTAATGATTAATATTTTTTGGTCTTGGGTTAGTAATCTGTTGTTAGTGCAGTTATTTTAGAGAAACTAGATTAACAAGAACAAATGGGGAGTTACAATATAATTCTGATTAATCACCAGTGATAATAATTAAATTACAGGTAAAAATAATTAAAAGTACAATTGAATACAATTAGACAACAGATTTAAACAGGGAGATTAAAATCAGTTATAAGTTACAAATTACTATAAAAAATAAGCCACATAATAAATGACAATAATTAGAATTTATGAAAATTAAAAAAAAAAAGTAAGTTATAGTTACAGGTTAATTATCACAACTTAATTTGTGATATTTGTTTTTTTAAATTGATAAGTTTGTCATGGAAGATATCGATGTCATGGTCGGACAGAATGTTGTATAGATTTATTATTACATTAAAATTTGCAAAGATTACTTTTAGAAATGTTGGATTTTTGTTTAATATTAGTCGGAGAAATCTAATTTACTGTGACAGATTTTATACAGCGTCACCAAATCAGTCACATGTCTCCGATTTATTAGGGACTGTAGGTACATTAACATGGCTCAGGCGTTGTTGATAGTCCGCTCCAAATGGGCAAGATTTGTCTTTAAAAGCAAGGTACATTGTTAATGAACGTTGCATTTTTTTAATTCTAGCGATATGGGACTTACAATAAGGATTCCATATCGGTACTGCATATTCTAAGACAATCCTCACCAACGCGTTGAAAATAGCTATAACAATCAGGTCTCGTGAACTCCAGTCTTTTTTGGGTGAGAAATGAGTTTACTGTCAATGAAAACCCCGAGATCTCTCATCACTTCTAGGATATCTTGACCGACTCTGAATGCAAATGTACAAAAAAGAGTCAACAATAATATATAATTTAATTACTTTAAAAAAACCTTTATAAAGTTATGACGTCGTCGTGGCGTAGGGGCAAGAAGGAGTAACTGTAATTCGATTTTAATTTTTTCGTTCTGATACCAGCACCGGCAAAAGCCCTGAGTTCCGCCACTCAACACGTAATGCCTTGAAAAATTTGGTAAACACTGCGAACGGAGTGTCTTATACAAGCCACCATCTAAGCTCTTTAATTCAGCATCCTAGACCTTTTACTCTACTCCAAATGCCGTTACGTTATGCAATATTACACTTATAAATAATTAGCAATTTCTTGACCACGGCACCTCATTACTTACAACTGTCAAATAAAATAAATAAATCAATCCTCTCTGATGCCCTTTCAACAAACCAACTTCATATTGGTAGGCTCTAACGCTGTTTTTTAATAATGCCTATTTACTAGGTATGTGCTTATAAATATGTTTATTTCAATAACGTACCCGCTCATACATCAATGTCTGTAAATGGGTATTTTAACTGCAAACCCAATACATTTACTCAATGAACTCGCGAACTTAAAATTATGTCATTGTTAATGTCATTTATGTGTATTTTTGTCTGTTTCCCAATATTAGCATACTTTCATAATTATCCTGATCCTAAATGATTTTTGTTATTATTATAACAAGATAGTAAACTCTGTACATTGTTTGTATATCAACGTCATTTACATTTAATCGGTAATGATTTTTTAAATTAGTTTGTTAGTTAATATTTCTTCAGGGAGAGAGTACCCTCTCTCCCTACTCACCCGGTGTCGCTGTAAAAGACAGTAGGACCTAACAGTATTATACTCAAATTCGAAAAAAAAAAGTTGCCGATATTTCGAGCAATAACAAGTAGTCGTTTGATCTGCTAAGTCCCGAAATTGAAATTGTATTCGAAGTTATAGTGTGTGGATGTAGTATAGGAGACTTAATTTTCCTACTTAACAATAAATAGCCGAGGAAATGAAATATTTTAATTTTTCATTTCTCCGCTCACATATCGAGGCAAAGTGCAGCGTTAAGTTTCTTCACTTAACACCCAATGCCACCAAAATTCGTGGGGAAGTGGCAAACGGAGTGTCTTAACTCTAGTTTCCCCATGCCTACATTATTATATGCGGGATACAGCCTAAAGATGGAGAAAGAAACAAGATATTTAGTAATTTACATATTAGTAACACATATATAAATTGTAATGTAGTATACATACTTCCACTGTGATGATTATGGAGGTATTGACCTGGTCACCGCAAGGCCGATGGCGTCTTTGAGATAAACGGTTCTAGTTATACACGTTATTCATTTTATATATTAATCAATAGTCTTTCTTTAACTATAAGTAAAAATTTAAATCACCTGCACACTGTATCCCACACACAGCAAGGTAGGCAGAGGGAAGCTAATGTTAGAGCACTCCGCTGTCCACGTTCCCAATTTTCACTTTTTTGGGCTCTAGCCAACAAGCAATGTTTTGATAATCATTACCAATAGTAATCAGTGGCGGAACTCAACGCCGCGCTATCATTTCCTTTAGTGGATACGAACACACAATCAGTCGCGTTTACAGGCACACTTTGTGCTTCTGCGCCAGGACTGGTCTCAAATATGCTTAACAAAGCTTTTTTTTTTCGTTCTACACAGAAATTTTATGAAAATATTTAATTGAAATCTTAAATTAAGAAAAATTGATGTAAGTTGTTGCATTAAGCAAAAGGTCGCATCTTTTGAATCGCAATAATTAGGTACTTTCCTTAAATTTTTAAGCTTTAAGTTAATAAACTCTAATTAGTGGGGTTATTTTGGGGAAACTGGATTTAAAAATAATACTCTGCATTGATAAGATACAAAAATTAAGGAAATAAACGCAGTGAAAAATTTTTTTAAAAATCTTGACCCTGATGCGCTCTGGACCTTACATTTTTACCTAGCGCGCTACCTCACATATTGAGTTACACTCAATATTAAGGGATGTACTGAATTACAATAACGAAAACTGTATTAAAAATCGTTTAAGTTTCTGAGATTGACGTGCAAACCCAACAGACAAATCAACAAAAAAAAACAAATTAAAAAATCATGGGTTCTATTACTTTAACAGATGCCCTTAATAACACATTTTCTAATGTATCTCCTATGTACAGAATGCTGTCTGTCAGTTCGTCAGTTACAATATTATCATATATATAGATTTATTGATACTAGCTGCCTTCCACAATTTACTAGGTTACACCACCTTTACTAGGTTACTTCCATTTTTTAAAACATCGAAATAAATTATAGCCCATATGTTGCGGAGGACTAATAGATAACAAAAAAAGTTTCATTAAAATCGGTTGAGTATATCTTGCGTTAAACGCTAACAATTGACAGAAAGACAGACAACTACTTTACTAACTACTTTACTTGTATTTTTTTTTATTTTATACCCAATGTACAAAATTGATCGGTCGGTACAGTAGGGTCTTATTATATAATTATATACATGCACTTTGATTAAATAGGAGTTTTTAATTTAACAAAATATCTTAACAAATACTTTATAAAAAAGTTATTCAACTTTAATAAGCAGTCATGGCGCAGAGGCACAAGTGTGTGACTGTTAACGCGACTGATTATGAGTTCGATCTCAAGTTGGGGTAATTAAATATTTATGTAAATTTATATTTTCACTTTTAGCTCTGGATTCTAAGGCAAAGCGCAGCGTTGAGTACCGCCACCCAACACACAATGCCTTCAAAATTCCTCGGAGAATAGGAAACGGAGTGTCTTAACACTAAATTCCTTCTGCCTATCCTGCCGTGTGCGGAAGGATAAACATGAAGCTAAAAAATCTTTAATAACTTTTTAAAAATAACTATAATTATACTTAAATATAGACAGATGAAGCTTGACAGCACCCATTTATTTAACAAAATGGATAATTTTATTCCAGCATTCTCACAACGGAGTCGTTGAAGTTAGTTCATCTTTTTAACTAGGGGGTAACTCGGGTCGCGTTCAAGGCTGGCCAGTTTCCTTGTAATGTCTCGACATTAAATTCAACCAATGAATATTTATGTAAAAGCGTCAAAAACAAATGTTTATTTTTTAAATACCAGCTCTTGCCCCTCGCATCGTACTAACAATGGTGACAGGTCGAAAAACATGATTTTTTGGGTAAATCTCGTTAAAAATTTACTATAGGAAACGTCTCGTCTCGTCGGAACAAGAGGTGGCATCACTAAATCGCCAAAATAGACACTATACGGATAGTAAATGATACATATGGAACCTGCCATGGATCTTTAAATTATATAAAAAAAATTGTCTCTTCAATTATATTATTTTTGAATATCATAAGAGTAAAAAAATATTGGTAATCGTAGGAACGTGTGAAGAAAAGAATTTTCCGATTTTTATTGGCACTAAAGTGAGCACTGCTATTACTATATTTCTAGTTGAAAGCCAATAATTCGGATGTTTGCTAAAAGCAGATTGAATAATAAATAACTGACTGTGTTAATTACAAAATTTTGTTATTTTCTCTATTAATATTATTATTTATTTATTGTTTCTAAATACTCAAAACTCATACTTACGAATGCTTCTTTATTACGTTTATTAATTTTTTGTGTTTTTCACATAACCATGGCACGAGAATACTACGCTTAGGAAAGTAATGATAAATTTTGTGCTACATATTTGATTTAATTTAATTTTTAGTAAATGGATTGGTACATCCAGAAATGCAACAACGGATTACGATAATATTTTTTTAAAAATCATCTTGACACTGTATCCCGCATACAGCAGAGTAGGCAGAGGGAACCTAGTGTTTGAAACATTCCAGTCCCCACTTTACGCCGAATTCTGTATGCATTGCGTGTTGAGTGGCAGAACTCAACGCCGCGCTTTGCATCAACACCAGAGCGAAGAAATAGAAATATAAATCTTCTATATAATTATTTTTACATATATTATACGTTTGTTACGGGGTAGACAAAATAATTAATTTGAAACATTGCATTGCTCTCTATTTTCTGTCCACTTAAGATTCTTTGCGTGTTTGGTTACACTACAGTCGACGAGTCGTGGTCGCCCTGAAGTCAAAGTTACTTCTAAGCTTTTGGGAATTATTTATCCAGAAATATTAATTAAAATTACCAAAAGACTTAAAATCCAATCTGAGCAACAATGTACAATTTCGCAACAGCCACAACTCGTCGACCTTACTGTACATATAGTACTCTACGTAACATTTTATTGAATTCTTACAGGGAAGCTAAACCATCTTAGTGTCCAAAATCCATGTAGGTACGTATAGAATGCTGAGAAACTTATCTTTTTCTAATTATGCACTTAAAATACAAACAAAAATGCGGATTTTTACTATGTATAATAAACATAGCTATATGTGCAATGATTAATTATGTAATTTGTGGTCATAAAAATTCTTAAACATATATATAAGTATTTTATAAGGACTGATTATTTTTATGACTATTAATTACAAGTAAATGACAATATAAATAAAAACATTGACAGTTACTTATTTTACTTGCAACTGTGTATTTAAGGGTAAATCATGATAAAGCATACATATAACGTACTTACAGTACGGTCGCCGAGTTGTGGCCGCCCTGAAGTTAGGCTTTTTATATAACAAAAATCTACAATTAAAATCATCGTCCTTCTAGTTTTCTTAGAGTGGTTTCTTCAGATATATGGCACAATTGGCGCTGAAACTTAACCATTCCTTTTTTTGATTTCCGCGTCGTATAATATATATTGTAAAGGTACTCGTTGTATTGTAACTAAAAACATTTCTTAAAATTTATTTCTTAATTGATTGATCTCTACATTTGTGGCGTTTGCAAAATTTGTGCGAATAAAAAAAATCTAAATAAAATCAGCTTCACGCTGTACCCCCCACACAGCAGGGTAGGCAGAGGGAAACTAAGACAGCTCCGTTTCCCACTTTCTGCCGAATTCTGGAGGCATTGCGTGTTGAGAGCGAAGAAATGGAAATATAAATTTAAGTATATATTTCATCTCCTCGAGTGAGGATCGAACTCACAACCAGTCGTTTTACAGTCCCAACATGTTGTGCTCCTGCGCCACAACTGGCCAAAATATAATTTAAGTATATTATTATAATTGCGTGTACTTCTATTAAATTGTAAGCTGAAACCATATGTCAACCACTAAGGACGCAATCTGTCAATAGTTAAGTATTTCCTAACAATGTGCAGTCAACACATATACGAGTTAATATAAGTGAAGAATGAAGATTTACGGAAACGTCTTAATGAGAACGGAGTGTCTCATCACCAGGTTACATCTGCCTACCCTGCTATGTACGGGATACAGTTAGAAGTTAGAAACAAAAACCGGTCAAGCGCGAATCAGTCTCGTCCATTGAGAGTTACAAACCAATTCCAGGATTCAATCAAGATCAACGGAATGGTCAAAATTATATAAATTACTACAATTAAAAGTTTATTTTTGATAATTGATGTTTATATTGATATCTGCATATGTTTTCCTATTTATATGTACTGTAAGTTTTCCGTATTTATAAATACACTTTCAACTTTGGGAACGATCTTGAGATGCTGTTATATATTAATAGAATCTTTTTCTGCTTCCGTTAGAATTTAGACAAATTGTCTCTTTCAACTTTCAATTTAGAACAATCTTGAGATTCCGTTTTCATTTATATATCATAATTTATGAATGAGAACAGCATCCCATAATCGCTACGAAACCAAACAATTTAATTTGTATGTTACAGTTTACTTAAACCAAGATTTGGGCGACCACAAGTTTTATTTTATAGCGAAAAGTAAGGACATCGCTGGAAGGATATTTAGATTTTTACACGTGAGAAATTACATAAGTAACGCTAGTTACATGACATTATTTAACATATATGCAATATTATTATATGTAAAGATAATTATTATAATATGAATAATGGTAAAAAGATTTAAATGCTCACAGTCATCTTTTAATAATTTTATTATAATATAACCACAGTGTGCCTACGTCGTGACTCAATATAATTGTAGCAGAGTGAAACGATATATTAAAGCTATAGAATACGATTTATTTAATTAAAAACTAGAGGGCTTCATCTCCATTTTCCTTTGCTTGACAAACTTCTACTAATAACTTAATATTTTTTAATAATTTAATTTGTTATTTAATTTGTTATTAACAATTCTATAGAAATATAAATAAGTACATTTATAACTTATGTACAATATAGCCAGTCTGAAGACTTAACTGGCTTGAAAGCCAGCTTTACTCTGAAGAGTAAAACAAAATATTTATTGTTTAAAATAATATAGTGACGTTTACGAATTAAAAAAAAACATTTAATATTGCTATCTGTCACCATTGGAAACTTTATTTATAACTAAATTAAATGAGTAGGAGAGATTATTTATATTTTCTGTCCCCATTTTGACATGAGGGATCTTTTTCAGGAGATAAAATTTGTTAACGCTGAATGATGCATTGTATTATTAGGTTTTGCATAAGTATACGTACCCTGCATTCGTTTTTTTTTATGGAAAAGACACAGCAAACGAGCGTTCGGATCACCTGATGGTAAGTGATTACCGCCGCCCACGACCCCGTGCAACACCAGAGGAGTTACAGGTGCGTTGCCGGCCTTTAAGGTGTATTGGGCGCCGGGGCCCCGCATTACCTGATGCGAAACACAGTGGCATAAAGCCACTACTTCACGCTGGTTTTAAATGCCGGGGGTGGTAATGATTCGGTCGAGTCTGCCCATGCGTGTTGCCATTGCTGGCGACTTGACTCTACCACACGTACTTTAATCGCCTCTTACGACACCACCAGTACCAGGACGATCCTATTCTAGGCCGGGACCATATAGCAACAATTAAAAATTACATTCTACTTTTACTTACATAATTATTGATGTAACAGCCACTAAAGTATACTAAAAGCTATAAAATAAACAATAAATCAATCAAATCAATCACTATAATATATATTGTATAAAATGACAAAGCTTTATTCGTTAGTATGAGAATGTACTTGACAACTTAATATTAATATTTATGACAAAGTATATTTTTTATATATAAGTATTATTCCTATTTTTTTCTTAATATTTATAAAATGTTTTTATTAACTTTGGCTTAGCAAAATTTTTATATTACGACCCGTCTTTTAAATAAGAAGCCTCATCAAGATCTTTTGAAATATCAAATACGGTTTCCTTATTTATAGAAGTAAATTGAAACTGAAATAATTTATAAAATTTATTATTCTTATAAAATAAATTATATACCCATCCATTGTCAAAAATGATAAAACTTCCTTAAAACTGGGAAAAATAGTTTCAAGTTCATCCAAACAAAACAGCAACATTAAATAATTTCAAGAAAATTCACACGATTATAGACAACGCGCAGGCCGAAGCCACGGCGCCGTCAGTTTGTCATCGAATGCCGCGAAAAAACACCGCACACAGATTATTATTAAAATTTTGAAGTTTTTTAATTACATTTTGTTAAGAAAAGTAGTCACACATAAATCCTATAAACCTAATTTGTTATTATAAATTAAATTCATTCCAAACAGAAGTATTTTTTATAATCATTATAATAAGCTAAATTATTTTTGTACATATAATTTAATTAAAAAATAACTAGATAATAAGTATAAAGGGTTTTTATAACGGCTGGATGTTTCTTCCCATGCAGTTGTGTTTTGAGGATCGCGCGGAAAGGACCTTCACCATGCTCTTCTACCGGTTAGTGAGTTTTTTTTTATTTTTAAAGTACGTTTACACTTACTGTTTTAAGTCATGGCATGCAAGACGAAGTTGAAAATTAATTTAGTTAAAATGAAAGACAAATAATTGAAAATTTTATATAATAATAATTAATTATATAAAGAATTGTAAAAACTAAGAATCTAATCTAATCGATATCATATATCAGCTACACGCTGTATCCCACACACAGCAGGGTAGGCAGAGGGAACCTAATATTAAGACACTCCGTTCCCCACTTACCACCGAGTTCTGAGTGGCGGAACTCAACGCCGCGCTTAATCGTTGTTATTTCTTTCTTAGAGTAGATATAATATTAAACAAATTCAGATTCATATCGGACCATTTTGTAAATTAATTAATTAAAACTATAATATAATCTTATTACTTTGTTCGCTATTTCAATGTAGGGTGTATGTTATATGGATATTGTTACAACTATAAGCATCAATGAGGCACGTGTGAAATCTACGTTTTCTATTATATAACATAAACAATAACACTAAAAATGCATGAATGTGTTCAATAAAAAATCTAATATCAATCAATACGAAAAACGCGCTACCATATATTATTTCAATTACTTTGATTTATCTTATTTTACCGATTACGAACGAGCTGTTCAAAAGAGACTCGTTTTAAAATGTAATTAGAAATAAACAGTTAAAATTTCTAGTTCAAGTATTCACAATCCGATTTTTCAACAAACATTTTCTTCTTTGATTTATATGTATAAAGAAACACAAAATGAACACGACATTATTGCTATAATGTCGTGTTATTTTCCTTATAGTTCCACTCAGGGGAATGATAAATTTCATCCCCTTATATATTCATATACCCCCAAGAAGGGGATGAATTCATCCTCTTAATATCTTTATTGGAAATATCCTCTTAATATCTTTCATCCTCTTAATATCTTTCATCAGCGACCAAAAGAAAGAATACAGCGTAAATAAGTTCTTTTAGGACGATGTGAAAGATTGATGAATATATGACAAGACATAAATATGATTTAGTGTATTCACGTAATATTCTAAGATTGCGCTTCCTCTGTTAATAAAATTTTATACTATCGTAAATAATTTCAAGTTGTAATTGTATATTATCAAACACACTTTGTAACATTATAACATATATCTTTTAACAACTATATTTCATTTTAAGAAAGTAAAATCTAATTAGAACTTAAATGAAATAAATGATGCGTTAAATGATGAGTTAATTTATATATTCATAAACACAGTAGAATTTATTAGTATTTTTTTTTCTATTTTTTATTTAATTTAAGTAACGTATTTATTAAGGTAGGCTAAGATAACTTAATGCTAAACTCCTCCTTTCCTCTTGCATATCGACTTGGAGACAGTTCAGACCATGATTTTTTCTTTTTTTTTACTTCACGCTGTATCCCTGCAAACAGCAGGGTAGGCAGAAGGAATTTGTGAATCTAGTGTTATGGCACTCGATTCCCATTAAGACACTTCCGATCCCCACTTTCCACATAATTTAGCAGACATCGCGTTTTGAGTGGCGGAACGATGTGCTTTGCCTCGTCTCCAGAGCAAAGAAACGAAAATATGATTTTATTGATTCTCCGAGTTGGAATCGAAAGCACAACTGTCGTTCTTACAGTCACACGCTTGTGCCACTGCGTCACGACGGCGTTTGTAAAGATAGATAGAAAAAATAGTTAAAATTAACCACACGAATTAGAGATGCGTGTGGCTAATTTTAACTATTTTTTTCTTATCTAACAAAAAAGCATTCAATTAACTACTCAGTTAATCATTTGCCTGTTTTCGAGTAATCAGCGTATAGCCGAGGTTCCCGCCGGTTACGATTGTATTGTTCTGACACAATACCATGTTTTTTACTTATGTTATGTTGCGTTCACCGATACGTTCAATGAATGTTAAATATATTTATGACATACTTCTCACAATTATTGTCACTTATCGACCTATATGAGCATTCCTTAGACACCCCCACTTCCTCTTAGAGTGTAAAGGTTTTTTGTATTGGTGATAAGTAACTTGTGGCTGATAGAAATAGAGTGAATTTTGAGATAGAGATGCTTATGTTGCTTAGATTTTGGCAATGCCTTACAAAAATCTATATTAGGGTAATAATAAACTAACTATATTTTTAATATTTTAACCATAACTCTTACCGATCATCAGGGTAGGCAGAGAGAACCTGGGAATATCTTGTTAAGACACTCCGTTCCCATAAAAAATATTAAAATGGAATAAACTACTTTCATCATGTTATAAATAAACTGTAATCTATCCTTCTATATTAATATTATAAAATTGTAGATTTTTCTACTTCTATATTACTCACCATTTACGAGAACTAACAGTCTGAATCGACAACTTTTTGTGTTGGATAATTCAGTTTAGATGTACCTACAATGCGTAACCAGAGGCAGAACTACTGATAGAGAGCGCTGTGCCCACCCCAGAATCTTGAAATCCTATCCCACTAGATTTTTATTTTTTTTTGCCAACAAAACAATTTAAAAAAACCTTTTCATGAATTGATCTGGATCAAACCTAATTAATGTAAGGCTTCTCTGGAAAATATCTCTAGACATACCCACGTGGGTAAAGCTTTAATAAAAATCTAATTATAATATAAAATAGAATGGTAACAAAATAATTTTATGTATAAAGTAAAGATAAAACCGTATATATTCATTACGTTCAAATCATATGAGAACATCTCGCGACGCGTGCATAGAATACTCTAAACAAAAACGTATAAACAATATTGCTTTGCCTGTGAATGGATAGATTATATTTAATTTAGTATTGTTGAAAATATACTGACGCTGTCATCGTCGTCGTTTTACCAGTGCACGATGGGTGTGAGTTCAAATAAAATTTATGTAACTATATTTTTAATAAAAAAAAAGGATAATAAGGCGCCAGTCTTGGCGCTGGGGCACACGCTTGTAGTCACACGCAACTTTTTCTACAGTCATAAACGCGACAGATTGTGGGTTCGATTCCCACTTGTGGATTATGATGAAATGAAATATTTAATATTTTTATTTCATTGACCTGGTGGCGAGACAAAGGGCTGCGTTTATTTTATCAGAAAATAGGGGTACGGAGTGTCTTAACACTAGGTTCCCTCTAACTATCCTGCTGAGTGAACGATACAGTGTGAAACTGAAAATAATATTTTGGTAGGTGCATTTTATGGTTGTTAATAAAAAATCAATTTATTTATATATGTTCCCGCTGCCTCTAATACTCGTATGCCGAACACCTTAAAGTGGAAGAGCCGTAAACATAAGAAATAATTTCATAAAACGTAGAGTGTAACCTAACCTAACCTAACCTTCTATACGACCATGGATTGTGGATCTATTTGAGCAATATTAATATTTTAATAGAAATTAGGAATTGAAATCTTTGTAGCCTTGAAACTTCGTTGCAACTAGCACTGTATTTACAACTTAAATGAGATTATATTAAAAAGAAACTAAAATAAAAAAAAATGATCAAGGCTCAAAACGGTCGCTATTAGAAGGAATTAAGATCTTTTATTTATGTGACTAATCCGATAAAATGAGGTCGTGGCGCTGGAACCCAATCTTGTGACTGTAAACGCGGTTGTGGGTTCGATTGTCACTCAAGAAAAATAAAATATTTTATTTTTTCATTTCCTCGCTCTGCTTACGAGGCAAAGCGCGGCGTAGAGCTTCCCTAATCATCACGCAAGGCTTAATGGAACTTAAAGAATAGACTTAACTTAATGTAAGCGAAAATTCTTAATACTAGGTTCCCTCTGCCTACCATGCTATACGTGGTATACAGCGTGAAGCAAAAAAACACTATATATTTTTGGAAATCCGACGCCATAATAGGCCATGGTCAAGGTCACGAGTAGACCCCAGTCTCATGTTTTAAAGATGCAATTTAAATTATATTTTGGTTTCATGTATTTTAGAAGAAATTTTCAATAATTCTTAACTTCTAATAGATACTTCAAACTTGACAATTAACAGATCAGGGAACGCGTTTAAAGTAGTTTATACGCGGTAAAAGTGACAGCATGTATAACAGCAAAATCGATGTATAATCTACTAAAACACGAGATTATACGAGTCTGAAAGTGCGTCCTTGTCCCTTAATCTTTCTTTGTCTCGCGGTCGCTTCGGTTTGTTTTGATTTTTCAGACGCGAGAACGCGAAGCTAGAGATTCAATCGAAGTCTTGTAATCGACATAGCAGGAAACTGAGTAAATCGAGATGTGGATGGCCAGCACTTATGGAACCAACACTAGTCAAGAATCGAGAGCCTCTAAGAGCATCACCCCGCGAATGTAAATTATGGTGACACGAAAGGGAATTATGGTCACACATCCTCACATTCTATGATTTTTTTTAACATACACTTATTCAAATATTACAAACGTCGTGTCTTATAGTTATTGGCTCATTGGCTTCAATGACAATTTATAAAGTCGACAAAGTTAAGTTTGCGGGCGTATGCGCTCATTTTGTATGAATGAACTATCAGTTTGTAATGATTTAATTTCTACGAAATTCTTATAAATTTCGTACAACAACAAAGTGATACTACAAGGATTCTATTTTTTCCTGTTGAGATACAGAACTCTAAAAAGAAGTTATTATCACGTTAATAAGTAAATAAATACAAAAATATTCAATTAGATACAACAATCTCCATGAAAATAGAAATTGAAGGGCATTTAATTCAACAATTACGGTTAATTGAGCATGTCATTAGATTCTAGCTCTATCTAGACTTACATACTAAATATGATTAATTAAATCTTATCTTTTTAGTGCAAAACGATTTTCTTAACCTTCATTTTGTTATTAGCGAGTCTTACTTTATATATGTATATTAAGGAAATAACGTTTTATAATTGTTTTAAACTTGAATTATGATGTTTTAATTAATTTAGAAGTTATTCAGTGCAAAAAATATGTTTAATTACTTTATAAATATAAATAAATTCATTAAAAATGATAAAGATAAAAAGGACTTTTTACGTCCGTTTCTGCTCTTAACAAGCGAAAACTATGCAGTACAAAATATTATTTGTTGGAGCTGTCCCTAGGATTCGAACAAAAGTCAAAAGTCTGATGATGGTTCTATAATTTTTTAATGCATAAAGCAGAGTAGGCAGTGAATAATGATAAACCAAATTTTCGGGACATTTCACGGTGAATGGCGGAACTCAACATAGTTTTGGCTTATAACCAAAACCAGATTTTACCAGCAAAGAAATAAAAATATTAAGTAAGTAATTTTCCCAAGTGGGAATCGAACCCATAACAGCAGCCACATGTTGTTCCACTGCACCACGACAGAATTTTTGTTCTTGCCATAAAATCCTATCTTGCTAGGAGGAATATGAACGAATGAAGAAGTATTTTTTTAAAACAATAACAAGCCAGTAACATATTTTCTAACATTTGAATATTTTATTAGGTCATAGACATTTAAAATTAAAAATATAGAGTAATAAATCTTAAACAATAAAAAACAGTTTATTTAAAAAAAATCACTAAAACTTCTAATTAATATTGATTATTTCTCATTCATTTATGTCATTCTCATGTTTTGGAATAAACTTGATTTGAACCTGTTTTAGTTTTGATTGGCGATAAAATTAGTTTCTTTTGGAACGTAATAAAATGTGTAATTTGATGT
This sequence comes from Heliconius sara, assembly GCA_917862395.2. Classification (NCBI taxonomy): domain Eukaryota; kingdom Metazoa; phylum Arthropoda; class Insecta; order Lepidoptera; family Nymphalidae; genus Heliconius; species Heliconius sara. The sequence continues at coordinate 10,181,754 of OU860781.1, forward strand.
TTACTTTAGTCTTTGCTAGGGTCCTTTACGGTCAAAGCACTTGTGTCTTCCATAAAATCCTTTAACATTCAAGGTCAATAAGGCTAACTATGTATTTAATATTAAAATTATAAATTAGAAAATTTTGTTCATACAGGTCTTTTTTATTTTTTTTGTATTAGAAAAGATCTTTACTGTAATAAAACAAGTTTTCTTTTTTAACTTCACACTGTATCCTGCACATAACAGGGTAGTCAAAGGGAACCTGAGAATCTAATGTTTAGACCCTATATTCCCCACTTTACGCCGAATGTGAAAATCAAAGAACTTGAGTTTGTGATGTAGTAAAATCTCACTTACGCTTATTGTTGGTTATATTGGCAATTAAGATACATTATTTCGTGGTCTTCGTGGCGCGTGGTACTTTTATGCACGGGATACAGCGTGAAGCTAAGAGAGAATTATATTATTTAAAGTTTACCCATCATAAACCTAGCCCTTACTAAATAAGCCATATTGGCATGAGCTACGATAAAGTAGAATTTAATTTATATACCTATGTCTTATTTTCAGGTTCTTTATTTTGATGTTTCTATACGCGAGTATAGCGACAGCAGCGCCACAAGACTCTAACGGTAGCTTTGTAAACACACAAGATTTCGACACAATCCCTACAATTAACCGAACGTCTCGATACGAAAACTTTCCAATTACAATAAGCAGCTTTAACAATTTAGCGAAAAACTATTCTAATACAGAATACGAATCGAAAAACGAAAATATTTTATCAAATAACGAAAATGGAGATAAAGTAGAAGTATACAACGCAAATGCTAACACATCGTTTGAAAATAACGAATTCATACGCCATGTTGGAACCGATGACGTCACTAGTGTCACTGAAACCGACCAATCAGAGATAACCACAGACCAAGACTTAGCAACCGAAGATGACTTTACAACCACAGTTACGCCTAAAACCACCACCACTTTGAAACCAACCCCTAAATTTCTATCAAAATTAACTAATAAAAAGAAATCAAAGAAGAACAATGTTTCCACGAATTCAATAAAACCTTACGTCGCTAAAGATAAGTCTTATAAAAGAAAATTCAAAAGCAGGTGCAGATGTGAAAAAATAGAAAACTGTCCGAAATTGCAGATCACCGTACCGAGATGTCCCGATGAATATTTCTTGTGCTGTTTCTAATCTAAACTTAGATAAATATTTTTATTTCTTTGTAAATATTGAATACAATGACTAACCAAGGTTAACACTAAAATACATATTTATATCAATAAATAAACGTAGGTTATTTCGTTTTAAGAATACAGGCAAACACCACTGCCGGTCCACCTCGTTAGAGGGTTCTAACGAGGTGGACCGACGATCTAAGGAAGACAGCGGGAATTCTGAATTCAAAACAGGATCGGGCGGAGTGGCGAGTGTTAGGGGAGGGTTATGTCCAGCAGTAGTACTTAGAATAGCTGATGGAATGGAATACAGTTATAGTTTTAAAAAATATAAACACCTGGCCAAGTTTTAAGGAATCAATTATTCAAAGATATAATCTTTGAATATCTCTGTACGGGATTTTTCTATAATTTTGTTTAAATATTAAAAAAGCCAAAAAGGAAGTTAATAATTAACAACTTTATATTATATGTAAAGTCGCTAATTTGAGAACGCTATTTAGTTACTAGCGTTATGACTATGATAAATTTTAATTAAATCAATGAAACTTATTAAAATAATTAATTGGCTGTCGTATTAAAAAAAATAAGCCAAACATTAGCTTCGTTTTTTACTCCACAAATTATATAAGGCTTTACTTTTTAATTACGTAGTATACTCATTTCGTCATCTCTGTAAATAGTGTTGCTAGGCTTATCATTTCCAGGACATTTCTGGGGCCACGAACGAAATCTAATTATTTTTGTCTGAGCCAAGATTAAACTATAACTAACTAATATTTATTTTTTGCGAAAATCTTTTTAAATTGTCCTACATAAATGTAATTATTTTTTAAATATCTCTTTAAGGCTCAAATAATTAACTTTTATTTATTATTTATTATTATATTGTTTAAACCTCAAATATTGAACAAAATTTGTATTTATGAATTATGGGACAGAAAAGTGAAACTACTGGACACGGGACAACACACAATTCCGGCACAATCTCGGATTTCCCGGCCATCTGGCAACCCTAGGTGTATGATATCTTCTAATCCCACCGATGTCTAAAGTATATATAACTTTAATATGTATACTTACGTATCGGCTAAATAACGAGTTATCCATTTATAATAAAATTAAACAGCAATACTATGTAAATTAAGGGTTTTTTTTAATTAATAAGTTCATTGACATGATTTCATAATATAAACTAAGTATATTTTTTGCAAATGTTCATTTATAGATATGGTATAATAGATTATATTATAAATGTGTATTTTCAAATATAACCATCCAAAGTTATGTTTGTTTGGTAGGTAGTTAGAATACTCATTTAACTATTTAAAAAAAAATTAAAATAAGTTTTTTATACATAACTAATTGTCTGACTAAAACGTCGAAACCTGTTTTGGCTTGTAATAAAAGTCAAGAATTTTCGATATTACAGTTATTGTATTGCAATATGCAATTTCACTATGTAAATTAAAATTTTAAGAAATTTATAAAATGTGTGAAATATATTGTAAAATATATACAATGTAACCTACTTATGCAGTTTCACTTTGTAAAAATCTTATTAGAACTCTATGG